>OY730479.1:20455214-21174900 GCA_963422695.1 Xylophagus ater
AAATGTTGAAGACTCAACACATATTCATCTCTGTTCCACTAATATAATGTAATCTAAAAAAAATGACAGGTAGCTAGAAAGATGGCGGGTTGAATTTATATGGCTTTTACTGAGAAAAACCACACATCCATTGTATTTGAAAATAGGGGCGAAAACAAAATTGGGCATAATTACACATCTTGTTCCCCTGCTTTTTACTGTACATATATTAATACTGTGGTTTCAGTCCCGAAACAACAACAAAATCATTATACACCACAAAATTTTTTTTCTTCCTGTTCTGTTTTTTGTGTATCAAAATTTCATACATTTTGGGCTTATTTCAATCAGCCCCAAAGAGATAATTAGTGGAAATATTATTCGCATAAGAAAGTATACAGTTCAAATTTTTATTATTTGAGCTAATATCTCTATAACATTAATCGCTCTTTTTCTCTCAATTTTTACACAGATGATATGATAAGCATTTAAAACACCATTTTAGTATGAAATTGTTAAATTTTTTTAAATTTTTGAATATGCACTTTAGATAAAAAAAATCGTAATTTATTTTGATGCCTCACTTTAGAATGAAAGCATGGGTATAAAAAAATATTAATTATTCAATAAATTTCGATGAATTTATTTTAAATTTCTTCAGACCAAATTTTCATATAAAAATAAGATTTTGAAATTTTCAATTATTTATCAAAATTTCCGGCGAAGTATTTTCAATTATTTAGTAAAATTATTTGGAAGTTCAATCATAAATTTTTTCTATTCCACTGCGTATATTATTAAATAATACAGTATATCAAAATATTAATGTCAATTTTTTATTCCTCGATTCGGTATTGCATTTCAGCATACAATTTCAGTAAAATCCATCCAGGATTGTGAAGGAAGAAATAATAGTAGGAAAAAAAAAGTCTGTTCATAAGCTTTTTGATGTACATACTTTTAAAACGAATATACCGATTAAAATAAAATGTGCAGAATACATTTATTTCATCAGGGTCCAGACTCCAGACTATCTGTGATTTAGACCAAATTTGAAAACGTTATGCAGAAAAACTTTGAAATAATACTATCTTTGGCTGTTTATGCCCTATGGTTGGTACTACCAGAGGCTATATCACTGTTGTCACTCCATTTGTAACACATCGAAATAATCGTCGTAGCAAGGTTTTAAGGGTATGGTTGTGTCGGAAATCAATTTATGCATGTCCGTCCTTCCGCATACAAGATAACTCAAAAACGCGTTATCCGATTTTGATGAAATTTACAATGTGAGTTGTTATTCCTTAACTTGGTTTGGTATTGCATTTCAGAAAAATCTATCCAGGGGAGCAAAGTTATAAAGGAAAAACCAGTGTGAGCAGAAAGTTTTGTCGTTTTTTTGTTTATAGTTTTTCCGATTTTATTGGAAAATGTGTAAAGCAATTTTGTTTACATTAATTATATTGTTTAACTACATAAATAGACGGTAGCATGGTAAATTTTAGTCAAATCGGTCAAAGGATAGTGGAGAAAGAAATAATCCTAGGAGAGAAGAACTCTCTTTATAAAGTTTTTTTGATATACTTTAAAAACTAATTCACCGATTTGAATAAAATTTGCAGATTATACCTATGCTATCAGGGTCTGCGTTATCTGGAAATTAGACAAAATTTTGAAAATAAGAAACAAAATTATGAAGAAAAAACCTTGAAATAATGTTAGTTTTGACAGTTTTTCTGTCCGATTTCTACCATAGTGCATCAAAAACCCGGCTATAGGCCGATTTTCAGTTCCTATTTATTTTTTAGTCCCATTTCGTCCATAGGACATAAATTTACTATAATGCCCTAGACATACTACACGATTTAATCCGGTCGATTATTTTTAATCCAGATCATGCGACACATTCGGTTTTTCTGGATTAAAATTCATTCTCAATTATTCTTTGACATTTCTCACAGCTTTCTATAAAATCTTTTTTTGGTTAGGAAATTTTGGAAGTAAAAAAAAATTATTTATGAATACGCAAACATTTAAAATCTTAAAGAAAAAATTTAAAAATATTATATTTAAAAAAAAAAAGAATCATTTTCTTCAAAATACAAAAAATTAGAACCGCCAAATTCAAATCTGTAATTTTGTATTGTGTCTTCTTCTTATTTGTTATTTTTCAAGGTTTATATCTGTAAATATGAGCGGTATTACCAGATTTAAAAGCGAAAGATTTAAAGCTTTTCACGAAATGTTCTCAATTATTCAATAATTGAGATCAATATACTCAGTTAAATATCCTCAATAATTGAGAAAATCTGGTCCATTATCGAGTTTTAACCGACAATCGTTAGATAATCGAGATTATCCCTGCTAATATGTCTTTAGTATAAGCCTATTTTACGTTACTATATGTTGGTTATTGCTTCCATCACGTTAGGTCGGCTCCATACTTTCGTTGAAAAATATTTGTTGAACATTTCGTTTTGTTAGACGAATTTTTCCATTTTTCGCTCTTGAAAGCGTAGTAATTGATTGGAAACATTCGTCAACGTATGTATTTTTGTATTTCTACCTTAAACTATCATTATATACTTTTGGGAAACCAATCAGATAAAACTCGGAGACCATTTCGATTGCAATACTTCTAGGATGAGTACAAACTTGCATAAATTTGTTTACAATTTTGTAATATTAAATGACCTTTTTTAGGCAAATATTGAATTAGCCCCACCTCCGCAGATAGTCACGAGCCGGCACTGATTTACATAGTGTAAGAGATAAATGGAAATCTTGAAGCGTTTTAGCGCTAATACGTGTTGGTTAGTAAATAAGATTCTTCTGAGCACCCGAGTTCAAATCCCAATCCGGTAGGTTTCTTCTTTTTTCATTATTTTTCATTATTTTTCATTACTTTTCATTATTTTCTATTATTTTATTTTACTATTCTCTATATAAATAAAATCGTTTCTGTACGTTTGTACAAAATCGCTAATCTCTGAAAGTTTTTGACGGATTGCTTTCAAACTTTTACTGAACTTTCCTTAGGAACAAGAAAAGGTTTTTACATACTTTTTATATATCACTAATACAATGACACATCATGAAATTCATGGATTTCCAGCGAGCATATACCAAGGATCATGTATACACAAAATATTGATTATTCACGCATTTTCATTAATAAACTATTAATGATGTCATCTCCACACAGAATAATACCGAATCTTCTCACTTTATATTTTGCTTTCAACGAGTAAGCATCGCAGGCACTGAATATGTAGTGCGAAAAGCTTTTTTTTTTCTTCCGACATTTTTGTTTTTTAGTGCAAATAAAAAAAAACCTAAATATTTGTGAAAAAGTTTGTGAAAAAACTTTTGTTTTTGTTTTTTCATTTCGTAGGAAAGAATTAAAGGTTTTCTTTCTACGACTGCTTTTCCAATGCAAAAAAAGGTGAATTTTGTGAATGTGATGTGACATTTTTGTTTTTTCGTTACCATTGTTGGAAAAAGGCATTTGTTCTTCGTTTAACACTTTTTCTTCAATTCTGTTGGCATCGTTGATTTGAAAATTCCTTTCATATCTTAGTTTTCATTATCATCGTTGGAAATTTGGCGCTCAAAGAATTGTCTTTGATAGCGGCAACGCTGGTAAATAAGAGTTTACCAGCGTTGCCGAAAAATCATGAGACTCAGTGGCCCTAACACTTTTCATTTCCTTTCTTTGCCTTTGAAAGCGCCGTTGAAAAGCAACGATTTTTCTTCATTTTTCGTAGCATCGTTATTTTTTCGATTTTCGTAAGAACGTTGGGAAATTACGTTTTCTCTCCGTTTTTTTGTATTATTGTTCGGAAATACCATTTTTCTTCGTTTATCATAACGTCGTTGGAAAACAATGACTTTTCTTCGCTTTTTGGTAGCATTGTTGGAATCAGTGCAATCTGCTTCGCAAAAGATGAAACTTAGGTCGTCGTCCTCGGATAACGGAAGCAGTGCGGCAAATCAAACTGAGGAAACACAGGGATTAGCGAACGAACGAAACAGACAAAGAATGACTCAAATACGTGCTGATGAAGCAGCAGGGCGACGTGCAAACTTGAGAATACACAGTTGCCAGCCCGTCGATCGCGTTCTGCAGCTTTTGATCTGCTTCGTTCTCAACAAAATGAACGCGGCAGACTGCGAGTGGTTGAAAGACATCAAGAAACATCAATTCAGCAAAAATAGCAATGAAGTTGTATGGCGAATTCTTTCATTTCCCATACATGAATGAAGTGCAGCTATGGTTCACTGACCGGTACATCTAGAAAATGGACAACGCGTTTCTTTCACAGCTTAAAATGAGCAAAAAATAGCACTGAATCCATCGGCTACAATGTTAACTGTGTTGTGAATTATGTTTTTGAAAAGTGCTTTTAAGATCAAAAGTACCTTAACTTTCAACTTAAGGTGTCTCGGGTTGGTTGGTTCTGGTCTACACTTTGGATTGATCTAATTAATTATATGAAAGGTTAATTCAGGTTATTGGACTTGAACCACAATTGTGAAATATAGATTTGTAATATATTGCAATTTTAATTAATAAGCATAAAATCTATATTTCGCAGTTTAAATATTTAACGGAAATTGACGGCACGTTTCAAGAACATAATTCTTGATTCAAGTTAGTTGATGATCAGCCACAAACAAGTGAAGTTGATATTATATTATACTATATCAAATACTTTAAATAAAATTAAAGAAAAAGTTAAAGTTGAAAGTGAAAGTGTTTTAATATTCCTACTACACCACAACTACGACAACTGCTTTCTTCACGTTATGTCAAAATGACGCGTTTCCGAAAACACTGCTATATTTGGAAGTGCCTACGTATTATACATGGAACGGTAGTAGAAGATCTTTCGAACGACGCAAATGAGGAGAATAAGTCGACGGACAACCTGGCATATTCCCAAAAAAGTAATTTTTGGTACAGAAAGATGCACTTGTTAACATTAATTACTAAGCCTCTTTAAATCGTTGTAAAACAATTTCTAAATGTGTAAAGTGTTCAAGTGATTAATACATCGTTTTTATATGAGAAACTGAAATTTAACCCGCGTAATACAGAATGCATTAAAGGTCGGAACGTTTGAGTAGTATTGCGTAATCCAAATGTCATTCATGTGAACTCGTATAAACCAAAGGGAGTACAAATTGCCGTTTTGGGAATGTTTTCTTCGTTAATGGGAATTTGATGATAAGCCCGTACAAGATATAATGACGTTAATACCGTGCAGCCATCGAGTTGATGTACAAAATCGGTGATGTAGGGAATGGCATATCGGTCCGGTTTCAACACACGGTTGTCCTGAGGTTATTATTGAGTGATTCACATTATGTTTGGGCTGGTTTAGCATAGGTCCTTCAATCGTGACCTCTTTGAAGTTTTCAGTAAACGAAAAATTTGAGGGTCCAAAGAAGAAGAAACAGTTGGGCAACCACATTTCACCAAATTAAATTTCGTCGGTTTCCACATAGAAAAAATTCCTAACGGAAAAGGGCATTACTAAAATTGCACTATGCAAAATTAGGAAACGATTGCAAAACGTAAAATTTAAAATCACACTACCTTTTCGTTTTCTTTTCTTGACAAAAAAAACAAAATAACCAGAGTTGAAAGTTCGAACAGGTGAAAGAAGGTTCTCTTTACGGAACTTATCTGGAGGTGCAAATAAAAACCTAAAAAGTTAATAAAATAAATATTTAATTCCTTTTTAATTTCTCCTTCAATTTTAATTTCATTAATTACTTAATTTAAAAAAAGGAAAACTTTATAAAATTTTAAAAAATAAATTTAATAAAATGTGTTGAATCATTGAGTGTATAATAATAACTTAGTTTTATTTAAACCTTGGGGTTAATGCGTTAGAACATTTTTTTTTAATGTTAAACAGCGCCATATGTTGTACGTAAAAACAACACACGCTATACTAAATATTTTACGATTCCAGTTCAACGTTTCTGATCTACGATCATAGATTAAGGCCCGGTTTGTTCACTCTTGATCAAATCTATGATTAGGTAATCACAGATTTTGCTTAATCCATGATTATGAATCTGTGATTAACGAAATGCGTTTGTTCACTTTTTTTTCACCTTGATTACCAAACCATAGATTCTTCCATTTTTCCAGTAGTTTTCCAATGTTTTCCAATGCATCTGTCAAATTTTAATCCATGATCAATTTAAATTTTTGGATTTTTAAATAATTGATTTCGGCAATTATTTAAAATGTTTTTATTATTCATTAATTATTTTGAGTAAATTTAATATAAATTTGAATTTGTGTAATAAAATTGTTTACATATTACATAAAATGTTCATGATATGGTTTTTGCATGAAAATGAAATGAGAGGGCACAAGGAGACACAAAATAATCTTTTTTAATTGAGTGCGTTATTCATTATATTCATTCTCTAAACACATTCATGGGCAGCAAATCTGGATAATATGTGAAAAGTATATAAAAGAAATTTCGAACCCAAAAATCCGTGTCGAATGATTAATGACTTGTTAGAATTGACGATTTGTTGAATATCGCGAAATTGTTTCTGATTTATTTATTTCGGTTATATTCTTATTGATTAGACAATATGAACCCAATTTTATGAATTTAATAGTACTTATTTAAAACAATAAAAAAAAATTAAATTAACTTAAAAAATTTTCAATCATATCATCGGTATTTAAACAATAATTTGTCGAAAATTCAATATCAAGTCGAATTTTCGAGGCTTCGTATAGAAAGGACATAATTAATAATAATAATTGCACTTCATTTCTTGCTATTTTATTATTATTAATTTTGTATCATTCAATATTTTCACTGAATGTTGTTATATGAATGTCAAAATGCAATGTCAAAATACAATGTCAAAAGTAAAACGCAGTCTGATAACCAAGCATGAACAAACGAAATTCCAGTAAATCATGGGTTAAATGACGTTAATCACGGAAAATCGGCTGATTAACAAAATCATGGATTAACTAACCTAATCATGGATTCTCTGATTAAAATGTTGGTGAACAAACGCAATCCATGATTAACTACTGGAATAATCATGGATTAAAGTTGATCAAGAGTGAACAAACCGGGCCTAAAGAGAACAAGTAGGGGAAATTGAAGCATACACTTGCATTTATATTACTTATTTGTTATGTAGTGGCGGCAATAAACATATGAATTCGGAGGTGCAATACTCTAAATGGGCTCATGTATTGTGGAACATTCGATTTGAAAAAAAATGCTTGCGTTATTTATTTCAAAAATCAAGTTTCTTTAAAACATACAAAATTTTTTTTTTTTAAGGGCATTTAAAATTTAAAATGCTGAATTTTACAAAATTTTCGATGAAATTTCCAGCTTAGGACGATTTACAATACAACAGCTCTTACTTCCTGAGCAATCGCCGCTGGATACCCATGACATCACAGCACGTGTTTTCAGATGGAAGCTGAAATTGCTGATGGGTTTCATGGTAAAATATGTCGTGTTAGGGCCTGTGCGCAGATGGATATACTCAGTGGAATGGCAAAAGAGAGGATTGCCACACGTACATATACTAATCTGGCTCTATAACAAAATCACTTCAAACAAAGTCGACGATGCTATATGCGCTGAAATACCCGATGCCGACGATGATACGGATTTGCATGAAGTTGTCGCGAAATAAACGATTCATGGACCTTGCGGTACACTGAATCCAAATTCAACATCTATGATAGACAGAAAATGCTCGACATCATCGAGCATTAGTATCCAATACAGTTACAGCAAAGGATGGATCTGTAAATTAGCAACCGCTAGCATATTCGATGAAACTACGATGAGCAAACTATACACCGCGCATCCCAATCAAGATAAATGCTTCTTTGTTCGCACGCTGTTGACAAATGTGGCCGGTCCAACGTCTTTCCACCAATTGCGAATTGTGAACGATGTTACAAATGCCACTTTCCGTAGTGCATGTCAAGCTCTAAATTTATTGGAGAACGACCGACACTGGGATGTATGCATTAATGACGCGTGCAACACGTCACATCCAAATCTAATCGCATTGTTTGCAATCATATTGACCGCCTGCTCTCCTTCATCTCCAAGAAATTTATGGGAATAATTTAAAACCCACATGGCTGAAGATATTTTCGATATAGAATTGCGTCGTGAACGAAATTACAATAGGGACGATCTTTTGTCGTATGTGCAATCAAATATTCTCAAGCTAACGTTTGAGCAAAAAAGCATTTACAATTAAATAACGGAAACTGTCAACAATGTGGTTAGAAAAATCTTCTTATTAGATGAGGATCTGGTAAAATTTTTCTAATTAGATTGATACTGGCAGCAATTTGATCCAAAAATGGCATAGCCATAGCTCTTGCCTCGTCTGGAATAGCTGCATCATTCCTACCAGGTGGAAGAACTCCTCATTCCGCTTTGAAATTACCATTGAACATGCAATTCATTGAAACTCCCAGGTGCAACATGTCCAAAGCATCCGGCATGGGAAAAGTATTTTAGAAATGAAAACTTATTGTTTGAGATGCATGCACAATGGCGAACAAAAACTCGCTCGAGGCTCTTGATCGATCATTGCAAGATTTGCGTCGAGACATGAGACCATTTGGGAACGCATTAATATTATTTTCAGGAGATTTCAGGCAAACATTAACTGTAATTCCTCGATCGACACCAGCGGATGAAATAAATGATTGCCTGAAATACTCTACATTGTGACCACACGTATATACTGTTGCGTGCTACCCCTTTTGGCTCGAATGTTATTAAATGATAACACTTTTTATTTATGTGAATTTAGCGTCTAAACTTTATTTTACAATTATTTCTGCGTTAACAATTAGTTTTAAAAATATTTGACTTTCAATAATTAATTATTACAAAGTTAATTTATCACAGATTATTTAAAAATACACAATCACTATTTTCAATAATTTATCACAATTTTTACTTTTAGATTCAAATTTACTATTCTGCGCTAGGCTTTAACAATTATTTGAAACACGCAATCTGGCTTTCTGATTTGAACTTGTTCATCTTCGATTCTCGCTGGCTTTTTATACTAATGTGGCAACACTTCCCGAATGATCTCCAAAATGTAAAGATTTCCAAGAATTTTTGAAATTATTTTGACAGAATCAGAATATTTCCAGATATTTATAGTGCAAAATTAAAATTAACTACAAATATGCGTGTCCAGATGCAAAACGGCCGATTAGCTGAGATATTCTAACATCAATGACTAGAAATTAGGAACGCAGAGGTGCCGGTTGATCTGACCTCACGACGAATTTCATTGCCTCATAACGCAATTTAGTGACGTCAAAAGAAGAATTTGTTAAAAAAATATTTTCCAATATCCAAACCAATTACAAGAACCCCGAATTATGTGAATTATATATTCTTGCGGCCAAGAATAAAGATGTATACGAACTTAACAATATTATTCTAACATTCAAAGCGAGGCAGTCACGTACAAGTCCGTCGACACTGTTGTGGAAGCAGATGAAGCGTTAATTATCCCACAGAATTTTTCAGTTCACTCGATCTGTCACCGCAGACCTTTCAAAGTTGAAGATGTCCTCATTCCTCGCATTTCTATGATTCCAACGGAAATGACATTTCAATTTAAGAGATTACAATTGCCGATTCAATTAGCGTTTGCAATCGCCATCAACAAAGCTGAAGGCCAATCTTTAGAATTGTGCGGTTTAGATCTAGACACGGATTCCTTCTCACATGGACAATTATATGTTGCGTGTTCTAGAGTCGGCAAAACAGACAATCTCTATATCTGCACAGAAAATCGAACAACGAAGAATATTGTATACCCACAAACATTGTGAAATAATACATTTTAGAAACGTGCGCTTTCTCTTTTCCACTTAACCAGACTGTGCCACAGCCGCGCGTGGCATGGTTAGTGTGAATATAAAAATTGGTAAACTTGTTATGGTTGAAACATAGATATTTGCATTGAAGTTTACAATGGATGTTCATTGCCTTGCCAATATTTACATTAAAATAATGACGGATAATTGTTACTTAGTAATTCTAACTGGTGTTAATTCTAGATAATCGTTGCCGAATAAACATAAAGTAAAGTAACGCGCAATTGCACCAAAAGAAAGTTTCAATCATAGATGAAGTATCATAACGTGCAATCACGAACATTTGTGCCTTATACCGTTTGTACAATCACCGACAATTGTTCCTAATTTTCATTCAAGTTAAATCACGGACATTTTTGCCTGATTTTCATTGAATTAGAATCACGGACATTCTTGCCTGATTCAAGTCAAATCACGTACATTTTTGGCTGGTTCAGTTAGTCAAATAAGGGACTTTTTGCCGAATTTTCCTTCAAGTAAAATCAAGGATATTCTTGCCTGATTCAAGTTAAACCGCGGACATCGTTCCCTGATTTATATTCGTATCTTCGAACGTTCACGGATAAATTGCCTGATTTTCCTTCACGCAAAATCTTGGATAATTTGCCTGATTTACCATTCGAATCTGGAGACAATTACAGATAATATCAGATGGATTCCTTCATTCAAATTATCGGACATTTTTTTATAATTGATATCACCACAGTGTCGAACAACTATATCACGAGAGAAAATCCAGAGGAACCCATTTAAAATACCAACTAAATACCTATTCGTTTAAATATAGTGATTAGGTTACGTCAAAGTTGAACCGGCTTTACATTAACGTAATTTCATCACTGCAAATGTTAAACAGTGGACTTAACATTCTTATATAGGGTGTTTTTTTAAAGCATGATAGAACTTTAAATTCACAGAAATAACACAAAAAATTAAATTTTAATCAAGTTATTATTCGAAAGACTAACTCAGGATATTAATATTGACTCTCCTTGACGAAGCGCAATTTGTCAGTCCAATTTTGGGTCAATTTTGAGCAATTACGGCCGAATGTCAGGAATAACATGAACCACGTCGACCAATTGTTGCTGGTTTGTCACCATAAACCAGTGAGTTCACGTAACCCCATGAGAAATAGTCAATAAGCAATTGACAGACCTATTTCCCGAAATCAGAATGTCGCCAAATCGCGATTTCAATAAATCGACAGTTTGCATCGTTGTATAATACGTAGCGATAGCCTGTTGAAACCGCATCTCGGCAGGATCAATGTTATTCATACTTTCAAGGAAATATTCATTGATCAAGTTTCATTTTTAAAGAAATAAGGATCAATGTTACCACCGACGTGTAAACCGCATTTTTCTGGATATAATAAGGTATCTAGAGCCTCTTCTGGATTAGGGCAGATTCAAGAATTCAGTCGGCTGTGCAGATGGAGCAAGCAGGCGTTCAAAAATTCAGAAAATTTAAAAAGCAGTCAAAATAGATGTTCAAAAATTTTGTTGAATGCAGCATTTGCCCGCAGTCGCTTAAGTCGATAAATTTCGTTTGTTGTGGTTGCAATCGTCAGATCCAAATGTTGCAGTATGGAAGAGTGAGTATAAAAATTAATAAATTTTCTATAAATAATTAATAATAATTATTAATAAATAATAATAATTATCATTACAGAAAATTACTTCAAATTTTAGGGGTAGACGATCAGAATGACTTTTTCATATTAGTATTAATTATAGGTTATAATATTTCAATAATTTTTAGTGAGACTTGGAGTGACCAAAAAATAAAAAATTTAATAGAAAGCCGTTTGTCAATAGAATTTAAATTTAAAAAAGGATATCGCAGTAGAAACTGTTTGTGGAATGAAGTCGTTGCATTGATGAAAAAGGAAAAACCACGACTAAATCTTACTTCCGACGATGCAAGAAAAAAATTTACTTGATGGTAACGTATAAATGAAACAAAGCCCGGCAAAAAAAGTCTGGAACAGGCGCAGTAAATTGGTAATTTTTCTACCGCCTCGACGAAGTTTATGGATGCAGTCACACCATTGAGCCTCCATCACAAAATCTAGTGCATTCTTTAGACGTAGACGATCTTTCTTCTGGTAGTAATAATGTAGACGTGGGCAACGCAAACAGAAGAATATTACGGGGCTCTAGCAGCAAAAAGGATCAAGAAGTGTACAGTTCAATCAAAGCTTATTGAGTATTGGAAAGAAGAAGACGGGAATAAGCAAGTTCGACATGAAGAAAGACTAAAACTTGAGCAAGAAAAAAATGAAATTGAAAAACGAAAGATTGAAGTCATGGGTGACATTACAAACTTGCTAATGCAATTAATGGAGCATTAAACAACTTGGGATTTGTGAATTATTTTTTTTTTAAATACTGAATTATCTTGAATTTAATTTATTTTATTAATATTTTTTTATATTAAAATAGTTTTTATAACATTTCGTTTTTCTTTGCCATTTCGATTCAGCCGTTTCATTCGCATATATTTTATCTTCTTCATTCGATCGAGATGATTCTTCATAATCAGATTTTGAAAATTCCGACAGACTCTTATTGTCTATTATTAGGTTGTGGAGAACGCAGCGGTAGTTCTCACAAAATATTTGGCATTTTCCAATCTGTGTAATTGCAAATATTTCAGTCTTCGAAACATTCCTTACAATAATCCATCTATTCGCGTTGAACTTAATCTGAAATTAAATTTGGTTTGTGCGCTATCTAAATTTCCGTTATCTCTATATGGCGTCAACAAGTATTTGAACGTCGGATAAGCTGAATCTCCTAGCAAGTGGTCAGGGAAATTTAAGGTAGCAGCATATAACCTTTTCCCAAGATCGCTATTTTTAACCAAACATGTGCATCATGCGACCTTCCCAGCCAACCAAAAAAAACGTTTATGAAGCGAAGTTCACTATCGCAAACGCCCTATGAATTAGAAATTAATACTTTGAAAAATACACAATTAAATTAAAATCTTGCCTGCAATAGTAGGGAATGAAAGCCTTTTCTATTATAATAGCTGGCCGCATCGATAATTGGGGCTGGACTAGGAATATGCATACCACCCACGCAACCCACAACATCTGGAAAACTTTTATCGCCTCTAAAACATTTAAATTTTTGTACTTTTTGCCCCAATTCCTCATTTATATATTTATATTTTATTAAATAAATGGCTTTACATATTTTTAAAACTGTAGCATGGGCACAACCTCTTGACACGTCGAAACGGTCTGAAATAGCACGATAACTGTCCTGCGTTGCTAATGTCCACAAAGCCAACAACAGGGCTTTTTTTAATGAAACTGCGGGACGTTCCTTTCCTGATGTATACAGAGGAAATATTTCCCTTTCTAGTATCTACAATAATACAAATTAAATATCTTTAACCTTGTACTTATATGTACCATATATATTATTAAATAATTACCTGAAAAACCTGTCTATTAATCCGAAAATGGCTTTACAATGTTTTATCGTCATATTTTTTTACTGTTTCAAGAAATTCGGGTGTTTTATGAATGAAAGATGGAGATCGAAGTTTAATAATCTCTCTTCTTCTCTTTTTCTTTATTTCTCTGATCGTACAATCCCCCGTTTTTTTCGTCCGTTAAAATGGTATTTAATACCACGCTTACAATTTTACTATTTAAGAACATTTTTAATTAATTCGCCACAATTGCCTAGCTGCCATTAACGAGCTGTCAATTTTTCTGCAGTCAATCGTTCAAAAATTCATTAAAAGCATCCAACTTTGTCTACAAATCACTTCAATTGACTGCATCTTGTTTTGCAGGTCACTGAATTCTTGAATCTGCCCTTAGTCTCACTCCATTGTGATTCCTACGAGACCAAGTGTTACCCTATTGGGAAACCTATTCCTCCTCAAGGCATTTGATTTTCCTGCAAAATTTCATTAGACTGCTCATATCAGTCGCTTGAAGCATCTCTGAATTCCCAAAGAAATGGTTACCCAAAAAGTTGTTACGAGCTCGAGAGAGAGCTGAGCATTCACACAAAATGTGTTTGATGTCTTCAGCCACTCCTATATCTCCACAGTACCGACAGAGGTCTGTTTGCACCAATCCCTTTTAGCGTGCTTTCTTAACAGACAATGTCCCGTTAATATCCCAATGATTGTTCGTAGATGATTCCTATTCCAGTCTATTATAAGAATCGATTTCTTCTTATTCAGTTCCGGCCACAAATGTTAGTTTTGATAGTTTTTCTGTCCCGGTCCTACGATAGGGCATCAAAAAATCAGCTATAGGCCGATTTGAAATTACTTTATGTTTTTTTTATTTAAGTTCATGTAGCCTTTTTTATGTTTGAAAATTAAGCTCACTTTGCTGACTAATTGCTTTGAAATTTATATTAGTTACAATAAATGCTGCGAATATAAGAAGTTATAAATGTGGGAAATGTAAATTTGTAAAATTTATCTAAATATCAAATTTAATTTAATTTTAAAATTTAGTTTGAAATGAGAGTAGTTATTTTATTTGGAAAAAAATGTGCGCTTAGGTGACAAAATAGGTAGCTATGTGAAAAATTTATGATAATAAAAAATTTACGAGTTACACAAAAAATGTATGAGGAAATATTTGTATGGAAATTAAAAACTAGAAAATAATAAAACAGCTGATATAACTTAACAACGTTAAATCGCAGAAATTTCTTTTTCTTATTATTCTTTTTAATGCTCTAACAAGGAAAAAATGTTTTAAATAAAAAAATTGGATTGAAAATAAAGCGAAATCATGTACGCAAGCATTTTATTCTGTCATGTAAACGTTTTTATGGCGGAAAGGCATATAAAAGAATATAAAAGCTCAAATGATTTACTTTTATAAAAAAGTATGTGAATTTGCAATTGCACAGGAAGTAATTTGATTTACAAATACAATATGTTTGTATGTGTTTTTACACCCTTTTTACTTTCCCGATAAACGAGTGTTTATAGGAAAGTACTATAATCGTGCGAAAATCTAATTTTTGATCTAGAAGGGCTAGGAAGATGAAAATAAGTGCAAAATCCGTTTCATCAAACAAATTTAGCCCCATGTCCGTCCGTCCGTCCGTCCGTCCGCTTTTTTAAATCGTTAATAAAATCTGAATGGATGGTCCAATTTCCATGAAAGTTTCACCATTTTGGTGTTGCATCAAATGCCAGATGGTGTTAGATTCTGGGCGAAATTAATATATGGCAACACTATTTGGTAACGCTTTTTTTGTCTAAAAACGACAAAATTTTGTCCGCACGGTTCAGACTAAAGTGCTGGCCCAATTTCGATAAAATTTACACAGGTCATGTATTTGGCCCTAACTTAGAACTGATTAGTTTTTGGGCCATATTTGACTATGGCAACACTGTCTAAAAATACATTTTGTCCAAATATAGTCTATTTTTGCAGTTGTTATAAAACCGAATCTGCTTGTCCAATTTTCATGAGATTTGCACAGTTTGCGTACCAAGATCGAAATCAGAACATTTTAACTTTTCAACGCAATTTACGTCTGGCAACACTAATGCGCAAAACTTTTTTCAAAAAATATTGTGGTGGAAATATAGAAACATCCCTAATTCCGTTAATAATAGTCCGATTTTAATGAAACTTCGAATGTACGTTTGGGATGGACCAAGTGAAAAAATAAAATATGTCTCCCCTCGGTGGGGGGCTGTGGAGCACTAAAATAGAAAAACGTCAATAATTCACTCAATAAAGGGCGGATTTTCTTGAAACTTGATGTGTACATTCTTGATAGGCCAAGTGAAAAGATAGAATGCGTCTCCCCTCGGTGGGGGTCGCGAGAGGGTGATATGAAAAAACCTTAATAATTCGGTCAATAACCGGCGGATTTTAATGAAACTTGGAATGTACATTTGGGCCGAGCAAACTAAAAAGATAAAATGTCTCCCCTCGATGGGGGGTTGTGGGGGGCTGAAATAGCAAAACTTCAAGAATTCATTCAATAATGGGCGAATTTTCTAAAACTTGGTGTATACATTCTGGATAGGTCAACTGCAAAGATAGAATGCGACTCCCGTCTGTAGGGGTATGCAAAATAAATAAACCTTAATAAATGGACCAATAGTAGTCAAATTTTCATGAAACTTGGAATGTACATTTAGAATAGGAGAACTGAAATGAATATTTTATGACATTATCGGGAAAGTTCCATAGTGGTCCGGCCGATATAGAGAAAATGTAAATTCACTACTATGGTTTGCTTTGCTCATTTTTATTATTGTACTCGTTCATACCTTTGGTTCAATCTTACTCTACGGTACATATCCAATTTTCCTATATCAATGAAATGTGCTTTTGCCTAGAGATCAATATACTTGTATATGTACATATGCATAGCATACTATACCAAAGATAAAATGTGTTAAATTTTGAGAATCACATAAAGTAAATAAGACTAAAAAAGGGTTGGCTCCAATTAGCAAATAATCCGACTTCGTATTTGTATTTTGGATTTTTATTTTGATAGCAGAAAGGGGATGTAAAGCAAATTGAATCTCAAACTTACCCACTAAGGAATAATCCTTCGGAAACGAATCATGAAAAAAGAAACACTTTTGCACATTTTCAAAGTCTTTGGAAGTGAATAATTTCAATATAATTAATATATTTTATTAATAACTAATAATATATTTCGCCTTCAGGCGTAGTTTGCTATTGGGATCAAACAGTTACTTTTGATACTATGTATTGTATTTCCCATAAACGAAACAAATGTTCGTAAAAAGTTTTTTCAAAATTTGTGGGAACTATTTCATCTTTTTAAATTATATGAAATAAAATATAGAAACCTACATAAAATCGGGGTATAACAAATCCTGTGGTAGAAATAACGCAATCTATACTCAATAAATAAAATTTTTCAAAAAAACAACCAAAAATAATAATTTTTCATAATTTTTTCTCCATAACTTTATTTCTTTTTCTTTTAATTGGCTCTAATATATTAGGTAGCCCAATAGCATAAATCTATTCTATAAATTTATAAAATTAAAATTATATTGGATATCGCAAAAAGTTCGTGGATTTTTTTGCAATGATGGCTTTAGAGCCGCATAACTTTAGTAGTTCTAACCCTATCATGTTATGTTATAGCGCGATTGAAAGGCAACTTTTCATAGAATATTTAAAAAAAAATTGTGAAAATCAGTCAGAAGTAATGGCGGTAATTGGGTTTTGAAAATGAGCCAAAATTCAGAAAAATTCGCTGTATTTTACAATATCACTTCAGACGATAGAGCTTCGCAGGTTTTTGAAAAATTTTGTAGTGTTTATGGTGCAGATGCTCTATCAAAATCAGCAAGTAAATGGTTCGCTCGTTTCCGCTCTGGAAATTTCGATGTTAAAGATGCGCCGCGCTCTGGAAGGCCAATCATTGTAAAAGTTGATGAAATTCTCCAAAAAATTGAGGAAGACCGGCACATTTCATCTTATGACATTGCTGGGGAACCAGAGATTGATCCAAATACAGTTTTGAACCATTTGCGTAAGGCTGGATACAATAAGAAGCTCGATATTTGGGTTCCACATGAATTAACAGTGAAAAATTTAATGAACTGAATTTCCATCTGCGAATCGTTGCTGAAACGAAACGAAATCGATCGATTTCTGAAAAGATTGATAACAGTTAATAAAAAACGGATCACATACGACTATAATGTGCGAAAAATATCATGGTCCAAGAAGAATGAAGCTGCACAAATGGTGACAAAGCCAGGACTAACCCACGTAAGCAAATGCTTTGTGTTTGGTGGGATTGGAAGGGAATCGTGCATCATGAACTGCTCCAGCCTGGCCAGAGGATTGATTCCACTCTCTACTGTCAACAATTCATGCGATTAAACCATGCAAGTGAGGTAAAGCGGCCACCATCGATCAATAGGAAAGGAGTCACCTACCATCATGCCTACACACATTTTTAATGACTAGGCAAGAATTGAAAGAGCTGGGCTGGGAAGTTTTGATGCATCCACGATATAGTGCGTACGTTGCTCCATCTGACTACCATTTGTTTTGGTCTCTGCAGAATTCCTTTAATGGTGTAAAAGTGATTTCAAAAGAGACCTGTAAAAATCACTTGGTTCAGTTTTTCCCCCAGATATCCCAGAAATTCTACAGTGATGCCGTAATGGTTATACCAGAAAAATGGCAAAAGATTATCGATCAAAACGACACATATTTGGTTTACAAAAATTAATTTAAAATGTAATAAAAATGTGTTTGAATGTTGGTTAAAAAAATCCACGAACTTTTTGCGATACCCAATATTATACTCGTAGTTTTGAAACGCGGTCAGCAAAATTACTCTTATTATATTTTACTAGGTGTACCCGGCCACGTGTTGCTGTGGCTCAGTCTGGTTAAATGACGAAAGCGGGCGTTTCTAATATGTTTAATTTCACAATGTTTGTGGGTATACAATATTTTTCTTATTCCATTCTCTGTGCAGGTATAGAGATTGTCTGGTTTGCCGACTCTAGAACACGCAACATATAATTTTCCATGTGAGAAGCAATACGTGTCTAGATCTAAACCGCACAATTCTAAAGATTGGCCCTGCGCTTTGTTGATGGTGACTGTAAGCGCCAATTGAATCGGCAATTGCAATCCCTTAAATCGAAATGACATTTCCGTTGGAATCATATGAATGCGAGGAATGAGGACATATTCAACTGGCACCTTTGCGTTCCCAGTTTCCAGCAATTGTTGTAAGAACATCTCAGCTAATCGGCCATTTTGCATCTGGACACGCATATTTGTAGTTAATTTATAAGTATTTACGTGTGGTCCAAAGTAGAGTATTTTAGGCAGGCATTTATTTCATCAGCTGATGTCGATCGAGGAATTACAGTTAAT
This sequence comes from Xylophagus ater, assembly GCA_963422695.1. Lineage (NCBI taxonomy): Eukaryota > Metazoa > Arthropoda > Insecta > Diptera > Xylophagidae > Xylophagus > Xylophagus ater. The sequence continues at coordinate 20,474,042 of OY730479.1, forward strand.
GTTTGTCTGAAATTTCCTGCAAACAATATTAATGCGTTCCCAAATTGTCTGATGTTCCCACGCAAATCCTGCAATGATCGATCAAGAGCCTCGAGCGATTTTTTGTGTGTCATTGTGCATTAATCCCAAATAATAGGTTTTCATTTCTAAAATACTTTGCCCAGGCCGGATGCTTTAGAAATGTTGCACCTGGGAGTTTCAATGAATTGCATGTTCAATGGTAATTTCAAAGCGGAGTGAGGAGTTCTTCCACCTGGTAGCAATGTCACAGCTATTCCGGACTACGCAAGAATTAAGGCTATGTAATTTTGGAATCGAATTGCAGCCAGAATCAATCTACTTAAGAACGTTTTACCAGTTCCTCCTTGCGCTTTTAAGAAGAATATTTTTCCAACCAAGTTATTGACAGTTTGCATTATTTGATCGTAAACGCCTTTTCGCTAAAAGGTTAGCACCCGTATTGTAATTTTGTTCACGACGCATTTCTGCATCGAACGAAGCAGTAGCAGATCGATTCGGTGATGGCATTCCCAATTGATTGAGGGCTGTTTTCACGAATTCTCAGCACAAATCTTCAATCATTATCAACACTTCGATGTAGATTTCTGCTGTGAAATCCATGTTCATATTTGAATTTTCCTTGCGTATTCGCCGGAAAATATCTTCAACCATGTGGGTTTTAAATTTCTCCTATAACTCTTTTGCAGATGAAAGGGAGCAGGCGGTCAATATGATTGCAAACAATGCACAAATTTGATGTGGATGTGACGTGTTGCACGCGTCATTAATGCATACATTCCAGTGTCAGTCGTTCTCCAATAAATTCAGAGGTTGACATGCACTCCGGAAAGTGGCATGTGTAACACTGTCCACAATTCTCAATTGGTGGAAAGACGTTGGACCGGTCACATTTATCAACAGCGTCCGAAGAAAGAAGCATTCATGTTGATTGGGATGCACGGTGTATAGTTTGCCTATCGTAGTTTCATCGAATATGCTAGGGGTTGCTAATTTACCGCCATCTTCTGCTGATCTTCTTCTGAATAAAGGAGCCAGATTAGTATATGTAACTTTGGGAATCCTCTCTTTTGCGATTCCACTGAGTACATCCAGCAGCGCACAGAGCCAAACACTTAATGTTTTATCATGAAAGTCATCGGGGATTTAAGCTTCTGTCTGAAAACACGTGCTGTAATGTCAGCCTATCCACCGGCGATTGCCCAGGAAGTAAGAGCTGTTATATTGTAAGTCGTCCCAAGCTGGAAATTTCATCTAAGATTTTGTTAAATTCAGCATTTTCATTTTTAAATGCCTTTTTTGGTTTTTGGATTTCCAAAAAATGAGGCTCTACGTATTAAATGTCTGTCGGCTTTGGGTTTCCAAAATTTTACGCCAATTAGTAAAGAGTAGATTATAATTTTATAATTTAATTTTGTATATTTTAAACAAACTTTATTTTTGAAATAAATAACGCAAACATTTTTTCAATTCGAATGTGCCACAATACATGAGCATACAGCCCACTTAGAGTATTGCACCTCCGAATTCATATTTTCAATGCCGCCACTGCTTCAGAACGAATAAGCAATAGAAATGCAAGCAAGCGGAGGCATAAACCCTTTTTTTACGATAACTTTTTTAGCTCGTATTATAAATTTCGGAGGGGAAACAAATTTCTGGAATCTCTTTTCACACGTAAGTGTGATATATTTTGTATTAAAATGGTCGAATTTTCATTATTGCTGTACAAAAAAAAGTTTTTATAGGCTTTATTTAATTGTAACTAATCAAACAGAAATGATGTTAATTCATAATTTAGTAAAAAATTTGTTTTTTTGAATCAAGTTTGAATCATAAATCCTAGCGCGAAATCCAACTTTCTTTTTATTTAAATTAAAAAGAAAACTACCAGTGACAGTCGTTTTTTTGCTCAAAATGGGGACAATTCTGAATATTCGTCGATGTTTTTAAAAATTCGGCATTTTCAGGTTTAAATTTTTGTTTTGTTTTAAGGTTTCCAGAAAATTGGGCTCTACGTATGAAATGGCTTTCGGCTATGGGTTTACAAAATTGTACGCCTATTAGTAGAGATATTATTTGCTCGTTACATTTCAATAAAGAGGATCTAAAGCAGTTAATTTAATTTTGTACGCTTAAGAGAAACGTGTTTTTTGGAATAAATAACTCAAACATTTTTCGCAATTCTGATGTTCCAGAATACATGAGCATTAAGCACATTTACAGTGTTGGCTCTCCGAATTTATATTTTTAACGCCGCCACTACGCCGCATCCATAAGCAATCCAAATGTAAGTGAATTTCAAAATAGCTTAAATTTCCCCTGCAAAGGTCATTTTCTATAATCTAAGCTTATTATTCTGTGAGGGGATGACATCACCTGATGCTTAGTACTTTATTGATGTATGTTCGTGTGTAATCACCATATACTATAGTGTATACATGGATATTGTCGCAGGCGTGATAGAGATATATAAAAATTATGTAAAAGCATGCTCGCAATCAAAAGTAAAAATTTCTGTACGAATTTCAAAGCAATCAGTAAAGAACTTTCGGAGATTAGCGGTTAGGAACAAACGAACATTTAGGACTTTATATATATAGATTAAAATATAAAGGCACAAATTCCAAAGTTTTGTTTTTCATTAAATTTAAAAACTAGAATCTCCTTTTAATTTCAATTCACAAGTTTCATTTTACTTTGATCAAAATTGCGAATTTAGCATTTCGAAACTTAAGAACTTAGAAATTTATTAAAACTAATTGTGAGACAATTGAAGTATCCGTCTAATTCAAATCGCTGTCAAATATAAACCGTACATCTGGAACTACTAAAATTTGACATGAGTGTTGCTTGACATATTGTCTGTCGGTAGTAAAAATTATTTGTTGGTGAAAAGACGCGATCTCATTTTATGAAATTCAATTGTTGTGCTACATTTGATTGGAAAGTTAAACATCAAAATACACCGTATTCACCAGAACTGAATACGTTGGATTATTCTATTTGGGGAATTTTATAAGCAGCGGCTTGCAAAAAAAACACATAACTTTGACCGGTTTAGAAAAAGATTTGACTCGTCAATAGAACCGTTTAAGCCAAGACATCGTACGAATTTTCATCATTTAAAAAGAGATTGTAGCTGGTTGTTCTTCAGGTTTATCACCATCATCATCTGGCATTTGTAAAGTCAAAAATTTATTGATTTCAGGTGGTCCATCGTCTTCACCGTCACAATCGAGTATTATTTCCGGAATATTAGTACACAAAATTCCTGTGCAAGTGGCGCATATAATGGAGCATTTTAAGCCTGCCTTTCTACAACAACATATTGTTCCACATCCTTTTTTACATTTACATGAAATGCCTTTTAGAAGGACTTCAGATGCAGGATCGTTAATCATAAGTATTGGAGTAAGGCCAAATTTACTACCATTCCATCCCCAATCGGTCATGCCACTTATGCATAAGAAGAAGAATACGAAAATGTGTCAATTCTTACAAATGTCAAAATATTGAAGTCAAATAAAGTTTTATTATTATTAAAACTGAATCAAATAAAACTTTAATAATAGGTTTAAAAATTAAAATATAGGAAAAACATAGTGAAAATCGTGTTTTAAAGATGGTTCTAGAAGATATGTTGGAAAAGTTGTAACAGGGCGATGTACGCAATAAAAATTAAGAAAAAACTAGTATAAAAGTCTGAATTTGTGAAGTTTCATATTTCTATTTTTTCTGAGAATAAAGAATTTTTATTTAAGTACGAGTAAAAAATTAATGGCTTTTAATTGAAATTAATTTATATTTTTAGAAAGAACGCAAATTGCATTTTCATTTTGATATTTCCTGATTCTTATCCCTTCCCAATTGGACTTTCACGCCATACTGATGTATCGTGACTTCTTCCTGGACAGCCACAAAAAATATCCAGAAATGTGAATTGACTGTCGCACATCGCCTGTAAATATAATACTTTAGAAGCATTGTTTATGTAATTAATTACCTGCAAAATTATGGAGTGAAATGGTTTTATGTTAAAGTAGCTTGACGCATTTTCTGTTGGTGGTGGCATTTATCATAATATTGTGAAAAGTTACAATACCTAAGTTAAATCGATCAGAGATCTCCCTATACGTATTTTGGTTAGCCAAGCCCCAAAGTGTTATGTAAAGAGATACCTCTAAATTTGAATTTGGGCGACCGAGCGTTGACTTTTGGTCAAAATTTCTTAATTCCCTCAAAAGTATCTGCATATGAATATTTTAAAATGCGATGTGCCTTTGAAAATAAAATTTTACCTGAAAATAATGACGTCCCATTCGACATCCGGAATCTTGGAAGTGCTTTGATTAAACAGTACCCGGAGGAGGCCATGAAATTTGAGCTGTCAGGACGCTTTTTTTTACGGCTCTATAATATCATTAATATTAATTTTAATTTTAATATTTTTTTTAAAAAATATTGTATTTATTTGAAAACCTAGAAATTCAATTAATATTTAATTCAATTTAAGTTTTTAAAAGTTTTCCTGTGTTCAAATAACTGAAATTTTTTTTTTTAATCTAAGTGTACCCGAAGATTAGGGCTAAACACGAAGTGCATAAAGGTGCTTGGGATATCAAGCACGTTAAACAGAATCCCAAGGTTTTAAAAAAAGTGTTTTGTATAAAAAAAAAAGTCGAAAGCAAAAGCAACATGAAATTGGTACATCGAAATTACAAGTTACTACTCATGTAGATAAAAGAAAATTAAAAACTGCTAGCCAATTTCCTCCCGCAGAACTAGCAGCTTCAAATAATGACAATGTCGAATTGGAAGCACCATTGGCTTTGGAAAATCAACAAGCTACTTCAATTGGGAACCAAAACGATGAGTTATTATTGCTGGTAGTTTTAAATTGTTTGTGAATTGTCCAACTGTTCATACACAGATACTGAACTTGCTGAAGAAATCTAATACTGACGGATCCTCATTTACGGCCAAATACTTGAAAAAAGAGGTTATACTTTTAAAAGGAATCTTCTATGATTATTCTCCTGAAGAAATTGAGGAAGCTCTTATCCCAAAAATGCCTGATCTTAAAATTTCTAAAATTAGACCGTACTCGACCATCAACTCGACAAAGTTGGGTCGGCAGTTAAATATGTTCCTTGTTCAGCTTGAACCCGGTCGAAATATTAATAGTCTTATTAAAATTGATAATTTACTCTACCAAAGAATTCATTGGGAAAAGGTCAGGAAATCTGGTACCGTCCAACGCTTCAGATGCCAAAATATTGGTCACATAGGACAATTTTGTTCATTTTCGAGAAGATGTGTCAAATGTGGCCAAAGCCATGGTAAAGAAGAATGTGTAACCAATGCATTAAGCCCATATGCACTAATTGTGGTAAAGATCATCCGGCCAGCTACAGGGGCTGTGAATCCTTTAAGGAATTTATGTCTAAGAGGGAGAATCTCAGGCTGAAAGCAAGAATTGGAAATGAAAATCGAAGAAATTTCCTTAAGAGCGTCACCAATAATTTTGCATCATGACTGATCAGGAGAATCTTAAATTTTTTTTTTACTAAGGAATCAATGAATTTATTTGGAATACCATTTTCCACCCTTTTTGGAAAACTTAGGAGCTTTGTACCTAGGTATAAATCCATAGCAAATCAGGATGAAAAAGTAGGTCTTTATTTGGATCTAATATTTTTTATCCAAACCAAATCCTAGAAGAAAAAGCGCAGTCTTATATAAATTTCTGTATCTCTATCAGCAACAAATAAAATGTTGAACATTAAAATCCTTAATATTAACGTTAACTCTTTGGTTTCACACGAAAAAAGACTGTCTCTCTCACGAGAACTTTCAGAAATTAATCCTTTAGCGGCCTTCATAACCGAAACTTGTTTTAAAAATAGTTACTGCAATTTTAATTAAAAAGGGCATTAAATTTGACGCAATTGGTTTGGACTTTGAATTTATCTCGGTCACTCTAGTGAGTCTCCCATATGTTGGTCACCTAGACAATTGCAATAAATTGTTGCTTGCAGCAATATATATACCTTGTAACCTAGGTGTTAACATTAAAAATGACCTCGATAAATTATATAACTTAACTAGACAGTTCAATGGCGCCATTATCGGTGGTGATTTTAATGCCAGACACGAGCTCTGGGGAGACTCTAAACGCAATTCCAATGGACTTCATCTACACTCGTGGTTTACGAATATGCCTTTCTTGGACATGGAGATCTTAAATGCGGGGCCTTCTTTCCCTAGATCTTCATCTCACATTGATCTTTTCATGGTTTCCTCTTCAGTTCTGAATTTTCCGAGCTCTGAGAATTTTGAGTGCTATACAATCCCATTTGTATCCGATCACTTTGGACTTGTACTAAACATTAACTTCAGAAGGCTCGATCTATTTAGATCCCAACCTTGTACTTTCAGATCGTACAAGCATACTAAATGGAATGACTTTCTCAGAGACATTGGCTCTAAATTATCGTTTTCGTTACCTCCTGACAATCGCAATCTAAATAATAGTGAAATTGATAACCATATCACAACCTTTACGAACACTTTGAATGGCTGCATTGCAAATCATTCCAATCTAATTGAAGTTGGCAGCAATAAATTTTACAGACACATTTCAAATCTAACTCTTAAATTGATTAAAACAAGGAAAATCTGGCTCCGCATCCTAAAAAACATATTCCACAATTCCCTAAATAGAGTTAATAATATTTACAAGGAATGGTCCGCCCGCATTTCCTGTCTTAGTAAGATCATAAAAGATAGAATTCGGACTGAAATAAATGAAAACTTTCGCAATAGGCTCAAGTTAATTAAGCCATCTCCACAGGCCTTTAAAGAAATATTTAAATTAACTGGGAGAAACTCTGCACACTTAGATTTATCTAATATATGTTTGATTGATGAAGGTCGTGAACTTTACTCCATTTCTGATAAACTTAGTGCATTTAAATGCTTTTATTCTGGGTTATTCGATGAAAAAAATCCGCAGAATAACTTAACACTAAATCAGAAAGTACATAGGGACATAGACTCTTTCTCAATTAATACAACGCGCACTTTATCATGCTTCAATCACAATAATAGAGCATCTAAGCCGTCAAGCACTGAATTCTTTGTATCATCTAACTCAATAAGTTCTATTATTAAAAATCTAAATAGGAAAAAATCGTTTGGTCCGGATGGAATTCCGAACTTTATTTTGGTCAAATCTTCTCAACAAATCTCCCCCTTTTTAACGATCATCGTCAATAACTGCCTAAACAATAGCTACTTTCCTAATGTATGGAAAGTTGCAAAACTAATTCCCATTGCGAAAAGCAAAACTTCAAACAATATCAATAATTTTAGACCGATCTCAATGCTTTCAAACATTGGAAAGATTCTTGAAAAGTGTTTATTGGACAAACTTGAGATTTTCTGCGAAGATAATAACATAATTCCGAATTCGCAATTTGAATTTGAGCGTGCTCACTCTACGGAACATGCGTTATTATATTTTCAAGACTCGATTATACACAACCTTCGCCAAAAGAAATGCACGGTGGCTTGTGCTATTGATCTTGAAAAAGCTTTTGATAACGTATGGTCCAAGGGGCTGTTGTTTAAATTACTCTCATTGAAATGTCCACCAGAACTGTTGAAAATCATTCTAAGTTTTCTCAACAACAGAAAGCTATTCGTACAAATCAGTAATGAAAGATCGGACTTCGTAGAGGTCAAATCAGGTGTCCCTCAAGGCTCCATCCTTGGCCCAAAACTTTTTAGTATCTTCCTATCGGACTTCCCACTATCCGGAAGTATTGCTAAAGCGATCTTTTACGCTGACGATACTATTCTCTTTGCATCTACCACCCGCCCTCATGATGCTCTGTGCCTGGTTAAATCTTTTCTAAACAAAGTGTTGGAATTTTACAATGATTGGGGAATAAAAATCAATCTCGGAAAATGTGAGTTAATTTGCTTTCGTAATGCAAGTAAGAAAGGCCATTACTTAGCGGTAGGAGAAAGCAAGAATCTAAGGCTAAATATTCAAGGACAAGTTATCCCTCTAAAAACAGAAATTAAATATTTAGGGGTAAAATTCCATCACAGACCAAAATTTAACTCGCACGCAAGATTCGTGCTTAATAAAGCTAGAAAAGCCTTTGCTATCCTCAAATCCTTACTGTACTCCCCTGATTTGGAACCCAGAACTAAGCTTTTAATATATAAGTCGCTAATTAGACCAATCGTTACATATGCTTTTGGAATTTGGCTCTTTATAACCCCAAATGTTGCTTCGGAACTCCAAATCTTTGAAAGGAAAATAATTAGGCACTGCATCTCTAAATACAGAAGGATCGATGGAAAGTGGTTCCCCAACAATACTTTATATGATCAATCTAGAATAACACCCATCATTTTATATATGCTACGTCACGCATTTAGCAGATTTATGAAACCAAAAGACCACCCCAACCCGCTAATCAGAGGTATATCTGATAGGAATTCAGACAGGTCATTGGGGTCTGAGTATTACGCCTCTCCAATTAGTATTCTCAATGTAAGCTGCGCGGACTTAATGAGCCCCATTGGTGAGAATATGCACACTTTAAAATTCTATAGCAAGAGTACACCTGAAGTCTATAGGGGTTAACCCTAATTTGCCTCTCTAGTTCTCTGGGAAAATCCGAATTTAACTAACTAAGGAATAAACCTGGTGATGGATTCAGTTATCGCTTTGCATCCCACCTGCATTTTAAATCTCTGACTAAATAAAGAGAAAGAGTAATTATTAATTTGTATTTAATATTATTATTGTTATTTTCTTTATCTTTAAATCATAGTTAAATTATAAGCCATTGAACTGGTTTATTTGTTTTGTTTTCTCTGTCTAGTTCTAAGTTGTTCAATTAATTTTAAGCTTATCTACAAAAGGTAGTGCCGGGAGCAAACACCAATTACAAGTATAATTGTTTTTAATACTATAAAAAAGAATTTAATTGTCTAAACTTTATTAGTTTTCTATAAATTACTTAACGCTATAAGCTAGGCATATCATAAGCCAGCAAAATATATTTTTAATAATAATTGTATTGATATACATATGTATTACATAAACTTATGTTCAAAAAAAGTCTCAAATAATAAAATCTAAATCTAAATCTAATCTATCCAAACCAAATAAATGGCAGATATCAAAATACTATCTTATAATGTGAACTCCATAGTCTCCCATTGGAAGAGACTGTACGTCAATTCTATAATTAATGAGTGCTTGCCTTTAGCAGCTTTTCTCTCAGAAACATGTCTTAAAGAAAGGCATAAACCTACTTTTGATAATTATGTGCTTATCAGAAATGATTCTGGTAGAGGCACCCCAATCCTCATTAAAAAGCAAATCAAATTTAAGCAAATTTCACATTCATTCCAGAATATACTTGCCACAATTATTGTCATCAATTTTACGGATAAGTCTGGAGAAACGAAAAATATTCTTCTCTGCTCTTTATATATTTCGGGTAATATTGGAAGTAACATGATAGGGGAGTTAAGCCAACTTTATAATTTATCTTTGCAGTTTGACCACTTTATATTTGGTGGGGATTTTAATGCGCGTCATGAGTATTGGGGTGACACAAAACGAAATACTAACGGAACTCATTTATACTCTTGGTTCTCAAATGATCCTCTTAGAGAATTTAACATAATTAGCCCCAGGGATCCATCTTTTCAACGTTCTTCGTCCTTCATTGATTTATTCTTAGTATCCTCTTCTCTAACCTTCTCAGCATAATTTTAACTGCTACAGATCATTTCTCATTGCTTCTCTCTATTAGTACTAACGGTTTGGGCCATTCTTAAGAAGTCCCCCAACTTTCATTTCATTCAAGAACACGAATTGGAAAAATTTCCAAAGGGATGTCAGCATAAGCATTTCCTCCCTCAATTTGCCCAAGATCAGAAACCTCTCTAATGATGAAATATACGATGGTGCATATACTTTTGCGACAATCTCTAAAAAAAAACACTCAGAATCCGTGACTCATGTCGGGAGAAGCAAATATAAAACTCTTTCGCGAGAATTATTAAATCTCGTCAGAATTAGGAAGGTCTGGTTGAGAATTCTCAAACGCATCTACCATAATAACTACAAACATATAGTAATTTAAAATCGGCCTATAGCCGATTTTTTGATACCCTATGCTAGAAATAGGACAGAAAAACAGTAAAATCTAACAGTATTTCAAGGTTTTTTCTTCATAACTTTGTTTCCTCTTTCCAAAATTTCCTCTAATTCGCAGGTAACCTAGACCCTAATAGGATAAATCCAATCCACAAATCAGTATGTTAGTTTTTAAAGTACATCAAAAAAACTTTATGGACAAACTTATTTTCTCCTAGGATTATTTCTTTCTCCACTATCCTTGGACCGATTTTGCTCAAATTTAACATGGTATCGTCTATTTACGTATTTAATTAATATAATTAATTTAAACAAAATTGATTCACAAATTTTCCAGTTAAATCCGAAAAACCATATAAAAAAACGACAAAACTTTCTGGTCACCCTCGTTTTTGCTTAATAACTTCTCTCGCCTTAGGTTGATTTTGCTGAAATGCAATACCAACTCCACTATAGCAATAACCAAGGAGCATTCTAAATTTCATCAAAATTGGATAACACATTTTTGAGTTATTTTGTCCACGGACGGACGGCAGTACCTTACATGGAGCATTAATATAGGGAATTTTTTTCAGAATTTTGGCTCATTTTCCAAACCCAATTACCCCAATTAGTTCTGCCTAAATTTCACAATTTTTTTCATAAATATAAAATGTTACCTTTTAAGCGCGCTATAATATAACTTGATAGGATTAGAACCACGATTCTCAAGCCATCTATTGGAAAAAACGCCACGAACTTTCTACTTAACTCAATATTTCAAGGTTTTTCTGTCCATAACTTCATTTCTTCATTCTCAAATTTGCCCAAATTCATAGGTAGGCTGGAGTCTAATAGCATAAACACGTTTCGTAAATTTGATTCAAATCGGTATATAAATTTTTAAAATACATCAGAAAAACTTTATGAACAGGCTTATTTTAGGCTAGAACTATTTCTTTGTCCACTATCCTTCGACGGATGTGACTGAAATTTAATATAGTATCGTCTATTTATGTAGTTCATCTGCATAATTAATTTAAACAAAATCCGTTGACAAATTTTCCAATTACATCCGAAAAACCATAACCAAAAAACGACAAAACTTTCTGGTCGCCCTGGTTTTTCCTTTATAATTTTGCCCCCCACGGATCGATTTTGCTCAAATGCAATACCAAACGCAGTTAAGGAATAGCCAACTTACATTCTAAATTTCAACAAAATCGGATAACGCCTTTTTGAGTTATTTTGTCCACAGACGGACGGACGGACGGACGGACGGACGGACATGCATAAATCGATATAACTTTTGATTCCCTGCACAACCATACCCTTGAAATTTTTCTGCGATGATTATTTCTATGCGTTACACACTTAGTGACGAAACTAATATACCCTTTGGTAGTACCTACCATAGGGCATAAAAAGTGCACCGTAGCTTGTACAATTGATTTGGAGAAAGCATTTGACTCCGTTTGGCTGAAAGGCTTAATTTACAATTTAAAAAGGTACAATTGTCCCTCCTGGTTGCTAAAAATTATTTTTGGCTATTTAAAAGATAGAAAATTTTTCGTACAACTGAATGGGGAGAAATCTGAGCTGGTAAACGCCCTCTCTGGAATTCCCCAAGGATCCATACTGGGCCCAAAATTATTTAATATTTTTTTGAGTGCTCTTGCAGATTACCTAACAAATTGGGGAATTAACATTAATTTTCGAAAATATGAGCTGATCTGCTTTAGAAACGCAAGTGGCAGGGGTCACTACTTAGCAGTTCATGAAAGTAAAACTTTAAAATTGTCTATATATGGCAATGACTCCCCTTAAAACTCAAATTAAGTATTTAGGTGTTATGTTTCACCATAGATTAAAATACAATATTCATGCTACATTTGTTCTGAATAAAGCCAGAAAGGCAACAGCAATGTTAAAACCACTATTAAGCTCTAAGTCTATGGAAACCAAAACAAAATTACTTATGTATAAGGTCCTAATTAGGCCTATTCTATCTTATGCTTTTGCGCATTGGTTATATATCAAACCTAATGTGGCAGATGAACTACAAGTTTTTGAACGTAAAATACTTCGTCACTGCCTATCGAAATATCGTAAACCTAACAAGAAATGGTACTCCAACAATATTATATACGGAGAGTCGGAAATCACCCCTATTATAACATATATGCTAAACCTTGCAACTAACATACTCACAAAGCTTGAATCTCACCTAAATCTCTTGGTAAAAGATATTTTCGAGTCTAACATCGAGCATTCCGCACTAGAGCAGTATTATCTATCCCCAGTTAACATCCTAAATGAGAATTCGTCAGATTTATTATTACCTTCGGACGACACTCACAAATTGAAAATTTTCTCTAACGTATCTCCTGGAAATTTTCTCGTGTTTTTTTCCAAATTTGAAACTCAGTTCTAACCTGAAATTAACTTTCTCCAGGTTCCTGATAATTCCTGGAAATTTTGTTTTAATTGTTATTTAGTTTTAAGTTCTTAGTTTCAGGTTTTATGTTTTATATCTGTGTTTTGTCCTTTTTTGTATTTTAATTACAAAATTTCAATTTGATAGTGCAAGTACTTAATTATTTCATTTTTTGCTAAATGCATAATAGTTATATTTTTTTGTCGTTATTGTGCTGACAGTAATAATATTAATTTTTAGAGCTAGGCATTTCTTAAAAGCCAGCTGCCTGAATCTGTTTTAGTTTTATTTTTACTTTCCCGATAAACGAATGTTTATAGGAAAGTACTATAATCGTGCGAAAACCTAACTTTTGATCTAGAAGGGCTAGGAAGATGAAAATAAGTGCAAAATCCGTTTCGTCAAAAATAATTAGCCCCATGTCCGTCCGTCCGTCCGTCCGTCCGCTTTTTTAAATCGTTAATAAAATCTGAATGGATGGTCCGATTTCCATGAAACTTTCACCATTTTGGTGCTGCATCAAATGCCAGATGGTGTTAGATTTTGGGCGAAATTAATATATGCCAACACTATTTGGTAACGCTTTTTTTGTCTAAAAACGACAAAATTTTGTCCGCACGGTTCAGACTAAACTGTTGGGCCAATTTCGATAAAATTTACACAGTTCATGTATTTGATCCTAACTTAGATCTGATTAGTTTTTGGACCATATTCGACTATGGAAACACTGTCTAAAAATACATTTTGTCCAAATATAATCTATTTTTGCACTTGTTGTAAAACCGAAACTGCTCGTCCAATTTTGATGACATTTGCACAGTTTGTGTACTATATTCGAAATCAGAACATATTAACTTTTCAACGGAATTTACATCTGGCAACACTAATGCGCAAAACTTTTTTAAAAAAATGTTGTGGCGGAAATATAGAAACTTCCCTAATTCGGTTAATAACAGTCGGATTTTAATGAAACTTCGAATTTACGTTTGGGATGGACCAGCCGAAAAAATAAAATATGTCCCCCGCGGTGGGGGGTTGTGGGGGGCTAAAAAAGAAAAACTTCAATAATTCACTCAATAATAGGCAGATTTCCTTTAAACTTGGTGTGTGCATTCTGGATAGGGCAAGTGAGAAGATAAAATGTGTCTCCCCTCGGTAGGGGTTGCGGGAGGGTGAAAAAAACCCTAATAATAATGAAATATAGAAACTTCCTTAATTCGGCCAATAATAGTCGGATTTTAATGAAACTTCGAACGTACGTTTGGAATGGATGAGCTGAAAAAATAAAATATGTCTCCCCGCGGTGGGGGGTTGTGGAGGGCTGAAAAAGAAAAACTTCAATAATTCACTCAATAATAGGCAGATTTTCTTTAAACTTGGTGTGTACATTCTGCATAGGGCAAGTGAAAGGATAGAATGCGTCTCCCCTCGGTGGGGGTTACGGGAATGTACATGCAAGTACTTAATTATTTAATTTTTTGCTAAATGCATAATAGTTATATTTTTTTTGTCGTTATTGTGTTGACAGTAATAATATTAATTTTTAGAGCTAGGCATTTCTTAAAAGCCAGCTGCCTGAATCTGTTATAGTTTTATTTTTTTATTTACTACGTTAAGTAATTATGTAAAAAAAATCGCTTTTTCACGATTTTCTGGTTACGGGTACGAGATACGTTGATTGAAGTTAGTATGAAAAATGTAGGGCGCAGGATTCTCTACATATTTTACATAAAATTTTTCTTTCTAAAGTTTATAGTTTTGAAGCTACCGCGCGTAGAAAGTAAGCGTTTTCATCAATTTCTTGGATAATTTTATTTTTGAACGAAATTTCCCGCTTTTTACTTTTCCGATAAACGAATGTTTATAAGAAAGTACTATAATCATGCGAAAACCGAACTTTTGATCTAGAAGGGCTAGGAAATTGAAAATAAGTGCAAAATCCGTTTCACCAAAAATTATTAGCCCCATGCCCGTCCGTCCGTCCGTTCGCTTCTTTAAATCGTTAATAAAATCGAAATGGATGGTCCGATTTCCATGAAACTTTCACCATTTTGGTGTTGCATCAAATGCCAGATGGTGTTGGATTCTGGGCGAAATTAATACATGGCAACACTATTTGGTAACGCTTTTTTTCTCTAAAAATTACCAAATTTTGTCCGCACGGTTCAGACTAAAGTGCTGGCCCAGTTTTGATAAAATTTACACAGTTTATGTATTTGACTCTAACTTAGAACTGATTAGTTTTTAGGCCATATTCGACTATGGCAACACTGTCTAAGAATACGTTCTGTCCAAATATAGTCTATTTTTGAACTAGTTGTAAAACCGAAACTGCATGTTCAATTTTGATGAGATTTGCACAGTTTGTGTACTAATATCGAAGCCAGATCATACTAGCTTTTCACCGGAATTCAATTCTAGTAACACTAATGCGCAAAACCTTTTTTAAAAAATGTTGTGGCGGAAATATAGAAAATTCCCTAATTCGGTCAATAATTGTTGGATCTTAATTAAACTTGGAGCGTACGTTTGGGATGGACCAACTGAAAAAGATAAAATATGTCTTCCCCCGGTGGGGGTTGGGGGGGCTAAAATAGAAAAACGTCAATAATTCACTCAGTAATGGGCGGATTCTCCTAAAACTGGCTGTGGACATTCTGGATAGGCCATCTGGAAAGAGAGACTGCATCTTACCTCGGTGGGGGTTGCGGGAGTGCAAAATAAGAAAACCTTAATAATTTGGCCAATAGTAGTCACATTTTCATGAAACTTGGAATGTACATTTATAATAGGAGAACTGAAATGAATATTTGATGACATTATCGGGAAAGTTCCATAGTGGTCCGGCCGATATAGAGAAAATGTGAATTCAACACTATGGTTCGCTTTGCTCATTTTTACTTTCCCGATAAACGAATGTTTATAGGAAAGTACTATAATCGTGCGAAAACCTAACTTTTGATCTAGAAGGGCTAGGAAGATGAAAATAAGTGCAAAATCCGTTTCGTCAAAAATAATTAGCCCCATGTCCGTCCGTCCGTCCGTCCGTCCGCTTTTTTAAATCGTTAATAAAATCTGAATGGATGGTCCGATTTCCATGAAACTTTCACCATTTTGGTGCTGCTTCAAATGCCAGATGGTGTTAGATTTTGGGCGAAATTAATATATGCCAACACTATTTGGTAACGCTTTTTTTGTCTAAAAACGACAAAATTTTGTCCGCACGGTTCAGACTAAACTGTTGGGCCAATTTCGATAAAATTTACACAGTTCATGTATTTGATCCTAACTTAGATCTGATTAGTTTTTGGACCATATTCGACTATGGCAACACTGTCTAAAAATACATTTTGTCCAAATATAATCTATTTTTGCACTTGTTGTAAAACCGAAACTGCTCGTCCAATTTTGATGACATTTGCACAGTTTGTGTAGGATATTCGAAATCAGAACATATTAACTTTTCAACGGAATTTACATCTGGCAACACTAATGCGCAAAACTTTTTTAAAAAATGTTGTGGTGGAAATATAGAAAATTCCCTAATTCGGTCAATAATTGTTGGATCTTAATTAAACTTGGAGCGTACGTTTGGGATGGACCAGCCGAAAAAATAAAATATGTCCCCCGCGGTGGGGGGTTGTGGGGGGCTAAAAAAGAAAAACTTCAATAATTCACTCAATAATAGGCAGATTTCCTTTAAACTTGGTGTGTGCATTCTGGATAGGGCAAGTGAGAAGATAAAATGTGTCTCCCCTCGGTAGGGGTTGCGGGAGGGTGAAAAAAAACCCTAATAATAATGAAATATAGAAACTTCCTTAATTCGGCCAATAATAGTCGGATTTTAATGAAACTTCGAATGTACGTTTGGAATGGATGTGTAACAAGGGGGTTGCACATACTTAGGGGTTTCTGTCGAAGAAGCAAAATCCCCTGATGACCTATATAGCATATCTTCTTCCTTGCGAGGAGAAGATATGAGATGGTGCAGCAATGTGAGCAGCTAAAAGGCTGCACGCCTAGCTGATCGCACTAGCTAGCTCGCCGGAGGGGTGGGTCGCTGCTCACCACCATCTGTCATCGCGTTACACATAAATTATATGCGTGCAAGATGTGTGAAAACGTCGTTAAGACTTTATAGTGATAGCGCGAGCTATCAAGCAAGGAAATTCGGTTTTCGCGAGAAAAACCGGAATAAAGGGGGATGTTCGTTAATTTGCTGGTCACCGAAACTTGACCAGCCATCCGCGAAAGCCTTGCGAGGCATGTCGGGGCCGATTGGCCAAGGTGTTAATGCCAACCGGACTTTGGGGCACTACCCTCCCACATGGATCGACAGCAGAATGTCGATCCCTGTATGTCCATGCTCGCCCCTACAAATGAGCATGGACCCTTACTGGTTTTTATTTTTTTGTTTCTACTTATGCCTCCATCGGCAGTCCAACCCCTCTCCTCCTCTCTCTCTCCCTCCAATGACAACTAGTAGTTTTTCCTTTCTTTTCTAAACTTTATTTCTTTTTTCTTCCATAATAATATTCTCTTTGTTAAATGTCTAAGATAGATACATAATTGAACTTGAAATAAGTGACAATATTTATTTCCATTAAATCTTACCGCATTTCCCTTTTCGATTTAATTACACAAATAATAATTGTACTAAAATTCCTGATAGTACTTCCTTATTCGTTACAGATTTTACACTTATTTTAAAGTAATTTATAAATGAATTTATGTGAAACAATTTCCAAACTTCCCTTCACATTAATTATCCAAATTCAATCGCATTTGGTTGGAACAAATGAAATGATATCCCAAAGTAAAACTTATACAAAATTGTAATTTTACTCTACTATCTTTTTTTTTCTTCTTTTCAAAATTATTTATTTAACTTTTGGATATTCTTCCAACATATACTCATGATTTCACTGTATTCTATTATAACTTAATTTTAGATTTACCTTTATATCTGAATAAAAGAAAATAGATTTTTCTTGTCTTATTTACGTTATGAAAGCTTTGACATAATAGAAAAAGAATTTTAACTTGATATAATAGGACTCTACTTCATTTAAAAAAAAAAAAATCTTATTTCCTCATTCCTTTCTTAAATTTTTTTTTTCCGTGGAAATGTTCTTTTCTTACTTTAATTCTTAATTATAATAATTTTATATATGTATTCAATTTTTGGTTTTTTTGTTTGTTTACCATTTTAATTTCATTTCTTACACACTAAAGCAAATGTTTTATATTTTCAATAAATTATATTCTTTTTAAATATATAGTATACCCTTTTTCGGATTCATTATTTTTGGAACTCATTTTGGTGGTGATTTAATCGGGATCGAACTGATGCTGATATTGTTGGAATTTCATTCGTTTTAAAATGTGAGTTGACGAGAAAAAATGTATGAAAGCTGGATGAAGATCCTCGTTGATATAACAAATAAAGAATGAACGCTATTTTCCTCATGTATCACATTCAAGTTGAATCGGCCAACCTTTTGATGGTTTTCATTTTAAGAAAATGGTCGCTCCGCATTTAGATTAAATTCCCATTATTATTTCAATATGTAGTAATAACCTTTTCTGCGTCAAAAGAAAATTTATTAGCAAAAAAATTGTATTCTAATAAAATTTACATGATTTCTGTTGGTTCTTTATTTTTTTTTTCTTTTTCTTTTTTTTGGGTGTGGTACATTTTAAATTGGTGACGTCACAAAAACTAAATTGCTTTTTCTTTTTTTTTTTTTTTTTATATAGAAAACTTCCAACCTCAACTTATTAACTGATGATTTTTATTCTAATTTTACATCATTTTTTGTTTTCAAACTGGCAAGGAAATATATCAGGAATTTTTATATCTCTCATTGCACCAAAACAACTAAAAACTGTACTCGCCATTACTGAGTCAAAACGAGAAGAAGAAAAAATTTTTAAAAAAAACGCACAATTGGTTTGGTTTTATTTGTTTTTTTGTTCACATGGTACATATTGCAGAAATTTACCGCGTCATTATCATTATTATTAACTTTTTGAAGAAAGAAAAAAAAATAAATCCGAATGCATTTGTAATTATTGCCACTTTTCCTTAGGATAATATTTTCCATTTTTTTTTTCCACCTTTCTTCCATTAAAATAACATTCTTTTAAATTTTTATTTTACTTTTAGACAAAAAAAAAAAAAAAAAAAAATGCAACACTAAATCTTCTAATCCTCCGTCCTATCCGGCCTATTCCCGTTTTTTTTTTTTTCTTTTCCAAAAACCGAACTATCATCTCACACCTTTCGAACCAGACTGTTTTCAATTTTTTCATTTCCCATCTCCTGTTCGCAAAATTTTTCTGTTTGGGATAAAAAGAACCGGTTTTCTAGTTTCAATTTTTTTATCCGGCCTATCGGAATGCGACACGTTCATTTTTTCCCATTTCCTTTGGTCCATTCTTGCGTTCTCGTTCGCTTGGGGGAGGGAAAGGCTCTTTTATCAGCTTATTTCCACCACGGATATGAGGTGGAAAAGAATGTTCTGGAAATAATTTTTGAAGACCATGCGGTTTTCGCAAAAGCTGACCGCGCTAATATTTAAATAGTGTTGCCGTGTAGGCTTAAAATTATAAGTAAGTGTGCTGTATTAGCCGCACGTTACAACACAGATACGTCAGGGATTGATCTATCAACCCGGACGTAACTGAAAAGCGTGTGGGTGGTTGGAGTGGTACGTGAAATCTTGCACTGCCCAACGTGGGGCTCGACCACACCCAAAAGAGTCTCCGTTGCTCTCCGACTGAGCTAGCCGGGCACCAGGAACGAAAGAAAAGAAAAGGAAATGATCCGTCATAAACCGCGGCAGTGGATGTCGGTTCTTACCTCACTATTGCCTCAAGTCTTTGGCATGGTAAACCCCTATGGTTCTACCCTGCAAATCCTCGACCTCATAGAGGTAATCACCAATCGCACGAACAATCCGACACTTCAGAAATTTACGATTTAGCTTAGCATTGACATTTTTTGCGAAGTCACTAAGCGTGAAATTTCTTCGGTAGACTTCTTGTCCGACAATAAATCTCTTTACTCGGGTTCGACGATTATAAATCCGCTCATGCTGTTGGTGAGCTTTCGACAAATTATCTTTGACGCGTTCGCGAATTAGTTCAAGCTGGTCCTTTTTCGAGGGCACAACCAATTCACCATCATTCAAACCATTTAACTTTCGCATCAGTTCATAGGTCGAACCATGTGTGATCATGTGGGAACCGAACACAAGAAAATATGGATCAATCCACGTAGAAGCATGGACTGTACTCCGAAGAGCACAGCCGATGCTTCCCAAATTTTGATCCCAATCCCTATGATCGGTGCCAACATAAGAGCGGATGGCCGCCAGTAATGAACGGTTTACACGTTCTGATGCGTTAGCTTGTGGCGAATAGATAGCTGTACGATTGTGTTTCACACCATACGCTTCAACTAATTTGCGAAATTCTTTTGATATAAATTGCGGTCCATTGTCTGAAAATATAATCTCGGGTACGCCGAATAAATTGAAGACGCTTTCCTCCAAGAAATCGGTGATCTGCACGGCAGACGCCTTACGTAGTGTCTTGAACAAAACAAATTTCGAAAATTTGTCCAAAACAACTAGGAGAGTGGTGTTACCATGCTTAGACCGAGGGTAGGGTCCTAACAGGTCAACATACAAGTACTGGAATGGTCTGTCAACTTCAATTTGTTTGCCCATTGGCGGCCTCAACACACTATTTGGAGCCTTAGACTCTTTACATACGATGCAACTCGCGATATATTTACGTACTTCGCTAGCCATACCAGGCCAGAAGTATCTTTGCCGCAAACGATATAAGGTTTTGGTAATACCGCCGTGCGCAGCTTGTGGAGGATCATGCGCCAGGCGAACTAGCTCGTCCGTAAGGCTAGATGGAACCCAAACTTCCACGATCGATCTTCCTGAAAGATATTGCCAGTGCTAAAGCTTGTTCTGAAATACACGTAGCCATCTGACACTTGCGTGTCAGGCAGCCTTTCCGCGTTCCTTTGCACTGTATCGATCAGGTCGAGATATTCCTTTGATTTAAAGGCTTCAGAATTCAAGTTTATGCTGGGTGCCGAAACTATTTCCGAAATCGCGTCCACGTAAACACGTGAAAGCGCATCTGGCACCACATTTTCTGAACCTTTCCTATGTTCAATCGCGAAATCAAAGGCTTGAAGCTTTAAGCTCCATCGAGCCAAACGTCCACTCAAGTCGCGCTGACTCTTGAGCCATTTTAAACTCGCATGGTCGGTGATTATTTTGAACGGCAAACCTTCGACGTAGGCTCTGAACTTTTTAACGCTCAACACCGCAGCGAAACATTCCAGCTCCGTCACGCTGTAGTTGCGTTGTGCAGAGTTCAGCTTTTGAGAAATATAGGCGATGGGTTTCTCATTGCCTTCGTCGTCGCATTGCAGCAAAACACCTCCGACACCGGTCTTACTCGCGTCGCACTGTATAATAAAGGGTTTGGTGTAATCAGGGTTGGCCAATACCGGGGCCGTAGTTAATGAAGACTTCAAGGCTTCAAACGCTACTTGAGCTTCCGCTGTCCAAACAAACTTGGCGCTCTTCTTTAGGCAGTCAGTAATTGGAGACGACAAGGAGGCATAATTGGCAATAAACCGCCTATACCATCCTGTCATGCCCAAAAATCGACGAACCTGTTTTGGAGTGGTAGGTGCAGGAAAGTCAAATATTGCAGATACTTTATTTGAGTCGGTCTTTAAACATCCGTTTCCAACGATGTAACCCAAATATCTAACTTCTCTCATGCAAAATTTTCTTTTCTCCAAATTTATCGTAAGTCCAGCAGTGGACAAGCAACGTGCAATGGTTGCCAAAAGTTTAACGTGAGAATCGAAATCCTCAGAAACTACTAACAGATCGTCCAAATAGACGAAACAGTTTTCTCTTAACTCGACTGGAATTGTTTTGTCCATCAGTCTACACATTCTTTGAGGAGCATTACAGAGCCCGAATGGCATCACTGTAAACTGGTATAACGGTCTACCAGGCACTGTGAAAGCAGTTTTTTCCCTACTCTGCCTCTCCAACGGTATCTGCCAAAAGGCGTCCTTCAAATCAATACTTGAAATGAAACACGTCTTCTCAAGTCTACTGAGAAGGCCTTCTATATGTGGAAGTGGGTAAGCGTCTTTTTTTGTGAGGGTGTTCACTTTCCTGGAGTCGAGGCAGAGGCGAACCTTTCCAGGTTTGCGCACCAAGACTACAGGAGAGTTCCACGCGCTGACACTTTCTTCAATGACACCCAATTCCAACATACGGTCCAATTCAGCATACATGAAAGCTTGCATCGCAGGGGAAACAGGGTAGTGGCGTTGCTTTACAGGCTCCGCGTTTTCTACCTCAATAACATGTTCTTCTAAATGCGTTTTTCCTAAACCGACTTGGTTGAAGGAAGGAAATAAAGTTCAGATGCTTTCAAGACGCACGCGTTGTTCCGAATTTAGCGCGTGTGTGTTGGGATCGTCAATTGACAAACAATCTAAAGTTTCGTTTTTAGAAAATATAGTCGGAGCTATATCGAATTCTTTCCAAAAATCTACACCTAGATATAGATTTTGGGTAAGTCCTGGTACGACGTATAGAGAAAGTGTTTTTATAATGTTTTTGTATGTAATTGGAATCGCTATTTGCCCATGCACAGGTTGAGCTTTACCATCAGCCGTTTTGACTGTGGTGGGACGACCAGTAATTAAAATTTTATGACGTTCGAGGAAATCTAAAGCGCCAGCGCCTAGACAGGACACACTTGCACCACTGTCCAAAAGGCCAAAAAGGGATTCACCATCGATTTCCACCTTAGCATATGGTCGATCGTCATGTTTACGCTTCACAAAAGCAGATTCCACCGTTTTACCCAACAACTTCTTTTGTTTACACCTTTCTCTAAACCTACTAATTCTACTCGGGTTTAGTAAAGCACCGATTATTCTATTCCTAGCTTCGTCATATTCGATTTGACGTTGATGTAATGTTTTGTTCGACCTTTCCAGTATATTATTATTAGATGGGATTTTAGTTGACGTTTCTCGTTTTAAAATTTTAATGACAGACGGAGAATTTGGTTGTAATGATAGATTCGGACTCAAGGTTGGTTCTATTTTGATTGGTCCGGGGGCATTATCGGCAACCGGGGATTCCCGTGCGTCTCTCGGTGCCTTTGTGCGTTTCCCGGATTACATTTTGGGCACATCGGTAACGACACATCTTTTCTACCACAACGATAGCAGAAGAAGGACCGTTGTGGGATCGTACACTCGAAAAAGCCATGACCAATATTGTCACAGTTCCAACACTTGAACCGTGATCTACCATTAGCATCTACAGCTTCTAAATGATCTTGTATTTCGTTTGACCACATATTTTCGCTCACATACCCCCGAATACTACTATCGATTTCGGCAGGTTGATATGGTAAACTACCACCGAAATGGGATGAATTAATATTATAGCGATTCGATACCGGTTCGTGAGGAAAAGATTGGCCACCTCTGGTGTATTGTTGGTGGTTATACGCATAATTTCTTGGGTCGCAAACATTTTTAAAATCTTGGTATGGGAGATGAGAATCATTTTCTGGTCCGAATCGAGAGTCTGGCATAAAGTTTGTTCTAGCAGGTGAGTTATTTGTACTGAATTCCTGACTGTTTACATTCTGGCGAAAATCAGTGCTGCGCAACCTTTCTTCTGTGGGTCTAAGTTTATCATAATCCAAATCAGTCCCATCATTTGCCGAATCAGGTCCATATGAGAGATTACGTTCGTCAAGATCATCTAATTCATGGATGGGCCGTGTTGGGTTTTGCCAAGTTCGTCTTGGTTCTCTCTCAGAAAGATGGCGTTCCGCTTTGCGGCATACTTCCTGAAAGCGACTGAGACTCATTGCAGGCATTCCGAAAATAAGATTTGCGATCTTATCTTTGACGTTCTCTCTCATAATGTCCGCCAATTCTATTTCCGTCATAGGAATTCTTAACCGATGGTATAAAGACATAACCGAATCGTAAAAATCATCAAAAGTCTCGCTGTTGGATTGCTTCCTTTGTAACATCCGACGCATGATTTCATGGTCAGTGTCCAGGCTCTTGAATTGATGTCGGAGGGCCGCCTTTAGGCCATGCCAATCGATGTGGGGTTCTCTTTTAAGTAGTCGCCAATACCACTGCTCAGCCTTATCGGAGAGCAGGGTATGGAATTGGGTACAAATGGCGTACCACGAATTATCCCCACGCGATTGCATGGTTTCTATGCGGAATATGAACTCTTCCACTGACATATCTTGAGCCTTTCCACTGAACCTGAATCCCCATTTGTCGATTCGGGTATCATGTCGTAAACTAGCGTGTCGAACTTCCTGACCATTACGATTCGGGCCCGAGTTAGGATTTGAATTCCTACTTGGGCTACGCCTTTGATTGTTGTTTGGGTTAAAAGGCGGGCGTGGATTCGGATCCTGACTGGGATCGACGTGGTGACTATCGTTTGAAGCTGAGATAGCATTCACGTTGTAATTAGGATTCTGGTTATTGGCACTATATAAAGGAGGTGGTCTGTTTACATTATGGTTTAATACTGGTTGACTTCGTCTCTGAGGAACGTTCAAACTATAATTTTCGTTCAAAAGATTGAAGTTAGCAGACTGGTCAACCGATTTTGGCGGAGCCACTGAACATTGTTTGCGGTGGTGCATTTAAGGTCATTCTTTTAATTTGATTGAGCAACTCGCTCTGGATCTTAGCCATCTGACTGCTCACAGCCGCTTCGATCATAGTGCCTATATTTTCTGTTGAGGCACTTGGATCTGACGGAGAGAGGAAGGAGGCGCCATCACTAGAACTCCATCGTGTGATAGTTGGGTTTACCGCACCTCTTCCTCTGCCACTACGACTGCGAGTCGTCATTGTAGCGGAAGCCACTGATTTTGACGCTGATGGAAAATCCAGCGAAAGCTGTGATTGCCCTCGAATAACTCGAGATTCGTCTCGACCTGTCAATACATCCACTGCAGCACCTTGAGCATTTGTAGTTGGCTCCGGTGACGCATTTGGTACAACTGTGGAGTTGGTTTTAGGCGTTGTACCTGTAGTTGTGTTCTCCATTTTGTAAACACACCTTAATTCCCAAAATCAAAGTTACAATCGCACAAAATCAAATTCACTCAAAACGAAGCCAGAAACTCAGCACAATCAAAAGTCAAATCGGGTATTTTGAGATTTATTCCTTCTTACGGAATCTTTTAGGGACTAAAAAAAATATCGGACCGAACAAGGACAATAAAAAAATGTAATAATAAAAAAATGCAATAATAAGAAAAAATAGTAATAATAAAAAAAAATATTTTATAAAAAAAGTAATAATAATAAAAAAAGAATCCCCCCACCAAAATATATTTTATAAAGAAAATGTAAATAATAAAAAAATATGTTCAAATAATAATTAAATCTAATGAACCTAAACGCAATAAACTAAACCGAAAACTTAACCAAAAAATAAAAAAACTATAATAAACTGAACTAAATAAACTAAACTAAAGCTAATAAAACTAAAACTAACCGTATCGAGAAAACAACCGAAGAGAGAAAAAAAAATCAATCAACGTGAATTTCTCGTGAAGGTAAGAAAACTAATTTCTCATACAAACTCCGCACAAAACAATTCTCAAAATAAATCAAACGTAATAACGTAAGAGCGAGAGAGAGAGACGAAACAAGTGGACGACACGAAGAAAACATTAACCCGACATGAACTCACGAAACGAAAATTTGGATGTTGATGGGTGACCCGCGAACGGTACCAAGTCGAGTGATCGGACACCTGCAATGGCAACCAAGCCTGTAGCATGTGATCCGATCCAAACGACTGGCACAATCCCGGATCACTATGTCTGATGTGGTTGCATGACTCTCGTGTCCTCACCGCATTATTCATGGGCTTAATTAAGCACGAGAATGTGCGAAAAGGCACACTAAAGCTCATACATCCGCATCTATTTCATTTCCCGGAGTCTCAACTGCATTGAAACGTGAAGCGTTGCAATGACTACAATATTCATGTAGCACGTAATCCACATTTCAAACGCTTTTGCGGCAAGCGGAATATTCAATAAAAAAAACCGAAGTACTGCTACTACGCAACCGTAAATAAAATATGACGACAGTTGGACTCAATATAAACGCGATCGCGAATAGCACAAAAAAACGAACATCCGAAATTATGTTCACACCAAAACTTCGTTTAGAAATTTTGATGATGTGAACACACCTTCAGAAAAAAAAATTGACTAATAAAAACAGATTGAAAATTTTTAAAAGTGAAGACAGGGTGATTCAGTAAAACTGAAAAAAGTTAGAGTCAAAATTTTTCAAATTTTTTTTTTTTTTTTTAAAATAAATAAAAAAAAAATTTGTTTTCCGAAAATATTGGTTTACCTAAAGGTAACAACCAAAACACCATTTTCAAACATCAACTCGTTCGAAAATGTGTCTAAACAATTCTGTTTGAACTCCATTTGTAATTTCAACCGAAGTAGAAAAGACAAATGGCAAACAAAATTAAACAAATTCGCTGGCTGAACCAACTAATCGTTGGGCGCCATATATGTAATTTAACCGAAGTTAAATTACACCCGCGCGCAACAAAACATTGGCCGACAAGCGACGTTGGGCGCCATATATGTAACAAGGGGGTTGCACATACTTAGGGGTTTCTGTCGAAGAAGCAAAATCCCCTGATGACCTATATAGCATATCTTCTTCCTTGCGAGGAGAAGATATGAGATGGTGCAGCAATGTGAGCAGCTAAAAGGCTGCACGCCTAGCTGATCGCACTAGCTAGCTCGCCGGAGGGGTGGGTCGCTGCTCACCACCATCTGTCATCGCGTTACACATAAATTATATGCGTGCAAGATGTGTGAAAACGTCGTTAAGACTTTATAGTGATAGCGCGAGCTATCAAGCAAGGAAATTCGGTTTTCGCGAGAAAAACCGGAATAAAGGGGGATGTTCGTTAATTTGCTGGTCACCGAAACTTGACCAGCCATCCGCGAAAGCCTTGCGAGGCATGTCGGGGCCGATTGGCCAAGGTGTTAATGCCAACCGGACTTTGGGGCACTACCCTCCCACATGGATCGACAGCAGAATGCCGATCCCCGTATGTCCATGCTCGCCCCTACAAATGAGCATGGACCCTTACTGGTTTTTATTTTTTTGTTTCTACTTATGCCTCCATCGGCAGTCCAACCCCTCTCCTCCTCTCTCTCTCCCTCCAATGACAACTAGTAGTTTTTCCTTTCTTTTCTAAACTTTATTTCTTTTTTCTTCCATAATAATATTCTCTTTGTTAAATGTCTAAGATAGATACATAATTGAACTTGAAATAAGTGACAATATTTATTTCCATTAAATCTTACCGCATTTCCCTTTTCGATTTAATTACACAAATAATAATTGTACTAAAATTCCTGATAGTACTTCCTTATTCGTTACAGATTTTACACTTATTTTAAAGTAATTTATAAATGAATTTATGTGAAACAATTTCCAAACTTCCCTTCACATTAATTATCCAAATTCAATCGCATTTGGTTGGAACAAATGAAATGATATCCCAAAGTAAAACTTATACAAAATTGTAATTTTACTCTACTATCTTTTTTTTTCTTCTTTTCAAAATTATTTATTTAACTTTTGGATATTCTTCCAACATATACTCATGATTTCACTGTATTCTATTATAACTTAATTTTAGATTTACCTTTATATCTGAATAAAAGAAAATAGATTTTTCTTGTCTTATTTACGTTATGAAAGCTTTGACATAATAGAAAAAGAATTTTAACTTGATATAATAGGACTCTACTTCATTTAAAAAAAAAAAAATCTTATTTCCTCATTCCTTTCTTAAATTTTTTTTTTCCGTGGAAATGTTCTTTTCTTACTTTAATTCTTAATTATAATAATTTTATATATGTATTCAATTTTTGGTTTTTTTGTTTGTTTACCATTTTAATTTCATTTCTTACACACTAAAGCAAATGTTTTATATTTTCAATAAATTATATTCTTTTTAAATATATAGTATACCCTTTTTCGGATTCATTATTTTTGGAACTCATTTTGGTGGTGATTTAATCGGGATCGAACTGATGCTGATATTGTTGGAATTTCATTCGTTTTAAAATGTGAGTTGACGAGAAAAAATGTATGAAAGCTGGATGAAGATCCTCGTTGATATAACAAATAAAGAATGAACGCTATTTTCCTCATGTATCACATTCAAGTTGAATCGGCCAACCTTTTGATGGTTTTCATTTTAAGAAAATGGTCGCTCCGCATTTAGATTAAATTCCCATTATTATTTCAATATGTAGTAATAACCTTTTCTGCGTCAAAAGAAAATTTATTAGCAAAAAAATTGTATTCTAATAAAATTTACATGATTTCTGTTGGTTCTTTATTTTTTTTTTATTTTTCTTTTTTTTGGTTGTGGTACATTTTAAATTGGTGACGTCACATAAACTAAATTGCTTTTTCTTTTTTTTTTTTTTATATAGAAAACTTCCAACCTCAACTTATTAACTGATGATTTTTATTCTAATTTTACATCATTTTTTGTTTTCAAACTGGCAAGGAAATATATCAGGAATTTTTATATCTCTCATTGCACCAAAACAACTAAAAACTGTACTCGCCATTACTGAGTCAAAACGAGAAGAAGAAAAAATTTTAAAAAAAACGCACAATTGGTTTGGTTTTATTTGTTTTTTTGTTCACATGGTACATATTGCAGAAATTTACCGCGTCATTATCATTATTATTAACTTTTTGAAGAAAGAAAAAAAAAAAAAATAAATCGTTAATAAAATCTGAATGGATGGTCCGATTTCCATGAAACTTTCACCATTTTGGTGCTGCATCAAATGCCAGATGGTGTTAGATTTTGGGCGAAATTAATATATGCCAACACTATTTGGTAACGCTTTTTTTGTCTAAAAACGACAAAATTTTGTCCGCACGGTTCAGACTAAACTGTTGGGCCAATTTCGATAAAATTTACACAGTTCATGTATTTGATCCTAACTTAGATCTGATTAGTTTTTGGACCATATTCGACTATGGCAACACTGTCTAAAAATACATTTTGTCCAAATATAATCTATTTTTGCACTTGTTGTAAAACCGAAACTGCTCGTCCAATTTTGATGACATTTGCACAGTTTGTGTAGGATATTCGAAATCAGAACATATTAACTTTTCAACGGAATTTACATCTGGCAACACTAATGCGCAAAACTTTTTTAAAAAATGTTGTGGTGGAAATATAGAAAATTCCCTAATTCGGTCAATAATTGTTGGATCTTAATTAAACTTGGAGCGTACGTTTGGGATGGACCAACTGAAAAAGATAAAATATGTCTTCCCCCGGTGGGGGGTTGTGGGGGGCTAAAATAGAAAAACGTCAATAATTCACTCAGTAATGGGCGGATTCTCCTAAAACTGGCTGTGGACATTCTGGATAGGCCATCTGGAAAGACAGAATGCATCTTACCTCGGTGGGGGTTGCGGGAGTGCAAAATAAGAAAACCTTAATAATTCGGCCAATAGTAGTCACATTTTCATGAAACTTGGAATGTACATTTAGAATAGGAGAACTGAAATGAATACTTTATGACATTATCGGGAAAGTTCCATAGTGGGCCGGCCGATATAGAGAAAATGTAAATTCACTACTATGGTTTGCTTTGCTCATTTTTACCATTATATCTTACTCCTTTCCACACCACCGTAGAGGTAGAGTAATATTGCGCGCGTTTTTAATGCGGTATCCCCAGAAGGCATAATCCACGAAGAATCATCAAGTTATTGAAGATAATTAATGATTTGACTTCTTCAAGCTTCTTGTATTCATTGATGACCCCGGTTGTTCTGGATCAATTATCGTTGAAGAATATTGTTGATCAAAGATTATGGCCTCTCCTTTAGAATTTTCCTTTTGTTCTTCAGGATCATCAGCATCATCATCTGACTTTTGTAAAGTTAAAAATTGATTGATTTCACGTGATCCATCGTCTTCACCGTCAAAATCGGGTATTATTTCCGGGATATTATTACACAAAATTCCTGCCTTGCTACAACAGCATGTTGTCCCACATCCTTTTTTACATTTACGTGAAATGCCTTTTAATAGAACTTCGGGTATAACTATATTTGGAAAAAATGAAATTGAAATCGGAGTATTTTAAAATAGAAAAACTTCAATAATTCACTCAATAGTGTGGATTTTCTTAAAACTTAGTGTGTACATTCTGGATAGGTCAATTGAAAAGATAGATTTCGTCTCACCCGGTGCGGGTTGCGGGAGGGCAAAATAAAAAAAACTTAATAAATCGGTCAATAACAGGCGGATTTTATTGAAACTTGGAATGTACATTTGGGATAGGCCAACTGAAAAGATAGAATACGTCTCCCTTCGATGAGGGGTTGTGGGGGGCTAAAATGTAAAAATTCCAATAAATCACTCAATAATGGGCTGATTTTCTTAAAGCTCGCTATGTACATGCTGGATAGGCCAACTGAAAAGATAGAATGCGTCTCCACTTGATGGAGTTGAAGGAGCCAAAGTAGAAAAACGTTAATAATTGGGTCAATAGTAGTCACATTTTCATAAAACTTGGAATGCACGAACTGAAATTAATATTTTATTACATTATCGAGAAAGTTCCATAGAGTTCCGGCCAATAAAGAGCAAATGTAAATTCACTGCTATGTTTTCCTTTGCTCATTTTTTTTTAATTTAACATTATTTAAAACGAGACAAGAAAATATACGAAAATATTGTATATACTTGTATTCTGTCCTCAAAAAAATTCCTTATTTCCTAAAGAAAAAGAGATTTTAAAACACGAAAAAGATTTTGCTTCCCATCAGCGACACAAGGCAAAAAAAGAAAGAAAAAAACATAAAGTAACTTAAAATCGGCCTATAGCCGATTTTTTGATGCTCGTCAGAATAGGATGTCGGTTGTGTGAAGATTGTCCTTAAATCTTTAATCTTGTTTACTCTATGAAGACTACCCCTTTGATACGGTATTCGCAATAATAATTATTGAGTTTGCGGGGAAAGGTGATGCAGTTACACTTATTGATATTCAATAAGATCCATGATGAGTGGGAACTTCAACGAATTCGCGTGTTCTTGCTTTTTCAATTTGGACGAAAGTTTTTCAACTTTAGTTCCATCGTAGTGTTTTTGCGTGTGCAATTTTTTTGACAGCGACTAAAAGTTTTCATTTCTTTCCTTGCAATAATTTTTAATAGTTTGTAATAATTAAAACCACTATTTTTTACCTATAAATGCTTGGGTGATAAAGGTGAAAAAATATATAAATATATATATGGAGTGGACAAATGATGCTTCCTTAAGGTTGATTGATGGATATCAAGAGAGACCTATTCTGTGCGACTCCATCAATAGCGGAAGAGACTAGTTACCGTTTTTAATAAAAAGTCTGTATTAATAATTTGCCAGGAGAACCATATCGAATGTAATGTCTCCTTTGCCTCACCTTTTCTCAAGAAATCATAGATCTTACCAGTAATATCGATTTTTATAACGTCTCCTTTGCCTCATCTTTTACCCAGTAATATCGATTTTTTTAGAAAAGGTGAGGCAAAGGAGACATTATAAAAATCGATAATACTGGTAAAGTCTATGATTTCTTCAGAAAAGATGAGGCAAAGGAGACATTATATTCGATATGTTTCTCCTGGCAAATTATTAAGACAATGACTTTTTATTAAAAAAGGTAACTAGTCTAAAAAAATTTCAAATAATATTTTTATCAACAAGTATTGAGTATGCTAGATTATAAATAAAATTAAAACTGAAAGTGGGTTCTCCGCAGTAATGCTCGAAAGAATTATAAATTAAAATAGATGTTTAGAAGGAAACTAAGTTATAATATGAAAACATAAAGTAATTTAAAATCGGCATATAGCCGATTTTTTGATGCCCTACGGTAGAAATAGGACCGAAAAACAGTAAAATCTAACAGTATTTCAAGGTTTTTTCTTCATAACTTTGTTTCCTCTCTCCAAAATTTCCTCTAATTCGCAGGTAACCTAGACCCTAGTAGGATAAATCCAATCCGCAAATCAGTATGTTAGTTTTTAAAGTACATAAAAAAACTTTATGGACAAACTTATTTTCAACTAGGATTATTTCTATCTACACTATCCTTGGACCGATTTTGCTCAAATTTAACATGGTATTGTCTTTTTACGTATTTAACCAATATAATTGATTTAAACAAAATTGATTCACAAATTTTCCAGTTAAATCCGAAAAACCATATAAAAAAACGACAAACTTTCTGGTCACCCTCGTTTTTGCTTAATAACTTCCCTCCCCTTTTGTCGATTTTGCTGAAATGCAATACCAAACGCAGTTAAGGAATAACCAACTTACATTCTAAATTTCAACAAAATCGGATAACGCGTTTTTGAGTTATCTTGTCCACAGGCGGACGGACGGACGGACGGTAGTACCCTACCATAGGGCATAAAAAGCGTTGGTTTTTAGAAGCCCAATTTCAATGCATTAAAATTCGAATATTATTTTATCTTCTTCTTCTTTTATCATCTCTTCTTGCATTTGACTGGTTAATCGGAAAAACATTGTTTAAACTCTATAAATCAGCCGATTAGGTTAATCTAGATTTTAATCAGGCTACACAGGTTAAACTCGAACACTGTAAAATCCGAAATTATTTAATCCTGAAGGTAAACGCCCGTCCGATTTTAAACGTTCACTGAAAAAATGGCCATAATTGATTCAACTTTTTTCGTTAAAAATTAAATGTTTAAATATAAACGAAAAAAGCAACTGAAGTTGTGGGATTCTACTATGTATTTTGTTTGAGATTGAAACCGAAAGTAGCATACGTGCTACCAAATCAAAGTTGAAAGAACTTTGGGTCGAAGCTCGGACTATAAAACAACTTACGTGCTAGCGTGCCTGCTCTGCCAATGAAACTCGGTTTCAGAATAATCGAATGACAAATTTTATCTGTTGTTTTTCTGCAGATTTAAATTATTAATAAGTAAAAAGTAAAATGAATAATTTTTGAGATAATTGACAAACGAAATAAAAAATGGTTTTTATTTGATAAGGTGATATAATGCCCAATTTACATCACCGAGGCATGCAAAATAAATTAGAGATGTGAGTGAGATAAACGATCGTTTATGCAAAAATCAATTAGTATGAGAAGTATGACAAACATTGAAGGCAAAATTTTGTCGGAGATATTTTGTAATTGCGTGTGAATATGTGTGAAGTATATTGGGTATTCATTTTGTCGGATATGAATTTAAACTATCTCACACACATTGTTAGTAAATTTTGGACGCTTCAACAATGTAAATTGGGCTTAAATCTGCCAAGATTAGTGGTAAAGATAGAAAGTTTTGTTAATACTATGTTTTCATCTCTCTCAAATCGCAAGATTTTGCTAGATTTCGCCAAATCTACATCCAAATCTACTAGATTTGCCATACAAATAGAGGATTTCAAAATCTTGAGATTTCAACGACATTTTGTTGAAATCTCCTTCAAAATTTCGATAAATTTTTGTGTCAACCCTCCAAACTTATTCCGCACTATTCAGCCGGTATCAAAATTGGCAAATGGTCAACCCTTTTTAACGCCTTTTTCCTGTGTTTCAATTTGCTTCTTTTTTTGTAATATTTTAATAAACATGAATTTTGTCTCATTTGACACAAAAATATATATAAATTTTTTCAATATGCTCTTTTGGAAGATTTCCATTCAAACTTCATTTTTTTTTCTAGTTTTCAAAATAATAAAAATAAATAGCGCGTTTTTGTGGCGCCAGGAAGTACAAGCGTTTCCGAAATGGTGTATGGTTTTTAATTTTTTCCAATTAGAAAGGAAACCTCAAGATATCGTTCTAAGCATTTATAGTTCATTTTAGTAATTAAATTGCTGGACTGTACATTAAATGTCTTTAAACATCGTTCAAAAAATTGTAAAAGTTTGTGTTCATGTTGAGGATGTGTTTAGTTTTGAACTGCCTTACTAACAATGATGGCTTCTTACATCCATTAGATATCATCTTATGACACAGTAAACCCTATTTCAAAATGCATGCAGGACCAGTAATTGCTCTGCAGTAAAATTTCACGAATACAATCAATACAGTAAATATTTTCAGTAAAATGAAACTTCAATGTTTTATTTTCATCATTCTGACATTTTATTTTAAAAAGATTGTTGAAGAAGTAAACATTTTTATTTTCCTCTTATTAATGTGTCAGCTTTGGTTAAATTTAAGTTGGTTATTCTCATGGTTAATGGTAGGTTGATTAATTGGTTCCAGAGGTAATTGATAAATTGTTGGCTTTATACTAAAGATATATTAGCAGCGATAATCTCGATTATCTCACGATTCACGGTTAAAATTCGATAATGGACCAGATTTTCTTAATTATTGAGGATATTTAACCGAGTATATTGATCTCAATTATTGAATAATTCAGAACTTTTCACTCTCTGAGTGTGAAAAGCTTTAAAGCTTTAGCTTTTATATCTGGTAATACCGCTCATATTTATAGATATAAATTTTTTAAAATGAAAAAATAAGAAGCCACAGAACAAAATAACAGATTTGAATTTGGTGGTTCTACTTTTTTTTTTTATTTCAATTTTTTCATTTAGATTTTAGATCTTTGCATATTCATAAATAATTTTTTTTTTACTTCCAAATTTTTCTAACCAACATAAAATTTGTATAAAGTTTTAAGAAATGTCAAAAAATAATTGAGAATAATTTTTAATCCAGAAAAACAGAATGTGTCGTAATTCTCGATTAAAAAATAATCAACTAGATTAAATCGTGTAGTATGTAAAGAGAAGTAAATTTTTATATAAAAGAAAAAGAGAAAGCGTAATAAAAACAAAAGAGGAAATATTCTCTTAAAAATGTATATGTATATATTATTATTTCACATTTAATTTAAAAGTAATTCAAAATTTATTCATGCTCTTATAGAATTTCTCTCTCCAAATTTATTCTGTTTTGTTTCTCTTAAATGAAACAATTAATCAGTTTCCGGTTGAATAATCACAATAGTGAAGAAATTTGATTACTCAATTAATCAATTATTCAAACCATCCCGTTGTTATGGGTGGAAACAAATTAATATTTCTTATTGTTTAATTAATTATGTCGTACGCCTATATATCGATTTAGTATTATTTCATGTAATTTTTTGCGCATATATTTTTGGTACGAATACAGCGCTGCAAAGCGCGCCTCCTTTTTAATAGTATTTGTAAAAAAGACTAAACACATGCATTTTCATATCACACAGAGTCATTTTGAGTTTAACAAATACTATTAATGAGATGGCGCTTACAGACGTGCCCAAGTCACAATCCAAGTTGGAAACTCTCATTATTGTATGCTTTTTGGTATTATTCTCTCTAAGGCCTAGGTTACCTGTGAATTAGAGAAAATTTGAAAAAGGAGGAGCAAAGTTAAGCAGAAAAACTTTGAAATGTTATTAGTTTTGGATGTTCTTCTATCCCATTTCTATACATCAATAAATCAGCTGAATGTTTTTGAAATTTGAAACAGAATATTTTGGCGGTTTGTAAATTAGTTTTGAATGCTTATTATTTATGTGAATTTTATTAAATAAAGTGGAAATGTAATGTTGATTTTTATTTTAAAATCATAAATTTTAATTTTTTTTATAGGGGACAAGAAATAAAAAAATAATATACGTAGCATAAATAAAATAATAATTATTTTAAAAGATCATTTTAACACGCTAATGGCCAGTTTTCCAGTGAACGTTTAAATTTACGATTATTTAACCCAAGTACCCCGATTAAATTCGTAGGTTAAAGGCGTGTCCAGACCAACCCAGCAAGTAAGAGCAGAAGACGTTCTCTGCAATGTTCTATTGGTGTGGACGCCTTTGCCAGCGAGCAAAAGCATTTTCTATAGGATTCCAAAATGATTTATTTTACTTACTGCTTAATGCAAGCAAAAAAAAATACAAGTGGGGGTGGAAAAAATATTTGAATTCCACAGGAGCGATTAGTGCACAAATAATGCACGCATCGGAGTTAGAGTGAATTAATTAAATTATCCAAATAACGCCTTTTTAATTCAGCTTTGCTAGTGCATAAATCAAATATAGGAGCGTTGGCATTAACTTCACGTAGCATACGAGAAATTGGCTCATAACAACCATAGTTGGTACGATGAAAATTAATTTTGAAAAGTTCAACAGAACGTAAAGACCATAGACCAAGAGGTAACTCCACAAGAACGCGTGGACCATCAATATTTCCGACAAAAATTACATCAGCCAGCTACCTTCCTACGCTTTTCTTGTCCTGGTAAAGTGGTAATTGTAGTGGGTTATTCCAGGGTAAATTTCGTAGCGCGAAGCATACAAATTACGTTGGATGGATTCAACTCTATTAATATGAGTCGTATGATAGGGTGACCACTTCTGACAGGCGTATTCCAATAATGGTCTAACAAACGTAATGTAAAGAGCTTCAGTTACGCATGGATTCTTTGGACCAGCGTTTGATAAAGCCTAGGGTTGCACTTGCCCGCTGAATTACCTAGTCAATATGTAACCTGAAGTTTAACTATTGATCACATACATATCTATAACACCTAAAAGCCAATCTCCACACAGCCGACATCCTACATCTGATGCAAGTATGGGATAACACTATACAAAGCCTAGTTAAACAGAAAGGGAGAAAATAATCATCCTACAAAATTTGTCGGCTTCTGCATTTCGGATTTCCCTATCTGATTTTTGATCTGCAGATGATGATCATGTTTATCTGATTTATATGGAACTTCATCTTCGAGTGCATACTCTCACAGAAATCACACACGATACCGTCGCACATTACCAATTTTTCTAAATTGTGTGGGGAGATTCTAATGTTTTATTCGATCAATCCTAGCGAAAATTGCAAGTCCATCTCTTTCTAGTTTTCTGATTTTTCTCGTCAGAATAGGATGTCGGTTGTGTGGAGATTGGCCTTAAATCTTTAATCTTGTTTACTCTATGGAGACTACCCCTTTGATACGGTATTCGCAATAATAATTATTGAGTTTGCGGGAAAAGGTGATGCAGTTACACTCATTGATATTCAATAAGATCCATGACGAGTGGGAACTTCAACGAATTCGCGTGTTCTTGCTTTTTCAATTTGGACGAAAGTTTTTCAACTTTAGTTCCATCGTAGTGTTTTTGCGTGTGAAATTTTTTTGACAGCGACTAAAAATTTTCATTTCTTTCCTTGCAATAATTTTTAATAGTTTGTAATAATTAAAACCACTATTTTTTACCTATAAATACTTGGGTGATAAAGTTGAAAAATATATATAAATATATATATGGAGTGGACAAATGATGCTTCCTTAAGGTTGATTGATGAATATCAAGAGAGACCTATTCTGTGCGACTCCATCAATAGCGAAAGAGACTAGTTACCTTTTTTAATAAAAAGTCTGTATTAATAATTTGCCAGGAGAACCATATCGAATGTAATGTCTCCTTTGCCTCACCTTTTCTCAAGAAATCATAGATATCACCAGTAATATCGATTTTTATAATGTCTCCTTTGCCTCATCTTTTACCCAGTAATATCGATTTTTTTAGAAAAGGTGAGGCAAAGGAGACATAAAAATCGATAATACTGGTAAAGTCTATGATTTCTTCAGAAAAGATGAGGCAAAGGAGACATTATATTCGATATGTTTCTCCTGGCAAATTATTAAGACAATGACTTTTTATTAAAAAAGGTAACTAGTCTAAAAAAATTTCAAATAATATTTTTATCAACAAGTATTGAGTATGCTAGATTATAAATAAAATTAAAACTGAAAGTGGGTTCTCCACAGTAATGCTCGAAAGAATTATAAATTAAAATAGAAGTTTAAAAGGAAACTAAGTTATAATATGAAAACATGAAGTAATTTAAAATCGGCCTATAGCCGATTTTTTGATGCCCTATGGTAGAAATGGGAGAGAAAAATTGTGGAAACTTACAATATATCAAGGTTTTTTCTTCATAACTTTGTTTGCCCTTTTTAAAATTTTCTCTAATTTGTAAGTAACCCAAACCCTGGTAGCATAAGTCTAATTTGCACATTTTATTCAAATCGGTGTATTAGTTCTGAATGTACATCAAAAAAACTTTCTGAACAGGCTTATTTCCTCCTACGACTATTTCTTCCCCCACTATCTTCCAACCGATTTGACTGAAATTTAACATGGCATCGTCCATTTATGTAGTCAACCAATATAATTAATTTAAACATAATTGCTTTACAAATTTTCTAATTAAATCCGAAAAACTATATAAAAAACATATAGTAACTTAAAATCGGCCTATAGCCGATTTTTTAATGCCTTGTGGTAGAAATGGGAGAGAAAAATTGTGAAAACTAACAATATATCAAGGTTTTTTCTTCATAACTTTGTTTGCCCTTTTCAAAATTTTCTCTAATTCGCAGGTAACCTAGGGCCTAACAGGATAAATCCAATCCGGAAATTTTATTTAAATCAGTATGTTAGTTTTTAAAGTACAACAAAAAAACTTTATGGACAAACTTATTTTCTCCTAGGATTATTTCTTTCTCCACTATTCTCAAACGGATTTTGCTAAAATTTGGCATGCTATCGTCTATTTAAGTATTTAACCAATATAATTAATTTACAACTTTTCCAGTTAAATCCGAAAAAACATATAAAAAAAACGACAAAACTTTCTGGTCACCTTGGTTTTTGCTTAATAACTTCCCTCCCCTTCGGTCGATTTTGCTGAAATGCAAGACCAAATGCAGTTAAGGAATAACCAACTTACATTCTAAATTTCAACAAAATCGAATAACGCGTTTTTGAGTTATCTTGTCCACAGACGGACAGACGGATGGACGGACGGACAGGCATAAATCGATATAACTTTTGATTCCCTGCACAACCACACACTTGAAATTTTTCTGCGATGATTATTTCTATGCGTTACACACTTAGTGACAAAACTAATATACCCTCTGGTAGTAACTACCATAGGGCATAAAAACGACAAAACTTTATGGTCACACTTGTTTTTGGTTAATAACTTCGCTGCCCCTCAGTCGATTTTGCTGAAATGGAATACCAAATCCAATATAGAAATAACCAAATAGCATTCTAAATTTCATCAAAATTGTATAACGCGTTTTTGAGTTATCTTGTCCACGGACGGACGGTAGTACCTAACACGGAGCATTAATGTAGGGAATTTTGGCTCAATTTCAAAACCCAATTACCCCAATTAATTTTGCCTGAATTTAACAATTTTTTTCATAAATATTCTATAAAATATCACCTTTTAAGCGCGCTATAACATAACTTGATAGGATTAGAACTACTAAACTTATACGACTCTAATGCCATATATTGGAAAAAAAACGCCGCGAACTTTCTACTTAACTCAATATTTGAAGGTTTTTTTCGCCATAACTTCGTTTCTACACTCTCAAATTGGCTCAAATTCAAAGGTATGCTGGTCTCTAATAGTATAAACACGTCTCGTAAATTTGATTGAAATCGGTATATAACTTTTTTAAATATATCGGAAAAACTTTATGAACAGGCTTATTTTAGGTTATAACTATTTCTTTCTGCACTATCCTTCGATCGATTTGACTGAAATTTAACATGCCATCGTCTATTTATGTAATTAACCTATATAATTAATTTAAACAAAATTGATTCACAAATTTTCCAATTACATCCGAAAAACCATAACCAAAAAAACGACAAAACTTTCTGGTCACCCTGGTTTTTCCTTTATAACTTTGCCCCCCCGTGGATCGATTTTGCTCAAATGCAATACCAAACCAAGTTAAGGTGTAAACATACTATAAATTTCATCAAAGTCGAATAACGCGTTTTTAAGTTATCTTGTCTACAGACGGACGGACATGCATAAATCGATATAACTTTTGATTCCCTACACAACCATACCCTTGAAATTTTTCTGCGATGATTATTTCTATGCGTTACACACTTAGTGACAAAACTAATATACCCTCTGGTAATACCTACCATAGGGCATAAAATAGTAATAAACCTGTTTTCTTTTAGTCTAAATATTATCGAATTGTTGGTTTTCGGAATATTTCGCAATGATGCGTTTTCTTCAACAGTTTGCCATTCATGTCCCACGTTCATTATAAAATATTAAATTTTATTCCTAATTTGCCGAATATTGAATTTTAAGAAAAAAATACGTTTTAAATAATAATTAATAATAAAAAGCGCTTGATTTTAGAATCCCAATTTCAATGCATTAAAATTCGAATATTATTTTATTTTCTTCTTATTTTAGCATCTTTTCTTGCATTTGATTGGTTAATCTGAAAAAAATTGTTTAAACTCTGTAAATCGGCCGATTAGGTTAATCTGGATTTTAATCAGGCTACACAGGTTAAACTCGAACACTGTAAAATCCGAAATTGTTTAATCCTAACTGTAAACGCCCGTCCGATTTTAAACGTTCACTGAAAAAATGGCCATAATTGATTCAACTTTTTTCGTTAAAAATTAAATGTTTAAATTAAAACGAAAAAAGCAACTGAAGTTGTGGGATTCTAATATGTATTTTGTTTGAGACTGAAACCGAAAGTAACATACGTGCTACCAAATCAAAGTTGAAAGAACTTTGGGTCGAAACTCGAACTATAAAACAACTTACGTGCTAGCGTGCCTGCTCTGCCAATGAAACTCGGTTTCAGAATAATCGAATGACAAATTTTATCTCTTGTTTTTCTGCAGATTTAAATTATTAATAAGTAACAAGTAAAATGAATAATTTTTGAGATAATTGACAAACGAAATAAAAAATGGTTTTTATTTGATAAGGTGATATAATGCCCAATTTACATCACCGAGGCATGCAAAATAAATTAGAGATGTGAGTGAGATAAACGATCGTTTATGCAAAAATCAATTAGTATGAAAAGTATGACAAACATTGGCCGGTTTTACACTGGTCTTCAAACGGGCGCATTCTTCAAAAATTGATACGCCAGAAGGGTGCGCGAATGCCGGGGAAATGCGCCAGCTTTAGCTTGAGTGCAAAATTGAAGAAACGCACACATAAACACTTCCCATTGGTTTTCTGCTCAAATCAACTCGAAAAATTCCCCCACGTGACACACAAACATTGATCTGACGTATACAAATTCACAGTGAAGAAAGGCGCATGGAAGACCAGTGTAGCATTATCAGCATGGATATACCCGAGTTACTTAGGCGCATGTAAGACCAGTGTAAAACCGGCCATTGAAGGCAAAATTTTGTCCGAGATATTTTGTAATTGCGTGTGAATATGTGTGAAGTATATTGGGTATTCATTTTGTCGGATATGAATTTAAACTATCTCACACACATTGTTAGTAAATTTTGGACGCTTCAGCAATGTAAATTGGGCTTAAATCTGCCAAGATTAGTGGTAAAGATAGAAAGTTTTGTTAATACTATGTTTTCATCTCTCTCAAATCGCAAGATTTTGCTAGATTTCGCCAAATCTACATCCAAATCTACTAGATTTGCCATACAAATAGAGGATTTCAAAATCTTGAGATTTCAACGACATTTTGTTGAAATCTCCTTCAAAATCTCGATAAATTTTTGTGTCAACCCTCCAAACTTATTCCGCACTATTCAGCCGGTATCAAAATTGGCAAATGGTCAACCCTTTTTAACGCCTTTTTCCTGTGTTTGAATTTGCTTCTTTTTTTGTAATATTTTAATAAACATGAATTTTGTCTCATTTGACACAAAAATATATATAAATTTTTTCAATATGCTCTTTTGGAAGATTTCCATTCAAACTTCATTTTTTTTCTAGTTTTCAAAATTGTAAACGTCAAATGAAATCTCGTAGGGAGATGGAAACACTTTGAAATCTCTTTCTCGAAATCACGAGATTTCAGGGAGATGGAAACATGGTATAAGGGGTATTCTACCGATATGCCAGTTGTTTCACATTTGATCAGTCATGAATCCGTCGTGGATCTGTCCCATCTGCTTCGTGTATGAAGCCAAACGTGCATAGAGCAGTGGTCTCGCAGAAAAAATAAATAGCGCGTTTTTGTGGCGCCAGGAAGTACAAGCGTTTCCGAAATGGTGTATGGTTTTTAATTTTTTCCAATTAGAAAGGAAACCTCAAGATATCGTTCTAAGCATTTATAGTTCATTTTAGTA
The DNA here is from genome assembly GCA_963422695.1 of Xylophagus ater. Classification (NCBI taxonomy): domain Eukaryota; kingdom Metazoa; phylum Arthropoda; class Insecta; order Diptera; family Xylophagidae; genus Xylophagus; species Xylophagus ater. The sequence continues at coordinate 20,516,065 of OY730479.1, forward strand.
ATTAAATTGCTGGACTGTACATTAAATGTCTTTAAACACCGTTCAAAAAATTGTAAAAGTTTGTGTTCATGTTGAGGATGTGTTTAGTTTTTAACTGCCTTACTAACAATGATGGCTTCTTACGTCCATTAGATATCATCTTATGACACAGTAAACCCTATTTCAAAATGCATGCAGGACCAGTAATTGCTCTGCAGTAAAATTTCACGAATATAATCAATACAGTAAATAGTTTCAGTAAAATGAAACTTCAATGTTTTATTTTCATCATTCTGACATTTTATTTTAAAAAGATTGTTGAAGAAGTAAACATTTTTATTTTCCTCTTATTAATGTGTCAGCTTTGGTTAAATTTAAGTTGGTTATTCTCATGGTTAATGGTAGGTTGATTAATTGGTTCCAGAGGTAATTGATAAATTGTTGGCTTTATACTAAAGACATATTAGCAGCGATAATCTCGATTATCTCACGATTCACGGTTAAAATTCGATAATGGACCAGATTTTCTTAATTATTTAGGATATTTAACCGAGTATATTGATCTCAATTATTGAATAATTCAGAACTTTTCACTCTCTGAGTGTGAAAAGCTTTAAAGCTTTAGCTTTTATATCTGGTAATACCGCTCATATTTATAGATATAAATTTTTAAAAATGAAAAAATAAGAAGCCACAGAACAAAATAACAGATTTGAATTTGGTGGTTCTACTTTTTTTTTTTATTTCAATTTTTTCATTTAGATTTTAGATCTTTGCATATTCATAAATAATTTTTTTTTTACTTCCAAATTTTTCTAACCAACATAAAATTTGTATAAAGTTTTAAGAAATGTCAAAAAATAATTGAGAATAATTTTTAATCCAGAAAAACAGAATGTGTCGTAATTCTCGATTAAAAAATAATCAACTAGATTAAATCGTGTAGTATGTAAAGAGAAGTAAATTTTTATATAAAAGAAAAAGAGAAAGCGTAATAAAAACAAAAAAGGAAATATTCTCTTAAAAATGTATATGTATATATTATTGGGCGCATCCAGCAGTTCTAAGCGCTTAAAGCGCTTTACAGCGCTTAAATCTAGCAAGAGGACTGGATGCAATTCTAAATTTAAGCGCTTAGTGAAATTCTAGCATAAAAATTTTTTGCTAACCCAAACAGCGCATTTGAGGTTGTTGTTCACGTTAAGAAATGGTATGTGCAATGGATAAGTTGAGATTAATTTTTGAAAATTGTTTCTGGATTATTGAATTTTAATTGCAATGAGTTTGTTAAAATTTTTCCACTTTCCCATAAAATTTTTATTCCACTTTATTCTCAATTTTTATTTACTTTCGGCACTTATTTCGTTAAAAAAAAAATATTTTTTTAGAATTTATTCAATTTAAACCAATTTGACGTTTACCACAGACAATTCTAGTGGTGAATTATTTTTCGCTTAATTCAAGCAAAAGAAAACGCATCCAGGAGTTTAAAAAATTCTAACTGCTTAGATTAAGAATTTCGACTAAGCGCTTAGTAGTGCTGGATGCAGCCATTATTTCACATTTAATTTAAAAGTAATTCAAAATTTATTCATGCTCTTATAGAATTTCTCTCTCCAAATTTATTCTGTTTTGTTTCTCTTAAATGAAACAATTAATCAGTTTCCGGTTGAATAATCACAATAGTGAAGAAATTTGATTACTCAATTAATCAATTATTCAAACCATCCCGTAGTTATGGGTGGAAACAAATTAATATTTCTTATTATTTAATTAATTATGTCGTACGCCTATATATCGATTTAGTATTATCTCATGTAATTTTTTGCGCATATATTTTTGGTACGAATACAGCGCTGCAAAGCGCGCCTCCTTTTTAATAGTATTTGTAAAAAAGACTAAACACATGCATTTTCATATCACACAGAGTCATTTTGATTTTAACAAATACTATTAATGAGATGGCGCTTACAGACGTGCCCAAGTCACAATCCAAGTTGGAAACTCTCATTATTGTATGCTTTTTGGTATTATTCTCTCTAAGGCCTAGGTTACCTGTGAATTAGAGAAAATTTGAAAAAGGAGGAACAAAGTTAAGCAGAAAAACTTTGAAATGTTATTAGTTTTGGATGTTCTTCTATCCCATTTCTATACATCAATAAATCAGCTGAATGTTTTTGAAATTTGAAACAGAATATTTTGGCGGTTTGTAAATTAGTTTTGAATGCTTATTATTTATGTGAATTTTATTAAATAAAGTGGAAATGTAATGTTGATTTTTATTTTAAAATCATAAATTTTAATTTTTTTTATAGGGGACAAGAAATAAAAAAATAATATACGTAGCATAAATAAAATAATAATTATTTTAAAAGATCATTTTAACACGCTAATGGCCAGTTTTCCAGTGAACGTTTAAATTTACGATTATTTAACGCAAGTACCCCGATTAAATTCGTAGGTTAAAGGCGTGTCCAGACCAACCCAGCAAGTAAGAGCAGAAGACGTTCTCTGCAATGTTCTATTGGTGTGGACGCCTTTGCCAGCGAGCAAAAGCATTTTCTATAGGATTCAAAAATGATTTATTTTACTTACTGCTTAATGCAAGCAAAAAAAAATACAAGTGGGGGTGGAAAAAATATTTGAATTCCACAGGAGCGATTAGTGCACAAATAACGCACGCATCGGAGTTAGAGTGAATTAATTAAATTATCCAAATAACGCCTTTTTAATTCAGCTTTGCTAGTGCATAAATCAAATATAGGAGCGTTGGCATTAACTTCACGTAGCATACGAGAAATTGGCTCATAACAACCATAGTTGGTACGATGAAAATTAATTTTGAAAAGTTCAACAGAACGTAAAGACCATAGACCTAGAGGTAACTCCACAAGAACGCGTGGACCATCAATATTTCCGACAAAAATTACATCAGCCAGCTACCTTCCTACGCTTTTCTTGTCCTGGTAAAGTGGTAATTGTAGTGGGTTATTCCAGGGTAAATTTCGTAGCGCGAAGCATACAAATTACGTTGGATGGATTCAACTCTATTAATATGAGTCGTATGATAGGGTGACCACTTCTGACAGGCGTATTCCAATAATGGTCTAACAAACGTAATGTAAAGAGCTTCAGTTACGCATGGATTCTTTGGACCAGCGTTTGATAAAGCCTAGGGTTGCACTTGCCCGCTGAATTACCTAGTCAATATGTAACCTGAAGTTTAACTATTGATCACATACATATCTATAACACCTAAAAGCCAATCTCCACACAGCCGACATCCTACATCTGATGCAAGTATGGGATAACACTATACAAAGCCTAGTTAAACAGAAAGGGAGAAAATAATCATCCTACAAAATTTGTCGGCTTCTGCATTTCGGATTTCCCTATCTGATTTTCGATCTGCAGATGATGATCATGTTTATCTGATTTATATGGAACTTCATCTTCGAGTGCATACTCTCACAATAATCACACACGATACCGTCGCACATTACCAATTTTTCTAAATTGTGTGGGGAGATTCTAATGTTTTTATTCGATCAATCCTAGCGAAAATTGCAAGTCCATCTCTTTCTAGTTTTCTGATTTTTCTCGTCAGAATAGGATGTCGGTTGTGTGGAGATTGGCCTTAAATCTTTAATCTTGTTTACTCTATGGAGACTACCCCTTTGATACGGTATTCGCAATAATAATTATTGAGTTTGCGGGAAAAGGTGATGCAGTTACACTTATTGATATTCAATAAGATCCATGACGAGTGGGAACTTCAACGAATTCGCGTGTTCTTGCTTTTTCAATTTAGACGAAAGTTTTTCAAGTTTAGTTCCATCGTAGTGTTTTTGCGTATGCAATATTTTTGACAGCGACTAAAAATTTTCATCTTTCCTTGCAATAATTTTTAATAGTTTGTAATAATTAAAACCACTATTTTTTACCTATAAATACTTGGGTGATAAAGTTGAAAAAATATATAAATATATATATGGAGTGGACAAATGATGCTTCCTTAAGGTTGATTGATGAATATCAAGAGAGACCTATTCTGTGCGACTCCATCAATAGCGAAAGAGACTAGTTACCTTTTTTAATAAAAAGTCTGTATTAATAATTTGCCAGGAGAACCATATCGAATGTAATGTCTCCTTTGCCTCACCTTTTCTCAAGAAATCATAGATATCACCAGTAATATCGATTTTTATAATGTCTCCTTTGCCTCATCTTTTACCCAGTAATATCGATTTTTTTAGAAAAGGTGAGGCAAAGGAGACATAAAAATCGATAATACTGGTAAAGTCTATGATTTCTTCAGAAAAGATGAGGCAAAGGAGACATTATATTCGATATGTTTCTCCTGGCAAATTATTAAGACAATGACTTTTTATTAAAAAAGGTAACTAGTCTAAAAAAATTTCAAATAATATTTTTATCAACAAGTATTGAGTATGCTAGATTATAAATAAAATTAAAACTTAAAGTGGGTTCTCCACAGTAATGCTCGAAAGAATTATAAATTAAAATAGAAGTTTAAAAGGAAACTAAGTTATAATATGAAAACATGAAGTAATTTAAAATCGGCCTATAGCCGATTTTTTGATGCCCTATGGTAGAAATGGGAGAGAAAAATTGTGGAAACTTACAATATATCAAGGTTTTTTCTTCATAACTTTGTTTGCCCTTTTTAAAATTTTCTCTAATTTCTAAGTAACCCAAACCCTGGTAGCATAAGTCTAATTTGCACATTTTATTCAAATCGGTGTATTAGTTCTGAATGTACATCAAAAAAACTTTCTGAACAGGCTTATTTCCTCCTACGACTATTTCTTCCTCCACTATCTTCCAACCGATTTGACTGAAATTTAACATGGCATCGTCCATTTATGTAGTCAACCAATATAATTAATTTAAACATAATTGCTTTACAAATTTTCTAATTAAATCCGAAAAACTATATAAAAAACATATAGTAACTTAAAATCGGCCTATAGCCGATTTTTTAATGCCTTGTGGTAGAAATGGGAGAGAAAAATTGTGAAAACTAAGAATATATCAAGGTTTTTTCTTCATAACTTTGTTTGCCCTTTTCAAAATTTTCTCTAATTCGCAGGTAACCTAGGGCCTAACAGGATAAATCCAATCCGGAAATTTTATTTAAATCAGTATGTTAGTTTTTAAAGTACAACAAAAAAACTTTATGGACAAACTTATTTTCTCCTAGGATTATTTCTTTCTCCACTGTTCTCAAACGGATTTTGCTGAAATTTGGCATGCTATCGTCTATTTAAGTATTTAACCAATATAATTAATTTACAACTTTTCCAGTTAAATCCGAAAAAACATATAAAAAAAACGACAAAACTTTCTGGTCACCTTGGTTTTTGCTTAATAACTTCCCTCCCCTTCGGTCGATTTTGCTGAAATGCAAGACCAAACGCAGTTAAGGAATAACCAACTTACATTCTAAATTTCAACAAAATCGAATAACGCGTTTTTGAGTTATCTTGTCCACAGACGGACAGACGGATGGACGGACGGACAGGCATAAATCGATATAACTTTTGATTCCCTGCACAACCACACACTTGAAATTTTTCTGCGATGATTATTTCTATGCGTTACACACTTAGTGACAAAACTAATATACCCTCTGGTAGTAACTACCATAGGGCATAAAAACGACAAAACTTTATGGTCACACTTGTTTTTGGTTAATAACTTCGCTGCCCCTCAGTCGATTTTGCTAAAATGGAATACCAAATCCAATATAGAAATAACCAAGTAGCATTCTAAATTTCATCAAAATTGTATAACGCGTTTTTGAGTTATCTTGTCCACGGACGGACGGTAGTACCTAACACGGAGCATTAATGTAGGGAATTTTGGCTCAATTTCAAAACCCAATTACCCCAATTAATTTTGCCTGAATTTAACAATTTTTTTCATAAATATTCTATAAAATATCACCTTTTAAGCGCGCTATAACATAACTTGATAGGATTAGAACTACTAAACTTATACGACTCTAATGCCATATATTGGAAAAAAAACGCCGCGAACTTTCTACTTAACTCAATATTTGAAGGTTTTTTTCGCCATAACTTCGTTTCTACACTCTCAAATTGGCTCAAATTCAAAGCTATGCTGGTCTCTAATAGCATAAACATGTCTCGTAAATTTGATTGAAATCGGTATATAACTTTTTTAAATATATCGGAAAAACTTTATGAACAGGCTTATTTTAGGTTATAACTATTTCTTTCTGCACTATCCTTCGATCGATTTCACTGAAATTTAACATGCCATCGTCTATTTATGTAATTAACCTATATAATTAATTTAAACAAAATTGATTTACAAATTTTCCAATTACATCCGAAAAACCATAACCAAAAAAACGACAAAACTTTCTGGTCACCCTGGTTTTTCCTTTATAACTTTGCCCCCCCGTGGATCGATTTTGCTCAAATGCAATACCAAACCAAGTTAAGGTGTAAGCATACTATAAATTTCATCAAAGTCGAATAACGCGTTTTTGAGTTATCTTGTCTACAGACAGACGGACATGCATAAATCGATATAACTTTTGATTCCCTACACAACCATACCCTTGAAATTTTTCTGCGATGATTATTTCTATGCGTTACACACTTAGTGACAAAACTAATATACCCTCTGGTAATACCTACCATAGGGCATAAAATAGTAATAAACCTGTTTTCTTTTAGTCTAAATATTATCGAATTGTTGGTTTTCGGAATATTTCGCAATGATGCGTTTTCTTCAACAGTTTGCCATTCATGTCCCACGTTCATTATAAAATATTAAATTTTATTCCTAATTTGCCGAATATTGAATTTTAAGAAAAAAATACGTTTTAAATAATAATTAATAATAAAAAGCGCTTGATTTTAGAATCCCAATTTCAATGCATTAAAATTCGAATATTATTTTATTTTCTTCTTATTTTAGCATCTTTTCTTGCATTTGATTGGTTAATCGGAAAAAAATTGTTTAAACTCTGTAAATCGGCCGATTAGGTTAATCTGGATTTTAATCAGGCTACACAGGTTAAACTCGAACACTGTAAAATCCGAAATTGTTTAATCCTAACTGTAAACGCCCGTCCGATTTTAAACGTTCACTGAAAAAATGGCCATAATTGATTCAACTTTTTTCGTTAAAAATTAAATGTTTAAATTAAAACGAAAAAAACAACTGAAGTTGTGGGATTCTAATATGTATTTTGTTTGAGACTGAAACCGAAAGTAACATACGTGCTACCAAATCAAAGTTGAAAGAACTTTGGGTCGAAACTCGAACTATAAAACAACTTACGTGCTAGCGTGCCTGCTCTGCCAATGAAACTCGGTTTCAGAATAATCGAATGACAAATTTTATCTCTTGTTTTTCTGCAGATTTAAATTATTAATAAGTAACAAGTAAAATGAATAATTTTTGAGATAATTGACAAACGAAATAAAAAATGGTTTTTATTTGATAAGGTGATATAATGCCCAATTTACATCACCGAGGCATGCAAAATAAATTAGAGATGTGAGTGAGATAAACGATCGTTTATGCAAAAATCAATTAGTATGAAAAGTATGACAAACATTGGCCGGTTTTACACTGGTCTTCAAACGGGCGCATTCTTCAAAAATTGATACGCCAGAAGGGTGCGCGAATGCCGGGGAAATGCGCCAGCTTTAGCTTGAGTGCAAAATTGAAGAAACGCACACATAAACACTTCCCATTGGTTTTCTGCTCAAATCAACTCGAAAAATTCCCCCACGTGACACACAAACATTGATCTGACGTACACAAATTCACAGTGAAGAAAGGCGCATGGAAGACCAGTGTAGCATTATCAGCATGGATATACCCGAGTTACTTAGGCGCATGTAAGACCAGTGTAAAACCGGCCATTGAAGGCAAAATTTTGTCCGAGATATTTTGTAATTGCGTGTGAATATGTGTGAAGTATATTGGGTATTCATTTTGTCGGATATGAATTTAAACTATCTCACACACATTGTTAGTAAATTTTGGACGCTTCAGCAATGTAAATTGGGCTTAAATCTGCCAAGATTAGTGGTAAAGATAGAAAGTTTTGTTAATACTATGTTTTCATCTCTCTCAAATCGCAAGATTTTGCTAGATTTCGCCAAATCTACATCCAAATCTACTAGATTTGCCATACAAATAGAGGATTTCAAAATCTTGAGATTTCAACGACATTTTGTTGAAATCTCCTTCAAAATCTCGATAAATTTTTGTGTCAACCCTCCAAACTTATTCCGCACTATTCAGCCGGTATCAAAATTGGCAAATGGTCAACCCTTTTTAACGCCTTTTTCCTGTGTTTGAATTTGCTTCTTTTTTTGTAATATTTTAATAAACATGAATTTTGTCTCATTTGACACAAAAATATATATAAATTTTTTCAATATGCTCTTTTGGAAGATTTCCATTCAAACTTCATTTTTTTTCTAGTTTTCAAAATTGTAAACGTCAAATGAAATCTCGTAGGGAGATGGAAACACTTTGAAATCTCTTTCTCGAAATCACGAGATTTCAGGGAGATGGAAACATGGTATAAGGGGTATTCTACCGATATGCCAGTTGTTTCACATTTGATCAGTCATGAATCCGTCGTGGATCTGTCCCATCTGCTTCGTGTATGAAGCCAAACGTGCATAGAGCAGTGGTCTCGCAGAAAAAATAAATAGCGCGTTTTTGTGGCGCCAGGAAGTACAAGCGTTTCCGAAATGGTGTATGGTTTTTAATTTTTTCCAATTAGAAAGGAAACCTCAAGATATCGTTCTAAGCATTTATAGTTCATTTTAGTAATTAAATTGCTGGACTGTACATTAAATGTCTTTAAACACCGTTCAAAAAATTGTAAAAGTTTGTGTTCATGTTGAGGATGTGTTTAGTTTTTAACTGCCTTACTAACAATGATGGCTTCTTACGTCCATTAGATATCATCTTATGACACAGTAAACCCTATTTCAAAATGCATGCAGGACCAGTAATTGCTCTGCAGTAAAATTTCACGAAAACAATCAATACAGTAAATAGTTTCAGTAAAATGAAACTTCAATGTTTTATTTTCATCATTCTGACATTTTATTTTAAAAAGATTGTTGAAGAAGTAAACATTTTTATTTTCCTCTTATTAATGTGTCAGCTTTGGTTAAATTTAAGTTGGTTATTCTCATGGTTAATGGTAGGTTGATTAATTGGTTCCAGAGGTAATTGATAAATTGTTGGCTTTATACTAAAGACATATTAGCAGCGATAATCTCGATTATCTCACGATTCACGGTTAAAATTCGATAATGGACCAGATTTTCTTAATTATTTAGGATATTTAACCGAGTATATTGATCTCAATTATTGAATAATTCAGAACTTTTCACTCTCTGAGTGTGAAAAGCTTTAAAGCTTTAGCTTTTATATCTGGTAATACCGCTCATATTTATAGATATAAATTTTTAAAAATGAAAAAATAAGAAGCCACAGAACAAAATAACAGATTTGAATTTGGTGGTTCTACTTTTTTTTTTTATTTCAATTTTTTCATTTAGATTTTAGATCTTTGCATATTCATAAATAATTTTTTTTTTACTTCCAAATTTTTCTAACCAACATAAAATTTGTATAAAGTTTTAAGAAATGTCAAAAAATAATTGAGAATAATTTTTAATCCAGAAAAACAGAATGTGTCGTAATTCTCGATTAAAAAATAATCAACTAGATTAAATCGTGTAGTATGTAAAGAGAAGTAAATTTTTATATAAAAGAAAAAGAGAAAGCGTAATAAAAACAAAAGAGGAAATATTCTCTTAAAAATGTATATGTATATATTATTGGGCGCATCCAGCAGTTCTAAGCGCTTAAAGCCCTTTACAGCGCTTAAATCTAGCAAGAGGACTGGATGCAATTCTAAATTTAAGCGCTTAGTGAAATTCTAGCATAAAAATTTTTTGCTAACCCAAACAGCGCATTTGAGGTTGTTGTTCACGTTAAGAAATGGTATGTGCAATGGATAAGTTGAGATTAATTTTTGAAAATTGTCTCTGGATTATTGAATTTTAATTGCAATGAGTTTGTTAAAATTTTTCCACTTTCCCATAAAATTTTTATTCCACTTTATTCTCAATTTTTATTTACTTTCGGCACTTATTTCGTTAAAAAAAAAAATATTTTTTTAGAATTTATTCAATTTAAACCAATTTGACGTTTACCACAGACAATTCTAGTGGTGAATTATTTTTCGCTTAATTCAAGCAAAAGAAAACGCATCCAGGAGTTTAAAAAATTCTAACTGCTTAGATTAAGAATTTCGACTAAGCGCTTAGTAGTGCTGGATGCAGCCATTATTTCACATTTAATTTAAAAGTAATTCAAAATTTATTCATGCTCTTATAGAATTTCTCTCTCCAAATTTATTCTGTTTTGTTTCTCTTAAATGAAACAATTAATCAGTTTCCGGTTGAATAATCACAATAGTGAAGAAATTTGATTACTCAATTAATCAATTATTCAAACCATCCCGTAGTTATGGGTGGAAACAAATTAATATTTCTTATTATTTAATTAATTATGTCGTACGCCTATATATCGATTTAGTATTATCTCATGTAATTTTTTGCGCATATATTTTTGGTACGAATACAGCGCTGCAAAGCGCGCCTCCTTTTTAATAGTATTTGTAAAAAAGACTAAACACATGCATTTTCATATCACACAGAGTCATTTTGATTTTAACAAATACTATTAATGAGATGGCGCTTACAGACGTGCCCAAGTCACAATCCAAGTTGGAAACTCTCATTATTGTATGCTTTTTGGTATTATTCTCTCTAAGGCCTAGGTTACCTGTGAATTAGAGAAAATTTGAAAAAGGAGGAACAAAGTTAAGCAGAAAAACTTTGAAATGTTATTAGTTTTGGATGTTCTTCTATCCCATTTCTATACATCAATAAATCAGCTGAATGTTTTTGAAATTTGAAACAGAATATTTTGGCGGTTTGTAAATTAGTTTTGAATGCTTATTATTTATGTGAATTTTATTAAATAAAGTGGAAATGTAATGTTGATTTTTATTTTAAAATCATAAATTTTAATTTTTTTTATAGGGGACAAGAAATAAAAAAATAATATACGTAGCATAAATAAAATAATAATTATTTTAAAAGATCATTTTAACACGCTAATGGCCAGTTTTCCAGTGAACGTTTAAATTTACGATTATTTAACGCAAGTACCCGATTAAATTCGTAGGTTAAAGGCGTGTCCAGACCAACCCAGCAAGTAAGAGCAGAAGACGTTCTCTGCAATGTTCTATTGGTGTGGACGCCTTTGCCAGCGAGCAAAAGCATTTTCTATAGGATTCAAAAATGATTTATTTTACTTACTGCTTAATGCAAGCAAAAAAAAATACAAGTGGGGGTGGAAAAAATATTTGAATTCCACAGGAGCGATTAGTGCACAAATAACGCACGCATCGGAGTTAGAGTGAATTAATTAAATTATCCAAATAACGCCTTTTTAATTCAGCTTTGCTAGTGCATAAATCAAATATAGGAGCGTTGGCATTAACTTCACGTAGCATACGAGAAATTGGCTCATAACAACCATAGTTGGTACGGTGAAAATTAATTTTGAAAAGTTCAACAGAACGTAAAGACCATAGACCTAGAGGTAACTCCACAAGAACGCGTGGACCATCAATATTTCCGACAAAAATTACATCAGCCAGCTACCTTCCTACGCTTTTCTTGTCCTGGTAAAGTGGTAATTGTAGTGGGTTATTCCAGGGTAAATTTCGTAGCGCGAAGCATACAAATTACGTTGGATGGATTCAACTCTATTAATATGAGTCGTATGATAGGGTGACCACTTCTGACAGGCGTATTCCAATAATGGTCTAACAAACGTAATGTAAAGAGCTTCAGTTACGCATGGATTCTTTGGACCAGCGTTTGATAAAGCCTAGGGTTGCACTTGCCCGCTGAATTACCTAGTCAATATGTAACCTGAAGTTTAACTATTGATCACATACATATCTATAACACCTAAAAGCCAATCTCCACACAGCCGACATCCTACATCTGATGCAAGTATGGGATAACACTATACAAAGCCTAGTTAAATAGAAAGGGAGAAAATAATCATCCTACAAAATTTGTCGGCTTCTGCATTTCGGATTTCCCTATATGATTTTCGATCTGCAGATGATGATCATGTTTATCTGATTTATATGGAACTTCATCTTCGAGTGCATACTCTCACAATAATCACACACGATATTGTCGCAAATTACCAATTTTTCTAAATCGTGTGGGGAGATTCTAATGTTTTTATTCGATCAATCCTAGCGAAAATTGCAAGTCCATCTCTTTCTAGTTTTCTGATTTTTCTCGTCAGAATAGGATGTCGGTTGTGTGGAGATTGGCCTTAAATCTTTAATCTTGTTTACTCGATGGAGACTACCCCTTTGATACGGTATTCGCAATAATAATTATTGAGTTTGCGGGAAAAGGTGATGCAGTTACACTTATTGATATTCAATAAGATCCATGACGAGTGGGAACTTCAACGAATTCGCGTGTTCTTGCTTTTTCAATTTAGACGAAAGTTTTTCAAGTTTAGTTCCATCGTAGTGTTTTTGCGTATGCAATATTTTTGACAGCGACTAAAAATTTTCATCTTTCCTTGCAATAATTTTTAATAGTTTGTAATAATTAAAACCACTATTTTTTACCTATAAATACTTGGGTGATAAAGTTGAAAAAATATATAAATATATATATGGAGTGGACAAATGATGCTTCCTTAAGGTTGATTGATGAATATCAAGAGAGACCTATTCTGTGCGACTCCATCAATAGCGAAAGAGACTAGTTACCTTTTTTAATAAAAAGTCTGTATTAATAATTTGCCAGGAGAACCATATCGAATGTAATGTCTCCTTTGCCTCACCTTTTCTCAAGAAATCATAGATCTTACCAGTAATATCGATTTTTATAATGTCTCCTTTGCCTCATCTTTTACCCAGTAATATCGATTTTTTTAGAAAAAGTGAGGCAAAGGAGACATAAAAATCGATAATACTGGTAAAGTCTATGATTTCTTCAGAAAAGATGAGGCAAAGGAGACATTATATTCGATATGTTTCTCCTGGCAAATTATTAAGACAATGACTTTTTATTAAAAAAGGTAACTAGTCTAAAAAAATTTCAAATAATATTTTTATCAACAAGTATTGAGTATGCTAGATTATAAATAAAATTAAAACTGAAAGTGGGTTCTCCACAGTAATGCTCGAAAGAATTATAAATTAAAATAGAAGTTTAAAAGGAAACTAAGTTATAATATGAAAACATGAAGTAATTTAAAATCGGCCTATAGCCGATTTTTTGATGCCCTATGGTAGAAATGGGAGAGAAAAATTGTGGAAACTTACAATATATCAAGGTTTTTTCTTCATAACTTTGTTTGCCCTTTTTAAAATTTTCTCTAATTTGTAAGTAACCCAAACCCTGGTAGCATAAGTCTAATTTGCACATTTTATTCAAATCGGTGTATTAGTTCTGAATGTACATCAAAAAAACTTTCTGAACAGGCTTATTTCCTCCTACGACTATTTCTTCCTCCACTATCTTCCAACCGATTTGACTGAAATTTAACATGGCATCGTCCATTTATGTAGTCAACCAATATAATTAATTTAAACATAATTGCTTTACAAATTTTCTAATTAAATCCGAAAAACTATATAAAAAACATATAGTAACTTAAAATCGGCCTATAGCCGATTTTTTAATGCCTTGTGGTAGAAATGGGAGAGAAAAATTGTGAAAACTAACAATATATCAAGGTTTTTTCTTCATAACTTTGTTTGCCCTTTTCAAAATTTTCTCTAATTCGCAGGTAACCTAGGGCCTAACAGGATAAATCCAATCCGGAAATTTTATTTAAATAAGTATGTTAGTTTTTAAAGTACAACAAAAAAACTTTATGGACAAACTTATTTTCTCCTAGGATTATTTCTTTCTCCACTATTCTCAAACGGATTTTGCTGAAATTTGGCATGCTATCGTCTATTTAAGTATTTAACCAATATAATTAATTTACAACTTTTCCAGTTAAATCCGAAAAAACATATAAAAAAAACGACAAAACTTTCTGGTCACCTTGGTTTTTGCTTAATAACTTCCCTCCCCTTCGGTCGATTTTGCTGAAATGCAAGACAAAACGCAGTTAAGGAATAACCAACTTACATTCTAAATTTCAACAAAATTTGAGTTATCTTGTCCACAGACGGACAGACGGATGGACGGACGGACAGGCATAAATCGATATAACTTTTGATTCCCTGCACAACCACACACTTGAAATTTTTCTGCGATGATTATTTCTATGCGTTACACACTTAGAGACAAAACTAATATACCCTCTGGTAGTAACCACCATAGGGCATAAAAACGACAAAACTTTATGGTCACACTTGTTTTTGGTTAATAACTTCGCTGCCCCTCAGTCGATTTTGCTGAAATGGAATACCAAATCCAATATAGAAATAACCAAGTAGCATTCTAAATTTCATCAAAATTGTATAACGCGTTTTTGAGTTATCTTGTCCACGGACGGACGGTAGTACCTAACACGGAGCATTAATGTAGGGAATTTTGGCTCAATTTCAAAACCCAATTACCCCAATTAATTTTGCCTGAATTTAACAATTTTTTTCATAAATATTCTATAAAATATCACCTTTTAAGCGCGCTATAACATAACTTGATAGGATTAGAACTACTAAACTTATACGACTCTAATGCCATATATTGGAAAAAAAAACGCCGCGAACTTTCTACTTAACTCAATATTTGAAGGTTTTTTTCGCCATAACTTCGTTTCTACACTCTCAAATTGGCTCAAATTCAAAGGTATGCTGGTCTCTAATAGCATAAACACGTCTCGTAAATTTGATTGAAATCGGTATATAACTTTTTTAAATATATCGGAAAAACTTTATGAACAGGCTTATTTTAGGTTATAACTATTTCTTTCTGCACTATCCTTCGATCGATTTGACTGAAATTTAACATGCCATCGTCTATTTATGTAATTAACCTATATAATTATATATAATTTAAACAAAATTGATTCACAAATTTTCCAATTACATCCGAAAAACCATAACCAAAAAAACGACAAAACTTTCTGGTCACCCTGGTTTTTCCTTTATAACTTTGCCCCCCCGTGGATCGATTTTGCTCAAATGCAATACCAAACCAAGTTAAGGTGTAAGCATACTATAAATTTCATCAAAGTCGAATAACGCGTTTTTGAGTTATCTTGTCTACAGACGGACGGACATGCATAAATCGATATAACTTTTGATTCCCTACACAACCATACCCTTGAAATTTTTCTGCGATGATTATTTCTATGCGTTACACACTTAGTGACAAAACTAATATACCCTCTGGTAATACCTACCATAGGGCATAAAATAGTAATAAACCTGTTTTCTTTTAGTCTAAATATTATCGAATTGTTGGTTTTCGGAATATTTCGCAATGATGCGTTTTCTTCAACAGTTTGCCATTCATGTCCCACGTTCATTATAAAATATTAAATTTTATTCCTAATTTGCCGAATATTGAATTTTAAGAAAAAAATACGTTTTAAATAATAATTAATAATAAAAAGCGCTTGATTTTAGAATCCCAATTTCAATGCATTAAAATTCGAATATTATTTTATTTTCTTCTTATTTTAGCATCTTTTCTTGCATTTGATTGGTTAATCGGAAAAAAATTGTTTAAACTCTGTAAATCGGCCGATTAGGTTAATCTGGATTTTAATCAGGCTACACAGGTTAAACTCGAACACTGTAAAATCCGAAATTGTTTAATCCTAACTGTAAACGCCCGTCCGATTTTAAACGTTCACTGAAAAAATGGCCATAATTGATTCAACTTTTTTCGTTAAAAATTAAATGTTTAAATTAAAACGAAAAAAGCAACTGAAGTTGTGGGATTCTAATATGTATTTTGTTTGAGACTGAAACCGAAAGTAACATACGTGCTACCAAATCAAAGTTGAAAGAACTTTGGGTCGAAACTCGAACTATAAAACAACTTACGTGCTAGCGTGCCTGCTCTGCCAATGAAACTCGGTTTCAGAATAATCGAATGACAAATTTTATCTCTTGTTTTTCTGCAGATTTAAATTATTAATAAGTAAGAAGTAAAATGAATAATTTTTGAGATAATTGACAAACGAAATAAAAAATGGTTTTTATTTGATAAGGTGATATAATGCCCAATTTACATCACCGAGGCATGCAAAATAAATTAGAGATGTGAGTGAGATAAACGATCGTTTATGCAAAAATCAATTAGTATGAAAAGTATGACAAACATTGGCCGGTTTTACACTGGTCTTCAAACGGGCGCATTCTTCAAAAATTGATACGCCAGAAGGGTGCGCGAATGCCGGGGAAATGCGCCAGCTTTAGCTTGAGTGCAAAATTGAAGAAACGCACACATAAACACTTCCCATTGGTTTTCTGCTCAAATCAACTCGAAAAATTCCCCCACGTGACACACAAACATTGATCTGACGTATACAAATTCACAGTGAAGAAAGGCGCATGGAAGACCAGTGTAGCATTATCAGCATGGATATACCCGAGTTACTTAGGCGCATGTAAGACCAGTGTAAAACCGGCCATTGAAGGCAAAATTTTGTCCGAGATATTTTGTAATTGCGTGTGAATATGTGTGAAGTATATTGGGTATTCATTTTGTCGGATATGAATTTAAACTATCTCACACACATTGTTAGTAAATTTTGCACGCTTCAGCAATGTAAAAAAAAAATGTTAAATCTGCCAAGATTAGTGGTAAAGATAGAAAGTTTTGTTAATACTATGTTTTCATCTCTCTCAAATCGCAAGATTTTGCTAGATTTCGCCAAATCTACATCCAAATCTACTAGATTTGCCATACAAATAGAGGATTTCAAAATCTTGAGATTTCAACGACATTTTGTTGAAATCTCCTTCAAAATCTCGATAAATTTTTGTGTCAACCCTCCAAACTTATTCCGCACTATTCAGCCGGTATCAAAATTGGCAAATGGTCAACCCTTTTTAACGCCTTTTTCCTGTGTTTGAATATATATAATATATTAAACATGAATTTTGTCTCATTTGACACAAAAATATATATAAATTTTTTCAATATGCTCTTTTGGAAGATTTCCATTCAAACTTCATTTTTTTTCTAGTTTTCAAAATTGTAAACGTCAAATGAAATCTCGTAGGGAGATGGAAACACTTTGAAATCTCTTTCTCGAAATCACGAGATTTCAGGGAGATGGAAACATGGTATAAGGGGTATTCTACCGATATGCCAGTTGTTTCACATTTGATCAGTCATGAATCCGTCGTGGATCTGTCCCATCTGCTTCGTGTATGAAGCCAAACGTGCATAGAGCAGTGGTCTCGCAGAAAAAATAAATAGCGCGTTTTTGTGGCGCCAGGAAGTACAAGCATTTCCGAAATGGTGTATGGTTTTTAATTTTTTCCAATTAGAAAGGAAACCTCAAGATATCGTTCTAAGCATTTATAGTTCATTTTAGTAATTAAATTGCTGGACTGTACATTAAATGTCTTTAAACACCGTTCAAAAAATTGTAAAAGTTTGTGTTCATGTTGAGGATGTGTTTAGTTTTTAACTGCCTTACTAACAATGATGGCTTCTTACGTCCATTAGATATCATCTTATGACACAGTAAACCCTATTTCAAAATGCATGCAGGACCAGTAATTGCTCTGCAGTAAAATTTCACGAAAACAATCAATACAGTAAATAGTTTCAGTAAAATGAAACTTCAATGTTTTATTTTCATCATTCTGACATTTTATTTTAAAAAGATTGTTGAAGAAGTAAACATTTTTATTTTCCTCTTATTAATGTGTCAGCTTTGGTTAAATTTAAGTTGGTTATTCTCATGGTTAATGGTAGGTTGATTAATTGGTTCCAGAGGTAATTGATAAATTGTTGGCTTTATACTAAAGACATATTAGCAGCGATAATCTCGATTATCTCACGATTCACGGTTAAAATTCGATAATGGACCAGATTTTCTTAATTATTTAGGATATTTAACCGAGTATATTGATCTCAATTATTGAATAATTCAGAACTTTTCACTCTCTGAGTGTGAAAAGCTTTAAAGCTTTAGCTTTTATATCTGGTAATACCGCTCATATTTATAGATATAAATTTTTAAAAATGAAAAAATAAGAAGCCACAGAACAAAATAACAGATTTGAATTTGGTGGTTCTACTTTTTTTTTTTATTTCAATTTTTTCATTTAGATTTTAGATCTTTGCATATTCATAAATAATTTTTTTTTTACTTCCAAATTTTTCTAACCAACATAAAATTTGTATAAAGTTTTAAGAAATGTCAAAAAATAATTGAGAATAATTTTTAATCCAGAAAAACAGAATGTGTCGTAATTCTCGATTAAAAAATAATCAACTAGATTAAATCGTGTAGTATGTAAAGAGAAGTAAATTTTTATATAAAAGAAAAAGAGAAAGCGTAATAAAAACAAAAGAGGAAATATTCTCTTAAAAATGTATATGTATATATTATTGGGCGCATCCAGCAGTTCTAAGCGCTTAAAGCCCTTTACAGCGCTTAAATCTAGCAAGAGGACTGGATGCAATTCTAAATTTAAGCGCTTAGTGAAATTCTAGCATAAAAATTTTTTGCTAACCCAAACAGCGCATTTGAGGTTGTTGTTCACGTTAAGAAATGGTATGTGCAATGGATAAGTTGAGATTAATTTTTGAAAATTGTCTCTGGATTATTGAATTTTAATTGCAATGAGTTTGTTAAAATTTTTCCACTTTCCCATAAAATTTTTATTCCACTTTATTCTCAATTTTTATTTACTTTCGGCACTTATTTCGTTAAAAAAAAAAATATTTTTTTAGAATTTATTCAATTTAAACCAATTTGACGTTTACCACAGACAATTCTAGTGGTGAATTATTTTTCGCTTAATTCAAGCAAAAGAAAACGCATCCAGGAGTTTAAAAAATTCTAACTGCTTAGATTAAGAATTTCGACTAAGCGCTTAGTAGTGCTGGATGCAGCCATTATTTCACATTTAATTTAAAAGTAATTCAAAATTTATTCATGCTCTTATAGAATTTCTCTCTCCAAATTTATTCTGTTTTGTTTCTCTTAAATGAAACAATTAATCAGTTTCCGGTTGAATAATCACAATAGTGAAGAAATTTGATTACTCAATTAATCAATTATTCAAACCATCCCGTAGTTATGGGTGGAAACAAATTAATATTTCTTATTATTTAATTAATTATGTCGTACGCCTATATATCGATTTAGTATTATCTCATGTAATTTTTTGCGCATATATTTTTGGTACGAATACAGCGCTGCAAAGCGCGCCTCCTTTTTAATAGTATTTGTAAAAAAGACTAAACACATGCATTTTCATATCACACAGAGTCATTTTGATTTTAACAAATACTATTAATGAGATGGCGCTTACAGACGTGCCCAAGTCACAATCCAAGTTGGAAACTCTCATTATTGTATGCTTTTTGGTATTATTCTCTCTAAGGCCTAGGTTACCTGTGAATTAGAGAAAATTTGAAAAAGGAGGAACAAAGTTAAGCAGAAAAACTTTGAAATGTTATTAGTTTTGGATGTTCTTCTATCCCATTTCTATACATCAATAAATCAGCTGAATGTTTTTGAAATTTGAAACAGAATATTTTGGCGGTTTGTAAATTAGTTTTGAATGCTTATTATTTATGTGAATTTTATTAAATAAAGTGGAAATGTAATGTTGATTTTTATTTTAAAATCATAAATTTTAATTTTTTTTATAGGGGACAAGAAATAAAAAAATAATATACGTAGCATAAATAAAATAATAATTATTTTAAAAGATCATTTTAACACGCTAATGGCCAGTTTTCCAGTGAACGTTTAAATTTACGATTATTTAACGCAAGTACCCCGATTAAATTCGTAGGTTAAAGGCGTGTCCAGACCAACCCAGCAAGTAAGAGCAGAAGACGTTCTCTGCAATGTTCTATTGGTGTGGACGCCTTTGCCAGCGAGCAAAAGCATTTTCTATAGGATTCAAAAATGATTTATTTTACTTACTGCTTAATGCAAGCAAAAAAAAATACAAGTGGGGGTGGAAAAAATATTTGAATTCCACAGGAGCGATTAGTGCACAAATAACGCACGCATCGGAGTTAGAGTGAATTAATTAAATTATCCAAATAACGCCTTTTTAATTCAGCTTTGCTAGTGCATAAATCAAATATAGGAGCGTTGGCATTAACTTCACGTAGCATACGAGAAATTGGCTCATAACAACCATAGTTGGTACGGTGAAAATTAGTTTTGAAAAGTTCAACAGAACGTAAAGACCATAGACCTAGAGGTAACTCCACAAGAACGCGTGGACCATCAATATTTCCGACAAAAATTACATCAGCCAGCTACCTTCCTACGCTTTTCTTGTCCTGGTAAAGTGGTAATTGTAGTGGGTTATTCCAGGGTAAATTTCGTAGCGCGAAGCATACAAATTACGTTGGATGGATTCAACTCTATTAATATGAGTCGTATGATAGGGTGACCACTTCTGACAGGCGTATTCCAATAATGGTCTAACAAACGTAATGTAAAGAGCTTCAGTTACGCATGGATTCTTTGGACCAGCGTTTGATAAAGCCTAGGGTTGCACTTGCCCGCTGAATTACCTAGTCAATATGTAACCTGAAGTTTAACTATTGATCACATACATATCTATAACACCTAAAAGCCAATCTCCACACAGCCGACATCCTACATCTGATGCAAGTATGGGATAACACTATACAAAGCCTAGTTAAATAGAAAGGGAGAAAATAATCATCCTACAAAATTTGTCGGCTTCTGCATTTCGGATTTCCCTATATGATTTTCGATCTGCAGATGATGATCATGTTTATCTGATTTATATGGAACTTCATCTTCGAGTGCATACTCTCACAATAATCACACACGATATTGTCGCAAATTACCAATTTTTCTAAATCGTGTGGGGAGATTCTAATGTTTTTATTCGATCAATCCTAGCGAAAATTGCAAGTCCATCTCTTTCTAGTTTTCTGATTTTTCTCGTCAGAATAGGATGTCGGTTGTGTGGAGATTGGCCTTAAATCTTTAATCTTGTTTACTCTATGGAGACTACCCCTTTGATACGGTATTCGCAATAATAATTATTGAGTTTGCGGGAAAAGGTGATGCAGTTACACTTATTGATATTCAATAAGATCCATGACGAGTGGGAACTTCAACGAATTCGCGTGTTCTTGCTTTTTCAATTTAGACGAAAGTTTTTCAAGTTTAGTTCCATCGTAGTGTTTTTGCGTATGCAATATTTTTGACAGCGACTAAAAATTTTCATCTTTCCTTGCAATAATTTTTAATAGTTTGTAATAATTAAAACCACTATTTTTTACCTATAAATACTTGGGTGATAAAGTTGAAAAAATATATAAATATATATATGGAGTGGACAAATGATGCTTCCTTAAGGTTGATTGATGAATATCAAGAGAGACCTATTCTGTGCGACTCCATCAATAGCGAAAGAGACTAGTTACCTTTTTTAATAAAAAGTCTGTATTAATAATTTGCCAGGAGAACCATATCGAATGTAATGTCTCCTTTGCCTCACCTTTTCTCAAGAAATCATAGATCTTACCAGTAATATCGATTTTTATAATGTCTCCTTTGCCTCATCTTTTACCCAGTAATATCGATTTTTTTAGAAAAAGTGAGGCAAAGGAGACATAAAAATCGATAATACTGGTAAAGTCTATGATTTCTTCAGAAAAGATGAGGCAAAGGAGACATTATATTCGATATGTTTCTCCTGGCAAATTATTAAGACAATGACTTTTTATTAAAAAAGGTAACTAATCTAAAAAAATTTCAAATAATATTTTTATCAACAAGTATTGAGTATGCTAGATTATAAATAAAATTAAAACTGAAAGTGGGTTCTCCACAGTAATGCTCGAAAGAATTATAAATTAAAATAGAAGTTTAAAAGGAAACTAAGTTATAATATGAAAACATGAAGTAATTTAAAATCGGCCTATAGCCGATTTTTTGATGCCCTATGGTAGAAATGGGAGAGAAAAATTGTGGAAACTTACAATATATCAAGGTTTTTTCTTCATAACTTTGTTTGCCCTTTTTAAAATTTTCTCTAATTTGTAAGTAACCCAAACCCTGGTAGCATAAGTCTAATTTGCACATTTTATTCAAATCGGTGTATTAGTTCTGAATGTACATCAAAAAAACTTTCTGAACAGGCTTATTTCCTCCTACGACTATTTCTTCCTCCACTATCTTCCAACCGATTTGACTGAAATTTAACATGGCATCGTCCATTTATGTAGTCAACCAATATAATTAATTTAAACATAATTGCTTTACAAATTTTCTAATTAAATCCGAAAAACTATATAAAAAACATATAGTAACTTAAAATCGGCCTATAGCCGATTTTTTAATGCCTTGTGGTAGAAATGGGAGAGAAAAATTGTGAAAACTAACAATATATCAAGGTTTTTTCTTCATAACTTTGTTTGCCCTTTTCAAAATTTTCTCTAATTCGCAGGTAACCTAGGGCCTAACAGGATAAATCCAATCCGGAAATTTTATTTAAATCAGTATGTTAGTTTTTAAAGTACAACAAAAAAACTTTATGGACAAACTTATTTTCTCCTAGGATTATTTCTTTCTCCACCATTCTCAAACGGATTTTGCTGAAATTTGGCATGCTATCGTCTATTTAAGTATTTAACCAATATAATTAATTTACAACTTTTCCAGTTAAATCCGAAAAAACATATAAAAAAAACGACAAAACTTTCTGGTCACCTTGGTTTTTGCTTAATAACTTCCCTCCCCTTCGGTCGATTTTGCTGAAATGCAAGACCAAACGCAGTTAAGAAATAACCAACTTACATTCTAAATTTCAACAAAATCGAATAACGCGTTTTTGAGTTATCTTGTCCACAGACGGACAGACGGATGGACGGACGGACAGGCATAAATCGATATAACTTTTGATTCCCTGCACAACCACACACTTGAAATTTTTCTGCGATGATTATTTCTATGCGTTACACACTTAGAGACAAAACTAATATACCCTCTGGTAGTAACTACCATAGGGCATAAAAACGACAAAACTTTATGGTCACACTTGTTTTTGGTTAATAACTTCGCTGCCCCTCAGTCGATTTTGCTGAAATGGAATACCAAATCCAATATAGAAATAACCAAGTAGCATTCTAAATTTCATCAAAATTGTATAACGCGTTTTTGAGTTATCTTGTCCACGGACGGACGGTAGTACCTAACACGGAGCATTAATGTAGGGAATTTTGGCTCAATTTCAAAACCCAATTACCCCAATTAATTTTGCCTGAATTTAACAATTTTTTTCATAAATATTCTATAAAATATCACCTTTTAAGCGCGCTATAACATAACTTGATAGGATTAGAACTACTAAACTTATACGACTCTAATGCCATATATTGGAAAAAAAACGCCGCGAACTTTCTACTTAACTCAATATTTGAAGGTTTTTTTCGCCATAACTTCGTTTCTACACTCTCAAATTGGCTCAAATTCAAAGGTATGCTGGTCTCTAATAGCATAAACATGTCTCGTAAATTTGATTGAAATCGGTATATAACTTTTTTAAATATATCGGAAAAACTTTATGAACAGGCTTATTTTAGGTTATAACTATTTCTTTCTGCACTATCCTTCGATCGATTTGACTGAAATTTAACATGCCATCGTCTATTTATGTAATTAACCTATATAATTAATTTAAACAAAATTGATTCACAAATTTTCCAATTACATCCGAAAAACCATAACCAAAAAAACGACAAAACTTTCTGGTCACCCTGGTTTTTCCTTTATAACTTTGCCCCCCCGTGGATCGATTTTGCTCAAATGCAATACCAAACCAAGTTAAGGTGTAAGCATACTATAAATTTCATCAAAGTCGAATAACGCGTTTTTGAGTTATCTTGTCTACAGACGGACGGACATGCATAAATCGATATAACTTTTGATTCCCTACACAACCATACCCTTGAAATTTTTCTGCGATGATTATTTCTATGCGTTACACACTTAGTGACAAAACTAATATACCCTCTGGTAATACCTACCATAGGGCATAAAATAGTAATAAACCTGTTTTCTTTTAGTCTAAATATTATCGAATTGTTGGTTTTCGGAATATTTCGCAATGATGCGTTTTCTTCAACAGTTTGCCATTCATGTCCCACGTTCATTATAAAATATTAAATTTTATTCCTAATTTGCCGAATATTGAATTTTAAGAAAAAAATACGTTTTAAATAATAATTAATAATAAAAAGCGCTTGATTTTAGAATCCCAATTTCAATGCATTAAAATTCGAATATTATTTTATTTTCTTCTTATTTTAGCATCTTTTCTTGCATTTGATTGGTTAATCGGAAAAAAATTGTTTAAACTCTGTAAATCGGCCGATTAGGTTAATCTGGATTTTAATCAGGCTACACAGGTTAAACTCGAACACTGTAAAATCCGAAATTGTTTAATCCTAACTGTAAACGCCCGTCCGATTTTAAACGTTCACTGAAAAAATGGCCATAATTGATTCAACTTTTTTCGTTAAAAATTAAATGTTTAAATTAAAACGAAAAAAGCAACTGAAGTTGTGGGATTCTAATATGTATTTTGTTTGAGACTGAAACCGAAAGTAACATACGTGCTACCAAATCAAAGTTGAAAGAACTTTGGGTCGAAACTCGAACTATAAAACAACTTACGTGCTAGCGTGCCTGCTCTGCCAATGAAACTCGGTTTCAGAATAATCGAATGACAAATTTTATCTCTTGTTTTTCTGCAGATTTAAATTATTAATAAGTAACAAGTAAAATGAATAATTTTTGAGATAATTGACAAACGAAATAAAAAATGGTTTTTATTTGATAAGGTGATATAATGCCCAATTTACATCACCGAGGCATGCAAAATAAATTAGAGATGTGAGTGAGATAAACGATCGTTTATGCAAAAATCAATTAGTATGAAAAGTATGACAAACATTGGCCGGTTTTACACTGGTCTTCAAACGGGCGCATTCTTCAAAAATTGATACGCCAGAAGGGTGCGCGAATGCCGGGGAAATGCGCCAGCTTTAGCTTGAGTGCAAAATTGAAGAAACGCACACATAAACACTTCCCATTGGTTTTCTGCTCAAATCAACTCGAAAAATTCCCCCACGTGACACACAAACATTGATCTGACGTATACAAATTCACAGTGAAGAAAGGCGCATGGAAGACCAGTGTAGCATTATCAGCATGGATATACCCGAGTTACTTAGGCGCATGTAAAACCGGCCATTGAAGGCAAAATTTTGTCCGAGATATTTTGTAATTGCGTGTGAATATGTGTGAAGTATATTGGGTATTCATTTTGTCGGATATGAATTTAAACTATCTCACACACATTGTTAGTAAATTTTGGACGCTTCAGCAATGTAAATTGGGCTTAAATCTGCCAAGATTAGTGGTAAAGATAGAAAGTTTTGTTAATACTATGTTTTCATCTCTCTCAAATCGCAAGATTTTGCTAGATTTCGCCAAATCTACATCCAAATCTACTAGATTTGCCATACAAATAGAGGATTTCAAAATCTTGAGATTTCAACGACATTTTGTTGAAATCTCCTTCAAAATCTCGATAAATTTTTGTGTCAACCCTCCAAACTTATTCCGCACTATTCAGCCGGTATCAAAATTGGCAAATGGTCAACCCTTTTTAACGCCTTTTTCCTGTGTTTGAATTTGCTTCTTTTTTTGTAATATTTTAATAAACATGAATTTTGTCTCATTTGACACAAAAATATATATAAATTTTTTCAATATGCTCTTTTGGAAGATTTCCATTCAAACTTCATTTTTTTTCTAGTTTTCAAAATTGTAAACGTCAAATGAAATCTCGTAGGGAGATGGAAACACTTTGAAATCTCTTTCTCGAAATCACGAGATTTCAGGGAGATGGAAACATGGTATAAGGGGTATTCTACCGATATGCCAGTTGTTTCACATTTGATCAGTCATGAATCCGTCGTGGATCTGTCCCATCTGCTTCGTGTATGAAGCCAAACGTGCATAGAGCAGTGGTCTCGCAGAAAAAATAAATAGCGCGTTTTTGTGGCGCCAGGAAGTACAAGCGTTTCCGAAATGGTGTATGGTTTTTAATTTTTTCCAATTAGAAAGGAAACCTCAAGATATCGTTCTAAGCATTTATAGTTCATTTTAGTAATTAAATTGCTGGACTGTACATTAAATGTCTTTAAACACCGTTCAAAAAATTGTAAAAGTTTGTGTTCATGTTGAGGATGTGTTTAGTTTTTAACTGCCTTACTAACAATGATGGCTTCTTACGTCCATTAGATATCATCTTATGACACAGTAAACCCTATTTCAAAATGCATGCAGGACCAGTAATTGCTCTGCAGTAAAATTTCACGAATACAATCAATACAGTAAATAGTTTCAGTAAAATGAAACTTCAATGTTTTATTTTCATCATTCTGACATTTTATTTTAAAAAGATTGTTGAAGAAGTAAACATTTTTATTTTCCTCTTATTAATGTGTCAGCTTTGGTTAAATTTAAGTTGGTTATTCTCATGGTTAATGGTAGGTTGATTAATTGGTTCCAGAGGTAATTGATAAATTGTTGGCTTTATACTAAAGACATATTAGCAGCGATAATCTCGATTATCTCACGATTCACGGTTAAAATTCGATAATGGACCAGATTTTCTTAATTATTTAGGATATTTAACCGAGTATATTGATCTCAATTATTGAATAATTCAGAACTTTTCACTCTCTGAGTGTGAAAAGCTTTAAAGCTTTAGCTTTTATATCTGGTAATACCGCTCATATTTATAGATATAAATTTTTAAAAATGAAAAAATAAGAAGCCACAGAACAAAGTAACAGATTTGAATTTGGTGGTTCTACTTTTTTTTTTTATTTCAATTTTTTCATTTAGATTTTAGATCTTTGCATATTCATAAATAATTTTTTTTTTACTTCCAAATTTTTCTAACCAACATAAAATTTGTATAAAGTTTTAAGAAATGTCAAAAAATAATTGAGAATAATTTTTAATCCAGAAAAACAGAATGTGTCGTAATTCTCGATTAAAAAATAATCAACTAGATTAAATCGTGTAGTATGTAAAGAGAAGTAAATTTTTATATAAAAGAAAAAGAGAAAGCGTAATAAAAACAAAAGAGGAAATATTCTCTTAAAAATGTATATGTATATATTATTGGGCGCATCCAGCAGTTCTAAGCGCTTAAAGCCCTTTACAGCGCTTAAATCTAGCAAGAGGACTGGATGCAATTCTAAATTTAAGCGCTTAGTGAAATTCTAGCATAAAAATTTTTTGCTAACCCAAACAGCGCATTTGAGGTTGTTGTTCACGTTAAGAAATGGTATGTGCAATGGATAAGTTGAGATTAATTTTTGAAAATTGTTTCTGGATTATTGAATTTTAATTGCAATGAGTTTGTTAAAATTTTTCCACTTTCCCATAAAATTTTTATTCCACTTTATTCTCAATTTTTATTTACTTTCGGCACTTATTTCGTTAAAAAAAAAAATATTTTTTTAGAATTTATTCAATTTAAACCAATTTGACGTTTACCACAGACAATTCTAGTGGTGAATTATTTTTCGCTTAATTCAAGCAAAAGAAAACGCATCCAGGAGTTTAAAAAATTCTAACTGCTTAGATTAAGAATTTCGACTAAGCGCTTAGTAGTGCTGGATGCAGCCATTATTTCACATTTAATTTAAAAGTAATTCAAAATTTATTCATGCTCTTATAGAATTTCTCTCTCCAAATTTATTCTGTTTTGTTTCTCTTAAATGAAACAATTAATCAGTTTCCGGTTGAATAATCACAATAGTGAAGAAATTTGATTACTCAATTAATCAATTATTCAAACCATCCCGTAGTTATGGGTGGAAACAAATTAATATTTCTTATTATTTAATTAATTATGTCGTACGCCTATATATCGATTTAGTATTATCTCATGTAATTTTTTGCGCATATATTTTTGGTACGAATACAGCGCTGCAAAGCGCGCCTCCTTTTTAATAGTATTTGTAAAAAAGACTAAACACATGCATTTTCATATCACACAGAGTCATTTTGATTTTAACAAATACTATTAATGAGATGGCGCTTACAGACGTGCCCAAGTCACAATCCAAGTTGGAAACTCTCATTATTGTATGCTTTTTGGTATTATTCTCTCTAAGGCCTAGGTTACCTGTGAATTAGAGAAAATTTGAAAAAGGAGGAACAAAGTTAAGCAGAAAAACTTTGAAATGTTATTAGTTTTGGATGTTCTTCTATCCCATTTCTATACATCAATAAATCAGCTGAATGTTTTTGAAATTTGAAACAGAATATTTTGGCGGTTTGTAAATTAGTTTTGAATGCTTATTATTTATGTGAATTTTATTAAATAAAGTGGAAATGTAATGTTGATTTTTATTTTAAAATCATAAATTTTAATTTTTTTTATAGGGGACAAGAAATAAAAAAATAATATACGTAGCATAAATAAAATAATAATTATTTTAAAAGATCATTTTAACACGCTAATGGCCAGTTTTCCAGTGAACGTTTAAATTTACGATTATTTAACGCAAGTACCCCGATTAAATTCGTAGGTTAAAGGCGTGTCCAGACCAACCCAGCAAGTAAGAGCAGAAGACGTTCTCTGCAATGTTCTATTGGTGTGGACGCCTTTGCCAGCGAGCAAAAGCATTTTCTATAGGATTCAAAAATGATTTATTTTACTTACTGCTTAATGCAAGCAAAAAAAAATACAAGTGGGGGTGGAAAAAATATTTGAATTCCACAGGAGCGATTAGTGCACAAATAACGCACGCATCGGAGTTAGAGTGAATTAATTAAATTATCCAAATAACGCCTTTTTAATTCAGCTTTGCTAGTGCATAAATCAAATATAGGAGCGTTGGCATTAACTTCACGTAGCATACGAGAAATTGGCTCATAACAACCATAGTTGGTACGATGAAAATTAATTTTGAAAAGTTCAACAGAACGAAAAGACCATAGACCTAGAGGTAACTCCACAAGAACGCGTGGACCATCAATATTTCCGACAAAAATTACATCAGCCAGCTACCTTCCTACGCTTTTCTTGTCCTGGTAAAGTGGTAATTGTAGTGGGTTATTCCAGGGTAAATTTCGTAGCGCGAAGCATGCAAATTACGTTGGATGGATTCAACTCTATTAATATGAGTCGTATGATAGGGTGACCACTTCTGACAGGCGTATTCCAATAATGGTCTAACAAACGTAATGTAAAGAGCTTCAGTTACGCATGGATTCTTTGGACCAGCGTTTGATAAAGCCTAGGGTTGCACTTGCCCGCTGAATTACCTAGTCAATATGTAACCTGAAGTTTAACTATTGATCACATACATATCTATAACACCTAAAAGCCAATCTCCACACAGCCGACATCCTACATCTGATGCAAGTATGGGATAACACTATACAAAGCCTAGTTAAATAGAAAGGGAGAAAATAATCATCCTACAAAATTTGTCGGCTTCTGCATTTCGGATTTCCCTATCTGATTTTCGATCTGCAGATGATGATCATGTTTATCTGATTTATATGGAACTTCATCTTCGAGTGCATACTCTCACAATAATCACATACGATACCGTCGCAAATTACCAATTTTTCTAAATTGTGTGGGGAGATTCTAATGTTTTTATTCGATCAATCCTAGCGAAAATTGCAAGTCCATCTCTTTCTAGTTTTCTGATTTTTCTCGTCAGAATAGGATGTCGGTTGTGTGGAGATTGGCCTTAAATCTTTAATCTTGTTTACTCTATGGAGACTACCCCTTTGATACGGTATTCGCAATAATAATTATTGAGTTTGCGGGAAAAGGTGATGCAGTTACACTTATTGATATTCAATAAGATCCATGACGAGTGGGAACTTCAACGAATTCGCGTGTTCAATTTAGACGAAAGTTTTTCAAGTTTAGTTCCATCGTAGTGTTTTTGCGTATGCAATATTTTTGACAGCGACTAAAAATTTTCATCTTTCCTTGCAATAATTTTTAATAGTTTGTAATAATTAAAACCACTATTTTTTACCTATAAATACTTGGGTGATAAAGTTGAAAAAATATATAAATATATATATGTGTGGACAAATGATGCTTCCTTAAGGTTGATTGATGAATATCAAGAGAGACCTATTCTGTGCGACTCCATCAATAGCGAAAGAGACTAGTTACCTTTTTTAATAAAAAGTCTGTATTAATAATTTGCCAGGAGAACCATATCGAATGTAATGTCTCCTTTGCCTCACCTTTTCTCAAGAAATCATAGATCTTACCAGTAATATCGATTTTTATAATGTCTCCTTTGCCTCATCTTTTACCCAGTAATATCGATTTTTTTAGAAAAGGTGAGGCAAAGGAGACATAAAAATCGATAATACTGGTAAAGTCTATGATTTCTTCAGAAAAGATGAGGCAAAGGAGACATTATATTCGATATGTTTCTCCTGGCAAATTATTAAGACAATGACTTTTTATTAAAAAAGGTAACTAGTCTAAAAAAATTTCAAATAATATTTTTATCAACAAGTATTGAGTATGCTAGATTATAAATAAAATTAAAACTGAAAGTGGGTTCTCCACAGTAATGCTCGAAAGAATTATAAAAGTTATAGAAGTTTAAAAGGAAACTAAGTTATAATATGAAAACATGAAGTAATTTAAAATCGGCCTATAGCCGAGTTTTTGATGCCCTATGGTAGAAATGGGAGAGAAAAATTGTGGAAACTTACAATATATCAAGGTTTTTTCTTCATAACTTTGTTTGCCCTTTTTAAAATTTTCTCTAATTTGTAAGTAACCCAAACCCTGGTAGCATAAGTCTAATTTGCACATTTTATTCAAATCGGTGTATTAGTTCTGAATGTACATCAAAAAAACTTTCTGAACAGGCTTATTTCCTCCTACGACTATTTCTTCCTCCACTATCTTCCAACCGATTTGACTGAAATTTAACATGGCATCGTCCATTTATGTAGTCAACCAATATAATTAATTTAAACATAATTGCTTTACAAATTTTCTAATTAAATCCGAAAAACTATATAAAAAACATATAGTAACTTAAAATCGGCCTATAGCCTATTTTTTAATGCCTTGTGGTAGAAATGGGAGAGAAAAATTGTGAAAACTAACAATATATCAAGGTTTTTTCTTCATAACTTTGTTTGCCCTTTTCAAAATTTTCTCTAATTCGCAGGCAACCTAGGGCCTAACAGGATAAATCCAATCCGGAAATTTTATTTAAATCAGTATGTTAGTTTTTAAAGTACAACAAAAAAACTTTATGGACAAACTTATTTTCTCCTAGGATTATTTCTTTCTCCACCATTCTCAAACGGATTTTGCTGAAATTTGGCATGCTATCGTCTATTTAAGTATTTAACCAATATAATTAATTTACAACTTTTCCAGTTAAATCCGAAAAAACATATAAAAAAACGACAAAACTTTCTGGTCACTTTGGTTTTTGCTTAATAACTTCCCTCCCCTTCGGTCGATTTTGCTGAAATGCAAGACCAAACGCAGTTAAGGAATAACCAACTTACATTCTAAATTTCAACAAAATCGAATAACGCGTTTTTGAGTTATCTTGTCCACAGACGGACAGACGGATGGACGGACGGACAGGCATAAATCGATATAACTTTTGATTCCCTGCACAACCACACACTTGAAATTTTTCTGCGATGATTATTTCTATGCGTTACACACTTAGTGACAAAACTAATATACCCTCTGGTAGTAACTACCATAGGGCATAAAAACGACAAAACTTTATGGTCACACTTGTTTTTGGTTAATAACTTCGCTGCCCCTCAGTCGATTTTGCTGAAATGGAATACCAAATCCAATATAGAAATAACCAAGTAGCATTCTAAATTTCATCAAAATTGTATAACGCGTTTTTGAGTTATCTTGTCCACGGACGGACGGTAGTACCTAACACGGAGCATTAATGTAGGGAATTTTGGCTCAATTTCAAAACCCAATTACCCCAATTAATTTTGCCTGAATTTAACAATTTTTTTCATAAATATTCTATAAAATATCACCTTTTAGGCGCGCTATAACATAACTTGATAGGATTAGAACTACTAAACTTATACGACTCTAATGCCATATATTGGAAAAAAAACGCCGCGAACTTTCTACTTAACTCAATATTTGAAGGTTTTTTTCGCCATAACTTCGTTTCTACACTCTCAAATTGGCTCAAATTCAAAGGTATGCTGGTCTCTAATAGCATAAACACGTCTCGTAAATTTGATTGAAATCGGTATATAACTTTTTTAAATATATCGGAAAAACTTTATGAACAGGCTTATTTTAGGTTATAACTATTTCTTTCTGCACTATCCTTCGATCGATTTGACTGAAATTTAACATGCCATCGTCTATTTATGTAATTAACCTATATAATTAATTTAAACAAAATTGATTCACAAATTTTCCAATTACATCCGAAAAACCATAACCAAAAAAACGACACAACTTTCTGGTCACCCTGGTTTTTCCTTTATAACTTTGCCCCCCGTGGATTGATTTTGCTCAAATGCAATACCAAACCAAGTTAAGGTGTAAGCATACTATAAATTTCATCAAAGTCGAATAACGCGTTTTTGAGTTATCTTGTCTACAGACGGACGGACATGCATAAATCGATATAACTTTTGATTCCCTACACAACCATACCCTTGAAATTTTTCTGCGATGATTATTTCTATGCGTTACACACTTAGTGACAAAACTAATATACCCTCTGGTAATACCTACCATAGGGCATAAAATAGTAATAAACCTGTTTTCTTTTAGTCTAAATATTATCGAATTGTTGGTTTTCGGAATATTTCGCAATGATGCGTTTTCTTCAACAGTTTGCCATTCATGTCCCACGTTCATTATAAAATATTAAATTTTATTCCTAATTTGCCGAATATTGAATTTTAAGAAAAAAATACGTTTTAAATAATAATTAATAATAAAAAGCGCTTGATTTTAGAATCCCAATTTCAATGCATTAAAATTCGAATATTATTTTATTTTCTTCTTATTTTAGCATCTTTTCTTGCATTTGATTGGTTAATCGGAAAAAAATTGTTTAAACTCTGTAAATCGGCCGATTAGGTTAATCTGGATTTTAATCAGGCTACACAGGTTAAACTCGAACACTGTAAAATCCGAAATTGTTTAATCCTAACTGTAAACGCCCGTCCGATTTTAAACGTTCACTGAAAAAATGGCCATAATTGATTCAACTTTTTTCGTTAAAAATTAAATGTTTAAATTAAAACGAAAAAAGCAACTGAAGTTGTGGGATTCTAATATGTATTTTGTTTGAGACTGAAACCGAAAGTAACATACGTGCTACCAAATCAAAGTTGAAAGAACTTTGGGTCGAAACTCGAACTATAAAACAACTTACGTGCTAGCGTGCCTGCTCTGCCAATGAAACTCGGTTTCAGAATAATCGAATGACAAATTTTATCTCTTGTTTTTCTGCAGATTTAAATTATTAATAAGTAACAAGTAAAATGAATAATTTTTGAGATAATTGACAAACGAAATAAAAAATGGTTTTTATTTGATAAGGTGATATAATGCCCAATTTACATCACCGAGGCATGCAAAATAAATTAGAGATGTGAGTGAGATAAACGATCGTTTATGCAAAAATCAATTAGTATGAAAAGTATGACAAACATTGGCCGGTTTTACACTGGTCTTCAAACGGGCGCATTCTTCAAAAATTGATACGCCAGAAGGGTGCGCGAATGCCGGGGAAATGCGCCAGCTTTAGCTTGAGTGCAAAATTGAAGAAACGCACACATAAACACTTCCCATTGGTTTTCTGCTCAAATCAACTCGAAAAATTCCCCCACGTGACACACAAACATTGATCTGACGTATACAAATTCACAGTGAAGAAAGGCGCATGGAAGACCAGTGTAGCATTATCAGCATGGATATACCCGAGTTACTTAGGCGCATGTAAGACCAGTGTAAAACCGGCCATTGAAGGCAAAATTTTGTCCGAGATATTTTGTAATTGCGTGTGAATATGTGTGAAGTATATTGGGTATTCATTTTGTCGGATATGAATTTAAACTATCTCACACATTGTTAGTAAATTTTGGACGCTTCAGCTATGTAAATTGGGCTTAAATCTGCCAAGATTAGTGGTAAAGATAGAAAGTTTTGTTAATACTATGTTTTCATCTCTCTCAAATCGCAAGATTTTGCTAGATTTCGCCAAATCTACATCCAAATCTACTAGATTTGCCATACAAATAGAGGATTTCAAAATCTTGAGATTTCAACGACATTTTGTTGAAATCTCCTTCAAAATCTCGATAAATTTTTGTGTCAACCCTCCAAACTTATTCCGCACTATTCAGCCGGTATCAAAATTGGCAAATGGTCAACCCTTTTTAACGCCTTTTTCCTGTGTTTGAATTTGCTTCTTTTTTTGTAATATTTTAATAAACATGAATTTTGTCTCATTTGACACAAAAATATATATAAATTTTTTCAATATGCTCTTTTGGAAGATTTCCATTCAAACTTCATTTTTTTTCTAGTTTTCAAAATTGTAAACGTCAAATGAAATCTCGTAGGGAGATGGAAACACTTTGAAATCTCTTTCTCGAAATCACGAGATTTCAGGGAGATGGAAACATGCTATAAGGGGTATTCTACGATATGCCAGTTGTTTCACATTTGATCAGTCATGAATCCGTCGTGGATCTGTCCCATCTGCTTCGTGTATGAAGCCAAACGTGCATAGAGCAGTGGTCTCGCAGAAAAAATAAATAGCGCGTTTTTGTGGCGCCAAGAAGTACAAGCGTTTCCGAAATGGTGTATGGTTTTTAATTTTTTCCAATTAGAAAGGAAACCTCAAGATATCGTTCTAAGCATTTATAGTTCATTTTAGTAATTAAATTGCTGGACTGTACATTAAATGTCTTTAAACACCGTTCAAAAAATTGTAAAAGTTTGTGTTCATGTTGAGGATGTGTTTAGTTTTTAACTGCCTTACTAACAATGATGGCTTCTTACGTCCATTAGATATCATCTTATGACACAGTAAACCCTATTTCAAAATGCATGCAGGACCAGTAATTGCTCTGCAGTAAAATTTCACGAATACAATCAATACAGTAAATAGTTTCAGTAAAATGAAACTTCAATGTTTTATTTTCATCATTCTGACATTTTATTTTAAAAAGATTGTTGAAGAAGTAAACATTTTTATTTTCCTCTTATTAATGTGTCAGCTTTGGTTAAATTTAAGTTGGTTATTCTCATGGTTAATAGTAGGTTGATTAATTGGTTCCAGAGGTAATTGATAAATTGTTGGCTTTATACTAAAGACATATTAGCAGCGATAATCTCGATTATCTCACGATTCACGGTTAAAATTCGATAATGGACCAGATTTTCTTAATTATTGAGGATATTTAACCGAGTATATTGATCTCAATTATTGAATAATTCAGAACTTTTCACTCTCTGAGTGTGAAAAGCTTTAAAGCTTTAGCTTTTATATCTGGTAATACCGCTCATATTTATAGATATAAATTTTTAAAAATGAAAAAATAAGAAGCCACAGAACAAAATAACAGATTTGAATTTGGTGGTTCTACTTTTTTTTTTTATTTCAATTTTTTCATTTAGATTTTAGATCTTTGCATATTCATAAATAATTTTTTTTTTACTTCCAAATTTTTCTAACCAACATAAAATTTGTATAAAGTTTTAAGAAATGTCAAAAAATAATTGAGAATAATTTTTAATCCAGAAAAACAGAATGTGTCGTAATTCTCGATTAAAAAATAATCAACTAGATTAAATCGTGTAGTATGCAAAGAGAAGTAAATTTTTATATAAAAGAAAAAGAGAAAGCGTAATAAAAACAAAAGAGGAAATATTCTCTTAAAAATGTATATGTATATATTATTGGGCGCATCCAGCAGTTCTAAGCGCTTAAAGCGCTTTACAGCGCTTAAATCTAGCAAGAGGACTGGATGCAATTCTAAATTTAAGCGCTTAGTGAAATTCTAGCATAAAAATTTTTTGCTAACCCAAACAGCGCATTTGAGGTTGTTGTTCACGTTAAGAAATGGTATGTGCAATGAATAAGTTGAGATTAATTTTTGAAAATTGTTTCTGGATTATTGAATTTTAATTGCAATGAGTTTGTTAAAATTTTTCCACTTTCCCATAAAATTTTTATTCCACTTTATTCTCAATTTTTATTTACTTTCGGCACTTATTTCGTTAAAAAAAAAAATATTTTTTTAGAATTTATTCAATTTAAACCAATTTGACGTTTACCACAGACAATTCTAGTGGTGAATTATTTTTCGCTTAATTCAAGCAAAAGAAAACGCATCCAGGAGTTTAAAAAATTCTAACTGCTTAGATTAAGAATTTCGACTAAGCGCTTAGTAGTGCTGGATGCAGCCATTATTTCACATTTAATTTAAAAGTAATTCAAAATTTATTCATGCTCTTATAGAATTTCTCTCTCCAAATTTATTCTGTTTTGTTTCTCTTAAATGAAACAATTAATCAGTTTCCGGTTGAATAATCACAATAGTGAAGAAATTTGATTACTCAATTAATCAATTATTCAAACCATCCCGTAGTTATGGGTGGAAACAAATTAATATTTCTTATTATTTAATTAATTATGTCGTACGCCTATATATCGATTTAGTATTATCTCATGTAATTTTTTGCGCATATATTTTTGGTACGAATACAGCGCTGCAAAGCGCGCCTCCTTTTTAATAGTATTTGTAAAAAAGACTAAACACATGCATTTTCATATCACACAGAGTCATTTTGATTTTAACAAATACTATTAATGAGATGGCGCTTACAGACGTGCCCAAGTCACAATCCAAGTTGGAAACTCTCATTATTGTATGCTTTTTGGTATTATTCTCTCTAAGGCCTAGGTTACCTGTGAATTAGAGAAAATTTGAAAAAGGAGGAACAAAGTTAAGCAGAAAAACTTTGAAATGTTATTAGTTTTGGATGTTCTTCTATCCCATTTCTATACATCAATAAATCAGCTGAATGTTTTTGAAATTTGAAACAGAATATTTTGGCGGTTTGTAAATTAGTTTTGAATGCTTATTATTTATGTGAATTTTATTAAATAAAGTGGAAATGTAATGTTGATTTTTATTTTAAAATCATAAATTTTAATTTTTTTTATAGGGGACAAGAAATAAAAAAATAATATACGTAGCATAAATAAAATAATAATTATTTTAAAAGATCATTTTAACACGCTAATGGCCAGTTTTCCAGTGAACGTTTAAATTTACGATTATTTAACGCAAGTACCTCGATTAAATTCGTAGGTTAAAGGCGTGTCCAGACCAACCCAGCAAGTAAGAGCAGAAGACGTTCTCTGCAATGTTCTATTGGTGTGGACGCCTTTGCCAGCGAGCAAAAGCATTTTCTATAGGATTCAAAAATGATTTATTTTACTTACTGCTTAATGCAAGCAAAAAAAAATACAAGTGGGGGTGGAAAAAATATTTGAATTCCACAGGAGCGATTAGTGCACAAATAACGCACGCATCGGAGTTAGAGTGAATTAATTAAATTATCCAAATAACGCCTTTTTAATTCAGCTTTGCTAGTGCATACATCAAATATAGGAGCGTTGGCATTAACTTCACGTAGCATACAAGAAATTGGCTCATAACAACCATAGTTGGTACGATGAAAATTAATTTTGAAAAGTTCAACAGAACGTAAAGACCATAGACCTAGAGGTAACTCCACAAGAACGCGTGGACCATCAATATTTCCGACAAAAATTACATCAGCCAGCTACCTTCCTACGCTTTTCTTGTCCTGGTAAAGTGGTAATTGTAGTGGGTTATTCCAGGGTAAATTTCGTAGCGCGAAGCATACAAATTACGTTGGATGGATTCAACTCTATTAATATGAGTCGTATGATAGGGTGACCACTTCTGACAGGCGTATTCCAATAATGGTCTAACAAACGTAATGTAAAGAGCTTCAGTTACGCATGGATTCTTTGGACCAGCGTTTGATAAAGCCTAGGGTTGCACTTGCCCGCTGAATTACCTAGTCAATATGTAACCTGAAGTTTAACTATTGATCACATACATATCTATAACACCTAAAAGCCAATCTCCACACAGCCGACATCCTACATCTGATGCAAGTATGGGATAACACTATACAAAGCCTAGTTAAACAGAAAGTGAGAAAATAATCATCCTACAAAATTTGTCGGCTTCTGCATTTCGGATTTCCCTATCTGATTTTCGATCTGCAGATGATGATCATGTTTATCTGATTTATATGGAACTTCATCTTCGAGTGCATACTCTCACAATAATCACACACGGTACCGTCGCACATTACCAATTTTTCTAAATTGTGTGGGGAGATTCTAATGTTTTTATTCGATCAATCCTAGCGAAAATTGCAAGTCCATCTCTTTCTAGTTTTCTGATTTTTCTCGTCAGAATAGGATGTCGGTTTTGTGGAGATTGGCCTTAAATCTTTAATCTTGTTTACTCTATGGAGACTACCCCTTTGATACGGTATTCGCAATAATAATTATTGAGTTTGCGGGAAAAGGTGATGCAGTTACACTTATTGATATTCAATAAGATCCATGACGAGTGGGAACTTCAACGAATTCGCGTGTTCTTGCTTTTTCAATTTAGACGAAAGTTTTTCAAGTTTAGTTCCATCGTAGTGTTTTTGCGTATGCAATATTTTTGACAGCGACTAAAAATTTTCATCTTTCCTTGCAATAATTTTTAATAGTTTGTAATAATTAAAACCACTATTTTTTACCTATAAATACTTGGGTGATAAAGTTGAAAAAATATATAAATATATATATGGAGTGGACAAATGATGCTTCCTTAAGGTTGATTGATGAATATCAAGAGAGACCTATTCTGTGCGACTCCATCAATAGCGAAAGAGACTAGTTACCTTTTTTAATAAAAAGTCTGTATTAATAATTTGCCAGGAGAACCATATCGAATGTAATGTCTCCTTTGCCTCACCTTTTCTCAAGAAATCATAGATATCACCAGTAATATCGATTTTTATAATGTCTCCTTTGCCTCATCTTTTACCCAGTAATATCGATTTTTTTAGAAAAGGTGAGGCAAAGGAGACATAAAAATCGATAATACTGGTAAAGTCTATGATTTCTTCAGAAAAGATGAGGCAAAGGAGACATTATATTCGATATGTTTCTCCTGGCAAATTATTAAGACAATGACTTTTTATTAAAAAAGGTAACTAGTCTAAAAAAATTTCAAATAATATTTTTATCAACAAGTATTGAGTATGCTAGATTATAAATAAAATTAAAACTGAAAGTGGGTTCTCCACAGTAATGCTCGAAAGAATTATAAATTAAAATAGAAGTTTAAAAGGAAACTAAGTTATAATATGAAAACATGAAGTAATTTAAAATCGGCCTATAGCCGATTTTTTGATGCCCTATGGTAGAAATGGGAGAGAAAAATTGTGGAAACTTACAATATATCAAGGTTTTTTCTTCATAACTTTGTTTGCCCTTTTTAAAATTTTCTCTAATTTCTAAGTAACCCAAACCCTGGTAGCATAAGTCTAATTTGCACATTTTATTCAAATCGGTGTATTAGTTCTGAATGTACATCAAAAAAACT
This sequence comes from Xylophagus ater, assembly GCA_963422695.1. Taxonomy (NCBI): domain Eukaryota; kingdom Metazoa; phylum Arthropoda; class Insecta; order Diptera; family Xylophagidae; genus Xylophagus; species Xylophagus ater. The sequence continues at coordinate 20,556,133 of OY730479.1, forward strand.
TTCTGAACAGGCTTATTTCCTCCTACGACTATTTCTTCCTCCACTATCTTCCAACCGATTTGACTGAAATTTAACATGGCATCGTCCATTTATGTAGTCAACCAATATAATTAATTTAAACATAATTGCTTTACAAATTTTCTAATTAAATCCGAAAAACTATATAAAAAACATATAGTAACTTAAAATCGGCCTATAGCCTATTTTTTAATGCCTTGTGGTAGAAATGGGAGAGAAAAATTGTGAAAACTAACAATATATCAAGGTTTTTTCTTCATAACTTTGTTTGCCCTTTTCAAAATTTTCTCTAATTCGCAGGTAACCTAGGGCCTAACAGCATAAATCCAATCCGGAAATTTTATTTAAATCAGTATGTTAGTTTTTAAAGTACAACAAAAAAACTTTATGGACAAACTTATTTTCTCCTAGGATTATTTCTTTCTCCACTATTCTCAAACGGATTTTGCTGAAATTTGGCATGCTATCGTCTATTTAAGTATTTAACCAATATAATTAATTTACAACTTTTCCAGTTAAATCCGAAAAAACATATAAAAAAAACGACAAAACTTTCTGGTCACCTTGGTTTTTGCTTAATAACTTCCCTCCCCTTCGGTCGATTTTACTGAAATGCAAGACCAAACGCAGTTAAGGAATAACCAACTTACATTCTAAATTTCAACAAAATCGAATAACGCGTTTTTGAGTTATCTTGTCCACAGACGGACAGACGGACAGACGGATGGACGGACGGACAGGCATAAATCGATATAACTTTTGATTCCCTGCACAACCACACACTTGAAATTTTTCTGCGATGATTATTTCTATGCGTTACACACTTAGAGACAAAACTAATATACCCTCTGGTAGTAACTACCATAGGGCATAAAAACGACAAAACTTTATGGTCACACTTGTTTTTGGTTAATAACTTCGCTGCCCCTCAGTCGATTTTGCTGAAATAGAATACCAAATCCAATATAGAAATAACCAAGTAGCATTCTAAATTTCATCAAAATTGTATAACGCGTTTTTGAGTTATCTTGTCCACGGACGGACGGTAGTACCTAACACGGAGCATTAATGTAGGGAATTTTGGCTCAATTTCCAAATCCAATTACCCCAATTAATTTTGCCTGAATTTAACAATTTTTTTCATAAATATTCTATAAAATATCACCTTTTAGGCGCGCTATAACATAACTTGATAGGATTAGAACTACTAAACTTATACGACTCTAATGCCATATATTGGAAAAAAAACGCCGCGAACTTTCTACTTAACTCAATATTTGAAGGTTTTTTTCGCCATAACTTCGTTTCTACACTCTCAAATTGGCTCAAATTCAAAGGTATGCTGGTCTCTAATAGCATAAACATGTCTCGTAAATTTGATTGAAATCGGTATATAACTTTTTTAAATATATCGGAAAAACTTTATGAACAGGCTTATTTAAGGTTATAACTATTTCTTTCTGCACTATCCTTCGATCGATTTGACTGAAATTTAACATGCCATCGTCTATTTATGTAATTAACCTATATAATTAATTTAAACAAAATTGATTCACAAATTTTCCAATTACATCCGAAAAACCATAACCAAAAAAACGACAAAACTTTCTGGTCACCCTGGTTTTTCCTTTATAACTTTGCCCCCCGTGGATTGATTTTGCTCAAATGCAATACCAAACCAAGTTAAGGTGTAAGCATACTATAAATTTCATCAAAGTCGAATAACGCGTTTTTGAGTTATCTTGTCTACAGACGGACGGACATGCATAAATCGATATAACTTTTGATTCCCTACACAACCATACCCTTGAAATTTTTCTGCGATGATTATTTCTATGCGTTACACACTTAGTGACAAAACTAATATACCCTCTGGTAATACCTACCATAGGGCATAAAATAGTAATAAACCTGTTTTCTTTTAGTCTAAATATTATCGAATTGTTGGTTTTCGGAATATTTCGCAATGATGCGTTTTCTTCAACAGTTTGCCATTCATGTCCCACGTTCATTATAAAATATTAAATTTTATTCCTAATTTGCCGAATATTGAATTTTAAGAAAAAAATACGTTTTAAATAATAATTAATAATAAAAAGCGCTTGATTTTAGAATCCCAATTTCAATGCATTAAAATTCGAATATTATTTTATTTTCTTCTTATTTTAGCATCTTTTCTTGCATTTGATTGGTTAATCGGAAAAAAATTGTTTAAACTCTGTAAATCGGCCGATTAGGTTAATCTGGATTTTAATCAGGCTACACAGGTTAAACTCGAACACTGTAAAATCCGAAATTGTTTAATCCTAACTGTAAACGCCCGTCCGATTTTAAACGTTCACTGAAAAAATGGCCATAATTGATTCAACTTTTTTCGTTAAAAATTAAATGTTTAAATTAAAACGAAAAAAGCAACTGAAGTTGTGGGATTCTAATATGTATTTTGTTTGAGACTGAAACCGAAAGTAACATACGTGCTACCAAATCAAAGTTGAAAGAACTTTGGGTCGAAACTCGAACTATAAAACAACTTACGTGCTAGCGTGCCTGCTCTGCCAATGAAACTCGGTTTCAGAATAATCGAATGACAAATTTTATCTCTTGTTTTTCTGCAGATTTAAATTATTAATAAGTAACAAGTAAAATGAATAATTTTTGAGATAATTGACAAACGAAATAAAAAATGGTTTTTATTTGATAAGGTGATATAATGCCCAATTTACATCACCGAGGCATGCAAAATAAATTAGAGATGTGAGTGAGATAAACGATCGTTTATGCAAAAATCAATTAGTATGAAAAGTATGACAAACATTGGCCGGTTTTACACTGGTCTTCAAACGGGCGCATTCTTCAAAAATTGATACGCCAGAAGGGTGCGCGAATGCCGGGGAAATGCGCCAGCTTTAGCTTGAGTGCAAAATTGAAGAAACGCACACATAAACACTTCCCATTGGTTTTCTGCTCAAATCAACTCGAAAAATTCCCCCACGTGACACACAAACATTGATCTGACGTATACAAATTCACAGTGAAGAAAGGCGCATGGAAGACCAGTGTAGCATTATCAGCATGGATATACCCGAGTTACTTAGGCGCATGTAAGACCAGTGTAAAACCGGCCATTGAAGGCAAAATTTTGTCCGAGATATTTTGTAATTGCGTGTGAATATGTGTGAAGTATATTGGGTATTCATTTTGTCGGATATGAATTTAAACTATCTCACACACATTGTTAGTAAATTTTGGACGCTTCAGCAATGTAAATTGGGCTTAAATCTGCCAAGATTAGTGGTAAAGATAGAAAGTTTTGTTAATACTATGTTTTCATCTCTCTCAAATCGCAAGATTTTGCTAGATTTCGCCAAATCTACATCCAAATCTACTAGATTTGCCATACAAATAGAGGATTTCAAAATCTTGAGATTTCAACGACATTTTGTTGAAATCTCCTTCAAAATCTCGATAAATTTTTGTGTCAACCCTCCAAACTTATTCCGCACTATTCAGCCGGTATCAAAATTGGCAAATGGTCAACCCTTTTTAACGCCTTTTTCCTGTGTTTGAATATATATAATATATTAAACATGAATTTTGTCTCATTTGACACAAAAATATATATAAATTTTTTCAATATGCTCTTTTGGAAGATTTCCATTCAAACTTCATTTTTTTTCTAGTTTTCAAAATTGTAAACGTCAAATGAAATCTCGTAGGGAGATGGAAACACTTTGAAATCTCTTTCTCGAAATCACGAGATTTCAGGGAGATGGAAACATGGTATAAGGGGTATTCTACCGATATGCCAGTTGTTTCACATTTGATCAGTCATGAATCCGTCGTGGATCTGTCCCATCTGCTTCGTGTATGAAGCCAAACGTGCATAGAGCAGTGGTCTCGCAGAAAAAATAAATAGCGCGTTTTTGTGGCGCCAGGAAGTACAAGCGTTTCCGAAATGGTGTATGGTTTTTAATTTTTTCCAATTAGAAAGGAAACCTCAAGATATCGTTCTAAGCATTTATAGTTCATTTTAGTAATTAAATTGCTGGACTGTACATTAAATGTCTTTAAACACCGTTCAAAAAATTGTAAAAGTTTGTGTTCATGTTGAGGATGTGTTTAGTTTTTAACTGCCTTACTAACAATGATGGCTTCTTACGTCCATTAGATATCATCTTATGACACAGTAAACCCTATTTCAAAATGCATGCAGGACCAGTAATTGCTCTGCAGTAAAATTTCACGAATACAATCAATACAGTAAATAGTTTCAGTAAAATGAAACTTCAATGTTTTATTTTCATCATTCTGACATTTTATTTTAAAAAGATTGTTGAAGAAGTAAACATTTTTATTTTCCTCTTATTAATGTGTCAGCTTTGGTTAAATTTAAGTTGGTTATTCTCATGGTTAATGGTAGGTTGATTAATTGGTTCCAGAGGTAATTGATAAATTGTTGGCTTTATACTAAAGACATATTAGCAGCGATAATCTCGATTATCTCACGATTCACGGTTAAAATTCGATAATGGACCAGATTTTCTTAATTATTTAGGATATTTAACCGAGTATATTGATCTCAATTATTGAATTCAGAACTTTTCACTCTCTGAGTGTGAAAAGCTTTAAAGCTTTAGCTTTTATATCTGGTAATACCGCTCATATTTATAGATATAAATTTTTAAAAATGAAAAAATAAGAAGCCACAGAACAAAATAACAGATTTGAATTTGGTGGTTCTACTTTTTTTTTTTATTTCAATTTTTTCATTTAGATTTTAGATCTTTGCATATTCATAAATAATTTTTTTTTTACTTCCAAATTTTTCTAACCAACATAAAATTTGTATAAAGTTTTAAGAAATGTCAAAAAATAATTGAGAATAATTTTTAATCCAGAAAAACAGAATGTGTCGTAATTCTCGATTAAAAAATAATCAACTAGATTAAATCGTGTAGTATGTAAAGAGAAGTAAATTTTTATATAAAAGAAAAAGAGAAAGCGTAATAAAAACAAAAGAGGAAATATTCTCTTAAAAATGTATATGTATATATTATTGGGCGCATCCAGCAGTTCTAAGCGCTTAAAGCGCTTTACAGCGCTTAAATCTAGCAAGAGGACTGGATGCAATTCTAAATTTAAGCGCTTAGTGAAATTCTAGCATAAAAATTTTTTGCTAACCCAAACAGCGCATTTGAGGTTGTTGTTCACGTTAAGAAATGGTATGTGCAATGGATAAGTTGAGATTAATTTTTGAAAATTGTTTCTGGATTATTGAATTTTAATTGCAATGAGTTTGTTAAAATTTTTCCACTTTCCCATAAAATTTTTATTCCACTTTATTCTCAATTTTTATTTACTTTCGGCACTTATTTCGTTAAAAAAAAAAATATTTTTTTAGAATTTATTCAATTTAAACCAATTTGACGTTTACCACAGACAATTCTAGTGGTGAATTATTTTTCGCCTAATTCAAGCAAAAGAAAACGCATCCAGGAGTTTAAAAAATTCTAACTGCTTAGATTAAGAATTTCGACTAAGCGCTTAGTAGTGCTGGATGCAGCCATTATTTCACATTTAATTTAAAAGTAATTCAAAATTTATTCATGCTCTTATAGAATTTCTCTCTCCAAATTTATTCTGTTTTGTTTCTCTTAAATGAAACAATTAATCAGTTTCCGGTTGAATAATCACAATAGTGAAGAAATTTGATTACTCAATTAATCAATTATTCAAACCATCCCGTAGTTATGGGTGGAAACAAATTAATATTTCTTATTATTTAATTAATTATGTCGTACGCCTATATATCGATTTAGTATTATCTCATGTAATTTTTTGCGCATATATTTTTGGTACGAATACAGCGCTGCAAAGCGCGCCTCCTTTTTAATAGTATTTGTAAAAAAGACTAAACACATGCATTTTCATATCACACAGAGTCATTTTGATTTTAACAAATACTATTAATGAGATGGCGCTTACAGACGTGCCCAAGTCACAATCCAAGTTGGAAACTCTCATTATTGTATGCTTTTTGGTATTATTCTCTCTAAGGCCTAGGTTACCTGTGAATTAGAGAAAATTTGAAAAAGGAGGAACAAAGTTAAGCAGAAAAACTTTGAAATGTTATTAGTTTTGGATGTTCTTCTATCCCATTTCTATACATCAATAAATCAGCTGAATGTTTTTGAAATTTGAAACAGAATATTTTGGCGGTTTGTAAATTAGTTTTGAATGCTTATTATTTATGTGAATTTTATTAAATAAAGTGGAAATGTAATGTTGATTTTTATTTTAAAATCATAAATTTTAATTTTTTTTATAGGGGACAAGAAATAAAAAAATAATATACGTAGCATAAATAAAATAATAATTATTTTAAAAGATCATTTTAACACGCTAATGGCCAGTTTTCCAGTGAACGTTTAAATTTACGATTATTTAACGCAAGTACCCCGATTAAATTCGTAGGTTAAAGGCGTGTCCAGACCAACCCAGCAAGTAAGAGCAGAAGACGTTCTCTGCAATGTTCTATTGGTGTGGACGCCTTTGCCAGCGAGCAAAAGCATTTTCTATAGGATTCAAAAATGATTTATTTTACTTACTGCTTAATGCAAGCAAAAAAAAATACAAGTGGGGGTGGAAAAAATATTTGAATTCCACAGGAGCGATTAGTGCACAAATAACGCACGCATCGGAGTTAGAGTGAATTAATTAAATTATCCAAATAACGCCTTTTTAATTCAGCTTTGCTAGTGCATAAATCAAATATAGGAGCGTTGGCATTAACTTCACGTAGCATACGAGAAATTGGCTCATAACAACCATAGTTGGTACGATGAAAATTAATTTTGAAAAGTTCAACAGAACGTAAAGACCATAGACCTAGAGGTAACTCCACAAGAACGCGTGGACCATCAATATTTCCGACAAAAATTACATCAGCCAGCTACCTTCCTACGCTTTTCTTGTCCTGGTAAAGTGGTAATTGTAGTGGGTTATTCCAGGGTAAATTTCGTAGCGCGAAGCATACAAATTACGTTGGATGGATTCAACTCTATTAATATGAGTCGTATGATAGGGTGACCACTTCTGACAGGCGTATTCCAATAATGGTCTAACAAACGTAATGTAAAGAGCTTCAGTTACGCATGGATTCTTTGGACCAGCGTTTGATAAAGCCTAGGGTTGCACTTGCCCGCTGAATTACCTAGTCAATATGTAACCTGAAGTTTAACTATTGATCACATACATATCTATAACACCTAAAAGCCAATCTCCACACAGCCGACATCCTACATCTGATGCAAGTATGGGATAACACTATACAAAGCCTAGTTAAATAGAAAGGGAGAAAATAATCATCCTACAAAATTTGTCGGCTTCTGCATTTCGGATTTCCCTATCTGATTTTCGATCTGCAGATGATGATCATGTTTATCTGATTTATATGGAACTTCATCTTCGAGTGCATACTCTCACAATAATCACATACGATACCGTCGCAAATTACCAATTTTTCTAAATTGTGTGGGGAGATTCTAATGTTTTTATTCGATCAATCCTAGCGAAAATTGCAAGTCCATCTCTTTCTAGTTTTCTGATTTTTCTCGTCAGAATAGGATGTCGGTTGTGTGGAGATTGGCCTTAAATCTTTAATCTTGTTTACTCTATGGAGACTACCCCTTTGATACGGTATTCGCAATAATAATTATTGAGTTTGCGGGAAAAGGTGATGCAGTTACACTTATTGATATTCAATAAGATCCATGACGAGTGGGAACTTCAACGAATTCGCGTGTTCAATTTAGACGAAAGTTTTTCAAGTTTAGTTCCATCGTAGTGTTTTTGCGTATGCAATATTTTTGACAGCGACTAAAAATTTTAATCTTTCCTTGCAATAATTTTTAATAGTTTGTAATAATTAAAACCACTATTTTTTACCTATAAATACTTGGGTGATAAAGTTGAAAAAATATATAAATATATATATGGTGTGGACAAATGATGCTTCCTTAAGGTTGATTGATGAATATCAAGAGAGACCTATTCTGTGCGACTCCATCAATAGCGAAAGAGACTAGTTACCTTTTTTAATAAAAAGTCTGTATTAATAATTTGCCAGGAGAACCATATCGAATGTAATGTCTCCTTTGCCTCACCTTTTCTCAAGAAATCATAGATCTTACCAGTAATATCGATTTTTATAATGTCTCCTTTGCCTCATCTTTTACCCAGTAATATCGATTTTTTTAGAAAAGGTGAGGCAAAGGAGACATAAAAATCGATAATACTGGTAAAGTCTATGATTTCTTCAGAAAAGATGAGGCAAAGGAGACATTATATTCGATATGTTTCTCCTGGCAAATTATTAAGACAATGACTTTTTATTAAAAAAGGTAACTAGTCTAAAAAAATTTCAAATAATATTTTTATCAACAAGTATTGAGTATGCTAGATTATAAATAAAATTAAAACTGAAAGTGGGTTCTCCACAGTAATGCTCGAAAGAATTATAAATTAAAATAGAAGTTTAAAAGGAAACTAAGTTATAATATGAAAACATGAAGTAATTTAAAATCGGCCTATAGCCGAGTTTTTGATGCCCTATGGTAGAAATGGGAGAGAAAAATTGTGGAAACTTACAATATATCAAGGTTTTTTCTTCATAACTTTGTTTGCCCTTTTTAAAATTTTCTCTAATTTGTAAGTAACCCAAACCCTGGTAGCATAAGTCTAATTTGCACATTTTATTCAAATCGGTGTATTAGTTCTGAATGTACATCAAAAAAACTTTCTGAACAGGCTTATTTCCTCCTACGACTATTTCTTCCTCCACTATCTTCCAACCGATTTGACTGAAATTTAACATGGCATCGTCCATTTATGTAGTCAACCAATATAATTAATTTAAACATAATTGCTTTACAAATTTTCTAATTAAATCCGAAAAACTATATAAAAAACATATAGTAACTTAAAATCGGCCTATAGCCGATTTTTTAATGCCTTGTGGTAGAAATGGGAGAGAAAAATTGTGAAAACTAACAATATATCAAGGTTTTTTCTTCATAACTTTGTTTACCCTTTTCAAAATATTCTCTAATATGCAGGTAACCTAGGGCCTAACAGGATAAATCCAATCCGGAAATTTTATTTAAATCAGTATGTTAGTTTTTAAAGTACAACAAAAAAACTTTATGGACAAACTTATTTTCTCCTAGGATTATTTCTTTCTCCACCATTCTCAAACGGATTTTGCTGAAATTTGGCATGCTATCGTCTATTTAAGTATTTAACCAATATAATTAATTTACAACTTTTCCAGTTAAATCCGAAAAAACATATAAAAAAACGACAAAACTTTCTGGTCACCTTGGTTTTTGCTTAATAACTTCCCTCCCCTTCGGTCGATTTTGCTGAAATGCAAGACCAAACGCAGTTAAGGAATAACCAACTTACATTCTAAATTTCAACAAAATCGAATAACGCGTTTTTGAGTTATCTTGTCCACAGACGGACAGACGGATGGACGGACGGACAGGCATAAATCGATATAACTTTTGATTCCCTGCACAACCACACACTTGAAATTTTTCTGCGATGATTATTTCTATGCGTTACACACTTAGTGACAAAACTAATATACCCTCTGGTAGTAACTACCATAGGGCATAAAAACGACAAAACTTTATGGTCACACTTGTTTTTGGTTAATAACTTCGCTGCCCCTCAGTCGATTTTGCTGAAATGGAATACCAAATCCAATATAGAAATAACCAAGTAGCATTCTAAATTTCATCAAAATTGTATAACGCGTTTTTGAGTTATCTTGTCCACGGACGGACGGTAGTACCTAACACGGAGCATTAATGTAGGGAATTTTGGCTCAATTTCAAAACCCAATTACCCCAATTAATTTTGCCTGAATTTAACAATTTTTTTCATAAATATTCTATAAAATATCACCTTTTAAGCGCGCTATAACATAACTTGATAGGATTAGAACTACTAAACTTATACGACTCTAATGCCATATATTGGAAAAAAAACGCCGCGAACTTTCTACTTAACTCAATATTTGAAGGTTTTTTTCGCCATAACTTCGTTTCTACACTCTCAAATTGGCTCAAATTCAAAGGTATGCTGGTCTCTAATAGCATAAACATGTCTCGTAAATTTGATTGAAATCGGTATATAACTTTTTTAAATATATCGGAAAAACTTTATGAACAGGCTTATTTTAGGTTATAACTATTTCTTTCTGCACTATCCTTTGATCGATTTGACTGAAATTTAACATGCCATCGTCTATTTATGTAATTAACCTATATAATTAATTTAAACAAAATTGATTCACAAATTTTCCAATTACATCCGAAAAACCATAACCAAAAAAACGACAAAACTTTCTGGTCACCCTGGTTTTTCCTTTATAACTTTGCCCCCCCGTGGATCGATTTTGCTCAAATGCAATACCAAACCAAGTTAAGGTGTAAGCATACTATAAATTTCATCAAAGTCGAATAACGCGTTTTTGAGTTATCTTGTCTACAGACGGACGGACATGCATAAATCGATATAACTTTTGATTCCCTACACAACCATACCCTTGAAATTTTTCTGCGATGATTATTTCTATGCGTTACACACTTAGTGACAAAACTAATATACCCTCTGGTAATACCTACCATAGGGCATAAAATAGTAATAAACCTGTTTTCTTTTAGTCTAAATATTATCGAATTGTTGGTTTTCGGAATATTTCGCAATGATGCGTTTTCTTCAACAGTTTGCCATTCATGTCCCACGTTCATTATAAAATATTAAATTTTATTCCTAATTTGCCGAATATTGAATTTTAAGAAAAAAATACGTTTTAAATAATAATTAATAATAAAAAGCGCTTGATTTTAGAATCCCAATTTCAATGCATTAAAATTCGAATATTATTTTATTTTCTTCTTATTTTAGCATCTTTTCTTGCATTTGATTGGTTAATCGGAAAAAAATTGTTTAAACTCTGTAAATCGGCCGATTAGGTTAATCTGGATTTTAATCAGGCTACACAGGTTAAACTCGAACACTGTAAAATCCGAAATTGTTTAATCCTAACTGTAAACGCCCGTCCGATTTTAAACGTTCACTGAAAAAATGGCCATAATTGATTCAACTTTTTTCGTTAAAAATTAAATGTTTAAATTAAAACGAAAAAAGCAACTGAAGTTGTGGGATTCTAATATGTATTTTGTTTGAGACTGAAACCGAAAGTAACATACGTGCTACCAAATCAAAGTTGAAAGAACTTTGGGTCGAAACTCGAACTATAAAACAACTTACGTGCTAGCGTGCCTGCTCTGCCAATGAAACTCGGTTTCAGAATAATCGAATGACAAATTTTATCTCTTGTTTTTCTGCAGATTTAAATTATTAATAAGTAACAAGTAAAATGAATAATTTTTGAGATAATTGACAAACGAAATAAAAAATGGTTTTTATTTGATAAGGTGATATAATGCCCAATTTACATCACCGAGGCATGCAAAATAAATTAGAGATGTGAGTGAGATAAACGATCGTTTATGCAAAAATCAATTAGTATGAAAAGTATGACAAACATTGGCCGGTTTTACACTGGTCTTCAAACGGGCGCATTCTTCAAAAATTGATACGCCAGAAGGGTGCGCGAATGCCGGGGAAATGCGCCAGCTTTAGCTTGAGTGCAAAATTGAAGAAACGCACACATAAACACTTCCCATTGGTTTTCTGCTCAAATCAACTCGAAAAATTCCCCCACGTGACACACAAACATTGATCTGACGTATACAAATTCACAGTGAAGAAAGGCGCATGGAAGACCAGTGTAGCATTATCAGCATGGATATACCCGAGTTACTTAGGCGCATGTAAGACCAGTGTAAAACCGGCCATTGAAGGCAAAATTTTGTCCGAGATATTTTGTAATTGCGTGTGAATATGTGTGAAGTATATTGGGTATTCATTTTGTCGGATATGAATTTAAACTATCTCACACACATTGTTAGTAAATTTTGGACGCTTCAGCAATGTAAATTGGGCTTAAATCTGCCAAGATTAGTGGTAAAGATAGAAAGTTTTGTTAATACTATGTTTTCATCTCTCTCAAATCGCAAGATTTTGCTAGATTTCGCAAAATCTACATCCAAATCTACTAGATTTGCCATACAAATAGAGGATTTCAAAATCTTGAGATTTCAACGACATTTTGTTGAAATCTCCTTCAAAATCTCGATAAATTTTTGTGTCAACCCTCCAAACTTATTCCGCACTATTCAGCCGGTATCAAAATTGGCAAATGGTCAACCCTTTTTAACGCCTTTTTCCTGTGTTTGAATTTGCTTCTTTTTTTGTAATATTTTAATAAACATGAATTTTGTCTCATTTGACACAAAAATATATATAAATTTTTTCAATATGCTCTTTTGGAAGATTTCCATTCAAACTTCATTTTTTTTCTAGTTTTCAAAATTGTAAACGTCAAATGAAATCTCGTAGGGAGATGGAAACACTTTGAAATCTCTTTCTCGAAATCACGAGATTTCAGGGAGATGGAAACATGGTATAAGGGGTATTCTACCGATATGCCAGCTGTTTCACATTTGATCAGTCATGAATCCGTCGTGGATCTGTCCCATCTGCTTCGTGTATGAAGCCAAACGTGCATAGAGCAGTGGTCTCGCAGAAAAAATAAATAGCGCGTTTTTGTGGCGCCAGGAAGTACAAGCGTTTCCGAAATGGTGTATGGTTTTTAATTTTTTCCAATTAGAAAGGAAACCTCAAGATATCGTTCTAAGCATTTATAGTTCATTTTAGTAATTAAATTGCTGGACTGTACATTAAATGTCTTTAAACACCGTTCAAAAAATTGTAAAAGTTTGTGTTCATGTTGAGGATGTGTTTAGTTTTTAACTGCCTTACTAACAATGATGGCTTCTTACGTCCATTAGATATCATCTTATGACACAGTAAACCCTATTTCAAAATGCATGCAGGACCAGTAATTGCTCTGCAGTAAAATTTCACGAATACAATCAATACAGTAAATAATTTCAGTAAAATGAAACTTCAATGTTTTATTTTCATCATTCTGACATTTTATTTTAAAAAGATTGTTGAAGAAGTAAACATTTTTATTTTCCTCTTATTAATGTGTCAGCTTTGGTTAAATTTAAGTTGGTTATTCTCATGGTTAATGGTAGGTTGATTAATTGGTTCCAGAGGTAATTGATAAATTGTTGGCTTTATACTAAAGACATATTAGCAGCGATAATCTCGATTATCTCACGATTCACGGTTAAAATTCGATAATGGACCAGATTTTCTTAATTATTGAGGATATTTAACCGAGTATATTGATCTCAATTATTGAATAATTCAGAACTTTTCACTCTCTGAGTGTGAAAAGCTTTAAAGCTTTAGCTTTTATATCTGGTAATACCGCTCATATTTATAGATATAAATTTTTAAAAATGAAAAAATAAGAAGCCACAGAACAAAATAACAGATTTGAATTTGGTGGTTCTACTTTTTTTTTTATTTCAATTTTTTCATTTAGATTTTAGATCTTTGCATATTCATAAATAATTTTTTTTTTACTTCCAAATTTTTCTAACCAACATAAAATTTGTATAAAGTTTTAAGAAATGTCAAAAAATAATTGAGAATAATTTTTAATCCAGAAAAACAGAATGTGTCGTAATTCTCGATTAAAAAATAATCAACTAGATTAAATCGTGTAGTATGTAAAGAGAAGTAAATTTTTATATAAAAGAAAAAGAGAAAGCGTAATAAAAACAAAAGAGGAAATATTCTCTTAAAAATGTATATGTATATATTATTGGGCGCATCCAGCAGTTCTAAGCGCTTAAAGCGCTTTACAGCGCTTAAATCTAGCAAGAGGACTGGATGCAATTCTAAATTTAAGCGCTTAGTGAAATTCTAGCATAAAAATTTTTTGCTAACCCAAACAGCGCATTTGAGGTTGTTGTTCACGTTAAGAAATGGTATGTGCAATGGATAAGTTGAGATTAATTTTTGAAAATTGTTTCTGGATTATTGAATTTTAATTGCAATGAGTTTGTTAAAATTTTTCCACTTTCCCATAAAATTTTTATTCCACTTTATTCTCAATTTTTATTTACTTTCGGCACTTATTTCGTTAAAAAAAAAAATATTTTTTTAGAATTTATTCAATTTAAACCAATTTGACGTTTACCACAGACAATTCTAGTGGTGAATTATTTTTCGCTTAATTCAAGCAAAAGAAAACGCATCCAGGAGTTTAAAAAATTCTAACTGCTTAGATTAAGAATTTCGACTAAGCGCTTAGTAGTGCTGGATGCAGCCATTATTTCACATTTAATTTAAAAGTAATTCAAAATTTATTCATGCTCTTATAGAATTTCTCTCTCCAAATTTATTCTGTTTTGTTTCTCTTAAATGAAACAATTAATCAGTTTCCGGTTGAATAATCACAATAGTGAAGAAATTTGATTACTCAATTAATCAATTATTCAAACCATCCCGTAGTTATGGGTGGAAACAAATTAATATTTCTTATTATTTAATTAATTATGTCGTACGCCTATATATCGATTTAGTATTATCTCATGTAATTTTTTGCGCATATATTTTTGGTACGAATACAGCGCTGCAAAGCGCGCCTCCTTTTTAATAGTATTTGTAAAAAAGACTAAACACATGCATTTTCATATCACACAGAGTCGTTTTGATTTTAACAAATACTATTAATGAGATGGCGCTTACAGACGTGCCCAAGTCACAATCCAAGTTGGAAACTCTCATTATTGTATGCTTTTTGGTATTATTCTCTCTAAGGCCTAGGTTACCTGTGAATTAGAGAAAATTTGAAAAAGGAGGAACAAAGTTAAGCAGAAAAACTTTGAAATGTTATTAGTTTTGGATGTTCTTCTATCCCATTTCTATACATCAATAAATCAGCTGAATGTTTTTGAAATTTGAAACAGAATATTTTGGCGGTTTGTAAATTAGTTTTGAATGCTTATTATTTATGTGAATTTTATTAAATAAAGTGGAAATGTAATGTTGATTTTTATTTTAAAATCATAAATTTTAATTTTTTTTATAGGGGACAAGAAATAAAAAAATAATATACGTAGCATAAATAAAATAATAATTATTTTAAAAGATCATTTTAACACGCTAATGGCCAGTTTTCCAGTGAACGTTTAAATTTACGATTATTTAACGCAAGTACCCCGATTAAATTCGTAGGTTAAAGGCGTGTCCAGACCAACCCAGCAAGTAAGAGCAGAAGACGTTCTCTGCAATGTTCTATTGGTGTGGACGCCTTTGCCAGCGAGCAAAAGCATTTTCTATAGGATTCAAAAATGATTTATTTTACTTACTGCTTAATGCAAGCAAAAAAAAATACAAGTGGGGGTGGAAAAAATATTTGAATTCCACAGGAGCGATTAGTGCACAAATAACGCACGCATCGGAGTTAGAGTGAATTAATTAAATTATCCAAATAACGCCTTTTTAATTCAGCTTTGCTAGTGCATAAATCAAATATAGGAGCGTTGGCATTAACTTCACGTAGCATACGAGAAATTGGCTCATAACAACCATAGTTGGTACGGTGAAAATTAGTTTTGAAAAGTTCAACAGAACGTAAAGACCATAGACCTAGAGGTAACTCCACAAGAACGCGTGGACCATCAATATTTCCGACAAAAATTACATCAGCCAGCTACCTTCCTACGCTTTTCTTGTCCTGGTAAAGTGGTAATTGTAGTGGGTTATTCCAGGGTAAATTTCGTAGCGCGAAGCATACAAATTACGTTGGATGGATTCAACTCTATTAATATGAGTCGTATGATAGGGTGACCACTTCTGACAGGCGTATTCCAATAATGGTCTAACAAACGTAATGTAAAGAGCTTCAGTTACGCATGGATTCTTTGGACCAGCGTTTGATAAAGCCTAGGGTTGCACTTGCCCGCTGAATTACCTAGTCAATATGTAACCTGAAGTTTAACTATTGATCACATACATATCTATAACACCTAAAAGCCAATCTCCACACAGCCGACATCCTACATCTGATGCAAGTATGGGATAACACTATACAAAGCCTAGTTAAACAGAAAGGGAGAAAATAATCATCCTACAAAATTTGTCGGCTTCTGCATTTCGGATTTCCCTATCTGATTTTCGATCTGCAGATGATGATCATGTTTATCTGATTTATATGGAACTTCATCTTCGAGTGCATACTCTCACAATAATCACACACGGTACCGTCGCACATTACCAATTTTTCTAAATTGTGTGGGGAGATTCTAATGTTTTTATTCGATCAATCCTAGCGAAAATTGCAAGTCCATCTCTTTCTAGTTTTCTGATTTTTCTCGTCAGAATAGGATGTCGGTTGTGTGGAGATTGGCCTTAAATCTTTAATCTTGTTTACTCTATGGAGACTACCCCTTTGATACGGTATTCGCAATAATAATTATTGAGTTTGCGGGAAAAGGTGATGCAGTTACACTTATTGATATTCAATAAGATCCATGACGAGTGGGAACTTCAACGAATTCGCGTGTTCTTGCTTTTTCAATTTAGACGAAAGTTTTTCAAGTTTAGTTCCATCGTAGTGTTTTTGCGTATGCAATATTTTTGACAGCGACTAAAAATTTTCATCTTTCCTTGCAATAATTTTTAATAGTTTGTAATAATTAAAACCACTATTTTTTACCTATAAATACTTGGGTGATAAAGTTGAAAAAATATATAAATATATATATGGAGTGGACAAATGATGCTTCCTTAAGGTTGATTGATGAATATCAAGAGAGACCTATTCTGTGCGACTCCATCAATAGCGAAAGAGACTAGTTACCTTTTTTAATAAAAAGTCTGTATTAATAATTTGCCAGGAGAACCATATCGAATGTAATGTCTCCTTTGCCTCACCTTTTCTCAAGAAATCATAGATCTTACCAGTAATATCGATTTTTATAATGTCTCCTTTGCCTCATCTTTTACCCAGTAATATCGATTTTTTTAGAAAAGGTGAGGCAAAGGAGACATAAAAATCGATAATACTGGTAAAGTCTATGATTTCTTCAGAAAAGATGAGGCAAAGGAGACATTATATTCGATATGTTTCTCCTGGCAAATTATTAAGACAATGACTTTTTATTAAAAAAGGTAACTAGTCTAAAAAAATTTCAAATAATATTTTTATCAACAAGTATTGAGTATGCTAGATTATAAATAAAATTAAAACTGAAAGTGGGTTCTCCACAGTAATGCTCGAAAGAATTATAAATTAAAATAGAAGTTTAAAAGGAAACTAAGTTATAATATGAAAACATGAAGTAATTTAAAATCGGCCTATAGCCGATTTTTTGATGCCCTATGGTAGAAATGGGAGAGAAAAATTGTGGAAACTTACAATATATCAAGGTTTTTTCTTCATAACTTTGTTTGCCCTTTTTAAAATTTTCTCTAATTTGTAAGTAACCCAAACCCTGGTAGCATAAGTCTAATTTGCACATTTTATTCAAATCGGTGTATTAGTTCTGAATGTACATCAAAAAAACTTTCTGAACAGGCTTATTTCCTCCTACGACTATTTCTTCCTCCACTATCTTCCAACCGATTTGACTGAAATTTAACATGGCATCGTCCATTTATGTAGTCAACCAATATAATTAATTTAAACATAATTGCTTTACAAATTTTCTAATTAAATCCGAAAAACTATATAAAAAACATATAGTAACTTAAAATCGGCCTATAGCCGATTTTTTAATGCCTTGTGGTAGAAATGGGAGAGAAAAATTGTGAAAACTAACAATATATCAAGGTTTTTTCTTCATAACTTTGTTTGCCCTTTTCAAAATTTTCTCTAATTCGCAGGTAACCTAGGGCCTAACAGGATAAATCCAATCCGGAAATTTTATTTAAATCAGTATGTTAGTTTTTAAAGTACAACAAAAAAAACTTTATGGACAAACTTATTTTCTCCTAGGATTATTTCTTTCTCCACTATTCTCAAACGGATTTTGCTGAAATTTGGCATGCTATCGTCTATTTAAGTATTTAACCAATATAATTAATTTACAACTTTTCCAGTTAAATCCGAAAAAACATATAAAAAAAACGACAAAACTTTCTGTTCACCTTGGTTTTTGCTTAATAACTTCCCTCCCCTTCGGTCGATTTTGCTGAAATGCAAGACCAAACGCAGTTAAGGAATAACCAACTTACATTCTAAATTTCAACAAAATCGAATAACGCGTTTTTGAGTTATCTTGTCCACAGACGGACAGACGGATGGACGGATGGACAGGCATAAATCGATATAACTTTTGATTCCCTGCACAACCACACACTTGAAATTTTTCTGCGATGATTATTTCTATGCGTTACACACTTAGAGACAAAACTAATATACCCTCTGGTAGTAACTACCATAGGGCATAAAAACGACAAAACTTTATGGTCACACTTGTTTTTGGTTAATAACTTCGCTGCCCCTCAGTCGATTTTGCTGAAATAGAATACCAAATCCAATATAGAAATAACCAAGTAGCATTCTAAATTTCATCAAAATTGTATAACGCGTTTTTGAGTTATCTTGTCCACGGACGGACGGTAGTACCTAACACGGAGCATTAATGTAGGGAATTTTGGCTCAATTTCAAAATCCAATTACCCCAATTAATTTTGCCTGAATTTAACAATTTTTTTCATAAATATTCTATAAAATATCACCTTTTAGGCGCGCTATAACATAACTTGATAGGATTAGAACTACTAAACTTATACGACTCTAATGCCATATATTGGAAAAAAAACGCCGCGAACTTTCTACTTAACTCAATATTTGAAGGTTTTTTTCGCCATAACTTCGTTTCTACACTCTCAAATTGGCTCAAATTCAAAGGTATGCTGGTCTCTAATAGCATAAACACGTCTCGTAAATTTGATTGAAATCGGTATATAACTTTTTTAAATATATCGGAAAAACTTTATGAACAGGCTTATTTTAGGTTATAACTATTTCTTTCTGCACTATCCTTCGATCGATTTGACTGAAATTTAACATGCCATCGTCTATTTATGTAATTAACCTATATAATTAATTTAAACAAAATTGATGCACAAATTTTCCAATTACATCCGAAAAACCATAACCAAAAAAACGACAAAACTTTCTGGTCACCCTGGTTTTTCCTTTATAACTTTGCCCCCCGTGGATTGATTTTGCTCAAATGCAATACCAAACCAAGTTAAGGTGTAAGCATACTATAAATTTCATCAAAGTCGAATAACGCGTTTTTGAGTTATCTTGTCTACAGACGGACGGACATGCATAAATCGATATAACTTTTGATTCCCTACACAACCATACCCTTGAAATTTTTCTGCGATGATTATTTCTATGCGTTACACACTTAGTGACAAAACTAATATACCCTCTGGTAATACCTACCATAGGGCATAAAATAGTAATAAACCTGTTTTCTTTTAGTCTAAATATTATCGAATTGTTGGTTTTCGGAATATTTCGCAATGATGCGTTTTCTTCAACAGTTTGCCATTCATGTCCCACGTTCATTATAAAATATTAAATTTTATTCCTAATTTGCCGAATATTGAATTTTAAGAAAAAAATACGTTTTAAATAATAATTAATAATAAAAAGCGCTTGATTTTAGAATCCCAATTTCAATGCATTAAAATTCGAATATTATTTTATTTTCTTCTTATTTTAGCATCTTTTCTTGCATTTGATTGGTTAATCGGAAAAAAATTGTTTAAACTCTGTAAATCGGCCGATTAGGTTAATCTGGATTTTAATCAGGCTACACAGGTTAAACTCGAACACTGTAAAATCCGAAATTGTTTAATCCTAACTGTAAACGCCCGTCCGATTTTAAACGTTCACTGAAAAAATGGCCATAATTGATTCAACTTTTTTCGTTAAAAATTAAATGTTTAAATTAAAACGAAAAAAGCAACTGAAGTTGTGGGATTCTAATATGTATTTTGTTTGAGACTGAAACCGAAAGTAACATACGTGCTACCAAATCAAAGTTGAAAGAACTTTGGGTCGAAACTCGAACTATAAAACAATTTACGTGCTAGCGTGCCTGCTCTGCCAATGAAACTCGGTTTCAGAATAATCGAATGACAAATTTTATCTCTTGTTTTTCTGCAGATTTAAATTATTAATAAGTAACAAGTAAAATGAATAATTTTTGAGATAATTGACAAACGAAATAAAAAATGGTTTTTATTTGATAAGGTGATATAATGCCCAATTTACATCACCGAGGCATGCAAAATAAATTAGAGATGTGAGTGAGATAAACGATCGTTTATGCAAAAATCAATTAGTATGAAAAGTATGACAAACATTGGCCGGTTTTACACTGGTCTTCAAACGGGCGCATTCTTCAAAAATTGATACGCCAGAAGGGTGCGCGAATGCCGGGGAAATGCGCCAGCTTTAGCTTGAGTGCAAAATTGAAGAAACGCACACATAAACACTTCCCATTGGTTTTCTGCTCAAATCAACTCGAAAAATTCCCCCACGTGACACACAAACATTGATCTGACGTATACAAATTCACAGTGAAGAAAGGCGCATGGAAGACCAGTGTAGCATTATCAGCATGGATATACCCGAGTTACTTAGGCGCATGTAAGACCAGTGTAAAACCGGCCATTGAAGGCAAAATTTTGTCCGAGATATTTTGTAATTGCGTGTGAATATGTGTGAAGTATATTGGGTATTCATTTTGTCGGATATGAATTTAAACTATCTCACACACATTGTTAGTAAATTTTGGACGCTTCAGCAATGTAAATTGGGCTTAAATCTGCCAAGATTAGTGGTAAAGATAGAAAGTTTTGTTAATACTATGTTTTCATCTCTCTCAAATCGCAAGATTTTGCTAGATTTCGCCAAATCTACATCCAAATCTACTAGATTTGCCATACAAATAGAGGATTTCAAAATCTTGAGATTTCAACGACATTTTGTTGAAATCTCCTTCAAAATCTCGATAAATTTTTGTGTCAACCCTCCAAACTTATTCCGGACTATTCAGCCGGTATCAAAATTGGCAAATGGTCAACCCTTTTTAACGCCTTTTTCCTGTGTTTGAATTTGCTTCTTTTTTTGTAATATTTTAATAAACATGAATTTTGTCTCATTTGACACAAAAATATATATAAATTTTTTCAATATGCTCTTTTGGAAGATTTCCATTCAAACTTCATTTTTTTTCTAGTTTTCAAAATTGTAAACGTCAAATGAAATCTCGTAGGGAGATGGAAACACTTTGAAATCTCTTTCTCGAAATCACGAGATTTCAGGGAGATGGAAACATGGTATAAGGGGTATTCTACCGATATGCCAGCTGTTTCACATTTGATCAGTCATGAATCCGTCGTGGATCTGTCCCATCTGCTTCGTGTATGAAGCCAAACGTGCATAGAGCAGTGGTCTCGCAGAAAAAATAAATAGCGCGTTTTTGTGGCGCCAGGAAGTACAAGCGTTTCCGAAATGGTGTATGGTTTTTAATTTTTTCCAATTAGAAAGGAAACCTCAAGATATCGTTCTAAGCATTTATAGTTCATTTTAGTAATTAAATTGCTGGACTGTACATTAAATGTCTTTAAACACCGTTCAAAAAATTGTAAAAGTTTGTGTTCATGTTGAGGATGTGTTTAGTTTTTAACTGCCTTACTAACAATGATGGCTTCTTACGTCCATTAGATATCATCTTATGACACAGTAAACCCTATTTCAAAATGCATGCAGGACCAGTAATTGCTCTGCAGTAAAATTTCACGAATACAATCAATACAGTAAATAGTTTCAGTAAAATGAAACTTCAATGTTTTATTTTCATCATTCTGACATTTTATTTTAAAAAGATTGTTGAAGAAGTAAACATTTTTATTTTCCTCTTATTAATGTGTCAGCTTTGGTTAAATTTAAGTTGGTTATTCTCATGGTTAATGGTAGGTTGATTAATTGGTTCCAGAGGTAATTGATAAATTGTTGGCTTTATACTAAAGACATATTAGCAGCGATAATCTCGATTATCTCACGATTCACGGTTAAAATTCGATAATGGACCAGATTTTCTTAATTATTGAGGATATTTAACCGAGTATATTGATCTCAATTATTGAATAATTCAGAACTTTTCACTCTCTGAGTGTGAAAAGCTTTAAAGCTTTAGCTTTTATATCTGGTAATACCGCTCATATTTATAGATATAAATTTTTAAAAATGAAAAAATAAGAAGCCACAGAACAAAATAACATTTGAATTTGGTGGTTCTACTTTTTTTTTTTATTTCAATTTTTTCATTTAGATTTTAGATCTTTGCATATTCATAAATAATTTTTTTTTTACTTCCAAATTTTTCTAACCAACATAAAATTTGTATAAAGTTTTAAGAAATGTCAAAAAATAATTGAGAATAATTTTTAATCCAGAAAAACAGAATGTGTCGTAATTCTCGATTAAAAAATAATCAACTAGATTAAATCGTGTAGTATGTAAAGAGAAGTAAATTTTTATATAAAAGAAAAAGAGAAAGCGTAATAAAAACAAAAGAGGAAATATTCTCTTAAAAATGTATATGTATATATTATTGGGCGCATCCAGCAGTTCTAAGCGCTTAAAGCGCTTTACAGCGCTTAAATCTAGCAAGAGGACTGGATGCAATTCTAAATTTAAGCGCTTAGTGAAATTCTAGTATAAAAATTTTTTGCTAACCCAAACAGCGCATTTGAGGTTGTTGTTCACGTTAAGAAATGGTATGTGCAATGGATAAGTTGAGATTAATTTTTGAAAATTGTTTCTGGATTATTGAATTTTAATTGCAATGAGTTTGTTAAAATTTTTCCACTTTCCCATAAAATTTTTATTCCACTTTATTCTCAATTTTTATTTACTTTCGGCACTTATTTCGTTAAAAAAAAAAATATTTTTTTAGAATTTATTCAATTTAAACCAATTTGACGTTTACCACAGACAATTCTAGTGGTGAATTATTTTTCGCTTAATTCAAGCAAAAGAAAACGCATCCAGGAGTTTAAAAAATTCTAACTGCTTAGATTAAGAATTTCGACTAAGCGCTTAGTAGTGCTGGATGCAGCCATTATTTCACATTTAATTTAAAAGTAATTCAAAATTTATTCATGCTCTTATAGAATTTCTCTCTCCAAATTTATTCTGTTTTGTTTCTCTTAAATGAAACAATTAATCAGTTTCCGGTTGAATAATCACAATAGTGAAGAAATTTGATTACTCAATTAATCAATTATTCAAACCATCCCGTAGTTATGGGTGGAAACAAATTAATATTTCTTATTATTTAATTAATTATGTCGTACGCCTATATATCGATTTAGTATTATCTCATGTAATTTTTTGCGCATATATTTTTGGTACGAATACAGCGCTGCAAAGCGCGCCTCCTTTTTAATAGTATTTGTAAAAAAGACTAAACACATGCATTTTCATATCACACAGAGTCATTTTGATTTTAACAAATACTATTAATGAGATGGCGCTTACAGACGTGCCCAAGTCACAATCCAAGTTGGAAACTCTCATTATTGTATGCTTTTTGGTATTATTCTCTCTAAGGCCTAGGTTACCTGTGAATTAGAGAAAATTTGAAAAAGGAGGAACAAAGTTAAGCAGAAAAACTTTGAAATGTTATTAGTTTTGGATGTTCTTCTATCCCATTTCTATACATCAATAAATCAGCTGAATGTTTTTGAAATTTGAAACAGAATATTTTGGCGGTTTGTAAATTAGTTTTGAATGCTTATTATTTATGTGAATTTTATTAAATAAAGTGGAAATGTAATGTTGATTTTTATTTTAAAATCATAAATTTTAATTTTTTTTATAGGGGACAAGAAATAAAAAAATAATATACGTAGCATAAATAAAATAATAATTATTTTAAAAGATCATTTTAACACGCTAATGGCCAGTTTTCCAGTGAACGTTTAAATTTACGATTATTTAACGCAAGTACCCCGATTAAATTCGTAGGTTAAAGGCGTGTCCAGACCAACCCAGCAAGTAAGAGCAGAAGACGTTCTCTGCAATGTTCTATTGGTGTGGACGCCTTTGCCAGCGAGCAAAAGCATTTTCTATAGGATTCAAAAATGATTTATTTTACTTACTGCTTAATGCAAGCAAAAAAAAATACAAGTGGGGGTGGAAAAAATATTTGAATTCCACAGGAGCGATTAGTGCACAAATAACGCACGCATCGGAGTTAGAGTGAATTAATTAAATTATCCAAATAACGCCTTTTTAATTTAGCTTTGCTAGTGCATAAATCAAATATAGGAGCGTTGGCATTAACTTCACGTAGCATACGAGAAATTGGCTCATAACAACCATAGTTGGTACGATGAAAATTAATTTTGAAAAGTTCAACAGAACGTAAAGACCATAGACCTAGAGGTAACTCCACAAGAACGCGTGGACCATCAATATTTCCGACAAAAATTACATCAGCCAGCTACCTTCCTACGCTTTTCTTGTCCTGGTAAAGTGGTAATTGTAGTGGGTTATTCCAGGGTAAATTTCGTAGCGCGAAGCATACAAATTACGTTGGATGGATTCAACTCTATTAATATGAGTCGTATGATAGGGTGACCACTTCTGACAGGCGTATTCCAATAATGGTCTAACAAACGTAATGTAAAGAACTTCAGTTACGCATGGATTCTTTGGACCAGCGTTTGATAAAGCCTAGGGTTGCACTTGCCCGCTGAATTACCTAGTCAATATGTAACCTGAAGTTTAACTATTGATCACATACATATCTATAACACCTAAAAGCCAATCTCCACACAGCCGACATCCTACATCTGATGCAAGTATGGGATAACACTATACAAAGCCTAGTTAAACAGAAAGGGAGAAAATAATCATCCTACAAAATTTGTCGGCTTCTGCATTTCGGATTTCCCTATCTGATTTTCGATCTGCAGATGATGATCATGTTTATCTGATTTATATGGAACTTCATCTTCGAGTGCATACTCTCACAATAATCACACACGATACCGTCGCACATTACCAATTTTTCTAAATTGTGTGGGGAGATTCTAATGTTTTTATTCGATCAATCCTAGCGAAAATTGCAAGTCCATCTCTTTCTAGTTTTCTGATTTTTCTCGTCAGAATAGGATGTCGGTTGTGTGGAGATTGGCCTTAAATCTTTAATCTTGTTTACTCTATGGAGACTACCCCTTTGATACGGTATTCGCAATAATAATTATTGAGTTTGCGGGAAAAGGTGATGCAGTTACACTTATTGATATTCAATAAGATCCATGACGAGTGGGAACTTCAACGAATTCGCGTGTTCTTGCTTTTTCAATTTAGACGAAAGTTTTTCAAGTTTAGTTCCATCGTAGTGTTTTAGCGTATGCAATATTTTTGACAGCGACTAAAAATTTTCATCTTTCCTTGCAATAATTTTTAATAGTTTGTAATAATTAAAACCACTATTTTTTACCTATAAATACTTGGGTGATAAAGTTGAAAAAATATATAAATATATATATGGAGTGGACAAATGATGCTTCCTTAAGGTTGATTGATGAATATCAAGAGAGACCTATTCTGTGCGACTCCATCAATAGCGAAAGAGACTAGTTACCTTTTTTAATAAAAAGTCTGTATTAATAATTTGCCAGGAGAACCATATCGAATGTAATGTCTCCTTTGCCTCACCTTTTCTCAAGAAATCATAGATCTTACCAGTAATATCGATTTTTATAATGTCTCCTTTGCCTCATCTTTTACCCAGTAATATCGATTTTTTTAGAAAAGGTGAGGCAAAGGAGACATAAAAATCGATAATACTGGTAAAGTCTATGATTTCTTCAGAAAAGATGAGGCAAAGGAGACATTATATTCGATATGTTTCTCCTGGCAAATTATTAAGACAATGACTTTTTATTAAAAAAGGTAACTAGTCTAAAAAAATTTCAAATAATATTTTTATCAACAAGTATTGAGTATGCTAGATTATAAATAAAATTAAAACTGAAAGTGGGTTCTCCACAGTAATGCTCGAAAGAATTATAAATTAAAATAGAAGTTTAAAAGGAAACTAAGTTATAATATGAAAACATAAAGTAATTAAAAATCGGCCTACAGCCGATTTTTTGATGACCTATGGTAGAAATGGGAGAGAAAAATTGTGAAAACTTACAATATATCAAGGTTTTTTCTTCATAACTTTGTTTGCCCTTTTTAAAATTTTCTCTAATTTGTAAGTAACCCAAACCCTGGTAGCATAAGTCTAATTTGCAAATTTTATTCAAATCGGTGTATTAGTTCTGAATGTACATCAAAAAACTTTCTGAACAGGCTTATTTCCTCCTACGACTATTTCTTCCTCCACTATCTTCCAACCGATTTGACTGAAATTTAACATGGCATCGTCCATTTATGTAGTCAACCAATATAATTAATTTAAACAAAATTGTTTAACAAATTTTCTAATTAAAGCCGAAAAACTATATAAAAAACATATACTTGTAGTAACTTAAAATCAGCCTATAGTCGATTTTTTGATGCCCTATGGTAGAAATGGGGCAGAAAAACAGTCAAATCTAACGGTTTTTTAAGGTTTTTTCTTCATAAGTTTGTTTCCTCTTTCCAAAATTTTCTCTAATTCGCAGGTAACCTAGGGCCTAATACGATAAATCCAGTCCGGAAATTTTATTTAAATCAGTATGTTAGTTTTTAAAGTACAACAAAAAAACTTTATGGACAAACTTATTTTCTCCTAGGATTATTTCTTTCTCCACTATTCTCAAACGGATTTTGCTGAAATTTGGCATGGTATCGTCTATTTACGTATTTAACCAATATAATTAATTTAAACAAAATTGATTCACTACTTTTCCAGTTAAATCCGAAAAACCATATAAAAAAAACGACAAAACTTTCTGGTCACCTTGGTTTTTGCTTAATAACTTCCCTCCTGTGCAAGCGTGCACAAATTAATAACTGAATTTTCTCACCAAAAATATAAAATTAAGAAATTATGATAAAAACTTAATATAGATATAAGAATTCTACAAAAAAACTGAATTCTTATAATCATATTTCGTTCATATTTTTTACAATATATTTTCCCAGACACATTTTTTCCATATGAAAATGCAATAATAGCAAAATTGTACTTTCTCATAAATATTATAAATTCAAGTAATTCAATATTAACCAAATTTACTTTGTTAAATGATATTTATGAGAAGATACAATTTTGCTACTATTATACTACTACTACTGTTTATGCTATTTTATAAAATGCAATATCTGCATTATTTTTGTATAAATGTGAAAATTTTATAGAATAAAGTTAGTTATCGTTCTAAACTCATCGTTTCATTATTGAACATGGTCCTTCGAGCCATCCTGAATTAGCGGAAAAAATCTTCAAGAGTTCAAACATAGCAGCAGTTCCAGCTGCAACAACAGTTGAGGAAAATCTACAGCAGCAGTCTAGGCAGCAAATATAGCAGCAATACAAGCTATCAAAGTTTTAGGCAGCAACTCCATAGCAGCAGTTCCAGCTATTAAAAAAATTAGGAAGAATCTACAGCAGCAGTCTAGGCAGCAAATAAAATAGCAGCAGCACAAGCTGTCAAAAGTTTTAGACAGCAACTTCTCAGCAGTAACACCCCCAAAAACTACTCTAAGTTCTAACGATGGCCAACATAGAAGAGCTTGCAGGAAGAATAAAAGAGATTGGGGAGAATATTCAGAAGATATTAATCAATTACAAAAACGATTCAACTGCCCGAAAAACCAAAGTGTACGTAGAAAAACGAACTACGAATATAGAAGCACTTTGGGAATTATTTCAAGCACGACATAAAGAAATAAAGGCATTTGAAACAGATAAACTACAGCATGTCTACTTCCAATCAATGTTTTATGATAAAATACGGAAGGTATACTAAGAAACAACAATAATCCTAGAAGAGAAATTACAGGAATTAGATGAGGGGGGTAATAAGGCACACATCAAAACCTCAGATCCAGCAGCGTCAACATCAGGTAACCAAAATATCGACGACGAGATAAAAAGCGTTGAATATAAAAAACAACTGGCGGCGATTAAGGTTATTATGCGAATAATCAATAATATCGCAAGTGAGGAAGAAAAATATCATCCAAAAGCATATTATCAACAAAATATGCAAACATTAACGAACTATTGGAATACAATAGCAACGAATCATCTAGAAATATTGACGCGTCATAACAAAGATGAGCTGGAGGAATACGTTACTAAGAACTGTTACGAAGAAGTTGAAGACAAGTATCAAGAAACAATGATTGCTCTTACTTCAAAACAGGACTTATACTACCCAGAGCAACAGATTGCTAGAGGTCAACAGAACATGAATCCAGAGCCACAAAGAATTAAATTACCAGCTCTGCAAATTCCTAAATTTAATGGGGATTATTACACCTGGAAGTCGTTTCAAGACCTATTTATTCAACTGATTCATCAAAATAATAGCTTAGGTAAAGCTCAAAAGATGTATTATCTTTAATAAAATTTAGGTGGAAACGCCAGTAAACTACTGCAGCACTTGCAAATAACCGATACAAATTATGACACAGCATGGGAAATACTAAATAACCGATACAATAACAAAAGATTACTAGTATCAACCCAAATACAAAAAATATTGTCACAAGCAACATTACAACAAGAAACAGCAGCTGGCATAAAGAAGCTCCATGACACTTCGAAGGAATGCCTGTTAGCTATCAACAATATGAATGTTCAAACAACGGACTAGGATCCCATCATTGTTCATATTCTCACACAAAAGCTAGACAAGGATAGCCACAAATATTATGAAGAAAGAATAAAAAATCCAAGGGAAATGCAGTCAATTGGTGAATATTTTGACTTCTTAGAGCACAGATTCCAATCGCTAGAAGCATTAGGTGACAAAGGGAAGAAAGAGAATAATCTAGCCAAACCCAACAAACAAAGTAATGTCGCTAATTGTGACAAAAATGCAAGAACAGAGGGTACCAACAAAGCCAAATCAACAAAAAGATCCCCAATTTGCAAAACGGAAGATGTTCATAGCATAACATATATACATGCACTAAGTTTTACGGTATGAGTATAAACGAAAGAAAAAATGTAGTTAGCAAGGAAAAACTATGTACCAACTGCTTACAAGCTCATCATTTCAATGCAGAATGTAAAAGCATTAAATCATGCAGAGTTTGTAGGAAAAAACATAACACTCTACTTCACACAGAGTCAGGAGAAACAAGCACTACTTGCACCCTCGCAGCTGTGAACCAAGAAGTCAATAATACAGAAGGTACAACTTATAATGAAGAAAATGTCGTTCAACCAGAATGGCAAACTCAAGCATGTATTGCAAATGAATGTGAGTTAAATGATGTATTATTGGCAACAGCTCAAATAAGGGTAAAATCAGCAAATGGAAAACACCATATATTACGAGCATTGGTTGACCAAGGGTCACAGGCTAGCATTATAAAGGGAAATGCTGCTCAATTACTTAATCTGAGTAAATCAAAAACATATGTCAACATTTCAGGCGTAGGAAATAATAAAACAGCAATAGCTAGAAAAAGTATATTACTCAGCATACAACCTACGTTTTCATCTGCATATAAGGTTACAACAACAGCACTCGTATTAAAAAGACTAACGAAAATGATTCCTTCTACAAAATTAAAAGAAAGATTAGTTTGGCAACATCTTGAAAAGCTTACACTAGCAGATCCAACTTACAATGAACCAGGTATCATTGATGTAATATTGGGAGCTGACATTTTTATGGAAATACTTATGCCAGGTGTAATAAAGGGGCCATCGGGCACACCTGCAGCACAGCAAACACGACTTGGATGGATCTCTGGTAATATAAACGGAAACAATACGCCCAAAAATATTAAATGCTGTATAACATACACAGAAATTGATGAAAATTTAAGAAGATTTTGGGAAATTGAAAATCTTCCTACAGAAAAAATTTTAACAGAAGACGAAACCAAATGTGAACAATTATACAGGCAGAACGTTAAAAGATCTGAAAATGGTAAATATACTGTTAGCTTACCGTTCAATGATAAACACAAACATGAATGGTTAGGTGATTCAAAAGGAAAAGCTATAGCGAGGCTATTACATATGGAACGCAAATTCAAAACAAACAAGCAGTTGGAAAAAGAATACAAGGCCTTCATGAATGAATATTTAAAACTTGGCCATATGATACAAACAAAAACTAAGCAAAGTATTGATCAAGAAGTATTTTATCTACCACATCATGCAGTGAGCAAACCTGATAGCACAACTACCAAATTACGTGTAGTGTTTGATGCATCCGCAAAAACCAAAACAGGAATTAGTTTAAATAACAGGTCCGACCCTTCAGCAGAAGCTTTTTACTATACTTTTACGTTGGAGGAAGCACAAATATGCATACAAGGCAGATATTGAGAAAATGTATCGGCAGATACAAATAAATGAAAAAGATCAACTATTGCATAAAATTGTATGGCGAAATTCCGAAGAGGAAGCCATAAAGGAATGCCAGTTAACAACAGTGACGTATGGTACACGATCAGCACTATATCTAGCAGTAAAGACGTTACAACAACTGGCAAGGGATGAGTGGCCATAGTTATCCATTAGCATCAGACATTGTGTTAAAAGATTTTTATGTTGATGATCTCATGTCAGGAAATAATACTCTTGAAGAGGCTATAGAAACTCAACAACAACTTATAAACCTTTTATCGAGAGGCGGATTCAAACTAAGAAAATGGTCAACTCATTGCAAAGACATATTAAAACAGGTGCCAAAGGAATCAACAGAAATGGGTCTATTTGAAATAAATGAAGAAAATTCAGAATCAGTCAAAGCATTAGGTGTTCATTGGCATCCTGGTAATGACCAATTCCAATTTAATGTAAATCTACCAATAGATAACACTGCACCAACTAAACGAAGTCTTCTGTCAGAGGCGTCAAAACTATTTGACCCACTGGGATGGTTAACACCAGTATCAATAGTAGCAAAAATTATGTTTCAAGAGCTGTGGCTAGCTGGCATAAATTGGGATCAGGCATTATCGCCTAACATGAGCAAGAATTGGCTCACATTCAAAACAGAATTACCAGCCTTAGAAAACATAAGAATACCCCGATGGATAGAATATGAAAAGGGTAACGAAGTTTGTGAGCTGCATGGGTTTTGCGACGCATCAGAGAAAGCATATGCAGCAGCTGTATACATACGAACATTAAACAATAGTGGCAAAATGATTACACACCTCTTAGCAGCCAAATCAAGGGTAGCGCCAATAAGTAAGAGACTTTCACTACCCCGTTTAGAATTATGTGGAGCCGTATTATTAGCCAAACTTGTGGAAAAGGTAAAATCTGCTATGGAGTGGAATGAAGCAACTGTTTATGCATGGACAGATTCAACAGTTGTTTTAGCGTGGCTAAAAAATCACCCTAGTAAGTGGAAAACCTTCATCGCAAATAGAGTATCTGAAGTACACTCAATCCTAAATGCAAACCAGTAGCATCATGTCAAATCTAAGGAAAACCCGGTAGACGTTGCATCGCGAGGAACTAATCCAAAGGAATTAATAAAGTGTGTAGAATGGTGGATAGGACCATCATTTTTGAGAGAATTATCATTATGCATACCTCAGATAGAAGATGCAGTAACAGATCTTGAAGCCCGGAAAATTTCAGTAAATATGGCATTTACTGCAGGTGATACCATAATGGCAGAATTATTAGAAAAATATTCAACTTTGCGAAAATTATCCAGAATAATTGCTAATTATCTTCGATTTTGTAACAATGCAAGAAAATCAAGAGAAAAGCGAAAATTTGGACAATTAACGTGCAAAGATATTCAAGAAGCAACTAGTCGATTAATACAAGCAGTGCAAAATAAAGAATTTCCTGAAGACATCCGTAGTCTACAACGCAACAAGAGACTGAAATCTGACAGCAAACTGTTATCATTAAATCCATTTCTAGACACAGAAGGTATTGTACGTGTTGGAGGAAGATTAGAAAATGCGGACATCAGCTACAATGACAAGCATCCTATAATATTACCCAGCAAAAACAGATTAATCCAGTTAATAATCGACGAAGGTCACAAGACTACCATGCATTGGGGAGTTCAGCTAACACTAGCACAAACTAGACAACAATATTGGTTTATCAATGGACATAGCGCTGTTAAACGAATCATATACAGATGTGTTACCTGTTTCCGGCACAAAGCACAAACAGGAAACCAGTTAATGGGAGATCCTCCAAAACATCGAACAACAGTAGCAAGGCCATTTACTAACAGTGGTGTAGACTATGCAGGATCCCTAAATATGAGAATGTCAAGGGGCAGGGGAGCTAAATCATACAAAGGATATATAGCAGTATTCGTATGCCTTGCCTCTAAGGCCATTGACTTAGAAGCTGTAAGCGACTTAACAGCTGAAGCATTTCTAGCAGCGTTTAAACGCTTTACGTGAAGAAGAGGTGCAGTCAACAACTTGTATAGTGACAACGGTACGAACTTTGTACTAGCAAATAAGATACTTCAAATCAACACGGAAGACTTCAAGAAAAAATACATGGAGAAACTGTCAATGGAAATGACAAATTTAGGAACAACTTGGCACTTCATACCACCATCAGCACCTCATTTCGGATGATTATGGGAGGCAGGCGTGAAATCAGAAAAACATCACCTAAAATGAACTGTTGGCGAAACTTTGCTGACATTTGAGGAGATAACCACAGTCCTAGTTCAGATTGAAGCATGTCTGAACTCGTGACCATTATGCCCCATTTCCACAGATCCCAAAGATTTGGATGTATTAACACCGGGACATTTCTTAATAGGATCTCCTTTACTAGCTCCACAACCGCTAGTAATATGCACAGCTTAACAAGATGGCAGCTTTTGGATCGCTTACAACAAGACTTTTGGAAAAAATGGTCAATGGAATATTTAACACGACTACAACAGCGACCAAAGTGGACGCAGAAAACTCAAAACATTAAAATCGAGGACATAGTTCTCATTAAAGATGAACTACTACCGCCGACAAGATGGGCCTTGGGAAGAATTACGGAATTGCATCCAGGTTACGATGGATTGATCAGAGTGGCATCTATAAAAACGAAAAGCAACACATTGAAACGTCCAATAACTAAAATTTGTCCTCTACCTACCGTGGATAATGACATCAAAAAGCCTTCAGTATCAACCGTATTAGTACACACTCATTAAATTGGAGAGATACCAGAAAAGAATAAGCTCAATGCAGCAACTATATCCGTCAATAAAGGTCGACAAGCTAACGCTCAGCCACTCATCAATAAGGTTAATAATGGAAAATTAACAAATTATAACAGATTGATCAACGTAGACTTAAAAAGAGCGAGAATAGCAAGTATTCAAAGAAATCCCAAGAAAATTCGGATTCATCCTGTTTCAAGATACGATAATCTCATTCCACAAACAACACCAATTAAAGAAAGGTCAATACGCAGAGAAGAAGCTGAGCATACAAACCTCCCGAGACACCGGAATCAAGGCACCTTAACGACAATGAAAATAAGAACTTCAACGGTTCTACTGACATTAGCCTTGTTACTGTTACCTGTTCTAGCATTCGGATCAATCGAACATATTGAGGTAACTCCTTTTGAGCACCATCCCGGTATATATTTTGAGGAACTTGGCCAAGTAAATCTTATAAATAACGAATGGAACATAATGGCATATTATAACATTCAAGGGTATTGGCTAGAATTGCTCGGAATAAGGAAATATACAGGCGAACTAGATCGACTCTGCAATATAACCATACTTAGGAAGGATTACTGCGCTGCTATACTTGTTCAACTTCAACATCAACTTGTGCAACTGGAGGAAAATAATGACATAATATATAGACAAGGCGGAAGCATCCAACATCTATTAACAAAGAGGTCTCCACTTGACTTAATCGGCACCATAGCTAATAAAC
Source organism: Xylophagus ater (assembly GCA_963422695.1). NCBI lineage: Eukaryota > Metazoa > Arthropoda > Insecta > Diptera > Xylophagidae > Xylophagus > Xylophagus ater. Next base: position 20,590,343 of record OY730479.1, read on the forward strand.
TTTTTGGGATATTAGACTCGGAATATGCCACCCATATGGATAGAGAAATTGAAATGACTCGTATTAACCAACAACATCTCTTAGAGTTAGTTAAAAATCAAACTTCAGTAATCGAAGCAACATTAAACATTTTAAAGAGTGGTGACGAATCTATCAAATCCAAATTCAAGGTTATTGATAATCAACTAGAAGCATTAACTAATTATGTTGAAGCAACCAGTTCAGATGTCTATCATCAACAAACATTCACATCATTTCTGCTACAGACAACAATAATACTTCACGATTATCAGCGAACACAAGATGCCATTCTTAAAGTATTAACAGATCTTCAACACGGAAAGATTCACCCCCTTTTGCTTACACCAACACAATTGCGGAATCAACTAGCATTAATAAAAGAAAATCTACCTCCTACACTATCAATACCAGGGCAAGGAAAAGACGGAATGCACAGAATCTACAATCTAATGACAGCAAAGGTTAGAGTAATGAGATCACGCATTCTATTCAGCATTAGAATACCACTTCTTCATAACGAGTTCTATCAGATATTTAAATTAATACCTGTACCAACTCCCCACGACAACGAATTTATATTTATTGAACCATCCACGGACTTTCTAATAGTAAGATTGCATCGAGATCGGTTTTACCCTCTGTCACAACTAGAGCTGGATAAATGTAAACACTTAGAAGAGGAAGAGTATCTTTGTAAACAACGTCATCCTATTTACAACAGCAAGTCAAATGTCAGTCGTTGCGAAATAGAATTGCTTAACCACAGGAAACAATTATCATCAAGATGTAAGCTCCGTAAAACTAGCCCAACAAGAGTTTGGATTCAACTTCACAATCTAAATAGTTGGCTATATGTGCTCAATGAAGAATATACATTCAACATTGTTTGTGGCAAGAAGGTGATCGAAAAAACCTTAAAGGGGGATGGGTTACTTAGATTGAAATCTGACTGTGTCATCAAACAGACTTCAATGATGATTAGTGGACACAATTTATACCAAACTCAATTGAAAGCATCATTTATACCAACAATAAATCTCAGTCCACAAATAAAAGAACAGTTCAACATACAACCACCGCAAGTTGCTAAAGCAGAAATCTACCTCCGAGACAACACCAAGGAATATAATGATATCACGAAGGAAATTGAACGGTTAAAGAAGGAAAAATTACCCGAACAACTAGATCATCATGATATACATCAATATACCGTCAGCTACAGTATGCTGATACTGCTCCTGGCATTGATTGCGTTTCTAATTTATAGAAATTCTGACACTCTGGCCAAATGTACTTGGTGGAAGAAAGAACCACAAATAGAACTGCCCCCAATACCGGAACACGAACGTCAAGGTTATCAGTGGAGGACTTCAGTGTTCTACAATAGATACAACACGGTAGGGGAATATGTGCAAGCGTGCACAAATTAATAACTCACCAAAATATGAAATTAAGAAATTATGATAAGAACTTAATATAGATATAAGAATTCTACGAAAAAACTGAATTCTTATAATCATATTTCGTTCATATTTTTTACAATATATTTTCCCAGACACATTTTTTCCATATGAAAATGCAATAATAGCAAAATTGTATGTTACTTTCTCATAGATCATAGATTTAGATTTATTTTATTGAGACTTAGAAATAATATAACATATAGTACAATTTATTTTAAAATTTCAAATTATCCACTAGTTGGCTTTAGCACCTAACTTAAACTAATCACTTCAAGAGAAAATAAAAAAAATTCATAAAAATTCAAACATTCAATTTCATTAAATAAAAATCTCATGTAAAAGTGCTTGCTCCCGGCACTACAAAAATTACTTAAAACTAAACTTAAAACTAGGTAACAAATACAATATTAAATAATAATATAAAAAAAGGAAACGACAATTCCAAGCCGTTTCAAGCAAGAGCTAGAGAGATGACCGACTTCACAACGAACTCTTCTCAATAGAGCTGTTAACCTCGGTAAATGTGGCCTGCATCTTTTTTATAAAGATTCATTGTTAGAGGGTCATCGTCGGAAGGATTAAAAAACCAAACCGAGTTAACATTGAGGAGGATTAATGGAGATGCATAATATTCAGCACCGAGCGGCGAAGATTCGTTGGTAATAAATAATGACTTAATTAAGTTATTGGAGTGATTCTCCATTTTCATAAATCTTTTTTTTGTTAGGTTAATTAGGTATGACGTAAAAGGAATAACTCTCGATGATTCGTATATAAATTTATTCGGAAACCATTTACCTCCCGGTCTACGAAATTTACCTAGACATTTTCTGAGAATTGTTCTTTCAAAAGTTTCTAATTCTTTAACAACATTTGGAGTAATAAAAATCCATACACCAAAACCGTAAGTTATGACAGGTCTAATCAATGTTGTATATATTAACAATTTGGTTCTCGTTTCCAAAGCTGTGGAGTTTAAAAGTGGTTTTAACAGAGCTGCGGCTTTTTTGCTTTATTCAATGCATATCTTGCATGTGGGTTAACTTTCAAACGATGGTGCATTTTAATTCCCAAATATTTAATTTCCTCTTTTAGGGGAATGACTTGGCCTAATATAGAAAGTTGTAAGCGTTTACTTTCTCCTACCGCTAGATAATGACTTTTACCGCTAGCATTCCTGAAGCAAATGAGTTCACATTTGTTCAAGTTGATATTAATACCCCATGTTTTGTAATATACTATTAATTTAGTAAGACGAGCCTTAATTTCCTCAAGTGCTTCAGATGGCCTTTTACGTGAGATCGAAATTATAGTATCATCCGCGTAAAGTATTGCGCTTGAATCCCTAATAGGGAAGTCGTGGAGAAAAATGTTAAATAGCCTCGGACCCAATATTGAACCCTGAGGAACTCCGGATTTAACATCTAGATATTTAGACTTGTCATTCTTAATTTGTATAAAAAGTTTTCTGTTCCGAAGAAAACTGAAAATAATTTTTAATAAAGGATGAGGGCAACCAGCCCTAAGTAATTTAAAAATTAACCCATTAGACCAAACTGAATCAAAAGCCTTCTCCAAGTCAATAGCGCACGCTACCGTACATTCTTGATTTCGGAGCCCTTTAATTATTAAATCCTGGAATACTAATAGCGCATGTTGAATGAGCTCTCTCAAAGCCAAATTGATTATCTGGTATTAAACTTGTCTCTTCACAAAAATCCTCCACATGAGAGAGCATAGATCTCTCAAGAATTTTACCCAGATTTGATAGCATAGAAATAGGTCGAAAATTCGAAACATCTTGAGATAATTTATTTTTTGCTATAGGAATAAATGTTACTTTCTCATAAATATTGTAAATTCAATTAATTCAATATTAACCAAATTTACTTTGTTAAATGATATTTATGAGAAGATACAATTTTGCTACTATTATACTACTACTACTGTTTATACTATTTTATAAAATGCAATATCTGCATTATTTTTGTATAAATGTGAAAATTTTATAGAATAAAGTTAGTTATCGTTCAAAACTCATCGTTTCATTATTGAACACCTCCCCTTCGGTCGATTTTGCTGAAATGCAATACCAAACGCAGTTAAGGAATAACCAACTTACATTCTAAATTTCAACAAAATCGAATAACGCGTTTTTGAATTATCTTGTCCACAGACGGACGGAGGGACGGACGGACGGACGGACGGACATGCATAAATCGATATAACTTTTGATTCCCTGCACAACCATACCCTTGAAATTTTTCTGCGATGATTATTTCTATGCGTTACACACTTAGTGACAAAACTAATATACCCTCTGGTAGTAACTACCATAGGGCATAAAAACGACAAAACTTTATGGTCACCCTTGTTTTTGGTTAATAACTTCGCTGCCCCTCAGTCGATTTTGCTGAAATGGAATACCAAATCCACTATAGAAATAACCAAGTAGCATTCTAAATTTCATCAAAATTGTATAACGCGTTTTTGAGTTATCTTGTCCACGGACGGACGGTAGTACCTAACATGTAGCATTAATAAAGGGAATTTTTTTCAGAATTTTGGCTCATTTTCAAACCCCAATTACAGCAATTACTTCTGACTGAATTTCACAATTTTTTTTAAATAGTCTATGAAATGTCATCTTTCAAGCGCGCTATAATATAACGTGATAGGGTTAGAACTAAAATTATGCAACTCTAAAAAGATCTATTGGAAAAAAATATTCGAAAATATTTCAATGAGACTTCTGCGCCTGGACATTCCCAACTAATTTGTTAATTCTTGGCTCTATTGTCTGTAATGCTACTTGCATGCAGACATCTAATCGCAATCGATGACGATTATATTTTCACCAAAAATTATCATAGCCGATTTTTTGATGCCCTATGGTAGAAATGGGAGAGAAAAATTGTGAAAACTAACAATATATCAAGGCTTTTTCATCATAACTTTGTTTGCCCTTTTCAAAATTTTCTCTAATTTGTAAGTAACCCAGACCCTGGTAGCATAAGTCTAATTTGCAAATTTTATTCAAATCGGTGTACTAGTTCTGAATTTACATCAAAAAAACTTTCTGAACAGGCTTATTTCTTCCTACGACTATTTCTTTCTCCACTACCCTTGGACCGATATCACTGAAATTTACAATGGTATCGTCTATTTATGTAATTAACTTGCATAATTAATTTAAACAAAATCGATTGGCAAATTTTCCAATTACATCCGAAAAACCATAACAAAAAAAACGACAAAACCTTCTGGTCACCCTGGTTTTTCCTTTATAACTTTGGCCCCCGTGAATCGATTTTGCTCAAATGCAATACCAAACCAAGTTAAGGAATAAGCAACTCATACTTCATGAAAATCGGATAACGCGTTTTTGAGTTATCTTGTCTACGGACGGACGGATGGACGGACGGACATGCATAAATCGATATAACTTTTGATTCCCTACACAACCATACCCTTGAAATTTTTTTGCGATGATTATTTCTATGCGTTACACACTTAGTGACAAAACTAATATACCCTCTGGTAGTACCTACCATAGGGCATAAACAGAAACAAACACAAAGGAAGAATATACTTAAAATTAAAAGATATAAAATTCATATCTAAATGACGAAGCGAACAAATAAAACAGCTGAAAAAAATTTGCCAAGCAAATCTACATAGCAGAGATGCAAACCGGTTTCTTTGAACCACTTTGAACCGAACCAAAACCACTGAACCATCGAAATTTTCCGACGCAAAACCAAAACCAAAACCAAACCACTTTTAAAATGATTCGGTCGAACCAAACCAAAACCAAACCAGTTTTAAAATTAATACTTAAACCGAACCATAAACCGAAATTTTTCTATTGGTTTATGGTTCGGTTCAACAGAAAAAATTGTCCTATAATTTACATTTTCCTTTTAAAAAAACTGAAAAAGTCTACTACATTTTCTTATAAAAACGATGGTTAATCAACATTCAACAGTTTGCTAGTTTTCAAATTTGTTTTTAACAAGTAATCAAACACGACATAGTTTTTCATTTAGTGAAATCATAATTAAAATAAAAAGAGAAACAAACCCAAGAAGTAAGAATATACTTAAAATTAAAAGATATGAAATTTATATCTAAATGACAAATGTAAGCAAGTCTGTATATTTTTGAGTTTAATAAACAAAGATAACAAATACCCGGTTTTTAAAAAAATTTGTTTGTGATTCAATAACAAATAGCAGTAAGTACAATGAATGCTGTATTGTTATGACAAATAATCCCCCAAAAAATTTAATGCGTCATCTTAAAAAGAAGCACTCCGAATCCTACGACATAATTGAACAAATAAAACAGCGGAAAAAAATTTGCCAAGCAAATCTACATTGGCTTCCTTCGTTTCTGTCACAACAACTAAAAAAAAAAAATATTTGTTCTGAACCAAAACCAAAACCAAACCAAAACCAAAACCAAAAATTATACAGTCTTTAAACCAGAACCAAACCAAAACCAAATTTTGAAATATTTAGAAACCAAAACCAAACCAAAAACCAAAAAGAAGGTTTATGCTTAAACCAAAACCGAACCAACTGTAAAAAAGTCTTGGTTTGCATCTCTGCTACATAGGCTTCCTTCGTTTCTGTCACAACAAATAAGAAAAAAGACATATTTGTTCTGAACCAAAACCAAAACCCAAAATTATGCAGTCTTTGAACCAGAACCAAACCAAAACCAAATTAATATATATAAAAGGCTAGTTATATATATAAAAGGCTAGTCCTTCCTTCTGTCCGTCCTATTTTGTCCGGAAAGAAACGGCGTTGAGCAAAAAAAAAAAAAAAACACTTTTTGATATGTTGTAGAGAATTACTTGAAACGTGGAGAAATTTTGTTTACAAAGGGGGCTTGAAAGCTTATTTCGGGAAACCTCATCTATTATCTGAAATATACATCGGACATGATTCTGACCTGAGGCAATCTGATTAAGATTCTTATGCCGGACATTCTCACGTACACGGTAAAGTTCCATTTCCCACCGCTTTAGCGCTGGAGGCAATACAAATTTATGAACTTTTTATATAGAGGTCACACGCAATTACAATGTTCAGCAAAGTTGTGGAGCATTTCATGGCGACTATTTCTTTCGAAGACCATACAGTTCTATTTCTCACCACTTTGGCGCTGGAGTCATTAAAATTTTGGAACTTCGTAGTTAGAGGTCACACGCGATTACGATGTTCAGCAAAGTTATGGTGGTTTTCATGCGGATTATTTCTGTCGCAGACGATATAGTTTCAGCTCTCACCGCTTTGGCGCTGAAGTCAATATAAATTTTTCAAGTTCGTATTTAGAGGCCACACAAGATTGTAATGTTCAGCAAAGTTGTGGAGGTTTTCATGGGGACTATTTATTTCGAAGAGCATATAGTTCTATCTCTCACCGTTTTGGCGCTGGAGTCATTACAAACTTTTGAACTTCGTATATATTAGTCACACACGAGTACACTGTTCGGTAAAGTTATGCAGATTATCACGGGAATTATTTCCGTCGAAGACCAAGCAGTTCTATCTCTTACCGCTTTGGCGCTGGAGTCAATAGAAACTTTCGAACTTTTTATATACAGGTCACAAGCGATTACAATATTCAGCAAAGTTTCGGAGGTTTTCATGGGTATTTTTTCTGTCGAAGGTAAAATAGTTCCATCTCTCACCATTTTGGCGCTGCGGTTGTTTAGGCCCCTACTCTATAGAGGTTTTTGCGTTAGTAATATGTGTTTGACGGAAGCTATTTTACCAACCGGGAAATGGGATCAATTTAATGTCTTCACTCGGGGTGTTGCGGGGCAAATATCGACTTAAGACATGAAATATATCACCAGAGGTGCTACGAGAACGGGGTAAAAGATCCATTATGTTGCGAATTAATACGCTTCGCTTGAATATATTTTGTTAATTTTCGGTGATTTGTAAACTGAAGTTTTTAGGGGCCGTCTTAGGACGGGTTACCACCTAGTTTTGAAATATTTAGAAACCAAAACCAAAGAAAAACTAATATATAGGGTGATTCAAACCTTACTTTTTTTTTCAATAGGGTTTTTTTGACAGATCACGCGTGACTAGTGTCATTCTGATTTGTCATTTTTGTTCAGTATTGTATGGCAATTCATCATGTCAAGACTTACATCGTCGTTTGTTTGCTGAATGGGCGCTTGAACGCATCGAAGAAAATCCGGAATTTTCAAGCCAAATTTTGTTCAGTGATGAGGCTCATTTCTGGTTTAATGGCTACGTTAATAAGCAAAATTGCCGTATTTGGTGTATGGGCCGGGGGCATCATCGGTCCGTATTTCTTCAAAAATGCGGCCGGCGACCACGTAGCGCTATCGTGCCACGATAACGGACTTTTTGGTAACTGAAATTGAAGCCCATGGTCTCGACAATATTTGGTTTCAACAAGACGTTCTACAAGCCATACAGCCCGTGTTACAATGGATTTATTGCAAAATCATTTCGGTGAGCAATTAATTTCACGTTTTGGCCCATTGAATTGGCCACCAAGATCGTGCGATATTACACCTTTGGACTCTTTTCTTTGGGGCTATGTAAAGTCAAAAGTCTTTGCCGATAAACCAGTGACAATTGAAGCATTGGAAGCGAACATTACACGTGTCGTTCATGAGAATTCGGTCGAAATGCTTGAGAGAGTGATCGAAAATTGGACCGCCAGACTGGCCGAGCTGAAACGTAGTGCCGGCCAACATTTGAAGGAAATTATTTTCAAACATTAATTGCCATACTATGTGCTTAAAGTTGATAATAAAGATTTGATATTTGCATTCAATTCTAAGTGTTTTATTTTCATTTAAAAAAAAAAGTAAAGAAGGAATAACCAAAGACAGTAAATTATGATAAGATGTGTAAAATTGGGTTTGCCCACAAATTTCGACTTAAAAAACTAAATGAAATATAAGGAAATAATATACGAGGAGAATTCTTTCTTATTTTTACATTTCGTTTTTGAGCTTTGGTTTTTGTACTGGATTGATAACTTTTTTCAAATCATTTAAAGAAATTAAGCTTTCAATTCGTTCATTTTATAAATCCCGTAGATGAGTATATTTTGTTCTTGGTTTTTTTTTTCTTTCTCATTTTAGAATTAAAGTGTTTGATAGTAGAGAAACTTTTATTCTATTAATGTGCGCATACAAACAATTTGTGGCTTTGAATATATCTTATAGAGAAATATGATTGATATATTTGCTGTCGGTTCTTTCCTACACTGATTTTAGAATTCAAACGTACTTTTAGAAATATTTTGTATGTTCGATTGTGTGTGTAACAAGATAATGTCGATTGTATTATATGTATTTTTTGAACAAATTTTTTTCTCAGAATTTCTCGTGTACTGTTAAATAATGTTAAATAAAGAATTTAAAATCTTTCGAACTTGGGCCAAGAATTGAATTGAATTTTGTTTTAAGTAATGGACATATGCATGTATCTGATTGCTTTTTTAAAAATTATAGATATATTGATATTATATGGTCAACTAAGGATTATTGGATTTCCGTAAATTTTAAATTATATATATTATATATAAAGATTATTATATAATATATTTATTTGGAAGAATTTTGTCTAACTCATTTTAAGTACGTTCGACAGTTAATATGTGATGATATTTGCCAACATACGTTTTCCTACAATTTTAACATCGAATGTTGACATAATTTTTTTCTGGAATGCTTTGAATAACCAAATAACTGATTTCATAATGTCGTGTTAGAAGGTTTGAAAATATATATCAGGATTATTTATTCATTTAAAATTTTTAAGCGTGGGTGTTTTGTAAAACTATTGGGTAAACTATTTCCATTTTTTTTGACCCAAGAACAATTCTTTTTTAATAGAACCAGAATTAAAAAATTTAGAACTTCCTTTCGATGTTCTAAACATTGGTTCTCAGCAAACCAACTGGGGTAAAATTCATTAGTTCTTTGAATGCATTCCTCGATAATTTTTGCTTTTAAGTTGGTAAAATGCAAATAATTATCAAAAAAAGTTTCATATATTTGAAAATGCAATTTGCAAATTTCGAAAAAAAGATCGGAAGGATTTTGTAGAAAAGTCCTTTCAGTAGTTTTGTCGAAATTTTTGTGTTTAATAAGTTTTTCCGACGGTAAAAGAAAATCACATTCGTCTTTATTCATTATCATGGCACAATTTGGACAGTTTATTTTTTTCAAAATAATTTTTAAAATTCCATAGCCGACAATATATCTTTTTGCTGGGTCTGCGACGTCGGAATTACTCTTGGAGTTTAAGGTTTCATTTATTTTCGCATCTTTTTCTATATCATCCAAAACAATTTCAGAACTTTGTGCCAATAATCTGGATGTAATTTCATTAGAATTATCAATATAAGTATCTTCTAATGGGTTATCCCAATTAAGTAAAATGTCTTCATCAGTTTCACAATTCTTATTTGCATATGAGAACGTTATAATTCGCACTGACATTAGGCGCGCAACTATTCCATTCAACTCGTTGGATACTAGGATTTTTGTTATTACCGCCCTTTGCCCGAATTTGCGCAAACATATTCTCTAATGGATCCTGATTTAGTCGAGATGTAATATAAAGTTAATTTTTAAATATTTGTCCGAAAATATATCTGTACTTAAATTCAAAATACCATTAATTGTAAGATATAATCGGTCAAAACAATAGTTTTTTTTTTGCAGGGAGACCCAATTTTGTAAGATATCCTTTGAATTCATTTAAATAGTTAAATTGAGTACAATTTTTTGTTAATGGCTTCCGATATGGATTTTTTTCCGCACAATTACGTCTATTTAGGCAGTCAAAAACTTTGTCAAAACTACGAGCGAATTTACTCGTCGCTGCTGCATATAATTTAATAGCTTGTGGAAAGGAGTTATTTTCTAATAATGCATCTATTGCGTCAGCCATACTATTGCTCAGGACTTGCACTGCAAGTCTGACATTCATTTTATCAAAAACCCCTGGTTCAATATGTTTTTTTGTTATCTTTAGACACAACCTATATTTTTTTGATTTTTCGTCTATGCTATAAACACTTTTTATAACTTCCCAACTCGTAGGTCCGTCAGGAGTCTCAATAGTGCAATCTTTGAGTGTATTTCTTATATTTTTTAATAAATGAGGAGGATCATATAATGCAATTATTTTATTCTGATTATAATAGAAATATGGCTTCTCTTTATTAATATCTAACAGCCTATAGCATTTTTGATTATTCATACCTTGATCGCACACTATAGCTCTAACCGTAAGCCCTATTTCGAAGCATATTTTTATATTAGCCTCCAATTTTTGTTTTAAAATGGCACCATCAATGCTGCTCTCAGAAACAAAATAACTAATTATATATTTCCAATTAGAAAACAAGCCCCTGATCATGAAAACGCATATTTGTTTTCCTAGTAATAATTTCCTACCATTTTCATCTAAATGCACTAACCCATCTACGAGATCATGAGATGTATTATAAACTAAATCTCTTCTGATTGATATTTCATCAAATAATAACACTGCCTGCTTACACTGCTTGTCCATTTTATTAACTAATTGTACCAAATTTTTTATTAAAAGATCATCAAAACCTGGTTGAAGTCGTTTCACAGGACTCCACTTATATATAGCTGACTGACTAGGTAAGTGAAGACCTAAATCATCACGCAAGAAATTATAACAAGATGCAGACTTATAATTGACATTTTGAGACAAATATTTTTGGATATCATTATAGCTATTCTTTTCAGCTAAAATCATTTTAAAAAATTCTTTGCTATTTAAGTTTAGGCTAGGTAACGAATCGATATGAGCATCAATGGACTTGTTTTCTTTCAATTGTTTTGTTTTTTCTAACAACATTTCCTTTTCTTTCCATAATTGCATGCATTCCTCAGAAAAACTCTTAGCATTCTTTTTATAATATTCCAATGTTTAGAACATCGAAAGGAAGTTCTAAATTTTTTGATTCTGGTTCTATTAAAAAAGAACTGTTCTTGGGTCAAAAAAAATGGAAATATTTTACCCAATAGTTTCACAAAACACCCACGCTTAAAAATTTTAAATGAATAAATAATCCTGATATATATTCTCCAACCTTCTAACACGACATCATGAAATCAGTTATTTGGTTATTCAAAGCATTCCTGAAACAAATTATGTCAACATTCGATGTTAAAATTGTAGAAAAAGGTATGTTGCCAAATATCATCACATATTAACTGCCGAAAGTACTTAAAATGAGTTAGACAAAATTCTTCCAAATAAATATATTATATAATAATCTTCATATCTTTATATATATACGGAATATTTACGGAAATCCAATAATCCTTAATTGACCATAAAATATCAATATATCTATAATTTTTAAAAAAGCAATCAGATACATGCATATGTCCATTACTTAAAACAAAATTCAATTCAATTTTTGGCCCAAGTTCGAAAGATTTTATTATTTAGCATTATCTAAAAGTACACGAGAAACTCTGAGAAAAAAATTTGTTCAAAAAATACATACTTGTATAATAGAAAAAAAAAAAAACCAAGAACAAAATATACTCATCTACGGGATTTATAAAAGCTTAATTTATTTAAATTATTTGAAAAAAGTTATCAATCCAGTACAAAAACCAAAGCTCAAAAACGAAATGTAAAAATAAGAAAGAATTCTCCTCGTATATTATTTCCTTATATTTCATTTAGTTTTTTAAGTCGAAATTTGTGGGCAAACCCAATTTTACACATCTTATCATAATTTACTGTCTTTGGAATAACGCTTTATATATTAGTTTTTCTATGATATTAGTTTTTCTATGCCAAAACCGAACCAAAAACCAAAAAGAAGGTTTATGCTTAAACCAAAACCGAACCAATTGTAAAAAAGTCTTGGTTTGCATCTCTGGAAATTATGTGGTTAAAAGCTTTGGAAATGAAATTTGTACGAAAGAAACTGCCACCTATCTTTGAAATTGACAAATACATGAATTCAAAGTTAAAGGAAGCAACACTGGTCTAAAATGAAGTTGGTCAAAAAACAACGACGTAAACAGAAAGGTGAGCGATTTTGAGTTCTTGGCTTACAAAATTGGTAATAAATTTATTTGTATAAATTTAATCAAATCGAAACTTTGTCATAATTCGTAATCGTAATATTTAATTATTGTTGTGAATTAAAAATGTAAATGCAAATTTAATTGCAAATGTTTTGCAATTAATTTCTTTTTTTTTTGTTTTTCATTGAGAGTGTGTACGTGCAGATTTTAGTTTATAAATTGTGACGTTTCATATTTTGACGTTGCGTTTCAAATTGGAATTTGGATTTTTGGAATCTATTTGAAAATTTGGTTGTGAACAGAGTGGATGGTGGAATTTTTTCTGCTTAAAGAAAACAAAGGCTATATATGTGTGTAAATTTACGGGATTTCGTATTTATTTGTGGAATATTTATGTGATTTAAATTATTATTTTTGATAAACGTTTTATATATTCGATTTAAGGAGGAATTTGAATTGTGAGTAAAAAAATTTTTATTCGGTTTATGCAATTCCAGTAGTTGAGATCAATCAAAAACCTGTTTTTTTTTTCTCTTGGAATTTTGAGGTTAAATACGAGCAAATGAAAGTATCTCTGTTGGAATATAGTTTTTTTTTTAATTTCATTCTTGTCGTTTCTAAATTTTAAGATAATTTTTTATATTTTACAGATGAAATTTAAACAAAAGCCGAATATATGAATATATTTCGTGTTTATGATGTGTTGTAGTTCAAATAAAAGTTCACAGCAGGAGAATGTATGTTTGTGTGTCATCGTTATTTTCCATTTGGGGATTAATTCCATAGTTTTTTAATTAAAAAAAAAAATTATATATTTCCTTTTACACTTTACGTTTTTTTGAAATTTATAATACCCGTGAGTAAAATCGAACTTGTTTACTGTTTGTTGTCAAGAGAAGTGTATTTTTCCACTTATGGCCTTACCTAAAAAATTGCCTCGGTCATGTTCAAAGTAGAAAAAAGAAATTTCGAAACTTATTAAAATGTTTTTTTTTTTATTGTATTTGAAATTGTTAATCAAATATTTTATCAAGTGAACTTTTCATCTTTACTCATTACTCATTTACCTACAAAATTATTTTATTTATTTAATTGGAATACTGCCAATAGGAATGGTTGATCGAACATCAGAAATTAACTTTTGTTTTTTCTTTTTTTTCTTTTAACAAGAATGCTTTATCTTATGACCTTGATATTGAATCCATTGTCCATGTTATATATTCCTCTATCATAAAGATATTACTTTAATTTGATCCTGAGCACAATCCATAACGATTGTACAACCTTCATGAGTTTTGAAGGATGACATAGCTTTTGCTGAAGATTTTTACTAAACAGGTATATATAGGCGCAAAATGAACACTGTGGTATTTCTTAAAAGAGCCATTGAGTCCCTTGCAGTATGCGTTTTGGCTTCATCTTGTTGGATGGTTTTCCACAGCTGGCCTTTAAAAATTGCCCAACATTGAGCACTTGGTTCGTTGTTTGATTGTGTATTGTTCCATTTCAAGTTCTCCAAGCATGCTTTACAAAATCGTAAAATAAAATTTTTAAAAAAAAATTATAAATAATTCAAACCACAACATTCATTTTTCGTCACCCTATACTACTTAGTATTGTGAATGTTGTTTATATCACCAAAAAGCATATTACTAACTGACAATACAAGTAAACTGCACCAAGGAGGGAAAAATATGGAACACTAAGGGTTACCAATAGTGGTACTTTCATCTAGAGGATCCAGGTTTTATGAGTACAGTACATGCTTTTGCAGCTAATCTTAGCCTTCCTCATACGTACTGCAACATTTCTTCATTTTATGAAATAAACAGTACTAATTTTACAAAAAATTAAGGGTCTGGTGTACATTCCCGGACCCAAGTTAATTATTTTTTTTTTTTTTTTTTTGTTATTAGTGACTTAATGCATGCTCCTAGCCCCACTTAACAATTTATACTGACTGGTTGCAAATATATGACGATAATTAGGTTGTTGGGGCCGGGAATGTATACCAGACCTAAAATGGAAACTACCTTACTATAGCACAAACATTCATGGTATAATCAAAAAGGATACAATACTATAAAGAGAGTTTCCAACTTGGATTTTTAGTAGGGCACGTCTGCACACGAAATCTCATTAATATTATTTGTTAAAATGACTGTGTGATATAAAAATGCATGTATTTAAGGTCTGAACTTGATCGTTTTAAAAAAAAAAAGGCCCTATGACTGACATTTAGCATTTTGAAAACAAGTGGTTATCGACAGCTGCTTGATTTACAGTGTTGCCAATATAGGAAACTCAAATTGAATCACCCCATATATCCAAAATGTTAATGCCCTAGACGTACTACACGATTCAACGCAGTCGATTATTTTTAATCCAGATCATGCGACACATTCTGTTTTTCTGGATTAAAATTAATTATCAATTATTCTCTGACATTTCTCAAAGCTTTCTATAAAATCTTTTTTTGGTTAGGAAATTTTGGAAGTAAAAAAAAATTATTTATGAATATGCAAACATTTAAAATCTTAAAGAAAAAATTTAAAAATATGATATTTTTTTAAAAAAAGAACCATTTCCTTCAAAATACAAAAAATTAGAACCGCCAAATTCAAATCTGTGATTTAATAATGTGTCTTCTTCTTATTTGCGCTTTTTCCCGGTTTATATCTATAAATATGAGCGGTAATACCAGATTTAAAAGCGAAAGCTTTAAAGCTTTTCATACTCAGAGAACGAAAGGTTCTCAATTATTCAATAACTGAGATCAAAATTCTACGTTAAATATCCTCAATAATTGAGAAAATCTGGTCCGTTATCGAATTTTAACTGAGAATCGTGAGATAATCGAGATTATCGCTGCTAATATGTCTTTAGAGTATAAGGCTTCACAAATTTTAAACATATTAGACGAAGGCAGTAAAATTGTATTAATTTTTAATAAGCGTAATAAACAACTAGACAAGGTAGAAAAATTAACTTAGAAAAGCAAAAAGAAAGTTATTTTTTATCCAGGTTTTTCCCGACTGAGAATTGAAAACCCTGAGAACATATCCTACGAACTCCAATTTGAAAAGATAAATGTTGAATAAAAAATTTACAGCAGCTAAATATTCAATTAAAAAGTAATTAAGTATTAAAAATAAATATGAACAATCCTATACCCTATCCATACCCTACACCGGAGCAGGGTAAGTGGCAAATAAAACGAGCAGGAGTAGAAAAAAGCTTTAATTCAAATGTTTGTAGCGCTGCTTAGCAACCATATTGTAATTAAATAATAAACTTTTAGCTAAAACACTTTTAATGGTAGAAAACTGAACTAATTTCGGTGTGAGAGCTGCCCCTGGTCTGAAAGTAGTGTAGGATTTGCACTTTTGTTGTTTTTGTTTTCAATGTAAAAATTTGCTCTACCCCAGAGCAAGTGGCAAATAAAACAGACTTATAATATCTAATCAATCAATTGGAAAATATTTCAAATCTCTCCTTTTTTTTTTTGTTAAAACCCTATTAATTTTATTGAAAAAATTAAAATTAAATATTTCAACCGAAAATGCAAGTGTGAATTGAACTCTTCTCACTTAATACAATAATAATGCGCAGCATCTTAATAATCTTCATACACCTGGTTTATTATTACAAAAATTGGCTACTTACAAACACTAAACGCTGAATTAGGTAATTTTTACACATATGTATATTCGTTGTAAACTACTTTATTATAAAAATAAAATTACGCAATATTTATAATAATTCTGATGATGATATTTATTTACTAGAACGTGGCCAAAAAGTGTATAAAAAAAAAATCAAAAGTTATAATCACAATATTACAGCTTATCAATTCGGTTTGACGTTGTTCGAAATAATTGATTAAACTATGCTAAATTTCTTTTGTTTTTTAAGACAAAGTTTAAATTTAATTATAAAGTAAATATCAATTAACCTTGATTTTCAAACGACTTAAAGTAATTTTTATTCAATGAGCCGTAGTCAATTCAGATTTATTTAAGTAGGTGGAATTTTTTCTTGGCTTGTATTTCATTGTTCATCGGAAACTGATTCATAATATTACTATAATTAATTGCTTATTCAAACATATTTTTTTAATATTTATGTCCTACGGTAGATACTACCAGAGAGGGTATATTAGTTTTGTCACTACATTTATAACACATCGAAATAATCATCATAGTAAAGTTTCTTCAATGGTATGGTTGTGTAGAGAATAAAAAGTTATATCGATGTATGCATGTCCGTCCGTCCGTCTGTATACAAGATAACTCAAAATCGCGTTATCCGATTTTGATGAAATTTACAATGTAAGTTGGTTCTTCCTTAACTTGGGTGGTTGGTATTGCGTTTCAGCAAAATCGGTCGAGGTGGAACGAAGTTATAAAACAAAAGCCAGGGTGATCAGGAAGTTATGTCATTTTTTTTATCGTTTTTTGGATTTAATTCGGAAATTTATGGAGCAATTTTGTTATTTACATGCATTGGTTACATGAATTGGCGATAATACTACTGTGTTCAAAAAGTAAGGTGAATTTTTAATTTAAACTTCCCGCGTTAACCGAATCGGACAAATGAATTTTTTTTCAAGTTGGTAGAAGTGTTAGTGACGTCTGTGACAAATTACATGTCAATATCATCATTAGTTTTTAGTTTACGCTTGGTTTTGTGAACATGCTTCAATGCGCGTAGCGATTCACGTTTGATCTCTTCAATCGACTCAAAACGATTTCCACGGAGTGGTCTCTTGAGCTTTGGGAACAGCCAATCATTTGTTCGATTCGATTAACGCGGGAAGTTTAAATTAAAAAATTCACCTTACTTTTTGAACACAGTGGTATATAAAATTTCAGTAAAATCGGTCTAAAATGGTAGAGAAAGAAATAGTTGTGGGAAAAAAAACCTTTTTATAAAGTTTTTTTCGATGTAGTTTAAAAACTAATTTACCGATTTGAATAAAATTTGCAGAAGATATTTATGCTACCTATGAATTAAAGCTACTTAGAGCAAGTCGAAACAAAGTTATGAAGAAAAAACCTTGAAATATTAGTAATTTTGGTTCTTTTTACTCACAGTTAATTCATTGAAGTATAGATTTCTTAACTACGAGTTCCATTTCTATCACAGGGTATCAAAAAATCGGATATACGCCGATATAGGCGCAAATTAATATACATATACCGGGTCCGACAATTGAAGTGTCCGTCTAATTCAAATCGCTGTCAAATGTAAACTGTACATTTTGCAATACTAACATTTGACATGAATGTTGCTTGACATATTGTCTGTCAGTAGTAAAAATTATTTGTTGGTGAAAAAACGTGTTCTTATTTTTTGTAAAATAAACCTTAAACGGAATTCAATTGTTGCGCTTCATTTTATTGGAAAGTCAAACATCGAAATTCACCATATTATTCACCAGATCTGAATCCATTGGATTATTCCATTTGGGGAATTTTACAAGCAGCGGTTTCCAAAAAAAAACACACAACTTTGGCCGGTTTAGAAAAAGATTTGACTCGTGAATGAAACCGTTTAAGTGAAGACATTGTGTGAGCATCGTGTGCATCATTTAAAAAGAGATTCAAGCTGGTGGTTAAGTCAAAAGACGGTTACATACCATTCGAATAATTGTAAAATAACCTATGTATTATAAACTATCATTGCCATGAATTTTAATAAAACCGACCAATAAACAAATAAATTACAGCGTTTTCACACTTTGACACTTCAATGACCAGACCCTTTATAAAAGCGAAGTCCTTCTGTCTTTCTTCCTTTCATTCTATCCGTCCTATCGTTGAGGAAAAAAACAGTTTTGATATGTAGTAGAGAATTACTTGAAACGTGAAGAAATTTTGTTTCCGGGAAGATTGGGTGTCGGAGGAGGTACAAAAACATCCTTTATAATCTGAAGTATATAGTATGTACGTCGGACATGATTTTGATCTGAGACTTTTACTTTTACTATTATTATATATTATATATTGAGATTTTTATGGAGGACATTCTGACGTACACGAGTTCCATATCCCACTGCTTTGGCAATACAAGTTTTTGAACTTCATATATAGAGGTCACACACGATTACAATGTTCGGCAAACTTGTGGAGGTTTTCATGGGGAATATTTATGCCGAAGATCATATAGTTCTATTTTTGACCACTTTAGCGATCACACGCAATTACAATGTTTAGCGAATTGTGGAGGTTTTCATGGGTATTATTTCTGTCGCAGATCTTATAGTTCCGCCTCTCATCATTTTGACGCTGCGATAGTTCTTAGGTTGTTTTGGCCCTTACCCTATGAACGTTTTGTGATTATACTTAATGTATGTTTGATGATAGCTGTTTTGCCAACCGGCAAATATTTTAATTGTATACTAAAACAACCAGAGAGGTGACTAAGAGTAGTGCAAGGATTGAGGGGGCTTATTTTTATGATCCATAATGTTGCGAATTGATATGCTACGCTGAAATAATTTTATTAATTGAGCTGTTTTTTTGAAAGTGGTATAAGTCCATTTTTCAAAAAATTGAGTATAGTACGTTACAGTCATATATACGTATAGTACTATCTTTGCAAATAATTTAATAGTAAGTTTTCTGCTTCAAAAACGTTGAAAAAACGATATATATTCAAGTTGTCTAGTACAATTTGTATGGGAAACATTTTGCAAAATTGCTTATAACTCGAAATCGGAAAAATGGGCTTATACCACTTAAAAAAAAAAAAACAGCTCAATTTATAGTGACTTGTAAGCTGAAATTTCTAGAAGCTCGTCTTGGGACGGGTAACAAAAAAACTATTAGATTCCTATACTTTGCACCAAAATTATTAAAAACCACTTCAGAAAAATTTCTTTCAGCTTCACCTTATTTTATTTCGAAAATTTTATTACATTCATACAATTAGTTTTAGAATTAAATTTGAATAATTAATCAAAAAAACTTAAAGCCTAATGTCCTATTTGAAAGTGATCACCGCACATTTCACTTTATGTAACACAGAGTCTACATTAGATTTTATTTCTGGTATATCAGCTGGCTTACCAGAAATAAAATACTACCAGTTTTTTTTTTACGTGGGCCATTACTGGTATACCAATTCAGTATCTAACATGCCGTTGAACCGAGAACAGAAAATAAAAATAACCAAAATATTGGCTTTAAAGTGTCGAATTCAATTCTGTAGCAATATCTTCCCATGCCCTTTTTTTAAAATCAATCCTTATACATTTTTCTTCTTTTTCTCGAAACATATTTATCAATTTGATAATTTCACTCTGCAAAAATTTAGTTTCCGTCATTTTATTAAATACAAATGTCAAAAATTGGTATACCAGCGCTGTCTACGAAAATGGTATACCAGGGTGGTATACACTAGCTTTTTAGCTGGTATGTATAAAAGCTAATGTAGAACCTGTGTAAGGCAATCACTTTCGTTCTCGCTTCAACTTAATTTTTTCGTCGACTGTAGCTGTCAGTTTTGAAAATAAAAATATTTTGTTTGTCAATAAAAAAATATTGTGTTGTATCGAAATGTATTTGTTAATACTTTCTTTTTAATAAACGTAAAAGTTTTATGATAATAGTTGCTTTATAAATAATTAATATTTTCTACATATTCACAGCACATTAACATTTAAAATATTATTCAAAAATAAAAAACAAACGATTTTAATGTTCTAACTAATATTATTAAATTAATTTACTTATATAGCGTGATTCATTCTTTACTTTTTTTTTAAATAAAAATAAAACACTTAGAATTGAATGCAAATATTAAATCTTTATTATCAACTTTAAGCACATAGTATGGCAATTAATGTTTGAAAATAATTTCCTTCAAATGTTGGCCGGCACTACGTTTCAGCTCGGCCAGTCTGGCGGTCCAATTTTCGATCACTCTCTCAAGCATTTCGACCGGAATCTCATGAATGACACGTGTAATGTTCGCTTCCAATGCTTCTATTGTCACTGGTTTATCGGCAAAGACTTTTGACTTTACATAGCCCCAAAGAAAAAAGTCCAAAGGTGTGATATCGCACGATATTGGTGGCCAATTCACTGGGCCAAAACGTGAAATTAATTGCTCACCGAAATGATTTTGCAATAAATCCATTGTAACACGGGCTGTATGGCTCGTAGCACCGTCTTATTGAAACCCAATATTGTCGAGACCACGGGTTTCAATTTCAGGTACCAAAAAGTCATTAAGTCATTAGCCATTAAGCCAGAAATGAGCCTCATCACTGAACAAAATTTGGCTTCAAAATTCCGGATTTTCTTCGATGCGTTCAAGCACCCATTCAGCAGATGTTGCTCAGATGTAAGTCTTGACATGATGAATTGCCATACAATACTGAACAAAAATGACAAATCAGAATGACACTAGTCACGCGTGATCTGTCAAAAAAACCCTATTGAAAAAAAAGTAAGGTTTGAATCACGCGTTATTTTAAAAAAAATGAAAATAAAAACGAAATAAAATAAGAAATTTGCCAAAATATCAACATCTGAAATTATATGAAAACGACAGATCTGTCGCCTGATATGCGACGATATTAAAGCGATATCACCTTACGGAATGCCGGAATGCGATAAGTGAATATCGCCTGTCGCATTACAGAATGTCATTTCTAGTCAACTTTGATCTATCACTTGGTCTCTCTGCACTATCTTTGGGATCGATTTTACTCAAACTGATGATATATATGGCGTGCAAAACCAACGTACATGAACAATTTTAATAATTTCGAATTACAACTTTTCAAATGAACTAGAATGGGAATATTTGAAACTGTAAACATAGAACAATCAACTAGTAAGAATTCGAAACTAGAGCAAAAGCTTAATGATTACATACAACATGTTTCTGCGAAAATACCAAAATAAAAATACAATTGGATCCGTTCGGTCTTTATTTATGCGTAGACAAAAATAGTTCAATCGTAACGGCTCGGTTTGCGCATAAACGTACTGACAGACATACTATTTCAGTATAAGTATCTAAATCCAGAAAACTAAACAAAAAAAAGTTAAAACTTAAATGACGGCAGATTTTACTGTATAACTACTCGTTTTGCCCAAAAACCAATACCAAATCGAAATATATATTCTAAATAATATACAGGTATCCCTCGAATAGCACGGTACTTGAATAGCACGAAGTCGCGAACAACACGATCAAAAATTGCGACAACCCTTGAATAGCACGAGATTTGAATTACACGAATTTGCAAATGTCTAGACACATATTACTGTTAGCGATGACACTGTCCATATGTACATAACAGATTTGCAGGAAATACATAGATATCAAAGAAAGTTGTAAAACTCAGTTCTTATCGTAAATAGATTTTTTCTCTTCATTGTGCTCAGAATAGTTTTAGTATAATAATAGTTTAGTTGCATAAAGTTGAGAGTGCTTACTTCTCTTTGGAATCAAATGTACAAATTTGTATGGATATCGAATTTTGAATTGCACGGTTTTTGAATAGGACGTAACAATATTTTCAATATTGTATGAATTATTAGTATCGAATACCACGAATTTCAATAACACGGTACCAGTTAACCGTGTTATTCGCGGGATCCCTGTAATTGCTTTAATTGTGTGTCTTTGAAAACTTACTAATTCAGTACGTTCGAAACATTTTAGTCTACGCATAAACGAAAATCGAACCAATCCGATAGTAATGGGCTTTAGTTTGGTACGAACCAAATCATATCGAACTGCTTTGGTTCGCAAATAAACGTACTGATTGATATATAGTAGATGGATATGTCTTATGAAAGTGTCTCTGGACAACTTTATACAAGTATTCAAAGATGAGAATGCTTACAGTGAAGGTATCACTTATGCTGGGGAAACATTTTTGGTTGCACTTTACAAAATAAATATTGATGACGTTCCTACCAACATTTTATTAAATCCATAACAATAAATAAATTTACATAGGTCTCTTTCCTTCCTAAAAGCGACGCTGCGCGATATCATTCTTTACGGACCTGCCATCAAGTTCAATTATGGTACAACAAATATAAGAATGCAGCTGATTGGAGATGGAAAAGTAGTAAATTTGGCCTTACTCCAATACTTATGATGAACGATTCTGCACCCGAAGTTCTATTAAAGGGTATTTCATGTAAATGTAAAAAAGGATGTGGGACAACATGTTGTTTTAGAAAGGCAGGCTTAAAATGTTCAATTATATGCGCCACTTGCACAGGAATTTAGTGTAATAATATTCCGGAAATAATGGTGAACCACCTGAAATCAATCAATTTTTCACTTTACAAATGCCAGATGATTATGGTTATGATCCTGAAGAGCAAGAGGAAAATTCTCAGGGAGAGTCCACATTCTCTGACGAACAATATTCTTCAACATTTGTTGATCCAGAACATCAATGAATACAAGAAGCTTGAAAAAGTCAAATTATTAATTATCTTCAATAACATGATGAATGCTTCGTGGATTATGCCTACTGGGGATACCGCGGTAAAAAAATGTACCCTATTACTCTACCTCTACGGTGGTGTGCAACGTGGTGAACTAGAATGGTAAAAAAGTAATAAACAACGGGAAATTTCATTCAGTAATAAAATATTCTAAGGAATTGATGAAAACGCTCACTTTCAGAAAAAACTGTGTTAAGCAAAAAATGTAGGGAATCGTATGCTCTACATTTTTTATACTGACCTCAATCAACGTATCTCGCACCAGTAACGAGATAATCGCAAAAAACCAGTATAGGGGTGCGAGCATCACCTAATTGAACAATCGTACCAAAAATAAAGTTCCCTAGACCTTTTGCAAGGTAAAACTACCCATTGACTGGGCTATTAGTTAGGATCCAAACTGCGATCAGTAACAACGATCAGAATAGACGCCGTCTAAACAAACCGAGAGAGTCTCCTAAAAATTAAAATAATTGTTCACGCTATACATTGAGAACTTTCTGGCAAAAAGATTTGTATGCGTTACAAATGTAGTTGGTACAAGCGTAGGCATTAACTCGTTTTTACGATATCTGTGTCTGAAGCATTTATTATCACGCCGAACTGTCAAATTTGGAGGGGAAAAAAATTGCGTTTTTTTAATTTATAATTTTTAGTGCGTTTCGGATTCCAAACCAAATTCTTTTGAATTAAATAATCAAAGTTAATAAATTTGCAATATGAAGTGTTTAATTTCTGGGTGTAATAACAAACAACATCGAAAAATTCTTGGAATTTTCTTTCACAACTAAGTTTGACTTATTTTTTATTATAATGGGCTAATGTTCATTATTGCCGTATAAAAAAAAGTTTTTATGGTGTTTATTTACCTTTTGGTAATCAAATAGAAATTATGTTAATTCATAAATTAATAAAAAATTGGTTTTTTTTGAATCCACGCCGAAATATCAAATCCCACTTTTTTTTTATTTCGATTTTAACGAAATCTACCAGTGACAGTCATTTTTGGTTAAAATGGGGGCAATTCTTAAAATTCGTCGAAATTTTTGAAAATACAGCATTTTCAGTTTTAAATGCTTTTTTTTGGTTTTAAAGTTTCCAAAAAATGAGGCTCTACGTATGAAATGGCTTTCGGCTATTGGTTTACGCAGGAAAGGAAATATATAGGCGCATACATGTTTATAATTATTATTTAATAATTTAATTTTGTATGTTTAAGAAAACTTGATTTTTTTAGCAATCACACGCAACAATTTTTTTGCAATTCGGATGTTACAGAATGCATGAGCTTTTAGCCCATTTGCAATGTTGTCCCCCCGAATTCATGTTTTTAACGCCACCACTACGCCGCATACATAAGCAAAAAAATGCAAGTGTGTTCCAAAAGTGCTTCAATTTCCCCTGCGAAAGGCCTATCCATATTTTCCCTAATCTAAGAGTTGGTATAATATCGCAGGATATAATAAACAAATTTTTGCAATAAACATGTATTTTCTTTTTATAATCATATTACCACAGATAATACAGATGTCCAAAGTGAATAGGGCAAAGTGATGTTCGAACAGAAAATATCGCAGAAGCTTTTATAAAAACTTCTCTTGAGCTTTATAAAAATGCATGCTCTCACTCTCATTTATTTTGGGTATTGATTTTTACTTTTTAAATGAAAACTTACCATATCATAGATTTGAATTTTGTTTGGTTTTTTTTCATCATATTTGCCAATAAACTACAAGGCCTTCTTTACGCATTTAAAATATTATATATTTTTTTTTGTCTTCGGCCTTTCCTTTTCATTTTTTCACTGATATCATGAATCAAATGATTTGGAGATGATGAATTGACCACTCATTTCCTTCAGTAAACATGACGAATGACTTAAATTATCCCTTTACCTAAGATCATGAATGCAATTTCATATTTCAGTTCTTTTTAATAATATACACAAAAAATTATCAAAACCGAATATTAAATGTAATATATATGTTACAGTGGGTGACCAAAATTTCTTATACTCAAGTTCAAAACATTAGTTAAAATTTTTCTTGAAAACTTTATCCTAGATTAAGTATTCAATAAAAAGTTGGGTTTTTGATAGTCCTATTAAAATAAAATAGCCAAAAAAAGACAGTATTTTCAGCACATTTACTATGCATTTCGTTTTTTTTTGGTCATTAATTTTGGTAGCCACTGTATGAAATATGTTAAATTAGATAAAAACAAAATATCAAACGAAAATTTTTAGCCTTCCATGTACAGTGTTGCATTGAAAAGTTGTAGAGAAAATCATGAACAAAATCTGTTAACCAACGAGAAATTTGGCAACATACTTTTCAACAGAAAAAACGGGATAACATGATAATATCACGTGGCTTAAGTCAAATTTCAGACGACCACGACATTCCACTTTCGAAGATGAATATAAACTGACCGCGAATATCAAACATTTTGTATGGCATAGAAAAAGCTGTCGGTTAGAGAAAAAAGCTTTGTAGTTTCTTTAGAGCAAATTTGTTGGTTCCCAGTTGTCGGTTAGTAGAAATTTTTCTTCCACACTTTTGACTATTGAGTTTGGTTATCTGTGATATTACGTCTTTTTTCACCTGCTCAACTTTTTTATTAGGCCAAAAAGACGTGCTCTTATATTAGAATCTAATTTAAAATTGTAATAAATTTAAATTATCTTAATTCAACAAGGACTGTTAATTATAATATTACAAAAAATATTAACATGACCAAATTAAAATAGATTCTGTAAATTTACTATATTTAAACAAAGGAACACATTAGTTTACTCAGCCTAAATAAAAAGTCTTAAGGTGCCTTCAGATCATTTATTTTGTCATATGAGCTGTTCATTTTGAAAGTGAGGCAACTCAATTTTGCAAATTGATTTCAATACAAATTGCACTAGACAGCTCAAATTTATTTCGTTAATTAGGAATTTAAAATAGCTAAAAATAACTAACTACAATATTAAATTATTTTAAAAGAGTGTACTATAAAACGGGTGAACACATCGTGAGGTACTTTTTTCAATCGGAATTTTTTTTACACATCACGCGTAAATAGTGTGAAGCTGTCATTCCAGTTTGACTCAGTAGTGAATATCATTTCATAACAAGACCTAAATTCACGTCGTATTTTCAGTGAATGGGCTATTGAACAGCTTAATGACGATCCGCTGTTTTATCGCAGAAATTTGTTTACCGATGGCTAAATGGATACGTCAATAAGCAGAATTACAATATTGGGCTGATGAACAACCCAAAAAGTATCAAGAGTTACCATTACATCCAGAGAAATGCACGGTTTGGTGTAGCTTATGAGCTGGCGGAATCATCGGTCCATCTTTGTTCAAAAATGAGGATCCCCGTAACCTAAACGTCAATGACACTCGCTATCGCATTATTTTAACGGAGTATTTGCTACCTGAAATTCAAGCCCGTGGTATTGTCGGTGATATCAAGTTTTAATAAGACGGCGCTATTAACCATACAGCACGTGGAACAATAGCATGTTTAGTAATCATTTCGTGAACAGCTGATTTCGCATTTTGGTCCGGTGAATTGGCCGCCTAGATCGATAGCACACCTCTGGAATATTTTCTTTGGGGTTACGTGAAGTCTAAAGTTTACGCGGATAAGCCAGCTACGATTGATGCTTTGAAAACAAACGTTACTATTGGCCAGATTGCAGTCGTAATATCCAAACAAGTAGTTCAAAATTGGACCTATAGAATGGACTACCTAAATCGTGGCTGCGGCTAACATTTGAATTACATAATCTTAATGGTCACTCGGATAGTGTAAACTCATGGCATGCATATGACAAAGTTTATAAGTTTATTAATATTCAAAATGTTTAAAGACTTTTCTAATGTCTCATTTTTGACAAAATGATAAAGACATATGACAAAACCAATAGTCTGAAGGCACCTTAAATATTTAGAATTTTTAAAATTTCTCAAAAAAGGTATTAAATGAGTCCGAATATTTCGAAACTGATCACCGGGAAATTTTTATTCATCGACAAATTATGAAAATATTCTAACTATTTATTTCAAATAAAACATTTTTTTTTATTAAATATGATTTATTTATTGTTTTTGTCACTTGAAGACAATTTATTTGTTAGAAACATTTTTTGTTATTTATAATGAATTTATGAGTGCTGAGGAAAACCTCATTTTATTTTTAGATATATAAAAATGTTCATGTGAGAGCATAATTGAACAAAATTTTCTCATCATGTCAGTGGCGGCTCGTGACTAGCTGCCAAGGTGGGGTAATTTAATATTTGCATAAAAAAGAATCATTCAATATTCTAATATGTAAACAAATTTATGCAAGTTTCTACTTCATCCTAAAGGTCACCGAGTTTTATCTGATTGGCTTTCCAAAAATCTATATTGATAGTTTAAGGTACATACATACATGCATTGACGAATGTTCGTAATCGATTACTACGCTTTCTAGAGCGAAAAATGAAAAATATTTGTCTGCGAACACGAAATGTTCAACAAATATTTGTCAACGAAAATTTGGAGCCGACATAACATTATCGAAAACAATAAACCAACACATTTAACTTAAAATCGGCTAATCGAAATGGGTCTAAAAAAGAGCCAAACTAATAATACTTCAAAGTTTTTCTGCATAACTTTTTCAAATTTGCTCTAAATCACACATAACCTGGCCCTTGACGACATAAATTTATTCTGCAAATTTTAATCTAATCGGTTTACGCTAGCGAGATTTTCATTTCGGTATCTTTTAAATAAGAAAGTAAAGGAAAGTTTCTACTTCATTTACGTATGTATTTGAATAATCATAATAGGTCTGTTTTATTTGCCATACCCTACACCGGAGCAGGATAAGTGGCAAATAAAACGAGCAGGAGTAAAAGAAAGCTTTAATTCAAATGTTTGTAGCGCTGCTTAGCAACCGTATTGTAATAAAATGGGAAATTTTTAGCTAATACACTTTTTATGGTAGAAAACTGAACTAATTTCGGTGTGAGAGCTGCCCCTGGTCTGAAAGTAGTGTAGGATTTGCACTTTTGTTGTTTTTGTTTTCAATGTAAAAATTTGCTCTACCCCAGAGCAAGTGGCAAATAAAACAGACCTAATATATAAAATAATATAGCTTCTCGTTTATGTTTTACTTTTCTAATATATTTTTAAAATAAATTTTAACTGAAAAATTTCAGTAGTTCGATAGTTTTGTTTAGTGGGAGCTTAGCTTCATTAGCCCCTAAGATAGAGCCGCACCTGCATCATGTATCAAAATGAAAATTTAAAAAATTACGCATACGAATCGTTTTTTTCTTCTTTTTTTTTTTTTTGCATATTAATAAGTCTAAAGAAGATTTCTCTCAGCAAAATCTCTTTAAGGTAAAAAAAAAACGATTTTTTTCCTATAATACTTTCCAATTTTGCTATAATATTTATAATGAACCTGTTTTCCCAGATACGAGGTCTTTCAAAGAGCACCCCGAAGCTCCTCAGGTGTATATATTTTGTTCTGTATAAATTAAAAAAAAATTTGTGAAATTTAATTTTAATATTGAAGGTGTTTGTTTTTATTATTTTTTTGAGGTGATATTTTTTGTATTATATTTTGATAAGTAAAATTAGGAATTGAAATTGATGTATTTATTATCAGAAAAGTTATCAATAAGAAAATTATAAACAATATAATTCACCAACTCTCGTAAGTAATTAGTCAGTTTGTGTAATAAAATTTTGTTCTTTGATCGCGGCTAGTACCTCAACATGAGAAAAACATACATATTTCAAATTGAAACATTCCTTACTTGATTAAGTAGAAAGGAAAAGAAAATTATTTAATATATTTTCAAGTTAAATATAAATATGTGTTTAATCTCTATTTGTCGTTTTTTTTTTTTTTCTTCGTAACAGACACGAACAGCACAATGCAGGCCCAAGCACTGCAAATAATTGAAACAGGCGACGAACATACATTCATATTGGATGAAGATAAATTAACAGAAGTTTTATTAAGAGATGAAATAAAAGATCGTTTTGTATGTGTTGTATCAGTTGCTGGTGCATTTCGGAAAGGAAAGAGTTTTCTGTTGGATTTCTTCTTGAGATACATGTACTCGAAGGTAAATATCAAAAATAAAATACATTTATATGTTTAATACATTCATTAAAAATATATTTATATATTGTAGTATGTTCAAAATCAAACTGGTGACTGGTTAGGTGATGAAAATGAACCATTGAGTGGTTTTTCTTGGCGGGGTGGATCAGAACGTGATACAACGGGAATTTTAATGTGGTCAGATGTATTCTTACATGATTTTCCAAATGGTGAAAAAATTGCTATAATCTTGCTTGATACTCAGGGAGCATTTGATAGTCAAAGTACTGTACGAGATTGTGCTACTGTTTTTGCTCTCAGTACAATGGTATCTTCTGTACAAATCTATAATCTATCACAAAATATTCAAGAAGATGATCTTCAACATTTACAACTCTTTACTGAATATGGACGACTTGCGTTAGCAGATTCTGGAAAAAAACCATTTCAAAGATTACAATTTTTAGTACGAGACTGGAGTTTTCCATATGAAGCAGAGTATGGTGCAGTCGGAGGTGAAAAAATATTATCACGAAGATTAGAATTATCTGATAAACAACATCCGGAATTACAGTCTCTCAGAAAGCATATAACATCATGTTTTACAGAAATAGCATGTTTCCTTATGCCACATCCTGGTTTAACAGTAGCCACAAATCCTAGTTTTGATGGTCGCCTTAAAGATATAACTCCGGAATTTAAACAAAGCTTAAGAGAACTGGTACCAATGTTGTTATCACCAGAAAATTTAATTACAAAACAAATTAATGGCCAAAAAATTAAAGCGCATGATCTTATTCAATATTTTAAATCTTATATGGCAATTTATAGGGGAAATGAATTACCAGAACCCAAGAGTATGTTAGTGGTATGTATTAATGTTAAAACAAAATAAATCTTCAAATATATTAATGTATATAATAAAAAAGGCCACAGCAGAAGCTAATAATCTAACTGCAGTTGCCGCAGCAAAAGAACTTTATACCCAACTAATGGAAGATGTTTGTGGTGGAACAAGACCATATTTAAATACGGGACATTTAGACGCTGAACATTTAAGAATAAAAGAAAAATCTTTATATCAGGTACGTAAAAAGTCAATTTAAATTGAAATTTTTTTACTCAAGAAATGACAAATTTTTATTTAGTTTTCCTCAAAAAGAAAAATGGGTGGGGAAGAATTTTCAGAAAAATACAGAGAACGTCTTGAATCCGACTTGGAAGAAACATTCCAAAGCTTTAAAGCGCACAATGAAAGTAAAAATATCTTTAAAGCCGCAAGAACTCCAGCTGTTTATTTTGCAATTGCTGTTATTATGTATATATTAAGTGGAGTATTCGGTTTGATTGGTCTTTATACATTTGCCAATTTCTCTAATTTGCTAATGGGTATATCATTATTAACTCTTGCTTTATGGGCATATATTAGGTAATTGTTTTTTTCTTGTTCCTGTTCAATTATAATTAACATTAAACTGTTAATGATATTCTTGCAGGTATAGTGGAGAATTAAGTGATTTTGGCACTAAATTAGACGATCTTGCCTCTGTGATTTGGGAAAATGTAGGAAATTATTATTTATTTTTACTTATTTATTCTTCTTTATTTTGTTTATACTATTCTTCTTTAGTTTATGCGTCCAATATATCAAGGATGTATGGAAAAGGGAATTCAGCATGTTGCAACTCATGCTGCCGAAGCTGCAGTTGGTACTGGCAGTAGTTCAACACGATCACAAAATGGTAAATTGAAAAATTCATGAGGATACGCCAATATTGGACAGCAACAAAAACAGCCACAGCAACAAAATTTTCATCAACATATTCATAATCAAAATAATGTTGTGAGTCCATCATCATCATCATCAAATTATCTATCTGGAACAACAACATCAGCAACAGTCGGGGCAAATATTTCTTCGCCATCATCATCGTCTTCGTTCAACAGAAAAAAGAAAAAATCGAAAAAATTTGTGCCTAAAATAAAAACCTAATAAAAATAAGTATATTTTGAAAAAGAAAAAAATTTTTAAATGGAAGATCCTAGTTAAATTGAATTAAAATAGTAAATAAAAAAGTAAAAAAAAAAAAAGAAAAAATTTGATCAATATAAAATTTTAGGTGAATAAATATAATTCAATAAGAATACAATATTTTTAATTACGTACATTTATAAAAAAAAAAAAAAAAATTAAGACCAAGCTATGTTGATTTAAAAATTTCTAAAAAAAAAGGAAGAAAAACAGAAGCAAAAATTAGAAATTATAATAAATCATTTTCTTCCATTTTATTTAATTAAAAAGAATTATTTTTTTGTATGAAATATTTGAAGATCAAAACAACTGAAGGGGGCGAACAATGAAAGAAATTTAATTTTCATTTGGAAGTTTATCTTTTAAACTAGAAATGTTCTATTGAAAGTTTAGTAGCAAGCTAGGGCAGGGTTTGATTAATTGACATGAATGAAAGAATACCAGATTACGCCGTGCGCATATCGGCCATTTTGAATATTTATTTTCATACTTTTATGACGTCATATGTGATTCGATTTCATTCATATATAATAGTGATTTTTCACACAAACAATGTATTTCGATTCTGGAATGACGTAGGTGTGCAGAAAAAACTAATTTGAAATATTGGTTGGCGGCTTAATCTTGTATTCTTTCATTCATGATTAATTGAGTAATATAAATTTGCTCAGTACTTTGATTATTCAACCGAAAATTGATTAATTGTTTCATTTAAGAGAAACAAAACAGAATAAATTTGGAAAGAGAAATCCTATGAGAGTATGAATAATAAATTATAATACATATATGTTTTTCAGAGAATACTTCCTCTTTTGTTTTTATTACACTTTCTCTTTTTCTTTTATATAAAAATTTACTTTTCTTTCTAAATTGTTATTTTTACAGCAAAAATGTTGACCCTTTACTAATTATAATAGGAAACAATTAATCAGTTTTAAACCAACAATTAATCAATTAATCAGTTACTTCGGAAATTAATTAATCAACCATGCCTTAGTAGCAATCATAAATGAAAGAATATAAAGATTACGCGTTACGTATGTCATGACGTCACATGTCGATTTCTTTTCAAATAAATAATCGTGATTTTTCATACAAACAGTATTTTAGGTCTCGCGTGACGAAATATGGTAAAGCGTAATCTATATATTCTTTCATTTATGAGTACTATCTGAGCACGCTTCAAAGTATATAAAAGCAATATATATATATATTTTTTTTTTCAATATTTATGAAATTATATTTTCATTTTTCAAATGGATTTTATTTTTATTTTTTATTCTTGTAAAAATTATGTGAAAATTAAATCTCTATGTCGCGAGTATATTGTAATGTGGTTGACTTCCTTATATCAACATTTATTATGATTTTGTATTCTTCAATTTAATTTGCATGCTTCTCCTAAATGTTCTGTTCTGTCTTAATCGTTCTTCCGAATTTTTAATTTCATTTATTGTTAAAATGTTTTGCTCAAAAAAATATATACATATATATATAAATGTTACAAAAACCTGTTTAAATCCTGATTAAATTTTAAAAAAAATTTTTTTTTTTTCATTTTGTGTGTTTAGAATATATATCTTAAAATTTTAAATTTATTCCAATAACTTCAATCATAACACACACACATATATTTTGTTCTTCATTTTTAGGTCCGCGTTATTTGCCACTTGCTCCAGAGCAGAACAAAATTGTATAATATTGAAAAAAAAAAAAAAAAAAACTTATGTCACTTTATGGCAAAATTAAAATGGGTGCGATTTAAGCGGAAAGTATTCTAAAATAAATGCATTAAAATGAATAATTTGTGCATTAAAATTTGAAAAATGCAATTTAATAGATCAATTTATATTATTACCAGTCGACTTCATACTTGGTTGCTCCACTTACTAACACCACTTAAGAAATACTAACTGGTGTGGTGACAAATATATGGCACATTTTATTTTTTGCCCCACAATAAATACCCATTTTTTTATATATTGCGCTTTTAAATTGTACCCAAAATAAAATATGTCATTTTTTATCAATATAAAAATATCAATTAAATTGAGGAATTTTGTTTACTTGTCTATACCATTTTAGTTTCAAAATGAGACTAGTAAACTTCAAAGTGGAATAGTAAACCTCAAAATGAGACTAGTAAACTTCAAAGTGGAATAGTAAACCTCAAAATGAGATTTTTTATTTTAATTTAATTTAAAACAATTAATATTAATACAAAATATTTTAAATTAAATTTATTAATATAGCATATTTTCTAAGTTAAGAGCTGCAGTGAATTTTCTTTGAATGCTTGCGATGCAATTGGCACATGTTGTTGGTGTAATTGTCTGCAGACCTTCTTCCATAAGGCTTTCTAAGGCTGTTACTCTCTGTTCTTTGACGGATAATTCGTTTCTGCTGTTAAGAATACTTGATAACTTTCTTGAGAGGTCTCTTCTTACTATTCTCGTATTGAAGTTTACTATTCTCATTTTGAAACTGAAAAGGTATAGAACTGACAAATATTTAATAATTATTGTTAATGTTAAAAGTTATTTAAAATTTCTGAATAAAATGTGATCAATTTTTGTACGAATATAAAAAAAAAAATTTTACAAGAAAATAAGGAATATTTAAAAAAGAAAAAATACGATTATATGACTTCTGAGTGCTGCTATTTTATATAAAAAAAAAAAATTATAATGGAAAATTTAAAAAAAAAAACTAATTTTTATTATTTTAATTCGAATGTAAATATTTGATTTTAATATAAATTGTAAATGTCTTCCTTTTCCAATATAATATATATATATGTATATATTGAGTTTTTGATGTGAACTGTAACAAGTTAAACATGACATCAACAGCTATAAATAATTCTTATTAAGGCCAATCTCCACACAGCCGACATCCTATTCTTATAAAAGTATGGGATGCACTTATGCAAAATTTAGTTAAACAGAAAGGGAAAAACAATCATCCTACGAATTTTGTCGTCTTCTGCAGTTCTAATTTCCCCATCTGATTCTTCATCTGTCAGATGATTCCCCTCAAATGCAGACGAACTTGTTCATCTGATTTATGGCTCTTCATCTGCGTTTGCATACTCTCACAATAACCACACACGATATAGTTGCACACTACCAAATTTTCTTATAGGAAGTTTTTCTATGACGAATTGATTTTTATGGTTTAGTGATGAAATACGCAAGTTGAATTTTTAACTTCTATACGGAGTATATAAAAATAAAAAAATTGTGTTGCAAAAATCCACGTTTATAAGATTCTAAATGGTTTGCAAACATTTTTGTCCAATGTCTGTCTGTCTGTATATCACAATAAATGTCGTGATTAACTAAGGACTACGTTCACTCTGAATTCCCATATTCATATAGCTTTCTTTTAGAAAGGCTTTCGGAAGGTAACGTGATTTGAACATACGTATAGAAGTTTCGTCGTTTTGCACTATAGCTTGTTTTTAGTTGTGATAGGAATTTAAGCCTTATGTTAAAGTCTGAAAACACAATTTGGTACTACATTTTCCTATAAAATGGAAGTGAATGTTCTTAATTTTCCCATAATATTATAAATTGTGTGGGGAGAGACCCTGATGTTTTTATTCGGTCAATCCTAGCGAAAATTGCAAAAGTCCATCTCTTTCTAGTTTCCTGATTTTTCTCGTCAGAATAGGATGTCGACTGTGTGGAGATTGGCCTTTAGTAATCGTTTATTTCATATTTTTGTACAAATCTAATTATCTCGCAAATTCAGTCCTATTCCAGACTCGGTCGGACAAAATTTTTCCTATGGAATTTTAGTATGTATTCAAAACTCCGACGGATTGTGTACAAACGTTGCCATATGAACCAAAATTTCTAAACGAATTTCGAACTGCCCAAAAGCAGCTGGTTTAAAATATTTTCTGTAGTTTTTTGAATATATTTTTCATTTTTAATAAATTATTAGAGTTTAACTTATTGCCCTACATATTTTTCTTTTATGTTCTCAGAAATTTCTTTAATTTTTTGTTGGTGTTTATTAAACTTCGTAGAAATAGTTTCTTGAGACTTTTTTTTGGTTTTATAACTGATGGTTAATTAAGTCAGCAACTTCATCTTTTTTGCTTTTGGTAGATGTAGAACAATTCAGAGAAGTTCTATTTCGAATGCACCATCAATTGATAGCATTGAAGTATCTAAATCTGATATTTCTATGTGATCACCAGTTCAGGTTCAGGTTCATTAACTTCAATATCAATGGACATTGGACATTTCGTTAAACACCATAACATTGTAGTTGTGAAGTATCAGAAACGCATTGTTCCATGAACTTACTTTAAACGTATTCCAGTTTCATCTAAATCTGACAAACTGTGCATTTTATTTCGCCCCACCTCCACTTGTTGCAGAATTTTCTCTTTTGTTATGGCTTAATTTTTTCTTTACAAATTATTTTTATATATGTATTTTCTACTTTTTTTTTTAACCTTTTTCCAACCAGTGCAGTCTTTTTTTAGCAACTTTGTCTTAGAAATTAACGACTCTTCCCTTTTCAAATTTTTGTAAATGAGCTAAGCAATTTGTATTGTATTTTTTATTTGTGGAATTTAACGACTTAAATTTTAATAACATTTAAAAAATTTAAATTACCTTAAATTAAACTATATTAATAGCAAACTTTTTAATAATTTTATGTCCATAATTCAAAAATTCCTACAAAATATTTCTGTCGGAGAAAAACACATCAATTTTTCGATTCCTACAAAGTTTGGAATAATAAAATTCCGACGGATTGTATTTCGAAATTCCGTGAGAATGTAAAATAGAAATTTTAATTCTATAGGAAAATTCCTATTCCTACGGAGTCTGGAATAAGTACTATTAATTTCAAAATCCCAATTTTTCGCCGTCCATACTTGAGCACTTTCTATTTATTAAAAACGTACAATATAAAAGAAAACTGCATTTTAATGAAAGATTGACAATCACAATCATTGATCACAATAAAGGAAATTTTAAATAAAATTAGCATAAACATTATTCATTACAGAAAAGCAAAGGAAATACGGAAAATAAATTAATTACTAATATCTAAAATGTAATTAATTGTAAAATAGATTTTTTTTTTATATATACAATTACTGAAAATATGTTAAATATTATGTGGAAGTTTATTTGTTGGTGAAAGTCGATTCTTAAAAGAAAATAAATACATTTTTTTTAAATAGTTTTTTTTTTACGTAAATCCCAAAATATTACATGCGAACCTCGTATAAACGTTGAATATGTTTCTTGTTAAGGGCCCCGTAAACGATCAAATGTGCTTGACAAACTTGTTTGTCAAACTTAACGTTTTCAGCGCAAACGATCAAATGTGCTTGACAAACTTGTTTGTCAAACTTCTCGTTTTCAGCGCAAACGATCAAATTGTTTGACAAACAAATTTATCAAATTTACCCGTAATTTCGATTTTCGGCGACGTTCGTGTCATAGGATTTATCATGCACAATGAGTAATACAAGCGACGACTGAGATCGTGTTGACAAACACCGCCGCAAACGATCAAATTGTTTGACAAACACGCATGTTTGACAAACAAATTTGATCGTTTACGGGGTACTTTATATGAAAATCGTGTTAAGGGGTACCTAGAGTGGTACCGTGAACTGGATTTGAACCAAATCGTATTGCAATTCTTTTACGATACGATTTAGTCTCTCACAGAATACCGTGTTGTAGGAACTGTATATCTGTAAATCTTCATTTAAGAAAAATGGAATAGATTACATACGAAAAATGGTGGCCTAAGTTCCTGTATAATTTCATCTTGTCGATTATCAAAGGGGAAAACGAAAATGAAAAATGTAACTTATTTCCAAATAAAAAAAAATAACCGACCAGTATTTATGTAATTCATGAAATAATTGAAATTACGAACAACCTTGACGACGAATAACAAGTTATGTTAAACTCATTTAACTCGTTCAAAATGTGCGAGTGATTATAAAATTCAAGTCGAGTTTATATGAAAGAAAAGCTATAATAACCGGATCAAGTTCAACCTTAACTGTTAAAGACATTTTATATTTACCGTAAATTGTAGGCCCACGTTTTTGCCCTTTACCGAAGGAAGGTATAATATTGTTACTGATAAATATTTGGGCTGATTTTCTATTTTGAAGTTAAATGTAATATTAACAAATTAATACCGGAATTTAGTGACTTCATACTTGCTGACGACAGTTTGCTAGTTTACCGCCATATAAAATAACAAACATTTGTATAGGAAATATAGCATGCTTCAAACATCACGAATATTCGTGAACGTATAGGACTAGTCTAAACACCGCTTTAAAAAATACGATAAAAAATTGTGAATTGCAGAAAATGTTAAAAACTAATTTCACATATACGTAGTATGTACCACTGTGCTCAAAAACTAAGGTGAATTTTGTTTTAAAATTAACAATTTTTATTTATTCTTCTAAATCGATTTCGTCCCCCTCAAAATAATCCCCCCAGCTACAATACACTTATGCCAACGTTTTCCCAATCTTTGAAGCGTGTTAAAAAGTCGTCCTTCAATGCGCGTAGCGATTCACGTTTGATCTCATCAATCGACTCAAAACGAAGTCACACGGTGCTAAATCAGGCGAATACGGTGTTTGTGGAGCGACATGAGTGGAGTTTTTGGCGGAAAACTCACGCTCTTTTTCGAAAAAATTGAAAAATTTTGGCACCAAGCGCGATTTGACTCTTCTGAGGCACAAATGATCCTTCAAAATTGCTTGCACTGATCCAAATAACATTGCAAGCATGTCGGCAAGGTCTGGAATTGTTAATCGACGATTTTCGACCACCAATTCTTTGATTTTCTTGATGTGTTGCTCATCAATTGACGTCGATGGTCGTCCGGAGTGTTCTAAGTCATCAACACGTTCTCTGCCTTCTTTGAAGTCTTTGGACCACTTGTAAACATTTTTCTGTGACATTGTCTCATTACCGAAGGCCTTTTGTAACATTCGATACGTTTCAGCGGCGGCGTTTCTTTGCTCAACAAAATTCGACATCGTAAAAATCGCCAAATTCACTCTTCTTTGTTCACAAAACCAAGCGTAAACTAAAAACTAATGATGATATTGACATGTAATTTGTCACAGATGTCACTAACAGTCCTACCAACTTCATTTGTCCGATTCGGTTAACGCGGGAAGTTTAAATTAAAAATTCACCTTACTTTTTGAACACAGTAGCATGTCATATATCATACAAATTTCATATTTATATATGAAAACTTCGATGTAACATACTTTTCCACATACAACATTAGTGAAATTTATATGCCATATGATAGGTAATATATGTATGTAATTTTTTGTGTATACAGTTTTGGCACCATTTCAGCAAAGCGAGCTTAATTTATAATGGTATTTGTAAAAAGACTATAAATACACCCAACTCTTTTTTTACACGGTAGATAGGTTCCTTAGAAATCCGTGCAAAAAAATACATGCCACATATGGTAAATTTCGGGATGTGTTCCACAACTTTTAAAAAATCGTGTAAGATAAAAAAACCATAAATATTTTCCCAAAAAACCGTGCAAAAAGAGTAATAATGAAATCCATAATACATATTTATTACAAAAAAATTAAATTTAGTGCACAGCGAAAATTACGTCCACAAGTACAAAAATTTTAATTTAAATTAGGAATAAAAATCAATTTCGCAACTATTCATCGCTACTTGATAACAAGCGTGTACGTTTATTACGGACTGGACCAAAAATGCTATCAGTAGATATGTCTAGCAGAACTGTCCTTCCTTACCTTCCTAAGCGATTCAAAATTAATATGGGTAATTTAACAAAGTTATAGACATTTTTGCATTTTAAGAGCAAGTTTTCAAGCAAAACCCCAGCAGAAGCTAGCTGTCGGGTGAAGCCAAAGACTGAGTGGTGGATTGCAGAATTCACTTTTTGCACGTACCTTTCTTAAAATTAGCATAGCGCACTTATTAAATTTTACAGAAATAGATAGGTAACAAAAGTTTGCTCCATCTATTTGGAGTTAATTTTCAGTAGGAATTATAATTTAGGAACTAGGATGCGGTTTGTTTATTTATGTATATCGGAGGTTACGGTATTCCCCCAATCGTATTTTGTTGCCGTATACATAATGTGGGGTTATATTTTAAATGAATATTTTTTCGTATATATTTATTTATATAATAAACCAAAATCACAATTTATATTTTTATAATTTATTCAATTAGATATTCCAGATATTTTCAAATTCAGGAAAATTATAATTACT
Source organism: Xylophagus ater (assembly GCA_963422695.1). Lineage (NCBI taxonomy): Eukaryota > Metazoa > Arthropoda > Insecta > Diptera > Xylophagidae > Xylophagus > Xylophagus ater. Next base: position 20,629,859 of record OY730479.1, read on the forward strand.
TAGGAATGTATCTAGTTCGAATTCAGAAAATTATCTGAACCAAAAAAAGCTAATAGAAGAAACGAAAAACAAAAAATACAAACTAGATTAAAAAAATTTAATAAAATAATAATATCCTAGACAGATCTCCGATTTTAATGACCATTATTGCCCAATCGGTCATTAAAACTCGATAATGACCTTTATTTACGTAATAATGATCAATTTTAAGTATCTATTTCAAGCATCATTGTTGTTTTAATTATTAAATGAAATTGTGAAGAGGTCCCAAATTTTCGCTTCAAACTGTTTACAGGGCTATCTACATTTGAACATTTTAAAAATTTCATGTGATTTTGACATGTTTTCTTGTTTCACATAAACTTAAAAGGAGGAAAAATGGTTATTATCAGAGATGCAAACCGGTTTCTTTGAACCACTTTGAACCGAACCAAAACCACTGAACCATCGAAATTTTCCGAAACCAAAACCAAAACCAAAACCAAACTACTTTTAAAATGATTCGGTCGAACCAAACCAAAACCAAACCAGTTTTAAAATTAATAATTGAACCGAACCATAAACCGAAATTTTTCTATTGGTTTATGGTTCGGTTCAACAGAAAAAATTGTCCTATAATTTACATTTTTCTTTTAAAAAAACTGAAAAAGTCTACTACAGGAAATTTAATGCAGCATCTTAAAAAAAAGCACTCAGAATCCTACGACATAATTGACACGAAACGAACAAATAAAACAGCTGAAAAAAATTTGCCAAGCAAATCTACATTGACTTCCTTCGTTTCTGTCACAATAACTAAGAAAAAAGGCATATTTGTTCTGAACCAAAACCAAAACCAAACCAAAACCAAAACCAAAAATTATGCAGTCTTTAAATCAGAACCAAACCAAAACCAAATTTTGAAATATTTAGAAACCAAAACCAAACCAAAAACCAAAAAGAAGGTTCATGCTTAAACCAAAACCGAACCAACTGTAAAAAAGTCTTGGTTTGCATCTCTGGTTATTATTCTAAAAACTCCTTACAACTTACTAAAAACAATTTAAAAAAATTAATTTTATTTAATCAAAATCAATAAACATTCTATTTTGAGAATTATAAACAAAATAGTAATTTTTTTAACCTTTTGGAATGACAAGAATAATGATCATTGTGAAAAAAAAGATGTGTCATGGGTCATCTAGAAGTATCATTAAAAAATAATTATTGTAATTAAAATCAGAGATCTGTCTAGAGCAGGGGTGGGCAAAAGCCGGCCCGCGGGCCGAATCCGGCCCTTTTGCTTACTTTATCCGGCCCGTTGATAAATCCTGCATGCATTTTTTTTAATCTCTTATATGCGATTTTCATCATCTTTCATTAACTGATTTATTTAATGACCATTAATTTAATATAATGGATCATATTTCTTTAAAAATTACGAGACATATTTTACTGGGCACAAATTGTTCGCATATACACCTAAGTTTTTTTTTTTTTTTTTTTTTTTTAAACTATTTGTATAATATTTACAATCTGTTTCAAGGAAATTAAACAATGAGTAAATGGTGTGGTTTTGAAATTGACTACGGTAGGTAATCTTCCAGTGAAGATCAATCCTTTAAAGTTACACTTAATATTTTAGGTAATATTACTACTTCTTGGTTTGTATGATTTTTAAAATTTCGTTTAGTTTGCATTTTAGTTTTATTATTGTTGTTCACTAAATCTTGTTGTTAATTCTAATGTTCTGCTTCTTTTTAATCGGCGTATTACTCCTTTGTCATTTAATAGATTCACCGCAAGAACGTTAGGGTGGTCTCGCAGTCTTGTTTGGTAATTTTTGGTGAATTCAGCAATTTCCTGTTTTACAGTATTTACTTGTAGATCACTATGCATTACAGCGTTTGGCACGTATTTTGGAGCATTTGCGATTATTCTCAGCATCTTATTCTGAAATATTTGGATTATTTCGATGTTTGACGTACTGGCGGTGCCCCACAGTTGAATACCATAGGTCCAAATTGGTTTAAGTATTATCTTGTATATCATTAACTTACTTTCCATTGATAGTGTGGAGTGTCTTCCGATTAACCAGTACATACTCCGTAGTTTTAAGTTTAGTTGCTTTCGTTTTGCATCAATATGTTTACGCCAAGTAAGCTTTCTGTCTAAATGCATGCCTAAATATTTTGCTTCTTCTGCCTGTGGGATTACCTGGTTATTTAGGGTTATAGTAGGGCAAGTATCTCTCTTTAAAGTGAAGGTGACGTGTATTGATTTTTTTTCGTTAGCTTTAATTCGCCATTTTTTTAACCATGACTCAATTTGTAGTAAGTTTTCTTGAAGATATTGTGTGGCGATTTTTGCATCACTATTTGATGACAGTATGGCGGTGTCGTCAGCGAAGGTTGATATTTTTGTTCGAGGGTGAGTTGGTAAGTCTGCTGTGTATAACAAGTATAATATAGGACCAAGTACACTTCCTTGTGGAACTCCTGATGTTATTGGCATTAGTTTTGTATGCTCTTCTTGGTACTTAACTAAGAAGAATCTGTCGGTCAGGTATGAATTGATGATTTGGAAATATGTATAAGGCAAATTTAGTTTTAGTTTATAAAGTAAACCAATGTGCCATACCTTGCCGAATGCTTGACTAATGTCGAGAAAAGCAGCTGAGCAGAATTCCTTCTTTTCAAGGCTTTGTCTGATTGTGTTTGTTACCCTATGTACTTGTTCTGTGGTGGCGTGTTCCTGTCGAAATCCAAACTGATGATTTGGTATCAGTTTGTTTACTTCTATGATCGGGCGTAAACGTTTTAGAAGTAGCTTTTCAAATACTTTTGATAATATTGGCAGCAGGCTTATTGGTCTGTAAGATTGAACTTCTTCCGGTGGTTTTCCAGGTTTCGCTATTACTATAATATTGGCAACCTTCCATTGTGAAGGGAAGTATCCTGTGCGTATAATCGCATTAAATATCATAGTAATGAGTCTTGTTATTTCTTCTGGTATTTCTCTTAACAATCGTCCAGTGATCAAATCATATCCGGGTGCCTTTTTTGGATTTATGTGATTTTTTATGGTATTTTTTACTTCTCGTATTGACACCTTCTTTATTGGCAGTGACATTTGATACGGAGTTATTTCTTTACGGTACGGCTGGAAAACTTTTGAAAGATGCTCTGCAAATGTTGTTGCCTTTTCAATGTTGCTGCGAGCCCATTCCCCATTTTCTTTGCGGATTGGAGGTATTTGTGTCATGGGTCGTCCTATTCGTTTCGTCGACTTCCACAGCGAAAAATCTGTTGCTTCTGTTGCAGATAGTCCCTCTAAGTAACTTTGAATAGACTCATTTTTTAGTTCTTGTAGCAATTTTTTTAAGTTTCTTGTTTCAACATTTAGTTTCTTCTTATCTCCTGGTTGACGTGTGATTTGCCAGATTTTCCTTAACTTTCTCTTTTTGCTAATTTTTTCTCTTACATATAAAGGAACGTTTTCAGTCCTCGTACCGGGATTAATTTCCGGAGTAGCCTGCCATGCAGCATCTTGAATTTCGCGAGTCAGATATTCTACAGCTTCGTCAATGTTTTGGTTCGTTTTCAAAGGTACTGCCGTGATTATATTAGAGAGCTTTTCTCTGAATTGGTTCCAATCGGAGAAGATATTATGTAGTGTTGGTGGACGCGTTTTGGTTATGACGTGCGTACTGATGGTTATTATGACGGGTGAATGATCCGATGATAAATCGAGACTCGATTCAGCAAGTAGGTACTTCGTAGTAATTCCCTTTGTAACACAGAAATCAATAACGTCTGGAATTTTATTTCTGTCTGTTGGCCAATAAGTTGGTTCGCTGGTTGATATGCATTCGGATTTATAATAATAATTTATTATTACTATTATCTTTTGTTAGCTGTCAAATTTTTCTGTCCAAATGCTTTAAAATGATACTTATAGTGTTTTTGTTAAAAAAATTTCTTGGACAGGGAAACTCAACCCAAAAGATTCGCGTGTGCACAGCGTACGCGGTATAGTCCTCCGGCCCGGGAGACATTTTGAAAATTTCATTTTGGCCCGCGCTTAAAAGTATTTGCCCGCTCCTGGTCTAGAGCATAATAATACTACAAGTAAATTAACTACTGGATAAAAATTAAATAACAGGTACACCACACATATGTAAGTTTCTGGATTTTTTCTTATTGGTGCACCGTGTTATTTCAAAATCGTGTAGAAAAAGGCCGTATAAATAAGAGTTGGGTGTACATGCATTTTTATATCACACAGAGTCTTTTTAACAAATACTATAAATGAGATGGCGTGTGCGGACGTGCCCAAATCGGAATCCAAGTTGAAAACTCTTTATTGTATGCCTTTAGGTATAACCATGCATTTATACATGTCCGTCGCTTTTTCTACACCAGGGATGACCAACTTCGCTATATACAATACATATATGATCGACTATTTTTCTTAAAAATGCTTCACGATCTATAGGTTTTTTTAAATAAGCACTTTTTTTCAATAGGGTTGTATATGCTTATGATGACAGTCATTCAGTTTCTTGACATAATTGCAGTAGAAGGTCTAATGTTTATTATAATGAATTCAATTTCTTTTTTATTAATTAATATTCTATCTTTCGACCTAAAACTTAAGTCCAACTGTATTTGACACGGTTTTAAGAACGTTAAGTAACCTTTAATGAGAAAATAAATTCCAAAAATGTTCTATAATTTAATAATAGTATGAAAATTATTGAAATACAGTTGGCACCAAGCTATGAAGAAGTTATCTTGTTACAGACGAATACTTAAAATAAGTATTAATAAAGACAACAACACAATCAATCAGACATAATAAGAGTAATACCAAAGACAGTAAATTATGATAAGATGTGTAAAATTGGGTTTGCCCACAAATTTCGACTTAAAAAACTAAATGAAATATAAGGAAATAATATACGAGGAGAATTCTTTCTTATTTTTACATTTCGTTTTTGAGCTTTGGTTTTTGTACTGGATTGATAACTTTTTTCAAATCATTTAAAGAAATTAAGCTTTGGATTCATTCATTTATAAATCCCGTAGATGAGTATATTTTGTTCTTGGTTTTTTTTTTCTTTCTCATTTTAGAATTAAAGTGTTTGATGATATATTTGGTGTAGGTTTTTTGCTGGCCTGATCTTAGAATTCAAATGTACTTTTAGAAATATTTTTTATGCTCGATTGTGTGTGTAACAAGTTAATGTCGATTGTATTATATGTATTTTTTGAACAAATTTTTTTCTCAGAGTTTCTCGTGTACTTTTAGATAATGCTATAATAAAATCTTTCGAACTTGGGCCAAAAATTGAATTGAATTTTGTTTTAAGTAATCGACATATTCATTTCTTTTTTAAAAATTATATAGTAGAATATTGATATTTTATGGTCAACTAAGGATTATTGGATTTCCGTAAATATTCCGTAGATATGAAGATTATTATATAATATATTTATTTGGAAGAATTTTGTCTAACTCATTTTAAGTACTTTCGGCAGTTAATATGTGATGATATTTGGCAACATACCTTTTTCTACAATTTTAACATCGAATGTTGACATAATTTGTTTCAGGAATGCTTTGAATAACCAAATAACTGATTTCATGATGTCGTGTTAGAAGGTTGGAGAATATATATCAGGATTATTTATTCATTTAAAATTTTTAAGCGTGGGTGTTTTGTGAAACTATTGGGTAAAATATTTCCATTTTTTTTGACCCAAGAACAGTTCTTTTTTAATAGAACCAGAATCAAAAAATTTAGAACTTCCTTTCGATGTTCTAAACATTGGTTCTCAGCAAACCAACTGGGGTAAAATTCATTAGTTCTTTGAATGCATTCCTCGATAATTTTTGCTTTTAAGTTGGTAAAATGCAAATAATTATCAAAAAAAGTTTCATATATTTGAAAATGCAATTTGCAAATTTCGAAAAAAAGATCGGAAGGATTTTGTAGAAAAGTCCTTTCAGTAGTTTTGTCGAAATTTTTGTGTTTAATAAGTTTTTCCGACGGTAAAAGAAAATCACATTCGTCTTTATTCATTATCATGCCACAATTTGGACAGTTTATTTTTTTCAAAATAATTTTTAAAATTCCATAGCCGACAATATATCTTTTTGCTGGGTCTGCGACGTCGGAATTACTCTTGGAGTTTAAGGTTTCATTTATTTTCGTATCTTTTTCTATATCATCCAAAACAATTTCAGAATTTTGTGCCAATAATCTGGATGTAATTTCATTAGAATTATCAATATAAGTATCTTCTAATGGGTTATCCCAATTAAGTAAAATGTCTTCATCAGTTTCACAATTCTTATTTGCATATGAGAACGTTATAATTCTCATTGACATTATGCGCGCAACTATTCCATTGAACACTTTAATTCTAAAATGAGAAAGAAAAAAAAAACCAAGAACAAAATATACTCATCTACGGGATTTATAAATGAATGAATCCAAAGCTTAATTTCTTTAAATGATTTGAAAAAAGTTATCAATCCAGTACAAAAACCAAAGCTCAAAAACGAAATGTAAAAATAAGAAAGAATTCTCCTCGTATATTATTTCCTTACATTTCATTTAGTTTTTTAAGTCGAAATTTGTGGGCAAACCCAATTTTACACATCTTATCATAATTTACTGTCTTTGGTAATACTATATATATATACTTGGCCGCTAACGTGATGATGGGAACTTGTTCCCGAAACGCGTTGTAGTGATATTTTAATCAATAAAATAAAAATTAGTTGTAAGATAGAATATTAATTAATAAAAAAATTATTAAATTATTAAACTAGTTATTAAATAAACATAACTTGGAGACCAAAACTAACAATTTAAATTCAATTTCACTCGAAAATCACATAAAAACAATTCAAATCCATCATTGGACCGTAATTTGTGTATTGCATAATTATCCAAAATTTTGTCAAAAAAATCTTTAAACATTCTCGTGGTCTGCATTTACCAGATATTGTTATGCCCTTCGGTATCCCAAAAAGGCAATATCTATCGTCTTGGGCACTCATTGTACAGTCTTTCAGGCTGAAATTCTTGCCATTATGACATGCGCCAATGAAAACCTAAACAGGGGCTACAAAAACCTGCATATTAACATCTTCTCGGACAGCCAAGCTGCGCTACAATCTCTGAGTGCAGTCAAGATAACATCTTGCATCGTCCAAGAATGCCTTAACACCCTCAACCAACTAGCTGAGCACAACAGAGTTGTACTCAACTGGATACCGGGACACCTCGGGCTCGCAGGCAATACAAAGGCGGATGTACTGGCCAAGATGGGCACCATTAGGAAACCTATCGGGCCGGAACCCCTCATTGGTATTCCTAACAGCACAGCCAAACTCTCCATTAGAGAAGGATCACCGTACAACACAAAATTCAGTGGCGAAATGAGTCTCTTCGACAATTCAAAATTTTCATAACTGAACCAGGCCTTGTCAGGGACTCGTTACTGAAGTTGGACCGTAATAAAACCAGAGTGCTGGTGGGCGCGCTCACGGGACACTGCCTCCACAAGAATCTACATACCATAGGTATCCTATCTGATCCCACTAAGTGCAGAACCGTTGAGGAAACATCACTACACGTTATTAGTTTATGTGATGCCTGCGAAAGAAGATCTTCGGAAAACCATTCTTGACTTTGTCGGATTTCCGGAATCTGAAGGTGGAATCTTTAATCGATTACCTGAAGAAGACAGAACTGTTTCCAGAGTTGGGACAAGCTGCCACTCTGTAAATAGTATACAGGTAATTAGTCTTTTTTCCCATAGGTTTTCTTGGAAAACTTGTGCGATCCCAGGACATAAGTCCAGATCCTCCCGAGGGTACAATGGGCCGCAAGGCCTAAGTACGGGGTGCCTTGGCACCTCCTTAAAAAAAAAAAAATGACCTTCGGTACGTACTACCAGAGGATATATTAGTTTTGTCACTAATCGTATAACGCATAGAAATAATCATCGGAGAGCGGTTTCAACTCTGTATGTATGTAGAGAATAAAAAGTTATATCGATCTATGCATGTCCGTCCGTTCGTCCGTGTATAAGATATCTCAAAACCGCGCTATCTGATTTTGATGAAATTTTCAATGTTAGTTGGTTATTCATTAACTCAATTTAGTTTTGCATTTCAGTAAAATCGTTTTTCAAAAGAGATACAAAACTGATACGCCGACTTAGGTCAGATCTACAGAATAGATTTATGCTATTAGTACGCAGGTTATCTGTAAATTAAAATAAATTCGAAGAAGAGGAAACAAAGTTATGAAGAAAAAACTTTGAAATAATATTAGTTTTGATTGTTTTTTCTCAGTTAACTGAACCGTTTATGCTGGAAACACATGTGCAGTAATTCTGCATACAGCGCTGCACGAATATCTGCACGTATCGGCTTTTTTTGTTGTACAAAAAATTATTATTTTTCACAAACTCTATTAAATGTTCTTCCATAAAGTTGTTGTCAAATGTCGAACTTTTTTTCTAGAACGAATTTATGCTTTCGTAAGTTGGGAACACTTTTTCTGCACAGCAAAAGTTAAAATCGAGACACCTTGCAGCACCGTGCTGCATGCAGAATTTACATGTGTTCGGCCTCATATAAACCTGTGTATTAAAATTTCGCTGCAGGCAAAATTCTGCACATGTGTTTCCAGCATTAGAAGCCATTAGAAGCTATCACATTGTCTTCTGAACTATAGATTTGTTAGCACCGAGCTCCATTTCTATGATGGGACATCAAAAAATCGGTTATAAACCAATTTTAAGTTTCTTTATGATTATTAAATAAAATTTACGAATTTTTTTTTTTAAAAAAAATTTTAAATTTTTGATCATTTATTATAAAATGTCTTGTTTGTTACATCATTTCAATTAAAAATATTGATTCATCTTGTAATTTTAGCGGGAACTTCGAAACAAGCTATATCTTGGTTATCACTTTGTAATGCCCAATGAACAACCAAATTAACGGTTGGATAAATTTCAAGAATACGAAATGAATTCTTATATAAATATGTTTCGCCAGCTTTTAATGGACAACTCATTTTAGTTTCACCATCAGCACTGTAAATATTATTGCATGCACTTGTTCCGTCCACACCTGGAAATGGTAAAGGAATTTCCAAAATCTTTGCGGAAACAGACGTTATTAGGCTATTGATATCTTTTTCCGGTGTGATTTTCATTTCAATTCCAACGGTTGTTTTGCGTTTTAATTTACACTCGCCTTTTTCACAATTTGTAACAGAAACTTCATTTGATTCTAATTTTCGTGATTTACCTGTAAAAACAAAATATATATATGTATTATTAAATTAGGTAGTATATAATTTTTTAATTTGAAAGGAAAAAAAAATTACCATTCGGACATTGATTGACTTCAGTGGCATTAACGAAAGTCATGAATACAGCAAAAACTAAAATTGTTGTTTTCAAGAACATGTTGAAAATTTTTTCTTCGAGTATTTTTTAACAAATAACTGAAACAAAATAATTTTTTTTGTATCTTCATTATTAGTATTTATAAAAAAACAAATAACAATATTAATACATTGTAAATAAATTTGTTTTGCATCAATAACTTTTTCACAAAAGCATTAGATTTTGAGTATATATAGGGTGATTCATCGTGAGGTTCAGGAAAATATTTTGAAATAAAACACATAAAACTAAATGTGATGGTGAAAACTTTATTAGGAATCGAAAGAACAATCGATAACATTTGAAGATTATTTCATTCAAATGTTGACCGCAGCTACGCTTTAGACCAAGGCTGTCCAACCCGCGACCCGCGGGCCGCATGTGACCCAAGGCAAGTATCAATGCGGCCCGAAAATATTCAAAGTTACTGAAGCATGTCAATTTTTCTGAGGAATGATTGTGTGTTTCCGCTCTCGTGCTAAAGCTGCCAAGTGACAAACAACAGAAACAGGACCAGAACAGAAAGCTCTTTCGTTATGTAGTAAATTCTCTTTCAGTTTGCGTTGCTCGCTCAGCTACACTGTTCTGTTGCTTGTCACCTAGTGAGTTAAGTGAAGAATGAAACATACTAAGTGTACAATTAGAATCAACATGTTGGATGAACACCTTGAGAACTGCCTGACAATTGCAACCGCGTTAATCGAACCAGATATTGACGGTTTAGTTTCTCAACTTCAATGCCAAGCACCACATTCATTTTATGATGTGGATTATACATAGTAATATACATGCGGCCCAAAACACCATGTCTTCTTCCAATGCGGCCCAGGGAATCAAAAAGGTTGGACACCCTTGCTTTAGATGGTCCATTCTGTAGATCCAATTTTAAACCACTTGTTTGAGCATTACGACTGGAATCTGGCCAATAGCGCAAGTAATCCTTGCTTCCAAGGCATCAATGGTAGCTGGCTTATCCGTCTAGACTTTAGACTTCAAGTAACCCTAAAGAAAATAATCCAGAAGTGTGATACCACACGATCTAGGCGGCCAATACACCGGTAGAAAACGTGAAATCAGCTGCTCACCGAAATGATGTCTCAATATGCCCATTATTTCACGCACTGTATCGCTAGTAGGCGCTACTTGTTGAGACCAGATAACACCGACATTACGGGATTCAATTTCAAGTAGCAAATACTCCGTTATCATAGCGCCATTCATTGACGGTTACGTTCTCATTTTTGAACAAATATGGACCGAGGTTCCGCCAGCCCATAAGCGACACCAAACTCTGCACTTCTTTGAATGCATCGGTAGCTCTTGATACTCTTCAGAATTTTTAGCAGCCCAATACGGTAATTTTGCTTATTGACGTATCCATTTAGCCAGAAATGGGCCACATCGTTAAACAAATTTCAGAGATAAAACAGCGGATCATTATTAGGCTGTTCAAGAGCCCATTCACTGAAAATACTACGCGAATTTAGGTCTTTTTATGAAATGATATTCACTACTGAGTAAAACTGCAATGACAGGCACACACTATTCACGCCTGATGTATAAAAAAAATCTGGATTGAAAAAAGTACCTCACGATAAATCACCCTAAATATATACAAGGTGGAGTCCAAAGTAATCAGGACTTTTTGAATCTAGCGCCCCTAGTGGCGCCATCTATATGCCGACTGGTGCGTTAGAATCTGCTATCCTTTATCGACTTCCTGTGAGAATTTCATGACATTTCATCTATTGAAAGTGAAGTTATTGCGTTTTAAGTGCAGTATGTTTGTGTCATCGGTGCGAAAATGAGCTTCGACGACCAAAAATTGCTCAGAATTCAACATTCGAAGGACATCATTAAAGAGGTCAAAAAGGACAAAAACTTCCTTTATAACATTGTGACTGGTGACGAAACGTGGTGTTTTCAATATGATCCCGAAACGAAACGCCAGAGTGCTGAATGGAAGGCGCCGGACGAGCCGAAACCCAAAAAATCGCACCTGGAGAAGTCAAAAGTGAAGACAATGCTGATTTGTTTTTATGATTCCAAGGGTATTGTCCACAAAGAATTTGTTCCACCCGGTCAAAACGTTAATGCGGTATTCTACCTAGGAGTTTTGAAGCGTTTGGTGCGCCGTATTCGACGTGTTCGGCCCGAATATCGCGAAGATGGAAGTTGGCGTTTGTTACACGATAATGCGCCGTCTCATCGATCGACGCTTGTGACCGATTATCTCACCAAAAATCCATCAACCACTCCCCGTATTCACCGGATATGGCACCGTGCGACTTCTACCTTTTCGGAAAAATGCATTTGCCGATGAAAGGAAAGCGTTATGCAGACGTAGAGGCCATTCAAAAGGCTTGCACCGGCATACTGGCGGCCATACAGGCCAACGAGCTAAAACACTCGTTCGACATGCTTTTGGACCGTGCAAAAAGCTGTATTGAAGCAGAAGGAGACTATTTTGAATAAAATCAATTGATTTTGCCGAAAAAACCATTTGTTCTGTTTTTTTTTTAAAAGTCCTGATTACTTTGGACTGCACCTTGTATGTCAGAAACGACGCGTTCATGTATTGAAAGGAATAAGTGCCTCCTTAGAAAAATTCTAGAATAAAAATTTTAATTCAATTTACCTACATTCCCAGATATACGCGTAAAAAAAATTAACGAATTTGTATTTAATTTATAGTCTCCAGAAATTTCCTGCTAAATATAACCAAAAAGCAACAATAAGTACTAAGTAGAGTTCTCAATTTGGATTTTGATTTGGTCAGATTTTCAGTATGCAAAACATGCCACCTCATTAATAATATTGGCTAAAAAACACTTTATGTGATATAAAAATGCATGTATTTAGAGTCTTTTTTTACAAATACTATTAACGACAAGGCATGCTTTGCAGCGCGGCAATGGTGAACAAAATTTATATACAAAGAATTCTCTGTTCCTTTTCTCTGTGATATAACCAAAAAGCATTCAATGCACTTGAATATGTAACTTGTATTCATATGTGGCACAGATTTTTAGTCTGTAAACTACTTATTTTATTATTAGTGTTTGTAAAAAAGACTCTGTGTGACACATAAAAATACATGTGTTTACATCTTTTTTAGAAACACTAATGACGAAATAGATTTCTTTCCCGTGCTGCAATGGTGCCAACAATTTATACGCAAAGAATTCTCTGTTTGTTTTCTCTGTGATATAATCGAAAAGCATACTATCGAATTGCCCGAGTCGAATCGACATAGAATCACATTATATAGATATATATTACTAGTTCCTTATAATGCTAACCAAACATGCTTTCGTTTAACAAAAACTAACGCTTCGTGTCTGATGTATTTCTCTAAAATGGACAACCTGTTTGAGCGTAATATATATGTTAAAAGAAATGTGTCCATCATTAACTAAAAATGAAAATAAATATAATCTATACCAGTGTTTCCCAACCTTTTTTTACCTTAGCCACCTTTTTTGTACCATGCCCCACCTTAGCCACCTTTTATGTGCGATGCCCCACCTTAGCCTTTCTAAAATTCTTATGCTTCCCCCCTATGTAACATACATAAGTTTTAATATTAAAAAATTGATTTGTTCACTTAAGAAACTAAATTTGGCACCGCATTGCATTTAAATGGTTAAACTCGTGTCATGTCCATTTTCGAATTGCCCCCCTTAACAATAAAATTGCCCCCCTGTTGGGCGTGGGCCCCATGTTGGCAAACACTGATTTATAATGTGAGAAATATCTTGAAAAAAAATTTTTTTTCATATCTGGCGCACCTACATAGTTACTCCAAAGTTCAAATTGTATGCATATGAGTTTTAAAGAAAGTCATCTACAATTTGTATACACATGTGTACAAAAATTTTTCTTACAACACGCCTTTAATTTTTTTTTTAAATAACTTTCTCAAATCAATTTCGCACAGGTTTTTATGGAGATTTTAATACATATAAAATGAACTTCGATCATCACGAATCAGCCTCGTTTTCATTAAACAATTTTTTTGTCAATATTGACCCGGTCATGTGTAAAAAAAAAATTTGAATACCTCAATCTACAATAAATAAACTATTGATAATAACATTATGATTATATGCGAATGATTCACACTAAATGTATTAATATAGGGTAATTCAATTTGAGTTTCCTCTGTTGGCAGCACTGTAAATCAAGCAGCTGTAGATAAGCACTTGTTTTCAAAGTATCAAATGTCAGTTTGCGACAACAGATTTACGAAATGGATCGCTTAACCACCACTCAACGCGCTAAAATTGTTCAATTGCTCTACAGAAATAACAATTCTGTACGAACTGTGTATCGGAAGAACATCCTCTTCTCTGATGAGGCACATTTCCATCCCTCTGGGTAAAGTGACTGTTTGGTGCGCATTATGATCAAGCGGCGTCATTGGGCCTTACTTTTTTGAAAACGATCTGGGTCAGACTGTAACAGTCAATGGTGACCAATATCGGCGTATGATAACCAATTATTTCTGGCACAAAACCGACGATATTGATGTGGAAAACATGTGGTTGTAAGAAGCCGGCGCAACTTACCACACACGGGATGCAACTTTGGATGTTCTGCCTGAAAAGTTCCCAGATCGCATCATTTCACTTTTTGGCGGCGTCAATTGGCCGTCAAGATCATGCGACTTAAAGCCGTTGGATTTCCTTTTGTTGGGTTACGTTAAAAGTTGTGTTTACGCCAACAAACCCGAAACGTTGGAGCACCTAAAAAACAATATTCGCCAAGTTATTGACGAGATACCGCCTGAAATTTACGAAAAAGTCATCGAAAATTACTTCGAAAGGATCGCCTGCTGCAGAAGGTCCAGAGACGGCCATTTAATTGATATTATTTTTCATAACTAATGAAATACATAACATTTGTGATTAACAAAATAAAATAAGTATATTTAGTTAAATTTGTGTGTTTTATTTTGTTTTAAATTTCGGAAACTGAAGTTTGATCACCCTTTATATGTGCCATTCCTTTTGAAACCAGTCATTTCCGACTAACATTTATTTTGTTTTTTGCCCACAAAATGGCAATAAAGATTTGCGGCCTCCAGTTTTTGGTGAATGTTCATCTTTTAAGATCTCGTGAATTTAAAAAAAAAAAAAAGCATATTTTTAGAAAGCGTATGTTTGGCTGTTTATGCATCTGTTTCTGTAAAAATTTTGTTTACACGATATATTCTGAACACGTTACTCGATGTAACTGAATTCGAACTGGTCCTGTACCTTAGTGGTAGACGGTCGTATCTCACATTTTTGTAAAAATCTAGTTAATACCATTTTTAACCTTAGTTATATAATAAAAAAAAGGTTTAGGTCGATTATAAGTAGTTCCTCAAATTTATATAAAAAAAATATTTCCTAATCATGGATTCTGCAGAGAAAAAAGACCTTAAATATGAAAATTTGTTTAAGGAAAAGAAAATTCCAGTATGAACACTAATAATTTCACTCCGAGAACATTTACGGGAATATCAACCTGAACAAATTTGAACTCATTTGCTTCAGGAATGCTAACGATAGGTGAAAGTAAACACCTACAACTCTCTATATTAGGTCAAGTCATTCCGCTAAAAGAGGAAATTAAATATTTGGGAATTAAAATGCATCATCATTTAAAAGTTAACCCACATGCAAGATGTGCATTGAATAAAGCAAAAATAGCTACAGCTCTGCTAAAACCATTTTTAAACTCTACAGCTTTCAAACCGAGAACTAAATTGTTAATATATAAAACATTGATTAGACCTGTTATAATTTACGGTTTTGGTGTATGGCTTTTTATTACTCCAAATGTTGTTAAAGAATTAGAAACTTGTGAAAGAACAATTCTCAGAAAATGTCTAGGTAAATTTCGTAGACCTGGAGGTAAATGATTCCCGAATAAATTTATATATGAATCATCGAAAGTTATTCCTTTTACATCATACCTAATTGAACTAACAAAAAAAAGATTTATGAAAATGGAGAATCACTCTAATAACTTAATTAGGTCAGTATTTAATAACAACCAATCTTCCCCACTCGGTGCTCAATATTATACATCTCCATTAAGCATCCTCAATGTTAACTCGGTTTGGATTTTTAATCTTTCCGACGATGATCCTCTAACAATGAATATATTGTACATAAAAAAGATGCAGATCAGATTTGCAGAGGATCTATTGAGAAAAATTCGATGTGAAATCGGTCATCTCTCTAGCTTCTCGCATGAATCTATTTGGAATTGCCGTTTTTATGCCCTATGGTAGGTACTACCAGAGGGTATATTAGTTTTGTCACTAAGTGTGTAACGCATAGAAATAATCATCGCAGAAAAATTTCAAGGATATGGTTGTGCAGGGAATCAAAAGTTATATCGATTTATGCATGTCCGTCCGTCCGTCCGTCTGTGGACAAGATAACTCAAAAACGCGTTATCCGATTTTGTTGAAATTTAGAATGTAAGTTGGTTATTCCTTAACTGCGTTTGGTATTGCATTTGAGCAAAATCGATCCACGGGGAGCAAAGTTATAAAGGAAAAACCAGGGTGACCAGAAAGTTTTGTCGTTTTTTTGGTTATGGTTTTTCGGATGTAATTGGAAAATTTGTCAATCGATTTTGTTTAAATTAATTACATAGGTTAAGTACATAAATAGATGATACCATGTTAAATCTCAGTCAAATCGATGCAAGGATAGTGGAGAAAGAAATAGTTGTAACCTAAAATAAGCCTGTTTATAAAGTTTTCCCGATGTATTTTAAAAAGTTATATACCGATTTCAATCAAATTTACGAAACGTGTTTATGCTATTAGAGTCCAGCACACCTGTGAATTTGAGCCAATTTGAGAATGCAGAAACGAAGTTATAGAGAAAAAAACCTTGAAATTTTGCGTGAAGTAGAAAGTTCGTGGAGTTTTTTTTCCAATAGATGGCTTTAGAGTGGTATAACTTTAGTAGTTATTAGCGTATCAAGTTATGTTATAGCGCGCTTAAAAGGTGATGTTTTATAGAAAATATATCAAAAAAATTGTGAAATTCAGGCAGAACTAATTGGGGTAATTGGGTTTTGAAAATGAGCCAAAATTCTTAAAAAAAATTCCCTATACTAATGCCCCATGTTAGGTACTACCTTCCGTCCGTGGACAAGATAACTCAAAAACGCGTTTTCCAATTTTGATGAAATTTAGAATGCTACTTGGTTATTGCTATAGTGGATCGGGTATTACATTTCAGCAAAATCGACTGAGGGGCAGCGAAGTTATTGAGCAGAAACAAGAGTGACCATAAAGTTTTGTCGTTTTTTTTATATAGTTTTTCGTATTTAATTGGAAAATTTGTAAAGGAATTTTGTTTAAATTAATCATATTGGTTGACTACATAAATAGACGATACCATTGTAAATTTCAGTGATATCAGTCTAAGGATAGTGGAGAAATAAATAGTTGTAGGAGGAAATAAGCCTGTTCAGAAAGTTTTTTTGATGTACATTCGGAACTAACACACCGATTTGAATAAAATTTGCAAATTGGACTTGTACTACCAGGGTCTGGGTTACTTACAAATTAGAGAAAATTTTGAAAGGGGCAAAAAAAGTTATGAAGAAAAAATCTTGATATATTGTTAGTTTTCACAATTCTTCTCTCCCATTTCTACCATAGGGCATCAAAAAATCGGCTATGGGCCGATTTTTAATTACTTTATGTTTTTATCTGTTATTGTGTTTGTTACCTAGTTTTAAGTAATTCTTCTAGTGCCGGAAGCAAGCACTTTGACTTGGGAGTTTTGTTTAATGGAATTGAATGTTTGAATTTTTCAAAATTTTTTTTTCTCTTGAAGCAATTAGTTCAAGTTAGGCTCTAATGCCAACTAGTCCATAATTTATAAATTGAAAATAAGTTGTACTATACAAGTATGTTATTTATGTTATATTTAAGTCTTAATAGAATAAACCTAAAATCACTCCGAGAACAGAGTTAGAAAAATATTGTGCGGGACTTCTAGTATAACTTGCCGCCTTTTTAAACTGGACTGAATCATTTTGGGAGATTTTTAAAACGAGATATTGTACAATGAAAACCAGCTAGCTTTGAAATCGTCAAAATCATAAGAAACCTGTAAGTCATCCTCGTGATCCAATCATTGCAAACAGTCACAGTGTTCAAATTCGATATGTGAACAAGGTTACGACTCTTGGCATAATCATTAATGATACTGTAAACTGGAATGACTACATTAAGTAGGTCACAAAGGTCTATACATTATTACGGTCTGTATACTTGCTTCGGCATATGCTACTACGAAATATTAGAGTGAAATGCCGGTCGCTTATCCATCCTAATGTTTTATATGGATGTGAGATTTTTACAGCTGTTTACAAAGCTATTCTCATACCTTTAAAGTTATGCTTAAACG
Source organism: Xylophagus ater (assembly GCA_963422695.1). Taxonomy (NCBI): domain Eukaryota; kingdom Metazoa; phylum Arthropoda; class Insecta; order Diptera; family Xylophagidae; genus Xylophagus; species Xylophagus ater. The sequence continues at coordinate 20,647,752 of OY730479.1, forward strand.
ATGTAGCACCATTTGTCTATACTATAGACAAAAACGAACACTATAGACTCTATAGTGTTCGTTTTTGTGAAAGGATTTTTGGTTTTGTAAATCCGTTCTTGGGGTGTAATGCGCCAGCTTTAGCTTGAGTGCAAAATTGAAGAAACGCACATATAAACACTTCCCATTGGTTTTCTGCTCAAATCAACTAGAAAAATTCCCCCACGTGACACACACATTGATCTGACGTATACAAATTCACAGTGAAGAAAGGCGCATGGAAGACCAGTGTAGCATTATCAGCATGGATATACCCGAGTTACTTAGGCGCATGTAAGACCAGTGTAAAACCGGCCAATGTGCAATATTTGAAGTTAATGGGTTGTCTACTTGCTATATTTAGCATTAATATTATTATTTTATAAATTCAGCTTCTTTTTTTATATTTTTGTAGATGATTGGAGCAGTGAATTATTCTATCGAATTATGTATTGTGAATTAGGCTTACTTATGCAAATGTTTATACTACAAATTTCTTACTCTTCTGTAAATACGCAGTCAAAAAAAGCTTTGCCTTAAGACTGTTTGATTAATTAAATTAATTAAAAAGTATTTTCTTCGACCACTTTTTTTACCACTTTAATGGTAAAGGATCGTATCTCACATATTTTTGGATATTAATAAATATACAAAATTTATAACTTAAAAGAAAAACTTACTTTATATCTAAACAAAAAAAATATTGTTGCCATTTTAAACTTCAAAGCCTGTTTTTTTCGAAATTTATATAAATGAAGATACGGTTCTTTATCAATAGGGTACGGAAGGTTCCTATTATTTTTGTTAGCGATCTGAAAAAGCTCCCGGTTGATAAGAGAGTGATTTATACAATCTGGGACTTTTGCCCTTAGAGCTCGTTACATAGTAGTAGTTACCAAAAATGTAAATAAAGAGAAGATATGGAAAGTAGGGCATGCTTTGAACAAGTAATTAATTCCGCAAACAAAGTTAATCCAAATTTTGATTATTCAAGGCCAAAAAAATGAATTCTTTCATTTAAGAGAAGAATAATGTTGAAAAGGGACAATTGAACGCGGTCTTCCCAATCCTTTGTTTGAAAATGACAGAAACAAAAAATTCCGCACAAAATAAGGAAAGAAAATTACAAATTTTTCATTAGAAAGAATGAAGTAACCTATAAATCAAATATACTCTATTTTACAACGTGCTTCCTATAAGATAATTGTAGTAAGCGAGAGCATTAAGAGTCTTATAATAGTCTTATGGATTTTGGACTAAAGAAAGAATGAAACAAAGAAATTTATTTTAACTTAATATTTGTATAAATATTGTATTCTGTTAATATTTTAAGTGTTAGTTCTTGTATGAATAGTGATTCTTATTTTTTACATAAGCATTAGAATTGTTTATGAAAGATAAATCTGTTTCTATCTCTGTTTTGCTAACATAATGTAATCTATCTATCATTTTTTTAATAAAGAGAATCATATGTATTTTTAAGAGAATGTTTTTTATTTCCTTTTTTTTTTTTTCTTCCATATAATAGGTTTCTCTCTTGGAAATTAGTCAATTTTGCTTAAAAAGTTTTTTTTTTACATAGGAAGGAATTAATTACCTTAAGGCCTCAATTACTCACTTGTTCACAGACCTCGAAAAGTAATTAATCACGCCATACCCTAATGGAAAGTACAAAACAGCTTTTATAGTATATAATATAAGTAAATTACATTAGGTCTTATGGCCTAGGCTTTAAGTTCCTTAAAAGCTTTGCCGTATGATCCAATGTAATATATTCATGTTAAATAAAATCTTTTTAGAATTTTACATATCTTTACTCATTTATATCTTTGGTTACATTACAGAATGGCAATGTTAATACCTATTGTTGCATAGCAATCACAAAACTTGTATATTCTAGATAGATATTAATTTATCGACACGGTTGGAGAAAAAGGTTGAGTATCGTGTGCATCGTTCAAAAAGAGATTGAAGCTGATGGTTAGGGCAAAAGATTGTTACATACCATTCGAATTATTGTAAGATTAACTATCTATTATAAACTATAATTTCCATAAATTTTAATAAAACCGAACAATAAACAAAAAAAGTACAGCGTTTTTAAATCCGCACACTTCAATTCTCAGACCCGGTATATATTACCTACTACAAAATTGTATCCATGCTACATGAAAAATGGTTTTATCAATGTTAGTCTCGACTTTCTAAATAATTTAAATGGAAGAAAGTATTCTTCCAATGTATGCATTGGCAGTGTATTTAATTTCATATACAATTTTGTTTTTAATTGAATAAAATTTCAAACATAAGAATTTTATGTATTAAAAAAATTTCACATCTAATTAGTTATTTTACTTCTTGCCTCGAAAATTAAAATTAAAAGTAAAAATTACATTTAAAAATACAATTAATAGTTTTATTTATTAATAAGAATTCTCTTCTTTTATTATCACGAAAACATCGTTTTTTAGGCATTTTAAAAATATAAATAATTTTAATTTATGATGTAAAATGTGTAAATAAGTGTCTAATTCAAATTAAATTTATTTGCATATAAATAGAACTTTGGATTTGAAAAAAAAAAAATAAGAAAATAATAGACTAACACAAATTACACAAATTACAAAATTTTTAAATAGTTTTTGTTTCGGTCAACAAATTAATGTAATCAAAAAAATTAATTAAACAACAATTTAAACGCAATCATTAGAGAGTACTACTGAGTTCAAAAAGTAAGGTGAATTTTTAATTTAAACTTCCCGCGTTAACCGAATCGGACAATCAAGTTGGCAGGACTGTTAGTGACATCTGTGGCAAATTACATATCAATATCATCATTAGTTTTTAGTTTACGCTTATTTTTGTGAACAAAGAAAAGTGAATTTGGCGATTTTTACGATGTCGAATTTTGTTGAGCAAGGAAGTGCTATTAAATTTTGCGTATCGAATGTTACAAAAGGCCTTCGGTGACGAGACTATGTCACAGAAAAATGTTTACAAGTGGTACAAAGACTTCAAAGAAGGCAGAGAACGTGTTGATGACTTGGAACGCTCTGGACGACCATCGACGTCAATTGATGAGCAACACATCAAGAAAATCAAAGAATTGGTGCTCGAAAATCGTCGATTAATAATTCGAGACCTTGCCGCCATGCTTGCAATATCAATTGGGTCAGTGCAAGCAATAATAAAGGATCATTTGTGCCTCAGAAGAGTCAAATCGCGTTTGGTGCCAAAATTTCTCAATTTTTTCGAATTTCTTCGTGAGTTTTTCGCCAAAAACTCCACTCATGTCGCTCCACAACCACCGTATTGATTTAGCACCGTGTGACTTCTGGCTGTTCGCAAAGCTCAAGAGACCACTCCGGAGAAATCATTTTCAGTCGATTGAAGAGATCAAACGTGAATCGCTACGCGCATTGAAGCATGTTCACAAAACCAAGCCTAAACTAAAAACTAATGATGATATTGATATGTAATTTGTCACGGATGTCACTAACAGTCCTACCAACTTGAAAAGAAATTCATTTGCCCGATTCGGTTAACGCGGGAAGTTTAAATTAAAAATTCACCTTACTTTTTGAACACAGTAGTATATTATTTTTATACAATACTATATTTTTTTCATTTTGAAAATATATTTTCACCTTCACTATTTTTAATAAAAATTATTTAAAACCATATTTTTCCAATTTGATAACTCATGAACACACAAAAAACTTGTTTTATAGATATTACTTATTTTCTTATTATTTGGCATAAATAAAATAAAAATATAATATTTGTAGAATGAAAAATTTAGTAAAACCTACTAAATTCCAAGCGATACAAATTTATAATAATAAAAAAATATATATTAAAGTTATAACATTTAAGAACCTTTTTTATTCAATTGGAGCACTACTTCAATAAACTCGCTGCTAGCTTCTCCTTCGATAAATAATAAGTGACTATCAAATCATACCGATTTACTTATTTTATAGTTTTGAGAAGTAACGAGAATGCCGTGTTTGTGTTAACAGACAAATAAATTTAAAGTGGAAATGCTCTAAACACTCGCTTATCTCTTTTTTTCTGAGTTTTTTTTTACCTCTGGACAGGTGAGAAAAGAAACAATTGTTTAAAGAAGAAAAAAAGATCAAAATTTTATTTAATTTTAATATTTAACAAGGTTTTTCCTCATTATTTAAATTGTTTGAATTACGCACTTTTGTAATAATATCATTTATTCGTAATTGATTTTGCAAAATAATACAAGTATTCGGAATATCCGAATTCGGATTGAAATTTGCATAACCTTATAATCTAAGAAAAAATATTATAGCGCGTTCGTTTCTCATATGAAAATTCTGACCTGGAAAATGCAATATTTTTAGGGTTCGACATTTTTTGTGATGAAATCTGTCCATTGGCTTCGCTAGGGAGTTTTCTTAGGGGGCAGCCGTTCATGATTAGCCACCGCAAGGTTTCAATTTCGGTAATCTGATTAGAGACCAACTAACTTCTTAGTAGAATTGACAAAATTTGAAAGTAACGAAGCAATTTAATGAGAGACATGATAAGAAAATAGTATTGGATCTTTTCTCAAGATAAAAAGAAAGGAAACAGTCGATTTCTTCAATACTGTCGATTTTTCTAGGGTGAGCAATGAGTATTGATGGACCCTCCCTAACTACACACATGAATCTGACTTATTTTTCAAACTAGATTCGAACGGAAAAAATTGAAAGCACTTGTTTTTTACTCATGTTTGTAATTCATTCGATATTAGTTGTTTTATCATTTTTTAGAAACCAACCCGACAAAAATGAGAGGTCAACATTTTTGTTGGCAAATAAACAGAAAAAATTTTGGCCTGTTTTGATAATTGGTACAAATGCAGAATTTTTATCGACAAACAAAAACGTCATTAGAATGCAGTAGAGCGAGTTCTCTATAAAGCAGGGTTGGAAGAAATCCTATAAACCTGGGTTTTTTCGGATCTTTTAGGATGACAATCTTTCTTTTTTTCAGTTTGTATTTTTGTGATATTAACAATGTTAATTTCCGAGGTTTAAGCATTTTGTTATCTTCTTTTTTGCTACTTGCGAAACAAAAACTATTTTAAATAGTTAAGTATATAATTTTTAATATCTCCAATAGAAAAATGAGACCTAACACATTCTAGATAGTTCTATTAATTTTGTTATATTGAGTACTACATTTTCAATCAATCAAGGTTATTGGAATTTAATATTTAGGTTATGGTAGTACCTATAGGGCATGTTTGATTAATTGGTCTCCGAGTTAAGTGATTAATTGATTGATTGTTGATTTTAAACTGATTAATTGGTTTCTATTATAATAGCCAAATGGTCAACTTTTTGCTGTAAAAATAACAATTTAGAAAGAAGTAAATTTTTATATAAAGGAAAAAAAGAAAACGTACTAAAAACAAAAGAGGAAATATTTTCTTAAAAATGTATATGTATATGTTAATAATTCACAATTAATTTAAAAGTAATTCAAAATTTATTCATACTATCATAGGATTTCTCTCTCCAAATTTATTCTGTTTTGTTTCTCTTAAATGAAACAATTAATCAGTTTCCGGTTGAATAATCACAATATTGAAGAAATTTTGATTACTCAATTAATCAATTAATTTAATCATGCCCTACTAGCACAAAGAAACTTACGAAAGCTGAAGAAATATTCCTGAATACCCTTGTTGGCGAAAGATTTTTTTAAATCTACGAGTAACAAACAGATTTATTAATTTATCTATTTTGTATTTAGTTTTTAATGTTAATAAAAATAAAATAGTATCAAAACTACATCCCTATGGATATGTCATCCCTATTTTATTACCAACAATTTGTCTAAATATATAATAATATCATGTTTCCATTCAATCAATAAATTCTAAATTTAATTAATTTACGAAATCATAAACAAATTAATTCAAAATTAAAATTTGAGATAGCATTTAATCAGAAGCTAAAAATTAAATTATCTATTATTACTTCAGCTCACGATGCGAATCTCAGATTCGTTATTAACAAAAGCTTGGGCATGAAAAAACTCATTGAAATTCTGGTCACAATATTGTGATTTTGATCCAGTATATAAGAATGAACAATAAAAAAAAATTTGACGTCAAAGAAATTATATATAAAATAACAAACGTGTACCATATTTATATTTAATTGTTATATTCCTTGAACTTTTAGAGCAGCAGTTATAATTAATATATTTAATATTTTCTTTACTCGAAAGATAACTGCGGTATTAAAATATATATAAATATATAAATTTTTTTCACATGTTAAAATAATGATTCTTTTTCCTGAACATTAAAAATATTCTAAATCTCATTAAGTCATTAAAAAAATAATAAATATTGTTATCTAACAAAATGACTAACTAACATAAAAAGTAAAAACTGATGGACATAAGAATTTCTTTTAACATTTTCGAAATTTTAAATGTAGAACACATAAATTATTTATAAAGTCTAAAACAAAAAAAAAATTTTAAATACGTATTCAATAATTTTAAGATACAAAATCCTTGTCACGTGTGTTCAGCATGCTCTATCGCAGCGGTGGCCAATGTGGGGGTATGCGTACCCCAAAGGATACACAAATCGATATATAGGCGGACTTATGTCGTCCGCCTATATATTATTAATTAAATAATAAGAAATATTAATTTGTTTCCACCCATAACTACGGGATGGTTTGAATAATTGATTAATTGAGTAATCAAAATTTCTTCAATATTGTGTTTATTCAACCGGACACTGATTAATTGTTTCATTTAAGAGAAACAAAACAGAATAAATTTGGAGAGAGAAATTCTATGAGAGTATGAATAAATTTTGAATTACTTTTAAATTAAACGTGAAATAATAATATATACATATACATTTTTAAGAGAATATTTCCTCTTTTGTTTTTATTACGCTTTCTCTTTTTCTTTTATATAAAAATTTACTTCTCTTAACAGCCAAAATTCTGACGCTTGGCTATTATAATAGAAACCAATTAAACAGTTTAAAACCAACAATTTATCAATTACCTCTGGTGCTGGATTACACGCGGTGTTTTTGGGTAGAATTCTACCGCAGACATAGGTGTCGGGGGTGAGGCAGAAGATCTACCTCTCGAAATGTTGGCGCAACGGAGTTTTTTACGCACACAAACAAGTCACTGTTTGTGTCGGTTTCGAAAAAAATTGAAAATTCAAGCGCGCCATTCGCTTACTGACCGTCAACAGGTAATCATAATCTAAAAGTACATAGGAAATAGTAAAATAGTAGATCCTAACAGTTTGACGGTTTAAGAACGAGTGATGCTGTACTCACACACACTAATACACTCCTTGTGTAGCTTGTATAAAAGACTGTGGTATAAACATTCCTCGTCTAATCGGTTTGGTAGTTTTCTACCCAAAACTTGACGATAGATTTCTACTGTGTGTAATCTGGCACTAACAATGTGTGTGAGATAGTTTAAATTCATATCCGACAAAATGAATACCAAATATACCTCACACATATTCACACGCAATTACAAAATATCTCGGACAAAATTTTGGCTGCAATGTTTGTCATATTTTTCATACTAATTGATTTTTGCATAAACGATCGCTTATCTCACTCACATCTCTAATTTATTTTGCATGCCTCGGTGATATAAATTAGGCATTATATCGCCTTATTCAAGTAAAAACCATTTTTAATTTCGTTTATCAATTATCTCAAAAATTATTCATTTTACTTTTTACTTATTAATAATTTAAATCTGCAGAAAAACAACAGATAAAATTTGTCATTCGATTATTCTGAAACCGAGTTTCATTGGCAGAGCAGGCACGCTAGCACGTAAGTTGTTTTATAGTTCGAGTTTCGACCCAAAGTTCTTTCAACTTTGATTTGGTAGCACGTATGCTACTTTCGGTTTCAATCTCAAACAAAATACATAGTAGAATCCCACAACTTCAGTTGCTTTTTTCGTTTATATTTAAACATTTAATTTTTAACGAAAAAAGTTGAATCAATTATGGCCATTTTTTCAGTGAACGTTTAAAATCGGACGGGCGTTTACCTTCAGGATTAAATAATTTCGGATTTTACAGTGTTCGAGTTTAACCTGTGTAGCCTGATTAAAATCTAGATTAACCTAATCGGCTGATTTATAGAGTTTAAACAATGTTTTTCCGATTAACCAGTCAAATGCAAGAAGAGATGATAAAAGAAGAAGAAGATAAAATAATATTCGAATTTTAATGCATTGAAATTGGGATTCTAAAAACCAACGCTTTTTATGCCCTATGGTAGGGTACTACCGTCCGTCCGTCCGTCCGCCTGTGGACAAGATAACTCAAAAACGCGTTATCCGATTTTGTTGAAATTTAGAATGTAAGTTGGTTATTCCTTAACTGCGTTTGGTATTGCATTTCAGCAAAATCGACAAAAGGGGAGGGAAGTTATTAAGCAAAAACGAGGGTGACCAGAAAGTTTGTCGTTTTTTTATATGGTTTTTCGGATTTAACTGGAAAATTTGTGAATCAATTTTGTTTAAATCAATTATATTGGTTAAATACGTAAAAAGACGATACCATGTTAAATTTGAGCAAAATCGGTCCAAGGATAGTGTAGATAGAAATAATCCTAGTTGAAAATAAGTTTGTCCATAAAGTTTTTTTATGTACTTTAAAAACTAACATACTGATTTGCGGATTGGATTTATCCTATTAGGGTCTAGGTTACCTGCGAATTAGAGGAAATTTTGGAGAGAGGAAACAAAGTTATGAAGAAAAAACCTTGAAATACTGTTAGATTTTACTGTTTTTCTGTCCTATTTCTACCGTAGGGCATCAAAAAATCGGCTATATGCCGATTTTAAATTACTTTATGTTTTCATATTATAACTTAGTTTCCTTCTAAACATCTATTTTAATTTATAATTCTTTCGAGCATTACTGCGGAGAACCCACTTTCAGTTTTAATTTTATTTATAATCTAGCATACTCAATACTTGTTGATAAAAATATTTTTTGAAATTTTTTTAGACTAGTTACCTTTTTTAATAAAAAGTCATTGTCTTAATAATTTGCCAGGAGAAACATATCGAATATAATGTCTCCTTTGCCTCATCTTTTCTGAAGAAATCATAGACTTTACCAGTATTATCGATTTTTATAATGTCTCCTTTGCCTCACCTTTTCTAAAAAAATCGATATTACTGGGTAAAAGATGAGGCAAAGGAGACGTTATAAAAATCGATATTACTGGTAAGATCTATGATTTCTTGAGAAAAGGTGAGGCAAAGGAGACATTACATTCGATATGGTTCTCCTGGCAAATTATTAATACAGACTTTTTATTAAAAAAGGTAACTAGTCTCTTCCGCTATTGATGGAGTCGCACAGAATAGGTCTCTCTTGATATTCATCACTCAACCTTAAGGAAGCATCATTTGTCCACTCCATATATATATTTATATATTTTTTCACCTTTATCACCCAAGCATTTATAGGTAAAAAATAGTGGTTTTAATTATTACAAACTATTAAAAATTATTGCAAGGAAAGAAATGAAAATTTTTAGTCGCTGTCAAAAAAATTGCACACGCAAAAACACTACGATGGAACTAAAGTTGAAAAACTTTCGTCCAAATTGAAAAAGCAAGAACACGCGAATTCGTTGAAGTTCCCACTCATCATGGATCTTATTGAATATCAATAAGTGTAACTGCATCACCTTTCCCCGCAAACTCAATAATTATTATTGCGAATACCGTATCAAAGGAGAAAAATCAGAAAACTAGAAAGAGATGGACTTGCAATTTTCGCTAGGACTGATCGAATAAAAACATTAGAATCTCCCCACACAATTTAGAAAAATTGGTAATGTGCGACGGTATCGTGTGTGATTATTGTGAGAGTATGCACTCGAAGATGAAGTTCCATATAAATCAGATAAACATGGTCATCATCTGCAGATCGAAAATCAGATGGGGAAATCAGAAATGCAGAAGCCGACAAATTTTGTAGGATGATTATTTTCTCCCTTTCTGTTTAACTAGGCTTTGTATAGTGTTATCCCATACTTGCATCAGATGTTGGATATCGACTGTGTGAAGATTGGCCTTTAGGTGTTATACATATGTATGTGATCAAGAGTTAAACTTCAGGTTACATATTGACTAGGTAATTCATCGGGCAAGTGCAACCCTAGGCTTTATCAAACGCTGGTCTAAAGAATTTACCGATCCATGCGTAACTGAAGCTCATTACATTACGTTTGTTAGACCATTATTGGAATACGCCTGTCAGAAGTGGTCACCCTATCATACGACTCATATTAATAGAGTTGAATCCATCCAACGTAAATTTGTATGCTTCACGCTACGAAATTTACCCTGGAATAACCCACTACAATTACCACTTTACCAGGACAGGTTGAACTTAATTGGCCTGAACTCTTTGGAAAAGCGTAGCAAGGTAGCTGGCTGATGTAATTTTTGTTAATAAAATTTTTGTCGGAAATATTGATGCTCCACGCGTTCTTGCGGAGTTGCCTCTAGGTCTATGGTCTTTACGTTCTGTTGAACTTTTCAAAATTAATTTTCATCGTACCCACTATGGTTGTTATGAGCCAATTTCTCGTATGCTACGTGAAGTTAATGCCAACGCACCTATTTTTGATTTATGCACTAGCAAAGCTGAATTAAAAAGGCGTTATTTGGATAATTTAATTAATTCACTCTAACTCTGATGTGTGCGTTATTTGTGCACTAATCGCTCCTGTGGAATTCAAATATTTTTTCCACCCCCACATGTATTTTTTTATTTCTTGTCCCCTATAAACAAAAAATCAACATTACATTTCCACTTTATTTAATAAAATTCACATAAATAATAAGCATTCAAAAACTAATTTACAAACGGCCAAAATATTCTGTTTCAAATTTCAAAAACATTTAGCCGATTTATTGATTCGATAATGGACAAGATTTTCTCAATTATTGAGAATAATAAATCGAGTATTTTCATTTCAATTATTAAACAGTTTTTAACTTTTCGCCTTCTGATTGTGAGATTTACCTTTTTTTATCTGGTAATACCGCTCATATTTAAAGATATAAAACTTCAAAAAACAAAAAGTAAGAAGAAGATCTTGAACTAAACTTTGAATGTTTGTGTATAGAGAACAGGATAAGACACGCGTAGGGAAAACTGAAGTTACTTTAAACTCCAATTGGATTTCTATTGCTTATGGGTTGTGGCGTCGTTAAAAATATGAATTAGAAGGGGCAACACTGTACGTGAATTGTGGAACGTTTGAAATGCAAAAAAATGTTTGCGTTATTTATTTCAAGAATGAAATTTCCTTTAGGCCTAAGTTATACGACGATCATTGTAATGAAGGAAATTTTGGAACTAGTGAAAACCGAACGCTTTTCTTTGATTTTCAATGAAAGGTGGTTATACCTCTTTTACGAATGTCAGAGAAACTTTCAGTCAGATTTTCGTTCATAGCTAAGTCGTGTAATGGTTTTTTTCATCGAATCCAATTTGATTATTTCTTCCCTTTCCTTTTTTTACCGATGAGTCACAAATTTCATCCATTTTTTTTTATATATATTATTATTTTCTTATTGGGACGCTGAAGTTAGAATATCGACGAAAAATTCCTGATGAAGCAATCAAACTTGGCAGTTCTCCAGTGGAATGAGATGAAATTGAAACGCAATTCGTAAAACAGCTGATCGATTAAAACATGTTTCGTCATTCAAATTATAAAAATAATTATAAAAAACAAATTACGTGATAATCCTAAGATTTTTCATTTAAAATCTATTTACTAAACTATTTCCCATGTTTTGCATTATTTTTTTTAAAGAAATAATCTTTGTAATAGGTTAATTTTCCATTGTAAAATTATTTCCTTCATTACAATGATCGTGCTATAACTTAGGCCTTAAACCGGTACAAAATTAATTTATTAAATAATAATTATAAATATGTATGAGCCTACATATTTTTTCTTGTGTAAACCAATAGCCGTAAGCCAATTTACACGAAGAGCTTCATTTTTTGGAAACCTTAAAACCAAAAAAGGCATTTAAAACTAGAAATACTGAATTTTACAAAATCTTAGACGAATTTTAAAAACCGCCCCCAAATGACTGTCATTGGTAGTTTTCGTTTTAATTTAGATAAAAACTTGATTCCAAAAACAACTTTTCTTTTAAATTATGAATTAACATAATTTCCGTTGGATTAATTATAATTAAATAAACACTATAAAAACTTTCGTTTTATACAGCAATAATAGAAATTCGCCCATTTTAATAAAAAATATATCAAACTTACGTGTGAAAAGAAATTCGAGGAAGTTTTCGATGTTGTTTTTTGTTAAATCCAGTAACTCATTTCACATATTTTTAAGTTCAATTGTTTAATTCAAAAGGTTTTTATTTCGAATTCGAAACGCACTAAAAATTAGAAATTGAAAATTGCAATTTTTCCCCTCCAAAATTGTCACTTATTTTCAAAAACATTCTTCGTACAAAGGAGTTTTAACCTTTCCTGTGTCTTTTAATAAAAGAAACAAAATAACATATTTGAATTATCGGCTCCAAGTTTTTTTCTTCTGAAGATGATTTTTTTTTTAAAAAAATTTAATATTTTTAAAATTGTTTTTTAGATCTTAGATGTTTGGCTTTTTACAAATAATTTTTTTTTACTTCCAAAATTTTCTAACCACAAAAAGATTTTATAGCGAGTTTTGAAAAACGTCAAAAAATAATTTGGAATGAATTTAAAACCCCCTAAAGGGCCCCATAAACGGTCAATATTGTTGTCAACCTAGTTGTCAACTTGCCATGTTCGTGTCGGTGTTGGACGTCTGTGGGTATGTTGGTGGTTGGTATTTCAATGTTGTCAACAATGTTGGATGTTTTGGAAAAATTTGGAAAACATCGGATATTCGGTGGGCGGAATCTGATGTTGCGATCATGTTGTATCGTCTGTAGAGAAGTTGGCCACATGGTTGTCAACATCAGTTGTAAATTGAATTGTGCGCTGTGAATTTATTGTCAAAAATAAGCATCCAAAGCCGATGACAATACCTCGAAAGTGTTGTTGACATCTTGGTTATCAATATTTCGACAAGGTTGAAAACAATGTTGGTCGTCTATGGGGCCCTTAAACACTATACGATTTGTTTGTACAACCGACCGACCGACCGATCAAATCGTATGGTGTGTATGTTTGTCGACTCGATAAATGGGCGTGGCCTCTGGTCGGGTCTGGTTGGATGTTCGGCGCATCCAACTTGCATGCGATCGTGTCAGAACCCCTACCAGATCGGATGGTGTGTATGCGCTTGTCGGTACAATTTCATAATTTACTTTTGTTATTTCAACGAGTAGACATGGCCGCGTTATTTTATGAATGTGAAGTTTTGAAAGAATTCGTTGAAGTTTACAAGGATTATGAATGTTTATGGAAAACAAATTCAAAAATGTATTCAAATAAAGATGCGAGACAACAAGCATTTCGCATTTATGTTAGAGAAATTAAGAATCATTGAAGAAAATGCAACAGTGAAAAAATTTAAAATATGAAAACTTTTGTCCCGAAAATTAAAGTCAAACACTTGAATTTCAGTTCATATTGCACTATATTTTACTTAGGATACTTGGTGATTCATAAAATCATCAAACAATAACAATAAAACATTGTCACAATACAAGTATTCTACGTAAAATAACTAACACAAAAAAACACCACACGACAAAAACAATTCTTGGAAATATTCAAGAATTTGTAGACTATTCGGGAAATATCGCCATCTAATGTACAAAAGATCTGTTCCAGAAAACTCCAAAATGCAATTGTTTACACAATCGATAGAATCATAGAGTAAATATAACCTTTATAGAGTCTAGAAGTAGAAGCAATTTTTTTTCAGATTTTTCTGATTTCTAGGTGGATAAAACTACGCCATCTCTTATTAAAAATATTATTCTAAAGTTTTTGGTGTTTGTATTCGGATAAATTCTTTAAAATTTTAAATTCTTTTGAATCTTCTTATTTTACTGGCATTTGTTAATTCAATATTTTTCTCCTTTTCTGGCGAAAATGTATTTAATATTTTTTTCATTCATATTGCTATAGGAAACGTAAATTGTGGTATTTTCAACTTAGAATCGCATTTTTTTTTGTGTACATGACTTCTTATAGAAAAATTGAACTGAATTTTTTTTTGTTTTTATGAAATTCCAAATGGTGTGTATGTGTGTAATATTTTTCAATATTTATTGTCATGATTTTCTGGTGTGTGCAATTGGGTTTAATAACTATGATTTTAACAAATTCAATTTCAATAATAACTTCTTGGCCGTATATGAAATTTTAAGACCATCGAATGTTGCCAAATTTTGAAAAAACAAATAATTGATTTCAGTATGGAAATGTAAATGCGTTGTGTACTTTTAATTTAGAATTTCGATTTCTTATTTGAATGAATGAAAATTTTTACGATAAGATTCACTATCGGCGATAAACTTCCATTCTTCTTATTGCAGTTTTGGATACGTTGTTTTGATCATTTATCCAAATACAATTTTTTCTAATTAATACTAAAAGTAGAAAATCAAGAATTTTAATTTTATGTTCTTTAACCAATCCGGGAAATGTTGATTAGTATATTAATATTAATATTAATATTAATATTTAATGTTAAAAGCAATAACGCCAGGTATTTATTACGATGTTTTGCATCAGCTGAAAGAAGTTTTCAAACATAGTGATCCAAAAGTAAGGCAAACATTGTTTTTGACGAAGTCCGCGTTCGTCATTGAAGGTGTTATAGACAATGGATCTGAAAGGAAAAATATTCAAACAACTGAGGTGTGTACGTTTCTAATCAGAGGCTTATTGTCCAATTGGACCTATATAATAGGGCATATATTATCGGCAGGTCCAATCCATGGATCGGATTTGAAAAAATTGATTTTGGAAATTTTAAAAGAATGCAAAAATTCCAATATTGAAATATCAGTTCTTGTATGTGATCAAGGATCTAACAACAAAAAATGCTATACATTGCTAGGAATTTCTTCAGAAAACCTGTTTTTTTATTTTCCAAGTATAACGTATTTTTGCATTATTTGATATCGTTCATCTAATAAAATCATTTAGAATCATTCTTTATAATAAACATATAGTAACTTAAAATCGGCCTATAGCCGATTTTTTGATGCCCTATGGTAGAAATAGGACAGAAAAACAGTCAAATCTAACAGTATTTCAAGGTTTTTTCTTCATAACTTTGTTTCCTCTTTCCAAAATTTCCTTTAATTCGCAGGTAACCTAGGCCTTAATAGGACAAATCCAATCCGCAAATCAGTATGTTAGTTTTTAAAGTACATCAAAAAAACTTTGTGGACAAACTGATTTTCTCCTAGGATTATTTCTTTCTCCACTATCCCTGGACCGATTTTGCTCAAATTTAACATGATATCGTCTATTTGAGTATTTAACCAATATAATTAATTTAAACAAAATTGATTCACAAATTTTCCAGTTAAATCCGAAAAACCATATAAAAAAACGACAAAACTTTCCGGTCACCCTCGTTTTTGCTTAATAACTTCCCTCCCCCTAAGTCGATTTTGCTGAAATGCAATACGAAATCCGCTATAGCAATAACCAAGTAGCATTCTAAATTTCATCAAAATTGGTTGGCACGTTTTTGAGTTATTTTGTCCACGGACAGACGGCAGTACATTTAGCATTAATATAGGGAATTGTTTTCAGAATTTTGGCTCATTTTTCAAAACCAATTACCCCAATTAGTTCAGCCTGAATTCCACAATTTTTTTCATAAATATTTTATAAAATATCACTTTTTAAGCGCGCTATAATATAACTTGATAGGGTTAGAACTAGTAAAGGTATACGATTCTAAAGTCATCTATTGGAAAAAAAACGCCACGAACTTTCTACTTAACTCAATATTTTAAGGTTTTTCTCTCCATAACTTCATTTCTTCATTCTCAAATTTGCCCAAATTCACAGGTAGGCTAGAGTCCAATAGGATAAACACGTTTCGTAAATTTTATTCAAATCGGTATATAAATTTTTAAAATACATTAGAAAAACTTTATGAACAAGCTTATTTTAGGCTAGAACTATTTCTTTCTCCACTATCCTTGGACCGATGTGACTGAAATTTAATATAGTATCGTTTATTTATGTAGTTAATCTGCACAATTAATTTAAACAAAATCGATTGACAAATTTTCCAATTACATCCGAAAAGCCATAACCAAAAAAACGACAAAACTTTCTGGTCACCCTGGTTTTTCCTTTATAACTTTGCCCCCCGCCGATCGATTTTGCTCAAATGCAATACCAAATGCAGTTAAGGACCAACCAACTTACATTCTAAATTTCAACAAAATCGGATAACGCGTTTTTGAGTTATCTTGTCCACAGACGGATGGACGGACGGACGGACGGACGGACATGCATAAATCGATATAACTTTTGATTCCCTGCACAACCATACCCTTGAAATTTTTCTGCGATGATTATTTTTATGCGTTACACACTTAGTGACAAAACTAATATACCCTCTGGTAGTACCTACCATAGGGCATAAAAACTTATCAACTCAAGATGGTGAAGTTTCATGGGACGTTATCAAAGAATTGTACGAATTTGATAAAAATAAAACCACGAAATTGTGTTGTAAACTTAAGGAAGAGCATACACAGCCAAATAATTTCCAAAAAAGGAATGTTAAACTGGCTGTACAAGTCTTAAGTTGATCTGTGGCTGCAGGAATTCGAACAATAAATTCATTAAAAACGTTTAGCGAAAAGAGTTCTTTGATAGCGGAATCAACAGCTGCTTGTTGCGAAAAAGAAATAATTTTTTTGATGTCGCTAATGTAAATTTTATTGGCTCGAATAATCCATTTAAAAAACCATTGGTAATGTCGGGTCTATTAATATACAGAAAAAAATGTTAAAATATTTTCAAGATATTTCAGTAAAATCAAAAACCGCAGCGAAAGTTTATGCTCTTGATGATTTGGTGCAGTATGCAAATGGAGTTTTGTTGTTGATTGACACAATTTCCGAGCTTGAAGGATTCAAATTTCTATTAACAGCTAAGCTACAACAAGACGTTTTAGAAAATCTGTTTTCTGTAATAAGATCCATGGGTGGATTTAATAGATACCCTTCAGCTAAATAGTTCTCAATACATGTAAAGTATCTCATTTCATAAAAGTATATTCGAGCAGAAATGGTTGCAGAATATTCTAATTGTGAACGAGCTTGTGACTTCATTTATGATGAGTGCCACGCTGAAACGTTTAACAATTCCATAGATATAAAATAAAAGTCCACAAGCAATACATTGGAAGAGGATGACGATCGGATACAAGAGGTGTCATATGTTGAAAACTTTTTAAAAACTGACGTTGTACAGCAAAATACAATTTCATACTTTGTAGAATATATTCCTTATAAAATGACATCGAAAGTTTCTTGTCAGGATTGTCATGATTTGATAATGCATAAAGAAAAAGTCCTGGACATGCTAAGGCAGTACTTAATTTCGCATAAAAATTGTAATCATGGTACTTATTTGAAATGCCCTACAGAGACTTTCTTTCTCGTATGTGAAATGCAAATAAAGTGCTTCGAGAGTTATTTTAAAAACAATCTTCATAATAAAATGTTAAAAAAGAATTTATGTATAAAATGTATCGAGCACACTAATCAGCATTTCCCGGATTTGTTTGCACTAAATGATTGTACAGAACATAAAATTAAAATTCTTGATTTTCTACTTTTAGTATTAATTAGAAAAAATTGTATTTGGATAAATGATCAAAACAACGTATCCAAAACTGCAATAAGAAGAATGGAAGTTTATCGCCGATAGTGAATCTTATCGTAAAAATTTTCATTCATTCAAATAAGAAATCGAAATTCTAAATTAAAAGTACACAACGCATTTACATTTCCATACTGAAATCAATTATTTGTTTTTTCAAAATTTGGCAACATTCGATGGTCTTAAAATTTCATATACGGCCAAGAAGTTATTATTGAAATTGAATTTGTTAAAATCATAGTTATTAAACCCAATTGCACACACCAGAAAATCATGACAATAAATATTGAAAAATATTACACACATACACACCATTTGGAATTTCATAAAAACAAAAAAAAATTCAGTTCAATTTTTCTATAAGAAGTCATGTACACAAAAAAAAATGCGATTCTAAGTTGAAAATACCACAATTTACGTTTCCTATAGCAATATGAATGAAAAAAATATTAAATACATTTTCGCCAGAAAAGGAGAAAAATATTGAATTAACAAATGCCAGTAAAATAAGAAGATTCAAAAGAATTTAAAATTTTAAAGAATTTATCCGAATACAAACACCAAAAACTTTTGAATAATATTTTTAATAAGAGATGGCGTAGTTTTATCCACCTAGAAATCAGAAAAATCTGAAAAAAAATTGCTTCTACTTCTAGACTCTATAAAGGTTATATTTACGCTATGATAGAATACAATACACAATGAATCATCCATCAGTGTCACAAACCCAAAGCAATGATTCAGAAGTATTTTATTTGTGTATTAAATAAGAAGATTCTAGAAATCTTCTTTGTGTAAACATTGCCACCTAGTTTTTAGAAAACGACCAGGCTTTTCGAGAATATTCCGAGACACATCAATTTTATATAAAAGCAGGTGTGGGGTCGAGCCTGAAATCAATCTTAATCGATCAGTTGAAGTGAAAAGCTTCGTCAGAGATTATACAAAGCAGAGATTGGAAACGAGATTATTTTTGTGAAAGTAATTAAAATAGTGAAGCTCTAAAACTGTGATAAATAATTGTAATAATTAAATTATTGAAAGACAAATATTTTTAAGACTAATTGTTAAGCAGAAATAAGTACAAATAAAGTTTATACACTAAATTCACATAAATAAAAAGTGTTATCATTCTAATAACATCGAACCGAAGGACTAACACGTTACATTGGTGTCAGAAGTGGGATTATTTATTGTGAATCAGTGCGGAAAAGACAATTTTGCTAAAATTTTCTGCAAGAAAATTCGAAATTAAACTAGAAACTTCTGTGGGGAAAACTTCGAAGAAATTCGTTATTAAGAAATTTGAGTATAGTAATTTCGACTGTGTGAGAAATTTCAGGGGCGTACAAGAAATTTTGTATGAGTTGTATAAAAATTTCGATTGTGCGAAATTTGAGGTTATACGTCGTGTATCGTGTGAAAATTTCAATTGTACGAGAAATTTCGTGGAAATTAACATTATACTAAGAAATTTCGTGGTATTTAGATACAGTGCGAGAAGTTTCTATAGAACATAAGAATTTCGTGAACAATTAAAAATATTTGAACAATGGAAAGTAAATTATTAGATAGTTTGAGTACATCAGAACTATCCACAGTTCTGAGTGTGTGGTATTTACCTTCCAAGGGAACTAAAACAGAAAAGAGGAAAAGAGTAATCGCTGAATGTGTAGAAAGAGAACTAGATAGCAGCACATTCGACTTTAGTGAAATTCTGAAAGAGGGAAACGAAAAAGAAATTACCAACGAAGACGCGGCTGAAACAACAGCAAGTGTTCAGGATGATTTAAAGACGCTTATGACCATGATGATCGGTCTTCAGACTAGTCTGCAAGAAGAAATGAAAACAAATGCTTCTAGTCTACAAGAAGAAATGAAAACAAATGCTTCTAGTCTACAGAACGAAATAAAATCAAATGCTTCCAATTTACAAGGTAAAATAGATTCGACTTCTGCAAGTCTTGAAAGTAAGATTGCAAACATATCTGATATGCAGAACAAAATGGAATCCAGCATGGGTGAATTAAAAATTCAGGTGGAATCCAGTGTTGCGAACCTTGAAACTAAAATTAGTACAGAAGTTTCTACAGTTCGTACGGAAGTTTCTGCAGTTCGAACGGAAGTAAGCAAGGTTGAGCAGAAATTGGAAGACAAAATAACTACAGAAGTCAGCAACGTTGACCAGAAATTGGAACAAAAAGTAGCAGAAATCGAAGCAAAAATGGCTGACATCAAAGAAAATAAACCAAATATTGAGTCATCAGGTAAAAGGATGAAGCCACCAATATTTGACGGCAAAACTTCATGGCCTGTATATAAACGACAGTTTGAAGCGGCTGCTGGTGCGAACGACTGGTCCGATAAAGAAAAAGCCACAGCATTAATTCTGGCTCTACGGGGTAACTCAGCCGATTTATTGCGGACAATCTCACCGGAAAATGAGAAAAATTACAATTACGTTGTAACACAATTGGACATTCGATATGGGGATAACCACATGAAGGACGTATACCGAATGGAGCTCGTCAACAGAATGCAAGAATCTGGAGAGACACTTCAGGAGTTGTCAGCAGATATTGAGCGGTTGGTATACTTGTCATACCCCGATTATCCCCTGGAGCTGCAGAATGACTTGGCTGCAGAAAGATTCACCAATGCCATTCGGGATGCAGACATTCAGTTCAAGGTCCGGATTAGTGGAAAGCGCATGTTGCACGATGTGTTGGCTGTCGCATTGACATTGGAAGCTGCAAAGAGAGCAACAAGGGCGGTTCCAATGGTACGAGCTGCTATGGTTGATGAAGACTCAACAGAGCTAGCGATAGACCAACTAACTGAAAAGATAAAGGCGAATGTGCAACAAGCTATCCAGGAATTGGAATTGAACGATACTAAAAGAAGACTGAAATGCTGGGGCTGCGGTAAAGAAGGACATTTAGAGCGGCAGTGCCCCAACCAGACAAAAGCACCGATTATGGTATCAGTCTCTCTCCTACAACAGAGTAACGACAGATTAACGACGCAAGGAGTAATTGCTGGTCATCGATGCAGGATCATCGTAGATACGGGTGCAAGTAGATCCATCGTGAACAGGAAGCTCATTAGTAGGAAACACATGAGCAGAAGCAGTAACAGTGTTCTTCAAACGGTTACAGGGGAATCATCTCCGATTCTGGGTGAAGTGATTCTAGCATTGGGGCTAGATGAGTATGTGTTTCGACATACGTTTTTGGTGGCTGATATAATGGACGATTGTATCATGGGCCTGGACTTCATGAAGCAGAATGGAGTGAGTGTGAACATTGAAGATAGGTTATTGCGATGTGGAAATATTGAGTTCCCGCTAACGTTGGAGGAAGCAGATTCCAGTGACACCAAATCAAATCTACGAGACCAGCAAGTTACGTCAGATGCAAATGCTGTTGTAGAAATGAAACGGACGGACGACATTGGACTGACAACTCAAGACACGGAGTTGTCAAAAAGTAAAAATAAAAGGAAAAGAAGCAAATCCAGTGTCGTAGATGCTGGAGGGGTTTTTGAGGAAACGAGTAAGGACTGCAGGAATGTGAAA
Source organism: Xylophagus ater (assembly GCA_963422695.1). Classification (NCBI taxonomy): domain Eukaryota; kingdom Metazoa; phylum Arthropoda; class Insecta; order Diptera; family Xylophagidae; genus Xylophagus; species Xylophagus ater. The sequence goes on from OY730479.1 coordinate 20,669,260, forward strand.
AAGGTAGTAGCTATCCGTACATTAAGGATTGGAGGCGATGACATGTCGAGCATCCGAAACGCGCAGCTAAAGGATGAAGATGTTGGACCAATCCTTAAATGGAAGAAAAGGGGTCAGCGTCCAAAATGGAGCGATATTGTAATACGCAGTGATACGACAAAAAGTTATTGGGCTCAGTGGGACTCGTTACAGATAGAAAATAGCGTTCTGAGGAGAAAATGGGATTCTCCTGATGGAAAATCCAAACTAATGCAGTTGATCGTGCCTAAGTCCAAAGTACATGAGGTACTTGGTGAAGTACATGCTGGAACTTCAGGGGGACATTTGGGAGTCAACAGAACATTAGCGAAGGTGCGAGAACGATTCTATTGGGTACACTGGCGAGCTGATGTCAAAAGCTGGTGCAGGAATTGTGACACCTTCACAAAAATTGTAGGACATCAAAAGAAAACTGAAACTGCAGTGGGGCAATATGTTGACGCTGAACTCAAGCAAGACACGAGTGAACAGGATAGCACCAGGCGAACTCCACCGGAAAGATCATCTGGACAGCATATACGGGTTCCGGTGGACAAAGTATTTGAGGAACCTGCAAACAACGAATTAAAAGATAGTGACTGCACCAACGAGATGAACTCTTTGGACGTGGTATGGCGAAAGCGAAAATCATCAAAAGTAAAAATGAAGGTAATTCATTCAAATCAGTTAGCGAAGAATCGCGGCACGAGTCCAAAAGATTCTGTTCGGGACGAACAGATTTAAGAAGGGGGTAGTGCACTATATTTTACTTAGGATACTTGGTGATTCATAAAATCATCAAACAATAACAATAAAACATTGTCACAATACAAGTATTCTAAGTAAAATAACTAACACAAAAAAACACCACACGACAAAAACAATTCTTGGAAATATTCAAGAATTTGTAGACTATTCGGGAAATATCGCCATCTAATGTACAAAAGATCTGTTCCAGAAAACTCCAAAATGCAATTGTTTACACAATCGATAGAATACAATACACAATGAATCATCCATCAGTGCCACAAACCCAAAGCAATGATTCAGAAGTATTTTATTTGTGTATTAAATAAGAAGATTCTAGAAATCTTCTTTGTGTAAACATTGCCACCTAGTTTTTAGAAAACGACCAGGCTTTTCGAGAATATTCCGAGACACATCAATTTTATATAAAAGCAGGTGTGGGGTCGAGCCTGAAATCAATCTTAATCGATCAGTTGAAGTGAAAAGCTTCGTCAGAGATTATACAAAGCAGAGATTGGAAACGAGATTATTTTTGTGAAAGTAATTAAAATAGTGAAGCTCTAAAACTGTGATAAATAATTGTAATAATTAAATTATTGAAAGACAAATATTTTTAAGACTAATTGTTAAGCAGAAATAAGTACAAATAAAGTTTATACACTAAATTCACATAAATAAAAAGTGTTATCATTCTAATAACATCGAACCGGAAAGACTAGCACGCAACAATATGTTATTTGACAAACGCACAAAATTTTACGTCGTTATTCGTTATAAATAATATTTTCTATTTGTTCATATTTACTACCTGCGGTCGCGAAAAATCTAGTGATGAAAAATGGGGTCATGGGGTCGGGAATGAAAAAAGTTCAAAAATCAATGCTCTGCACATATATAGCCTTGAAAATTTTCTACGATGATTATTTCTATGTGCAGGATTACACGCTATGTTTTTTGGGTAGAATTCTACCGCAGACATAGGTTACGGTTGGTTGGGGGTGAGGCAGAAGATCTACCTCTCGAAATGTTGGCGCCTTAGATTAGGGAAAATATGGATAGGCCTTTCGCAGGGGAAATTGAAGCATTTTTGGAATACACTTGCATTTTTTTGCTTATGTGTGCGGCGTAGTGGTGGCGTTAAAAACATGAATTCGGGGGGCAACATCGCAAATGGGCTAAAAGCTCATGCATTCTGTAACATCCGAATTGCAAAAAAATGTTTGCGTTTGATTGCTAAAAAAATCAAGTTTTTCTTAAACATACAAAATTAAATTATTAAATAATAATTATAAACACGTATGTGCCTATATATGTCCTTTCCTGCGTAAACCAATAGCCGAAAGCCATTTCATACGTAGAGACTCATTTTTTGGAAATTTTAAAACCAAAAAAAAAAAACATTTAAAACTGAAAATGCTGAATTTTCAAAAATTTCAACGAATTTTAAGAATTGCCACCATTTTAACCGAAAAATGACTGTTACTGGTAGATTTCGTTAAAATCAAAATAAAAAAAAATTGGGATTTGACATTTCGGCGTGATTTAAAAAAAAAACAATTTTTTACTAATTTATGAATTAACATAATTTCTATTTGATTACCAAAAAGTAAATAAACACCATAAAAACTTTTTTTTATACGGCAAGAATGAAAATTCGCACGTTTTAATAAAAAATATGTCAAACTTAGTTAGGAAAGAAAATTCCACGAATTTTTGGATGTTGTTTGTTATTACACCCAGAAATTAAACACTTTATATAGGAAATTTATTAACTTTGACTATTTAATTCAAAAGAATTTGGTTTGGAATCTGAAACGCACTAAAAATTATAAATTAAAAAAACGCAATTTTTTTCCCCTCCAAATTTGACAGTTCGGCGTGATAATAAATGCTTCAGACACAGATATCGTAAAAACGAGTTAATGCCTACGCTTGGTTGGCGCAATGGAGTTTTTTACGCACACAAACAAGAGTCAATGTTTGTGTCGGTTTTGAAAAAAAATGAAAATTCAAGCGCGCCATTCGCTTACTGACCGTCAACAGGTAATCATAATCTAAAAGTACATAGGAAATAGTAAAATAGTAGATCCTAACAGTTTGACGGTTTAAGTCCGAGTGATGCTGTGCTCACACATACTAATACACTCCTTGTCTAGCTTGTATAAAAGACTGTGGTATAAACATTCCACGTCTAATCGGTTTGGTAGTTTTGTACCCAAAACTTGACGGTAGATTTCTACCGCGTGTAATCCGGCACTATGCGGTACAAATGTGGTGATAAAACTAACATACCCTCTGGTAGTACGTACTATAGGGCATAAATATGTGGTACGTTCATAGATATATAAAACTAGGGGTGTTATGCTAAAATCGTAAATTCGCCCTGTAGCCCCAAAGATCCGATCAATGCCGAAATTCCTATTCTAAAAACATATGCATATGTAACTGTATGCATAGGTTACTGTCAAATCGGCTGCAACTTCACCAGTGGGTTAAAAATATCGGAACTCTTTAAAATTTTTAATGTTTTTCAACGTAATTCATCATTGGAAAGAAAAAAGAGAAAAAAAAATAATGGTTTTAGTGTAAACAAAAAAAAAATTTTTTTTAAAATAATTTTATTTAAAAAAAGAAAATTGCGCGCGGAATTATCACAACACTCCTACAGAGGAATTGATTACACAGCTGACATTGGCATTGTCATAAATATATTTTCTAACTGTTCCGTGGCATTTTTCGCGTGTTTTTCTTTTGAAAATCCCTTATTATTATATAAATAATTAATTGTTAATAAATAAAACCAAAAATTTAATAACAAAACACAAATATTTCAAACGTTCTTTTTCCTATTTTGACATTTCACAATAAACGGCGAATTCATTTTACGAGAGTGAAATGAAAACAAATCCAAAATAGTAATTTGGGCATTTATGTAAATTGGCTTAAATAATTCTTCGTATGGAAAGTTACGGTTATACTGACATACGATTTGAGAATTACCCACTAAATTTCATTTTCATTATTATTTCATGTACGAGATAGCATAAAATAATTTTGTATTTTATTTTATATTGCTTAGAGCTGAATGTGAGTACTGAGAATTTGGTATTTTGAATAGTCGTGGTAAAAAAAAAAATAGTTTGTGCGCCCTGAGGAACACATTTAGTTACGAGTGAGTAAGCAAATCCCAGTCCAGTATACATGTCAATGGGTACGTTTAAAAAGGTTTACATTTGGCAACACTAAATTTTTTTTCCCCCAAGAGAATATATTTCTTTTTTTCCATATAAATTTGTACTTTTAGATTTCAGATTAGAATTGTTTATTTATTTATGAATAATTATTCCAAAATGTTCTAATCAGTAAAAAATTATATGGCATAAAGTTTTGAGAAATGTCAAAAAATAATATTGAGAATGAATTTGAAATCAAAAAAAAATAAAATGTATCGCTTTCTTACAAATTCCAATTTGATTATAATTTTACATGCTTTTTCTCATTAAATATATTAAATTAGTTAATAAAATAGATTAATAATTTTTGAATAATAATAATTCAAAAAATAAAACGTCAGAATTGCAATAAATTAAACTTAAGTTTCTCGACACTAAAAATTTTAGGTCGTTATAATCGCTTAAAAGTAAATAGTGCTGAAATCATCAAAAAGAATACATAGAAAATGAATTTTTTTTTTGTCTGTAAGTTGTTAGTTTTGCAAACGTGAAGTAAAAAATTTTTAGTTGGCATTTGGTAATTGTGTTTTTAGAATATGGCGTTAAAGTCTGAATCTGAGGTAAGTTTTGTAAAATTTTAATATTTTTTTTTAAAAATATAAAAGCCAAATAATCAATTATTACAGTAATTTAAGTTTATTTGTTAAAAAGTGATTTGTAAGAAATGAAATAACTTGTTTTAATTTTCTTACTACGAGTTAATTTCGGTAATAAACAAATAAATAAGTGATGACGGCACACGCCCTTATAGAAAAACATTTTAATGGAATTTCTTTTTTTTCTTCTTACCTTTAAATTCTTTATAATTACCGCAGGTAATTTTCTTTGTATTATTATCTTATAATATTTCAATTAAGAATTGATTAGTGTTGTTTTATTTGGAATAAAAGTGTTTTTTTTTCGACTTGGTACTCAGAAAAATTGTACAGTGCTAAAAATGTGTTAGTTTTTTTTTTTTTGTTCAATTTAAATTAATTGATGATTTCAAAGAGGAGCTCCAAAATGAAAATTCGAATGGAGAATATAAAATATCTAATGCAGTTTATTATTTTGGTTAGAAATTGTTATATAATAAGACTTTTCCAATTCGCATAATTTCTCTATAGATGTAAAAGGCCTACATTCTCACTAACAGAAAAATGTAGTTATATGTGAAATAAAAGGACATACAATATCGATTTCGAAAGTATGTATAAATGTTTCAGAAAAGGATATATTAATTAAAAAGAAAAATTTAATGCAAAATAACTATTAACTTTTCTAATATTATTCAAAATTGGAATTAGTTTAGATAGAAGTGAGGAGTTTTAAAGTTCTCAATCCTATTGGGAAATTCATTTATCCTGCAAATTCCGTTGATTACGTAAGATGATTCAGTTTTAATGGTGTTTTTTTTATGTTTTTTGTTTTATTATTCCTTTGAAATTTGAAACTAATCAATTAGCATTCTATTGTAAGTTTTTATGCCCTATGGTAAGTACTACCAGAGGGTATATTAGTTTTGTCACTCCATTTCTAACTCATCGAAATAATCGTCGTAGAAAGGTTTTAATGGCATGGTTGTGTCGAGAATCAAAAGTTATATCGATTTATGCATGTCCGTTCGTCCGTCCGTCCATCCGTATACAAGATAACTCAAAAACGCGTTATACGATTTTGATGAAATTTAGAATGTGAGTTCCTTATTCCTTAACTTGGTTTCGTATTGCATTTGAACAAAATCGATCCAGGGGGAGCAAAGTTATAAACGAAAAACCAGGGTGACCAGAAAGTTTTGTCGTTTTTTTGTTTATGGTTTTTCGGATTTAATCGGAAAATTTGTGAATCAATTTTATTAAAATTCATTATGCAGATTAATTACCTAAATAGACGATACCATATTAAATTTTAATCAAATCGGTCCAAGGATAAAAGAGAAAGAAATAATCCTAGGAGAAAATACCCCTCTCTATAAAGTTTTTTTGATTTACTTTAAAAACTAATACACCGATTTGAATAAAATTTACAGATTAGACGTATGCTATCACGGTCTAGGTTACCTGCTAATTGGAAAAAGTTTTGAGAAGAAGGAACAAAGTTATAAAGAAAAAACCTTAAAATAATGTTAGTTTTGACAGTTTTTTTGCCCGATTTCTACCCATAGAGCATCAAAAAATCGGCTATAGGCCGATTTTAAGTTACTATATGTTTATTTTTTATTTTTTAGCATTTACTTTTCTTATAATTAACATAATCTTGTTATTTAGATTGACTGAAAAATAATTATGTAGAATTTGGTATGAGTAACAGTGCACCATTTTCCTAATTATTGAAGTCGATACAAAATTTTAAAAAATTCATTCTAATCCGTCTTAATTTAAAATGTATGTCTTGTTCTGGTAGGGAATCCCACTCTGTTCATTTATATAGGTATGTAAGTTTTACTATCCAAGCCGGTTTAAAAAAAAAAAAAACGAGTTCTATATAAAAAATGGTTTTTGCTGTTTGCGTTTTATTTTTCTTACAATTCTGCTACAAAAGTTCTGAACACAATTCTGTTAATTGATCATTAAAATATCTTTCGTTAAATATTATATTGTTAATAAGTCAACTTATGTATCTACAATTGCTTTGCAATTAATATGGATGTTTACCTAACATAAATGGTGTGATCCAACTTCAGTTTCCGAACTTTAAAACAAAATAAAACACACAAATTTAATGAAATATACTTATTTTATTTTGTTAATTAAAAATGTTATATATTTCATTAAAAATAATATCAATTAAATGGCCGCCTCTGGACCTTCTCCAGCAGCCAATCCTTTTACGGGCGGTATTTTGGAAATAACTTGGCGGATGTTTTTTTTTTTTTTTTTAGATGCCCCAACGTTTCGAGTTTGTTGGCATAGACACAGCTTTTAACACCCCCCACAAATAAATCCAATGGCTTTCAGTCGCATGATCTTGGCGGCCAGGTGACCCCCCACCAAAACATCTTGTTACAACCACATGTGTTCCACATCAATATCGTCGGTTTCGTGCCAGAAATAATCGATTATCATGCGCCAATATTATTCACCATTGACTATTACTGTCTGACCTAGATCGTTTTCAAAAAAGTAAGGCCCAATGACACCGCCTGACCATAATGGCGCACCAAATAGTCAATGCAATGGTGTCTCGTGAATCTCATGAGGATTTTCACCTCCTCATACGCGACAATTTTGCTTTTTAACAAACCTAGAGAGGTGGAAACGTGCCTTATTAGAGAAGATTTTTTTTTTTTGATACAGAGTTCTTACAGAGTTGTTATTTCTAGGTTTAAGAGACCATTACATGCTTTCAGTCATCTAATGATGTAGAATTTATAGAATTAATTCATTTAATAAAAAAATTTGTAGGAATTCTTTCAATAACAATAGGTATAAATCTATGATTAGCTCCACAAATTTCTGAACATTGACCAAAAAATAAACCAGGGCGATTAATAAAAAAGTTAGTTTGATTTAATCGTCCTGGTGTACCATCTACTTTTACTCCTAAAGCTGGAACTGTTCATGAATGAATTACATCAGCAGCTGTAATTAAAATACGAATTTGAGAATTTATAGGAAGAACAATACGATTATCAACATCAAGAAGTCGAAATATTTCATTTGTTAATTCATTAGTTGGAATTATATATGAATCAAATTCTAAGTCTAAAAAATCTGAATATTCATAACTTCAATATCATTGATGTCCAATAGATTTTAAAGTAATTATAGGTTCATTAATTTCATCTAGTAAATATAATAAACGTAAAGAAGGAAGAGCAATAAATATTAAAATAATAGCCATTGGGTATAAATATTTAATTAGCGATTACACAATTGATCAGCTTTTCGATATGAAATTATTGCTCAATCCTATTGTCTAAATTGTTATGGTTATCCTTTTTATTTTCTATAATATTTTCTATAATTCTTTTTTATTTAAATTAATTTGCCTACTTCATTCGTTCAATTATTTACACCATAATTAACATGTTTATCTGAAAGTATTGAAAATTGTCAACTAAACGTGTTACTTAACTAATTATAAGAATTACCTACTTACGAGTAGTTTTAACTTCTTTTATGGAAATAATATATCTTATCACTAACTCATCTTGGATTTTAAATTTGTTATATAATTCGATAATACGGTAAAGGCGTCTTCAGATTAAGTATTTTGTTATATGTTTTTGTATAAATTTTGTCAAAAATATCCGCTCAGATAGGGAACACATTTGTATTTGTATGACAAAGTTTTTTCGTTTTTCGATATTAGAAATATTTAGAGACATTTCTAATGTCTAAAGGCATATAAAAAAACAGATAGTCTAAAGGTATCTAAGGCGTCGGTTATAGCTCCATTATTATAATGAAGGAAATAATTTTGCAAATGAAAATTAGCCTATTTCAAAGACTACTTCTTTAAAAACAAGCTATAGTGCGCAAACCACTATGGGAACTTCTATACATATCGATCAAATTATTTCATACAATAATTTATGATTTATTTTGTACAAAAATTTCGAAGTTTTGTCCGAGCACCGAAAGTTATGCTCCAAATTTCATACAAAAAATTCGAATTTTTTTCGGCAGCTACCCGAAGTTGTAATCGGATTCAATTGATTTTTGGACACAATTGCTCTTTCATTGAAAAAGTGTCTCATGCCAAATTTCATTGAAACATGTCCATAAATAACGTTACAATATCCTATAATGTAAAAACACAAAAAACCGAACTTTTGTTCGGCGGCTACCCGAAGTTTTAGTTCGATCAAATCCAACTTCTGATAGAATGGTTCTCATGAGGAAAAAACCTCTCTTACCAATTTTCACGGAAATTGCTTTAAAAATATGGCCGCAATCTTGTACACGACAGACAGACCGACAGACAGACGAAAGACAGACAGACAGACAGACATTGGATAAAAATGATTGCAAACGATTTAGAATCTTATAAAACGTGGAGATTTGGATTTCGATTATGATTCCAGTAACTTATATAAAGGATCTTTCATTAAAAATCGATTGTAACGTGTGCTGTGTGGCTTGTTGAAACCACATATCGCCGATATCAATTTCATCTAATTCTGGCCAAAAATAATCTTCCAACATGACACGGTAGCGCTCTCCATGGCGATCGTTCGCATCAACGAAAAAATACGGCCCAATCATGCACCATACAGTGATTTTTTGTGGATGCAATGGTGTCTCTTGAAGCACATGTGGGTTTGTTGCTGTCCAATAATGCATATTTTGCTTGTTGACAAATCCGTTTAGCCAAAAATGAGCCCATCGCTGAGGATGATTTTTCGCTCTTAAAGTTGCGGCGACCGACTCGGAATTTCGGTAGTAATTTTTAATAATTTCCAAGTGTTGCTCGTTCGTGAACTTTACCATGATGAAAATGTTGACTTTAATCTACGTTTTGACATTGACAGGTCATTATTAATGTTTAAGGGTGCGTTCATATAAAGATACAAAATCGTTATGTCCCTATTAAAAGACACTATATTTCGTATAGAAGTTAAAAATAGTAGAAAACATGGGAGATAGTTTAATAAATAGATTTCAGATAAAAAATCTTACGTTCATAACGTATTTTGTTTTTTATAATTGCAATGATGAAAAATATTTTTCTTGATCAGCTGTTTTCCTAACAGTGTTTCAATTTCCATTCATTCTCATGAAGAGCTGTCTATATGTATGTTGTTTTCGTTGAACATTTTTCGTCCATTTTTAACCTCAAAATTGGGAATTAGTATTAAATTTCGGAAAAAAATACCAGTTTTCACTTTTTCTACAATTTTCTTCATTACAATGATGAAGCTATAACCGACGCCTTAACTATATAATTATCGTACAATAGAAATGTATATTAATATAATTCCAAAGAATCGTAGATTAAGAATTATGGATTTTATCTACATTATCATTTTGGGTTTTAAAACAATAAAGAATATTTTCTTTTTGTATGTACATTCCGTCAAAAAAGTATCCAGAATTTTCCAATAAAACAATATGTTCAATTAATCATCAAAATTTATTTAGTCTCCTCGAAAATAGTCCCAGTTGATACGATACACGTAATCCAGTCGTTGAAACACTTCTTATAGGCATTTCCGATATAGCCTCCAACACCCTCTACGAATTTCGTTTTATGGCTTAAATAGACTTAAAGTGTGTTCCACGAAGTGGTAATTTTAACCGGGAGAACAGAAGAAAGTCACATGGAGCCATATTTGGCGAAAACGGTGCTTGATCAATGATATTTGTTGAGTTTTGGGTCAAAAATTTGTGTACAACCATCGATATGTGAGAACGGTGCATTATCGGTGCAAAATCCAAGAATTGTTGTTCCACGATTCTAGACTTCTCTGGCAAACATTCTCTCCCAAAGGCTTCATAACGCTCAGATAATTTTGTTTGTAAATTGTTTGCCCCTATGGGAGGAATTTCGTGTGGACAACACCACGGCAGTCAAAGAAAACAATCAATAACGTTGATGTATTTTTTTCGGTTTCTGCTCGTTATCGAAATGCCATTCCCAAGCTTGTTGACTAGTTTGCATGTCAACCTCATAAACCCACGTCTCGTCGACCGTCATGATGCGTTTCATGAATGATCCAAACAACTTCTTTTTCAAGAAAATTTAAGAAAAATCGCAAAGTACACTTGAAGTCAACTAACAAAACCAACAATTGTAAAGAAACTGGTTGACAGATCACGCCAAATTTTTGCGTGAAAATTAGGTACATTTGTACTAACCTAACTGAAAAATTCATTTTTCATAGGTTTTACGCGGGTTTTTTAAATGAACAATTCCCGATACTTTTTTAACGTAATGTAAAAATAATCATGCGTTTTATAATCCAAAGACTAGTTGGAATTCCATATAACTATAGTAAAAGGGATATAATTCTTTATCTGTTAGCATTAATTTCGAATTTAATAAATAATAAAACGTATGCAATGTGAAATTATTGATTATTGGATTTTGAAAAATTGTATTCCGGGATATTTCTTAATTTATATGAAATATTTATAGACGTATTTGAAAGTGGATACTAACTATTCTTGGAATATGATAAAACTAGCACAATATTAAAAGAACTAAAACGAATAATATATTCTAAGGTAGCGTCTACATTGGATGATTTGAATTTTGAATATATTCCTCAAGTATAGCGTGATTCATTCTTTACTTTTTTTTTTAAATAAAAATAAAACACTTAGAATTGAATGCAAATATCAAATCTTTATTATCAACTTTAAGCACATAGTATGGCAATTAATGTTTGAAAATAATTTCCTTCCTTGGCCGGCACTACGTTTCAGCTCGGCCAGTCTGGCGGTCCAATTTTCGATCACTCTCTCAAGCGTTTCAACCGGAATCTCATGAATGACACGTGTAATGTTCGCTTCCAATGATTCAATTGTCACTGTTGTTTATCGGCAAAGACCTTTGACTTTACATAGCCCCAAAGAAAAAAGTTCAAAGGTGTGATATCGCACGATCTTGGTTGTCAATTCACTGGGCCAAAACGTGAAATTAATTGCTCACCGAAATGATTTTGCAATAAATCCATTGTAACACGGGCTGTATGGCTCGTAGCACCGTCTTGTTGAAACCAAATATTGTCGAGACCACGGGCTTCAATTTCAGGTACCAAAAAGTCCATTATCGTGGCACGATAGCTCTCACCATTGACGGTAACGTGGCCGCCGGCCGCACTTTTGAAGAAATACGGACCGATGATGCCCCCGGCCCATAAACCACACCAAACTATTGTTTTCAATGGATGTAATGATAGCTCTTGAAACTCTTGTGGATGCTCATCATCTCAAATACGGCAATTTTGCTTATTAACGTAGCCATTAAGCCAGAAATGAGCCTCATCACTGAACAAAATTTGGCTTGAAAATTCCGGATTTTCTTCGATGCGTTCAAGCGCCCATTCAGCAGATGTTGCTCAGATGTAAGTCTTGACATGATGAATTGCCATACAATACTGAATAAAAATGACAAATCAGAATGACACTAGTCACGCGTGATCTGTCAAAAAAACCCTATTGAAAAAAAAGTAAGGTTTGAATCACACTTTACATTTAAATTTATATGCTGACATAATTAGAATAATTATTTTCATCGGATCATATAGGAAATATAATATTCTTATTAGAAATAAAAAACAATTTCTCTAACAGATGAATGATTTTTTTCGGCCATGACATTAACAACAAAAAATAGTAACCGCATGTTTTAGTACATACATATATTGATTCTGTTAATCATATTGCTTACATGTGGCTAAAGTTTATTTAAAATGTGTTAAATAGATATTTTATAAAATAACCAAACATTTTTGATTATAATTTTAACATTCGAAGTAACGAAAATATTAAAATTTTTAAATTAAAAAAAAATACCATTTTAAATTAAACTTTTATATATACATGATGGACAATAAAGTTCCGTGACTTACCATAAAAATTAAACGAAGCAATATTTTCAGGTTTCTCTTTTTCCTTACAACGATTTAATATTGATTCAAATGCGTCTTCAATCTTATTTTCTGGTGTTGGCTCCAAAGCACGTGTAGAGAAGCCTTTTGAATGGTCTCAATACTATCGAAAAACATCCTTTTAACTTCATTTTAATTTTTGGGAACACCGAGAAGCCCTATGGTGCTAAATCAGATGAATACGATAAATGACTAAAACGAATGAATGTATAGAAACGAATTCTTTGTGGAGGATGCATTTGCTATCGAGTAAAACAATGAACATTGATTTTTCTTGATAGCGTTTCTTTGCCTGCTAAAAATCGTTTATGCCACCCAAAAGTCCCCCAATAATTATCACCATAAACTTTCTGTATTATTTTATACGTTTCTGTGGCTGATATGGTAATTTTTGCATGAAATTTAATAACAGAGTGAACAAATCGTCATAAAACTAGCAAATGTCAACCGATAACACTAAAATTTTAGTGGTTTGTTCAGAAATGTCTAAGGCAAGGGTGTCCAACCTTTTCGTTTCCCTGGGCCGCATTGGAAGAAGACATGGTGTTTTGGGCCACAAGTATATTACTATGGTATGTATAAATCTATATCATAAAATGAATGTGATACTTGGCATTGAAATTGAGAAACTAAACCGTCAATATCTGGTTCGATTGACGTGGTTGCAATTCTCAGGCAGTTCTCAAGGTGTCCAACATGTTGGTTCTAATTTTACACTTAGTATGTTTCATTCTTCACTTAATCCACTAGGTGACAAACAACACAACAGTGTAGCTGAGCGAGCAACGCAAACAGAAAGAGAATTTACTACATAACGAAAGAGATTTCTTGTTCTGTTCCTGTTTCTGTTGTTTGTCATTTGACAGCTTTAGCACGAGAGCGCAAAGGCAGAAATCATTCCTCAGATAAATGGACATGCTTCAGTAACTTTGAATATCTTCGGGCCGCATTGATACTTGACTTGGGCCGCATGCAGCACGCGGGCCACGGGTTGGACAGCCTTGGTCTAAGGTCTCAAATCCTAAGAGATGACGACTTTAGTTACAAAGATATTGAAGATATTTCCGAACTTTATTGTACATCTGTGTATATTTATGAATTAAATTTATAGAAACCAATTAATTAAGTATAAACATAATATTCATTCATCATTAATATGCACATAAAATTATAAAATTCCAAAAAGAATTATCAAAGTATTCGATAAGAAATCTGTATAAGCTTTTACATGATTGTCGTCATCGTTATTATTGTTAACGTCAGAGTTTCTAAAGAAGAAATCTCGTTAAAATATTCTTATCAGCACTTGACTGCATGAAAAATTTCTTAAGAAATTAAAATTATAATAAAAGAAGATATAATAAAACCACCCACTACCTAAAATCTTTAATAATTTTCACAAGAAATACTTTCTGTTAATATTCATCCATAATCTTCTTAATGTTGGAAGTTTGAAAAAAATTTCACAAATTAAACTAAATTGAAGAAATCCATCCATGTGAGCAACGCAAACAAAATTTAAGCGGGAATTGATACGAATACGCCAATAAAAGATCCATCAACTAAATATAGTACAATTCAAATTTAGTATTGATGAGTCAACTTATGGAAGAGTACACAACGCAACGTGTGCTATTACTTTGATGGTTTTTTTAGATAAGAAAGATAGTATTATCAGTCCGACAGGCATTTTTTATTTTAAGCATTTTAGATAATTTCATAGAATCAATTTAAACCGCAAATAATACCAATAATAGTAGATATAGTTTACAAACCAGTCTGGATTAGACTGAATTCATAACTGGAAAATACTGGTTTTATTTAGTCTTGTGAGTTCCACGATAATAGAAGACGGAATATTTATTTATAATAATTCGAGTTAGGTAAACTAAATTTGAATTTTTAAAAGAAGAAATAAACTAAATTATCACCTTTTCGTAAACTGTGGACATACATGTAAAAAAGTATTGATTTTTTTTTTAAAATAACAAAAGATATTTAATTCCTTCAACTTCATTTAAATATTTATATTTTAAATAATATCCAGACATTTCCAGAAAAATTATCTGGGTTTGCTTTGATTTTTATGCCCTATGGTAAGTACTACCAGAGGGTATATTAGTTTTGACACTCCATTTGTAACACATCGAAATAATCATCGTAGAAAGGTTTTAATGGCATGGTTGTGTCATGAATCAAAAGTTATATCGATTTATCCATGTTCATCCGTCCGTATACAAGATAACCCAAAAACGCGTTATCCGATTTTGATGAAATTCACAATTTGAGTTGCTTAACTTGGTTTGGTTTTTGCCTTTCAGCAAAATCGATCCAGAGGGAGCAAAGTTATAAAGGAAAAACCAGGCTGACTATTTTTGTCGTTTTTTTGTTTACGGTTTTTCGGATTTAATTTGAAAATTTATAGAGCAATTTTGTTTAAATTATTTACATGGGTTGGTTACATAAATAGACAATATCACGGTAAATTTCATTAAAATCACTTCAAGGATAATGGAGAAAAAAATAGTCCTAAGGGATAATAAGTCTATGCATAAAGTTTTTCCGACGTATTTTAAGAACAAATGTACCGATTTGAATAAAATTTGCAGATTAGAAATTTTGAAAAGAAAAAACAAAGTTATGAAGAAAAAACCTTGAAATAATGTTAGTTTTGACAGTTTTTTTGTCCCATTTCTACCATAGGGCATCAAAAAATCGGCTCTAGGCCGATATTAAGTTACTATATGTTTTTTTTTTTTTTTTTTTTTTGGAAAAGAGAGTTTATGTTTTTAAAGGCACATATTTCAAACATACTGTAAAAATTTCCATTTGACCCGAAACTGTTTTCATAAAATCATTTCAATTACCCGGGTAATCGGGTAATCGAAAAATAGTGAAATTTTCGCGTACCTGAGTACTCGGTATTTGAGATTTGGAAGAAGTAAAAAAGTAAAATAGTTTTCCATATATTTTGTGATTTTATAAAATTAGATGGCGCAAATTTATACCGCGCATAAAAAGTATGGCGCTACTGACATTAATGCACCTTTATGTAAACTATTTCATGCATATCTTACATGTATTATAGACTTCTTGCTTATTTGCAGTCACAACACATTTGAGACTTCCAATATTGTGATTAAAATTATGACTGTTGAGAAAATTCGTAGTTGAATTATATGTCTAAAAATGTGATTTTGTGACAGCTAGTTTGTACCGTTATTATCCCAGTTGAATGGTTATTGGAAAAATACGTACAAATATGTAGTACATAACATAAATTAGAATGAATTAAAATACATACTTATATTTATTCTGCAGCTTTTTCATAATGCCAAGCCAATAAAATATTTTAGTAAAACATCTTACATTGTACATAATATACAAAAGTGTTAAATTTTAAGTACTCTTTCATCGGGGTCAGGGTCTAGGTCTGCTTCATAACATGTATAATCAACAACATAACCTAAATAGTCATCGGGGTCCAGGGCCTGAGACCCCGATAGATTTTAGTTACCTAAAATTGCAAAAGATGGCGCAACCATCGTTTTCTATATAAATATGGTTAACGTAATAAAAATCTCAATCAATTTCATAAATTCGTGAAAAAATGATTTTTTAATATCATTTAATAAAGATATTTGAAAATTTGCTAGTATTTATTTGATTTAAGCATAATTTATTTAAAAAATGATCCAAAAAGCTGAATTTTTTTCAAAGAAAAATTTTTTTTTTCTTTTCGAGACTCAGATCGTTTTTTTCAAAATATATGTGTTTTTTTTTTTTTTTTTTTTTGGAAAAGAGAGTTTATGTTTTTAAAGGCACATATTTCAAACATACTGTAAAAATTTCCATTTGACCCGAAACTGTTTTCATAAAATCATTTCAATTACCCGGGTAATCGGGTAATCGAAAAATAGTGAAATTTTCGCGTACCTGAGTACTCGGTATTTGAGATTTGGAAGAAGTAAAAAAAGTAAAATAGTTTTCCATATATTTTGTGATTTTATAAAATTAGATGGCGCAAATTTATACCGCGCATAAAAAGTATGGCGCTACTGACATTATTGCACCTTTATGTAAACTATTTCATGCATATCTTACATGTATTATAGACTTCTTGCTTATTTGCAGTCACAACACATTTGAGACTTCCAATATTGTGATTAAAATTATGACTGTTGAGAAAATTCGTAGTTGAATTATATGTCTAAAAATGTGATTTTGTGACAGCTAGTTTGTACCGTTATTATCCCAGTTGAATGGTTATTGGAAAAATACGTACAAATATGTAGTACATAACATAAATTAGAATGAATTAAAATACATACTTATATTTATTCTGCAGCTTTTTCATAATGCCAAGCCAATAAAATATTTTAGTAAAACATCTTACATTGTACATAATATACAAAAGTGTTAAATTTTAAGTACTCTTTCATCGGGGTCAGGGTCTAGGTCTGCTTCATAACATGTATAATCAACAACATAACCTAAATAGTCATCGGGGTCCAGGGCCTGAGACCCCGATAGATTTTAGTTACCTAAAATTGCAAAAGATGGCGCAACCATCATTTTCTATATAAATATGGTTAACGTAATAAAAATCTCAATCAATTTCATAAATTCGTGAAAAAATGATTTTTTAATATCATTCAATAAAGATATTTGAAAATTTGCTAGTATTTATTTGATTTAAGCATAATTTATTTAAAAAATGATCCAAAAAGCTGAATTTTTTTCAAAGAAAAATTTTTTTTTTCTTTTCGAGACTCAGATCGTTTTTTTCAAAATAGACCTTGACCCTGATGAAAAAAACGCAGCTAATATTGCTAAAGCTATTGACTTAATGTTATAAAAATAAATTAAATTGTAATATAAGAAAAATCCCATTTTTTTGGCGGCAAGTTGATACCACCAAAACTTGAAATAGTGCGACCTGGGAATTTTTCACGCAAAACATCCAATGTTGCATCCACTGTTCGCCAAGTTGCGCTGTCTTGTTGGAACCACATGTCATCCACATGTCTTCCACACCAATATCTTGGAGTTAATGCCAGAAATAATCGGTTATCATGCGCCTATTGACTGTTACATTTTGACCCTGATCGTTTTCAAAAAAGGAAGGCTCAATGATGCCGTCTGACAATGAGCATCAAACAATCACTTTCTGGCCATGCAAATATTGTCTCATGAATCTCATGAGGATTTTCATCTCCCTATATGCGGCAATTACAGTTATTAATACACCCAGGGAAAGGAGGAAATGTGCCTCATCAACGAAGAGGATTTTCTTTGAAAAATCGGAATTTTTATTTCTGTAAAACAATTGAAGAATTTTAATGTGTTGAGCGCGGTGGTTAAGCGATTCATTTCGTAAATGTGTTATTGTAAACTGACATTTGACACTTTGAAAAGAAGTCCTTATTGATAGCTGCTTGATTTACAGTGCTGTCAATATAGGAAACTCAAATTGGATCACCCTATAATTCTGAATGAGTTAAAAATTTTATACTACTGTGTTCAAAAAGTAAGGTGAATTTTTAATTTAAACTTCCCGCGTTAACCGAATCGGACAAATGAATGAATTCGACATCGTAAAAATCGCCAAATTCACTTTTCTTTGTTCACAAAACCAAGCGTAAACTAAAAACTAATGATGATATTGACATGTCATTTGTCACAGATATCACTAACAGTCCTACCAACTTAAAAAAAAATCATTTGTCTGATTCGGTTAACGCGGGAAGTTTAAATTAAAAATTGACCTTACTTTTTGAACACAGTGGTACATGTTTCTTTGGGGCTGTACTTTTTTATTTAATTATTTTGCTTTATCTCAATAATTATCAATTATACTAAAAAATTTTTTTTGCAAATATTTATCTCCTATTCAATTAGAAGAACGATACAAAAAAGAATCAAATGAAAATTTCGATGAGTACGACTCTGCTTGAAGTTTGCGGATGCATTAATTTACCACTTTATTTTATTGTTAATGAAATTTGCTAGAATATTCGAATTTGAAGAATATAAAATAAGATTCAACCAAAACTTAGATCATGGAAGAATACCATGTTGAAAAGAATATAATTTTCTATTTATATTACACTTTTTTAATATAAATAGAAAATTAAAATAAAATGTGTTGACTTAAGTATAAAAATTTAGTTGTAAAATTATTGTTTTTTTTTGGGAAGAATAAAAGCCAAAATATTATATTTTATCCTTATTTTTCTTATCATAGCATTTACAAAATAAATGTTATATAATTTTTAATAATTAGCAAGTTTAAGGTTGTTAATAAATTTTCGAAAGCAATAATTAAATTTGTTGGGTTTTCCATTACGAAAGGATTGGATAAAACCAACTTAAAACTGATTTCTTCTTAAAATAACTTCTATAAACTGATAAATATTGGTTTATTCTGATTTTTGTAATTTTAGTTAATTGTATATAAAGTTAAGTATTCTTAGGTGAAATTTGATGCATATTTATTTATTGTGGTTTTGGGCACAAAGTGTGTCGCACCCGAACTAATCTTTAAATCGGAGCAACCAACATTCTCAGTGCATTATTTAGGCTTGTCACGAGGCTTGATTATTTTTGCGAAAATTTTTCGCAAATTTGACAAATAATTCTGATTGGTCAGGGAAAACTTAAAATAATCTGCATCCGTGACAACGTTTCGCAAATATAATTTTTCAGTTTCGCAGAAATGACATTAGGCAGTCAGTTATTATGAATATAAAATGCATTTTGAATTAAAAATTCCACTAATTCCCCTTTTCCTGGCATTTTATACAATTTAATAGTTTTTTTTGGTATTAATTTCCAAAAGAAAAACCGTTAAAATAACTACAAAAATGAAAAATTTATCCTCGCAAGTTTGCGAAGATAATCAACTCCAGGGCCTGTTTATTTTTGACATAAGCTTCGCAAATCTGCGAAATCTTTTAACCAGTTTGATTGGTTCAACGAATTGTCAAAAATAATCAAATAATTTCGCAAGTTTGCGAACTAACGCGTGACGAGCCCAATTATTATTATTATTAAAAATAATGTCTATATTGATTTTTATTTCTTTTTTCATTTATATTTTATTCTTTTAAATAAAAATGTTCGGTTCGACTCTCTGATTTGAAAATTTATATTCAATTTGTCTGTAAATTATTTAATAGCGAAATAATCTTTTGTTAAAACGAACTAAATGACAATTAATATAAAACCGCTCATGTATAATGTATGACGTACAAGTGTGTTCCATAAATGGACGATTTAATCTTGGATATCGTCAAAATTCTCGGAGTAGGTTACTTTACAAAATTGATTGTAGTCATAAGATTTATTAAATTTTATAAAAATATTGTCGTCACAAATTGTAGATGATTATTTATTGGTGAAATTGGAAGATATTCTCTGTTCATTCATAGCTGTAGACACAACACATACACACAAAATATATATATATGAGAAAGAAATAAAATTCAATTGAAAAAATTAATATGTGATAACTTTTTAATTTGACAATTTCATTTGTGATTTTTACTTCATTAATTGATCGTCTAACTACATTAGCTTCTCTATTCTGAGCTCAGTCATAACAAGTTCTGACTGTTACATACATGACGTCATTGTCATAACTTTTTTTTTTTTAAGACTATTTGATATTCTGAACTCGTCATAACTACAAGGTGAATTCCAAAGTAAACAGGACTTTAAAAAAAAACAAACAGAACAAATGGTTTTTTCGGCAAAATCAATTGATTTTATTCAAAATAGTCTCCTTCTGCTTCAATACAGCTTTTTGCACGGTCCAAAAGCATGTCGAACGAGTGTTTTAGCTCGTTGGCCTGTATGGCCGCCAGTATGCCGGTGCAAGCCTTTTGAATGGCCTCTACGTCTGCATAACGCTTTCCTTTCATCGGCAAATGCATTTTTCCGAAAAGGTAGAAGTCGCACGGTGCCATATCCGGTGAATACGGGGAGTGGTTGATGGTTAAAATGTCATTTTTGGTGAGATAATCGGTCACAAGCGTCGATCGATGAGACGGCGCATTATCGTGCAACAAACGCCAACTTCCATCTTCGCGATATTCGGGTCGAATACGGCGCACCAAACGCTTCAAAACTCCTAGGTAGATTAACGTTTTGACCGGGTGGAACAAATTCTTTGTGGACAATACCCTTGGAATCATAAAAACAAATCAGCATTGTCTTCACTTTTGACTTCTCCAGGCGCGATTTTTTGGGTTTCGGCTCGTCCGGCGCCTTCCATTCAGCACTCTGGCGTTTCGTTTCGGGATCATATTGAAAACACCACGTTTCGTCACCAGTCACAATGTTATAAAGGAAGTTTTTGTCCTTTTTGACCTCTTTAATGATGTCCTTCGAATGTTGAATTCTGAGCAATTTTTGGTCGTCAGTCAATTTGTGCGGAACAAACCGTGCACACACCTTTTGTAAACCCAAATGTTGGGTCAAAATGCGATAAATCGATGTTTTGGAGATGTTCAATTCCATTTCCATGAATTTCAATGATGATTTCGGCTGATTTTTGATGAATTCACGCACAGTTTCGATGGAATTTTCGGTGATCACGGATTTTGGTTGGCCCACATGTTGATCGTCATTTATGTCCTCACGACCACTTTGAAAACGTTGAAACCACTCGTGCACTCTGCTACGGGATAGGCAATCATCGCCATAAACTTGTTTCATCAATTGAAACGTTTCGGTAAAAGTTTTACCAATTTTAAAACAAAATTTAATGTTGGCTCTTTGTTCGAAGCTCATTTTCGCACCGATGACACAAACATACTGACACTTAAAACGCAATAACTTCACTTTCAATAGATGAAATGTCATGAAATTCTCACAGGAAGTCGATAAAGGATAGCAGATTCTAACGCACCAGTCGACATATAGATGGCGCCACTAGGGGCGCTAGATTCAAAAAGTCCTGTTTACTTTGGAAAGCTCCTTGTATAATAACTGTCATAAAAAAATATAAGTTCTGACCGACAATATTTTACATCATAATGGAATTTTATATGTGTTCTCTGAGTGATTCAATTGATAAATATGGAATAATTTTCCACCATTTTTTTTTAAACATACATATAATTTTACACCTATAGAAAAATTTCAAACCTATACAAACATTTTCGAAAGTATTTCTCAAATAACCATGACAACTCGCTCGAATTATAACAGTTTAAATTGTTATATAAATTCATATTTTGGACATAATTATGACCCGTTCGCTAGAATTCGAATTTTCGAAGTAGTCATAATTTCAGTCAGAATATTATTATCATAAATATTTATGACAGGAAAATTGTCACACTGCCAGAATAAGTGGGCAGGTATACTTATTAGGCTTACACAGCCACACAAAGGAATTGAGAAGTTATTGGCTAGTTGTGAGGTGGCAACTAAATTTCAGTTGTCGAAACTTCAAATTTTAAATTTAAACGTATCGACTGAAAAGAACTCGAATACAAACCAACCTGAAGACGGTACCATTCTTTTTTTAAATATTTATTTTATTCAAAATGCCTTATCGCCGTAAAAATTTTTATTTTTATTTCTTTTATTAATTATGTTATACAGTGTCAACGTCAACATTTTGACATAACTAAAATATATTGTATTTTGTTTGACTAGCCATAGATCCATTTGTTAAGACCGTTAACCAAAAAAAAGATTGCTGGTCAAGCCCAGCTACGGATACATTTGTTTTTGTTTGACTGATATGAATTTTTCAAGTTATTGTAAACAACACAAATACCGTTCGCTCGTCAAAACGTTCTGAGTACGTATACTGTCAAAAATGTCAAACTTTACTACGTTAGTTGCCACATGGCAGCACTAGGTTTGGCTAATCCCGAAATATTGTATATGTAAATAGTCCATACTGTAAGAGTTAAAAATAGGATACAATTGAATTTGATAAAACAATTGAGAGGTTTGACAAAAACAGTTGTAATGATTTGAATAATATTGTTGTTAGTAGAGGAAAAGGCAAATGAACAGACTGGTAGATACAGTGTAGAATGGTCTAGTTGGTTAAGACCTCGATCTCGCCTTATGAGATTGATGAGACCCTGGTTCGAATCCAGGTCTCAGTTCTTCACTTTTTTCTCTACTTTTCTTTGCCTTACAATACTATACTTTATAATTACAATTATAATCAAATTATATTTTGTACTTAATTTACACTTATTTGTAACAATATAATTATATAAAGTATGCAAAATCGGTATTAGAGCATATTATGGAATGCAAATAGATTATGCGCTTAAATTTCCAATTATCATGACATTGTTTAATTTCAATATGTACTTCAGAGTTCACATATTGAATGATCATTACATAACTTTTCGTTACAAATGTTAGAAAATGTAAGTTATTATTGTTTTGAAGATAATTTCAAAGTTTAAAAATAATTTTAGATTTGGTATAGTAGTCAGTTGATCATTCCGATCTGTTATTCTCATTTTTTGCTTTTTATTTGAAAAAAAAGCTATAAAAGATTAAATTAAAAATTTTGATAAATTCCACCTACAAGTAAATATTATATAAATAGCTTGGAGGATTTTATAATTATTATACAAGAGGAGTAAAAGGAAGACCTTGTAATTAATTAAAAAAAATCTTTTGAATGTTTGCTTCCAATATGAACTTGTTACATATATGAATACGAAATTCAAGTACTATACCATATACTTAGCTTAACAACAGTCGTTTTCTTAATTGTGTCATAACGGAAACGGAAAATTTTCGGTCTGTGTCTAGTTAGAATTTGTCTTCTATTAATCGGAAGCAGTCAATTTGCAAGACATTTGTGAATATTATTTATTTGGCTTTTATTTTTATTATTTTAACTAGTCTTCTCTTTTTTCTCTAGTCTACAATTTTATTATGTATATCTTATTCTAATCGAAAAATTTATCATTTACTCTAAGAAATGATTTAAGTAGTTAAAATTATGTTAAAAAATTAGTCACCATACTTAAAAAAGCTTACTAAACTCATACGAGTAAAAATATTATCACATTATTAGGTCAAATTTTGATTAAAAAATAATTTTTTTTTGAAGTTTATATTAGTAGACAAAATTAAATGATGCTTGTTTTTTTTTTTTAGAAGAATTATATTGGGTATCGCAAAAAGTTCGTGGATTTTTTTCACCAACATTCAAACACATTTTTATTACAATTTTTATTAAATGAATTTTTTTAAACCAAATATGTGACGTTTTGATCGATAATCTTTTGCCATTTTTCTGGTATAACCATTACGCCATCACTGTAGAATTTCTGGGATTTCTGGGCGAAAAATTGAACCAAATGATTTTCACAGGCCTCTTTTGAAATCACTTTTACACCATTAAAGGAATTCTGCAGAGACCAAAACAAATGTTAGTTAGATGGAGAAAGGTCCGCACTATATGGTGGATGCATCAAAACTTCCCAGCCAAGCTCTCTCAATTCTTGCCTAGTTATTAAAGAGGTGTGTAGTCATGATGGTAGGTGACGCTTTTCCTATTGATCGATGGTGGCCGCTTCACCTCCCTTGCATGCTTTAATCGCATTAGTTATTGACAGTAGAGAGTGGAATCAATCCTCTGGCCAGGTTGGAGCAGTTCATGATGCACGATTCCCTTCCAATCCCACCAAACACAAAGCATTTGCTTATGTGGGTTAGTCCTGGCTTTGCCACCATTTGTGCAGCTTCATTCTTCTTGGAACACGATATTTTTCGCACATTATAGTCGTATGTGATCCACTTTTCATTACCTGTTATCAATCTTTTCAAAAATCGGTCGATTCCGTTTCGTTTCAGCAACGATTCGCAGATGGAAATTCAGTTCATTAAATTTTTCACTGTTAATTCATGTGGCACCCAAATATCGAACTTCTTTTTGGATCCAGCCTTACGCAAATGGTTCAAAACTGTATTTTGATCAATTTCTAGTTACTCAGCAATGTCATAAGATGAAATGTGCCGGTCTTCCTCAATTTTTTGGAGAATTTCATCGACTTTTACAATGATTGGCCTTCCAGAGCGCGGCGCATCTTTAACATCGAAATTTCCCGAGCGGAAACGAGCAAACCATTTACTTGCTGCTAATTTTGACAGACCATCTTCTCCATAAATACTACAAAATTTCAAAAACCTGCGAAGCTCTATCGCCTTGGTCGAAGTGATATTGTAAAATATAGCGAATTTTTCAGAATTTTGGCTCATTTTCAAAACCCAATTACCGCCATTACTTCTGACTGATTTTCACAATTTTTTTCTATGAAATGTTGCCTTTCAATCGCGCTATAATATAACATGATAGGGTTAGAACTACTAAAGTTATGCGGCTCTAAAGTCATCTATTGCAAAAAAATCCACGAACTTTTTGCGATACCCAATATTATTATCTAAGCATATTGAAGCTGGTTTAGCTGCGATAGTTACACGACGAAAGTAAGAGTTGAATAATTTTAATGTTTAAAATAGAATTAAATTTCGTATCTTTTATTAGATTGATTAAATACATTTACATTTGGTTTTTGTGTTTTACAGTAGGGGTTCTTAACCTATAGGGCACGCCATAACGTTGTGGCTTGAGACCTTCGAATTGAGGCCTGAAATATTTTACAAATCCATGCATATTTTTATTTAGCTACATGAATTAAAAAATTTCGTAATGCATCTCAAATTAATTATACGCATTGATGATTCTCATAGAAGCATTACCTGTAAAAAAGTTTTCGCCAAATCTCGATAAAGTTCTACGGGAAGCTGTAACAGTTATTCACTTTATTAAAAGTAGGGCGATGAACAGTAGACCTTTTGTAAGACTCAATATGACAAACTGATTATCCATACAGAACAGTGACTGTCCATTAGAAAGCAAAATTTTTTCATAAGGATCAGTGACTATGTACTTTCGCTTATTTGACGGACAAAATGTGTGAGCTATTTTGTTTGTTAACGTAACCATTTAAGCAAAAATTGGCTTTATTACTGAACAAAATTTTTCAATAAAAAAGTGGTCCATTTACCAATTGTCTTTCAGCCCATTCAGCAAACAAAGGACACAAATGATGGTCTTGTGGCTTCAGATCTTGAACCAATTAGATCTTATATGGATGTATATAGATCAAGATCTTTGTGCAAAATTGTCCATGTTGTGGAATAACAAAGGTTAACTTGTTGATAATGGCGACGAATAGACAAATTCGGATTTCCATCAACACTTGCGCTAACAGTATCAATATTCTCTTCTGTGCGTACAGTTCTTCGCCTTGTTCTTGGTGTTACATCGAGTAGATGTTGTTCGAAATTTATTAATAACTCTACGAATAAGTTGCTCAAATGGACATATATCATAAACTTCACGAAGTGTTCTATAACTTTGGCGGACAGAACATTGGTTTTGGATATAAATTTGCACAATTTGCAAACGTTTTTGCGGTGTAAGTCTTTCCAGGTTAATTTGTCCAACCTTACTAAACACAAAAGTCAAAACAGATGTCATTTATCAAAAAAATAGTGTTGCCGATCGAAAGTTCTATCACTATAAAAAAAAATCACCCTTTATATTATAATTGTGAAGTTATAGGGGAGTTTTGACAACAGAATTTTAGCTGTCGCCACTAGCCAATGACTTCATTATCTATTGGGAGGTAATATAGAGCTTAAAGGATTTCAAAGAGAAGCCGCTATTCATAAATCATGATATTTTTTTAAATGACACGAGAGCTTTCGATAAACTAAAATAATCAGTAAGTGACTTTTAAGTGCAAAGAACATTGTTTTTTATTCGATGGCAAATGGAATGTTGCGTGCCAAAAAAACAACGTTCGTGGGAAGTTTTACTTTGTTGATTTAACTGGAAGTAAAATACAGCTGGAGCGAATCGATGAATAAAAAAGCTTATTGTGAACATGCTCCATCAATTTCAATTTGTAAATATTGGTTTAGAGAGCATGGAAAACCGCCAAAGAAGTTTTAAGACGAAGAATTGCAGGAATTTTTGGATGAAGATTCATATCAAACATAAGAACAACTCGCAAGAGCATTTAACTTTAGTCGGATGACAATTTTCAAATGCTTAAATATGCCATGGGAAAGATTCAAAAAGAAAGAAAGTGGGTGCCATATGAACTAAAAGAAAGTGAGATTGAATGGCGTTTGGTCATGTGAAAAATGTTGCTGAAAGGTTCAAAATAAAATTATTTTGCAACGAATACTGGTGATGAGAAGTGAATTCTTTATGACAATCCCAAACAGGAAAAACATTGGTGCGATCCCGGCCAGCCTTCAATAACGACTGCAAAGCCGAATATCTATATGAAGAAGAACTTGCTCTGTATTTGCTGAAACCAGAAGGGTGTAGTCTACCATTTAGAAAACAACTGATCAAATTGAATCGAGCTTTGAAGGAAAAACGACCAGAATAGGCTCGTAGACACGAGTGATTTTGCAGCATGATTCCGCTAGGCCACATGTTGCTAAACTGGTTCAGAAAACGTTGGAAGCACTTGGATGGGAAATGCTAACCCACCCGCTGTATTCACCAGACATTGCTCTCTCCGATTACCATTTCGTTCGGTCGATACAACATGACCTTGCTGATACACACATAGTCAATCTTGATGGACTGCGAAAATAATTCGATGGCTGGATTGCCTCGAAGGCTGAACAATTCCTTCAGCGCAGAATCCGGGCCCTATCTGAAAGATAGAAAAAAGTCATAGCTATTGATGAAAAATATTTTGATTAAAATAAGCTTTTCATTTTAAATAAACATGTTGTTTTTGATGAAAATTCCTATGAGTCATATATTACCTCTTAATATAGAAAATTAACCTGAACATATTATCTTTTTAATAAAAATGTCGTTATAGATCTATGAAACGCGTTGACTATATATTTCACAATATTTTCATTACTCATTTTTTAAATAAAAATTTTGTAAATATGTATTTCGTAATATGTTTTTCATAATTTTATAAAAACTATGTACTTGGAAGAATTTATAAATAAACTTCACCAAAAAATAAGTTCACGTTCATCTAATCTTTAAAACACAAGAATTATAAAGAAAATCTCAACATTTTTTCAAATTTGAAATTTTTGATTTATGACTTTTTTTCCATAAAAAAGCAAAAAATACTTCCTAGAAACTGACTCTTACACGAAATATGGGGTCTGTTCAAAATACTTAGGATAGTTACCAATTGTTAACAAATGTTCGTACAAGAAAGAATTTTGTAAAACTTAAATTGTAATTATTACGTCTTCAAGGTAGAGCAATAGTTACTTTTCGGGTTACAAAAAGGCAACTGAAACTGCCTTGGAAATCTTATTGATTCGTGGGGCTGTTTGTGTATTGTGAAAGTGTTACTACGTTTTTAAATATTGTAATAGCGTTAAGTAATAAATATAGTTATATATACCAAATTTAAATCGAAGAATTTATCATTAAACTCATTTTATTTACGTAATTTAAAATTTTGTATACAAGTTTTATTTTGAATAAATATCAGACTTAAATGTTCAGACACACAGGCATATGCATATGACTGGTATCAGTTATATGTAGTGGTATTAGAGCCGAAAGTAACCAAGAAAAGGTACACCTAACTTCTTTGCTCTAACTAGCTCGCCGGAGGGAAGTGGGCGGTTACCTTCTACCACTAATCACGGTGTTACACAAAGTTTCATGTGTACCATGATTTGAGCTGACGAAAAGGCTGGAGAAGTGGATTTATTACGTCCACACCTTTTCATGTTATCAGCGGGTATATAAAATAAAAGACAAAACTGATTTTATAAAAACTTGTGGATTTAGGTGAACTAAAAGTTCAAACAAGGGTTACCAGATAAAGGAAGGAGGGGAATCATTTATATGATTACAAAATCCTCAACGGACAACAGACGGACTGATTTATGGCGTCAAAATTGCGTGTGACGCCGGTGCTGTCATCGGAGGGAGTGAACCGATGATATTGTTCACCCCTGGGCTAATTTATATCACACTTATGGAGTCCAACAAAACAGGACTCCTCATGACCGTGTTTTGCCAATAAAATAAACACGGTCCCTTGACTCACTTTGGTGGATTCACCCTATCACGCTTCTCTCACACACATGCCCTCCCGCACAATATGTTTATTAATTTATTATTAATAAATTCGAGAAAAAGTCAACTCAACTAAGTTTTCTTTCTTGCCATAGACTGAGAACAAACCTTTATGGCCGTAAAAAAATGCGGCCTACCGATTTGGATGGATCTTAACGTTTTGATTTCCAAAAACATGTTTTTAGAAAATGCTCGTTTGTCTGTCTATTTATTTCAAAATTTAGTTTACACCATCGGTTGCAAAGCGAAATGTTGGGGTCGTGAAAATTAAAGTCAAACACTTTAATTGTGCGTCCTCGGCCTCCGCAATACCATTTTGTATGCTCCCAGTCTCGTCGAATTGTTTAATGATACGATAGGATACACAAACTTTTCACTCAAATTCATGTGATTTAATTCTATCCGAATTTCGATGTTTGACTTTCCAATAAAATGTAGCGCATAAATTGTATTTCGTTTAAAGTCCATTGTACAAAAAATAAGAATGCGTCTTTTCACCAACAAATAATTTTTACTGCAGACAGACAATTTGTCAAGCAACATTCATGTCAAATTTTAGTATTGCAGGATGTGCGGTCTACTTTTGACAGCGATTTGAATTGGACGCACACTTCAATTGTCGGACATGGTATTGTGGTCAATTCTGCATTCATATTTTAACAGGCCAATTGGCAAGTCCCCAGCCTGACACATAGATGGCGGTACTAGAATTAAATCCATATGATTTTTAGTTAGCCCTAACCTTCAAAAGACGCGTGTATAAATTTGACAGCTGTCGGATCATTAGTTTGTGAATTATAGCATTTTGAGTGAAGCAACTTTTGTTATTGTGAAGAAAATGGATAAAAAGGAATTTCGCGTGTTGATTAAACATTGCTTTATGGCCAAAAAAAATACCGTTGAAACGAAAACTTGGCTTGATAATTATTATTCGGACTCTTCGCCTTCGAAATCCACCGATGGAAAATTGGGTGCCTTTTTAAATCTGGTCGTACAAGCCTTGAAGACGATCCATGTCAAGAACATCCAAAAAGTGTACCAACAACAGAAAAGATACAAAAAATACAGTATATGGTTTCGGAAGACAGACGAGTGGCTGTGGATAAGGTAGCTGACACCCTAGGCATCTCATATAGACCATTACATCACATCTTAGCTGAAGTTTTAGGTTTCAAAAAGCTCTGTGCAAAGTGGCTGCCGCATTTCCGAAAAATGGAACACAAACACATGCAAATGCGACTTTCTCAAGAACATTTGGAGCATTTTCGAAAGGATAAAGTGGATTTTGTGCGCGGATTCATCACTATGGATGAGACTTGGGTCTATCACTATGATCCTGAGTCGAAAGCAAAATCAAAAAACCGATAATTCGGCTCCAAAACGGGTTAAGGCCCAAAGATCAGTGAAGAAGGTTATGGCATCAGTTTTTTGGGATGCAAAAGGAATTTTGTTTGTGGATTACCTTCAAACTGGTAAAACAATAAACTCAGATTATTATTACAACCTTTTGGACCAATTGGATGTAAAAATTCATGAGAAAAGACCTGGTTTAAAGAAGAAAAAGTCATTTTTCACCAAGACAATGCACCGTGTCACAAGTCGATAAAAACGATGGCAAAATTGGATGAATTGGGCTACGAATTGCTTCCCCATCCACCGTATTCTCCAGATTTGGCCCCTAGCGACTATTTCCTGTTCGCAGATCTCAAAAAAATGCTCGCTTTAGCACCAATGAAGAAGTAATTGCCGAAACAAAGGCCTATTTTGAGGCAAAAGACAAATCGTACTACAAAAATGGTATCGAAAAGTTGGAGGGTCGCTATAATCAGTGTATCACCCTTGAAGGGAATTATCTTGAATAAAAAAAACGAATTTTGCCAAAAAAAATGTGTTTTACTATGGTAGGCCGGGGACTTTTCAATTGACCTGTTATATTATGTTACATTAAATTTCATAAAATACTATTTTACAACGCAATTTTCTGTTATGTTGTGTTATTTCCTTACGATGCACAGAGCGAACTTAAAACAATCCAAATAGTTTCTGTTACAGTATTTTATGAGCAATTTGAGAGTGTTTTTCAGAAATTTTATAAACAATGTCAAAGTAACATAAAATAAAATAATATATAAATTAAAAATATATAAATAAACTAGACGACGAAACAATGGCAGTGTCTTAATTACTATAATAAGGTCCTTCAAAATAAAACCTATTGAAAGGACATAAACTCAGTAAAATTAAAGCTTATTTCGATAATTTTATGGGAGCAATTTTAATTTGTTGGGGTTTAGGAAAAGGACATCGGGAAAACGGACCAAAACACACATAATAGCGACTAAAAAGTATTCAATTCAACTGGAATTAATTCTCTGAGTTTATCTTACATATTTTTATATCATAAAATTTGATTTAAAAAAGATCACGAGGGTCATGGAAAATCATTTATTTGATCTTAATCTTGATCCTTTTTTCAAATTTAAATGGAAGAAAGTTTTGTACCATTATATCCATTGGTAGTATATTTTTATATAATAGGGTTTATATTTTTCTGTCGTTATAACAAATGTATGTCATTATGTAGTATTTTATATTTAATTTTTTTTTATTGCATATAAAAAAAATTGTGTCAACACAAAATTGTTCTGTAAATTGAAAGTGCAAAAGCGCTCTATTTTGTTCATTTGAAGTTCTTCATTTCAAATTATTATTTTGTAGTAGTTAAAGACGTGAACTAAACTTATTTACAAATGAATGAAAAACTGCGTATAGTTTAGAATATGAACATTTAGAGCATTTATAACCATTGACATATGTATGTATAGTTATTTCTAAAACAATAGAGTCGTCTATTCTACGATTTTGTATGATATTTTATGTTATGTTACTTTGAAGTTATTCATAAAATTGTTCATAACAATTTTTCTTCAATTTTCAAATATTCTGGAAAAGTCCTTTTATGGGGTATTTTATGTTTCGAAAACGTAATAAAATTGGTTCAATTTCTAGTACATTTGGATTAAAAATTTCAAATTTATTATATGATCTTGTGATCTTTCTTCAAAAGTTATTTTATATTTAATTAAGTTTGTTTATAAACAAAAATATGAATATATATAAAAAAAACCCAATGAGCAAAATGTATGCATAGATAATAAATTCTTTATTAAGAAATTTTTTGTAGAAATGATATACCACTGTGTTCAAAACGTAAGGTGAATTTTGTTATAAAATTAAAAATTTGTATTTATTCTTCCAAATCGATTTCGTCCCCCTCAAAATAGTCCCCCCCAGTTACAATACACTTATGCCAACGTTTTTTCCAATCTTTGAACCATGCTAAAAAGTCGTCCTCAGGTATAGCCTTCAATGCGCGTAGCGATTCACGTTTGATCTCTTCAATCGACTCAAAACGATTTCCCCGGAGGTGGTCTCTTAAGCTTTGGGAACAGCCAGAAGTCACACGGTGCAAA
This sequence comes from Xylophagus ater, assembly GCA_963422695.1. Classification (NCBI taxonomy): domain Eukaryota; kingdom Metazoa; phylum Arthropoda; class Insecta; order Diptera; family Xylophagidae; genus Xylophagus; species Xylophagus ater. The sequence continues at coordinate 20,701,420 of OY730479.1, forward strand.
ATCAGGCGAATACGGTGGTTGTGGAGCGACATGAGTGGAGTGTTTGGCGAAAAACTCACGAAGAACCATTGAGAAATTGAGAAATTTTGGCATCAAACGCGATTTGACTCTTCTGAGGCACAAATGATCCTTCAAAATTGCTTGCACTGATCCAATTGATATTGCAAGCATGTTGGCAAGGTCTCGAATTGTTAATCGACGATTTTCGAGCACCAATTTTTTGATTTTCTTGATGTGTTGCTCATCAATTGACGTCGATGGTCGTCCAGAGCGTTCCAAGTCATCAACACATTATCTGCCTTCTTTGAAGTCTTTGTACCACTTGTACCACGTTTCAGCGGCGGCGTTTTTTTGCTCAACAAAATTCGACATCATAAAAATAGCCAAATTCACTTTTCTTTGTTCACAAAACCAAGCGTAAACTAAAAACTAATGATGATATTGACATGTAATTTGTCACAGATGTCACTAACAGTCCTACCAACTTGAAAAAAAATTCATTTGTCCGAATCGGTTAACGCGGGAAGACCTTTTAAGTTTACTCTGTGTAACGAAAGAAAGTAGCATGACGTAACAGAAAATTGTCTTGTAGAATACCAATTTAATGAGAAATAGTATTTTATTTGAAATTTAACGTAACATAACATAAAATATGGATGCAAAATAGAATTTAGCATAAATATAACATACATAGTGATTAAAATCAATATACTTAAGTTCGTTTAGATATTAAATCAAAAGGTTTTGATTGTTAATATGTTATAATATTAAATTCGATGAAATTATTTAATACAATATAAACGTTTCAATTTTTTTGTGTTTTAAAAACCTACATATTTGTTCTGAAAGCAAAAACAAAATGCTGAACCAGAACGAGACTAAACCGATGATACACTCATCATCATACATTTTTTTGTTCATATAATAATAATAACTGATAAGGCGAGTGAATTAAACACAGCAATTGGTTTTTCCGGCAGTTTTATAAATCGTCCTCCTACGAATGTCATCAATGATAAAATAAGTGTGTGGCCGGCATTTTTACCTTCAGATTAATAAAAACAAATTGCTTTTTTTTTTTCTTAATAAAATATAGAAATTCTAATACTATCTAACAAAAAAATGGAAATTTTTTTTTTCTTAGATAGATACTAAATAATTACCAACCTATAAGATCAAAATGTGATACAAGGACATATTTTGTCCAATTAGATACTAATGTCTAAATTTCTTCAAACTCAATTTTGACAAATTTGTCTCTTTTATAAATCTTGAATAAAAAGAATTTTTTAGTATTATTGCTTAAGTACATATTTTGGTCATAAAAATTGTGGCATTTAAAAAAAATTAATACCGAAACTGTTGATTAAGCAATCGCGCCATGTGTGTTTGTTATGTATGGGAAATATTAGGGAAACCTCCAAAAGGGCGAAATTGAGAAAGTGAGCAAAACTCACTATACGATGAACGATTTGTCACTTGTCCGATAATGTTAGAATAACGGTATTGCTTAACATTTTTAAATGTTCTTAAATTAGTGTTGCTATAAGCAAAAAGCATACAATAATGAGAGTTTCCAAATTGGGCACGTCTGCAACCGTCACCTTATTAATAGTATTTGTTAAAATGACTCTGTGTGATATAAAATTTCATGTGTTTACTGTCTTTTTTTTACAAGACTATTAAAAATTAAGAGAGCTCTACATAAGTTGTTCAAATTTCATCACAATTGGCATAGTAGTTTCGGTTGCGCAACTAGTACTAAAATAGGTTATATTTGGATATAAAAGATATATTTTTTTTTGGTAAAAATAAGTTTATTTAAGGAATGTATAATATCGCGGTCTAATTTAACGATGGCACAAATGAAAACTTTTGTTCTTTTATTGTAACAGAAAATTTTGAATCTTACCTGATTTTGATAAGTTTCTCTTTCTATTATTTTTATTGCTTCTTGTTTTATTTAGTTAAAACAATATTTCAGTTGACCGGCCGATTTGATTCCGATAATTCGACTAGACACAATTTAACTTGGCACAATTCAACTCGGACAATTCCACCCGGAAACAAAAAAATGGGATTTCAAAGGGATTAGGCGCGGCATCAAAGAAAAATTTGTGTCTCACAAAAAAAGAAATTCAAAAATCTTTCCGAGTATTTATCTCGGGGACTAAATAATATCAATAATTACAATACTAATGAATAATGAATTTAACTCGCCACAATTCGACTAGGGAACAATTCAATGTATTTAATTCGTACATCTCTCTACTTTTCTACAAAAAAATAGTTAGGTTTTCCACGTATGGAGTACTTAACCTTAAAATATTGGCTGCATCCAGCAGTCCTTAGCGCTTAGTCAAAATTCTTAATCTAAGCAGTTAGAATTTTTTGAACTCCTGGATGCGTTTGCGAATGGTAGTTATCTGTGCTAAAAACGTTAAAACGCAAACAATTTCTACGCTAGAATTTCAAAGTTAAAATTACATCCAGCCGTATTGATTGCTAGATTTAAGCGCTTGTTACTGCTGGATGCGCCCATTCATTTTAGTCGGTAAAAAGTAAAAAGCTCTACATCATATTATATATCCGTTTCTACATGAGACATAATAGGATTTTTTTTTCTTCTTAGAAGTATTTCATAATTCTGTACAAAACAAACTGTACTCGAAATCATACTACTACAAGTGTCATATGATGAAAACTTCAAAAGAGACCGAAAAATGGAAAAATTGAGATAGAATATAGGTCTTTGGAAAAGTTAGATAATTTGTTCCACGTTCCACCAGATCAGACTCGCGCAGAGTTCAATTCAATTATGTAATGTCTAAATGAAAATCCTTTGGAAAAATAGGAATTTGTTTTTGAAATAATTGTTTAATGGCGTCGAAAAACGAAAAATAAGTAAACTAACCCAAAAATAAAAATGTTATATACTAAAATCGAAAGATAGCATTAAAATACATAACATAACATATTAAAAGTTTTTTTTTTTTACTTCTTTGTTATTTAATCACATCGCTGGTTCCTGTGATCATTTTATATTACCAATCCAAACACCCATTTATACCAGATATTGGACAAAATCAATGCAGAAAATGCTAAAGCTTTAACTTTTAAAATATTTGGTTTCTCGGGGGAAATGCAGAATCTATGTTTTCTGTTGGGTGAAAGAAATATGTACATTCGTTTTTTTTTATGTTAATCAGAATTGCATAAAAGTTTGTATATTTTAAAATTGGTATAAAATTGTAATCCAGATTAAAGGATTTTTTTTTTTTTAAAGAACAAGTTGTTTAAAAGGAAGATTTCGATTTTTTTCGTAATTTTTTTTTTTGGAAATTTTTTTTTATGATTAAAAAAATATATTTTTTTGTTTCTCAGTCAGGTCGACGCCAATGAATTCGCGTAGTGACGCAGTGTGACGTCATCTAGGCGCAATCGCTCCTCGTTATTGGAAACATTTTCCACAAATATGTACATTTATATGCATGTGCGTTCAAGAAATTTTCCAAGAAGTAAAGTTTTTTAAGTTTTTTTTTTTTTTTTTACTTTCTTAAAAATTGATCTTAAAAATAGTTTTTTTTTTTTGGGAAAAACTTCTTTAAAAAAAGTTTTTGTTTTTTTTTAAATTACTTCAATTACAAAATCGTGTAAATGCAATGAACAAAATCGTTCCAATAACCATTACCCGGTTTTTGACTTTCCATGTGAAAGCTTAATTTTGGAAATATATAAAATCCAATGAATATCTTTGTAAGGGTTGATATTAGAGTTAACTACCCCCCCACCCCCGCCCCCATTTTTAAAATTTATAAAAACATTTGTGCAATTCAATGTTTTCTCTTTCTTTCGGACGATTTTTCTGTGATGCGCATTGAGCGGCAGTGATTTTTGTTCCCGAACGCGACACCCTTCTTCGTTTTTATGCTTTTTGATGGAAAGCTTTTAAGTGTGTGGTAGCTTGTAGTTGCTAGACTGCTAGAAATTACATCAACTTCAGGCAGTCGAGCGCTGATCTCTATTGAATAAGGTCGCGCAAATAATTTTTTTTTTTTCGTGTGCAGTGTACCTACCTCACCGTAAAAAAAAGAGGAAGATTTTTCAATAGATTAAAAAAAAAAAATTTTTTTTCTGAAGCTTCTCTTCAGGAAAAACTGAGAAAATACTGACACAACACAAAATATAAGTGAAAATCTCAGTGGAGTGTGTTGTATGTACGCGTCAGCAGTGTTATATAGTTAAAGAATTTAATGTTGTATTCGTCAGACCTTTGCTGGATTAAAATATCTTATTGTTCATAAAAGTTTATCCCAATATAGAAGAAAACATTTTCTCTAGTTTAAATTGAATTTAAAATAAAAAAATAAATTTACAAAAAAGAACTTCTTTAATAAAAGGTAAAAAAAAAAAATATAAAAAAAAAAGAATTTATAATAAAAAAAAAAATTGCTATTTGAAAATTTTTCTTTTCTTTTTTTTCGATAATTATATGAAAAAAAAAGCTCCTCGTCTAAGTGGAAATTGTATAAAATTTTCTCATGAAAATTGTGTTTTTGTTTCTATTTTTGTTATGTCACAGTGGCTATATGATTTTTTGAAAAATTTTGTGTTTTAATTTGTTTGCTTTTATGCCGTCGCTATATATACGAGCATATTTTTTCTTAATTTAATGAACCATTTAAATACAGTTCTAATGTATTCAAAATTATATTAATTTGTAGAGTTTTTAAATATATTTCATTTTCTTATTTTTTTTATTTAAAAAGTGTTTTTGAATTACAAAAATTGTATAATTATTTAGTTTAAATAGCGAGTTTCCCAAAAATTTGGTAATAAAAAAGAATTTGGACTAAAATATAAAATTCGATTCTATAACTTACAAAAAATTCAATAATTGCAACATTTCAACGTCATCGATTGATTTTTTTTTTTTTTTTTTTTTATATTTATTAAGTAATCATTTTTTCGGAAAATTTTTTTTTAACACCAAATTTAATTTTTCTATATTTTACAATTTGTTTTTTTACTTCGAAATTTAAATGAAAATTTATTTACATGGTCTTTTTTTTTTAATTTTAAATGTTTTTAATTCATTTCTTTGTGCCTTTTCCATATTTTTTTCATTTTATTTTAATTCATTGATTTTTAGTTTTCGATATAATAAAATTTTGTAATAATTAAATATATATATCAAAAGAGAAAAGGGTCACACGGAATTTTGTGTTTCGATATTGGAATATGTTTGATGATAATAAGGTAGGTAAATTCCATATTCTTCACAACTTGTAACAAATTGTCTTGAAGACATTCTTTCTAAACCTACCAAACCCCCCCACCTCCACCTCCAAAAATGTACATTTTCTATGTGCTTTTCAAATAATCTTATATTTCTATTTCATATTTTTTCATGTTGCCGAAATCATGATGTATTTATCATTAATCGATTAAGTTTTTCTTTTAGTATTAACAATTTTCTGAGTACCACAACATAAATTTATATAACAACTTAAAAGACAAAATTCCTGAAAGAAAAAAAAAATGTTTTTCTTGTACTTCGAAAATATAATAATTTCGCATATAATAAAAAAAAAACGGAATATTTTCTTTCGTTTATCGATTTTTCAAGGAAAATGTTTGTGCATTTTTGTCTGTTATTTAATTTAATTAAAAAATTTTTTTAAATACATAATAGGTCTGTTTTATTTGCCATTTGCTCTGGGGTAGAGCAAATTTTTACATTGAAAACCAAAAAACAACAAAAGAGCAAATCCTACACTACTTTCAGAGCAGGTGTAAACTATTGCACCAGAATTAGTTCAGTTTTCTACCATAAAAAGTGTATTAGCTAAAAGTTTCTCATTTAATTACAATATGGTTGCTAAGCAGCGCTACAAACATTAGAATTAAACCTTTATCCTACTCCTGCTTGTTTTATTTGCTACTTACCCTGCTCCGGGGTAGGGCAAGGCAAATAAAACAAACCTTTTATGTATTTAGTTTTGTACGATTCCAAAAATTTATGATAAAATTACATAAATTTAAATTTTTTTTTTTTTTTTTAATAATGGATACAAAATTGTAATTGCAATTTCATGAGTTCGAAAGATTTTATTTGAAAAAAAAAATTAGAATTTTTTATTGTGGACAATTTCATTTTACACAATTTAATTTTTACTATAATAATATTTTATGTTAATAAAATTTTCTCCGGTCGTTGCTTAAATTTTCCACTTGAAACTAGAATAAAGCTGCTTTAATTTTTTTACGTCATTATTGATGATTCGATTACACTACTTCTACTACTGCGCGAAAGTTGAAAATATATTTAAAGTTTTCTTAAACTTAACGAAATCTAAAATAACTTTTAATAGATACGTAATTTAATTCAAGTTTTTAAATATCTTCAATCTTCAAGAGTAGCTTCTTTTAATTGGATTCCAGTTTTACAAAAACTCTAATTACAAAATTCAATTCCACTTAGACAAATAATTATGACTTGAACTTGAAATAAATACCAAAAAAAAAAAAAAATTAGACCTGGTGAACTTGGACTTGAATAATATTTTCGAACATAAAACCCGATTTAATTTATCAATATTAATATATTATATATAATAAAGGGTGATCCAACTTCAGTTTCCAAACTTTAAAACAAAATAAAACACAAACTTAACGATATATACCTCTTTTATTTTCTTAATCCCAAATGTTATGTATTTCATTAATTATGAAAAATAATATCAATTAAATGGCCGCCTCTGGATCTTCTGCAGCAACCGATCTTTTCGAAGTAATTTTCGATGACTTTCGTAAACTTCAGGCGGTATCTCGTCAATAACTTGGCGGATATTGTTTTTTTTTAAGTGCTCCAACGTTTCGGGTTTGCTGGCATAGACACGAATTTTAACGTAACCCCACAAAAAGAAATCCAACGGTGTTAAGTCGCATTATCTTAGCGGCCAGTTGACGCCACCAAAACTTGAAATAATGCAACGTGGGAACTTTTGACGCAAAACGTCCTACGTTGCACCCACTGTGTGCCAAGTTGCGCCATCTTGTTGGAATCACATATCTTCCACATGATTATCTTTGATTTCGTGCCAGAAATAATCGATTATTATGCGCCTATATCGCTCACCATTGACTGTTACAGTCTGACCCTGATAGTTTTCAAAAAAGTAAGTCCCAATGACGCCGCCTGACCAAAATGTGCACCAAACAGTAAATTGTTGACCATGTAATGGTGTCTCGTGAACCTCGCGAGGATTTCATCTCCCTATATGCGGCAATTTTGCTTATTAACACACCCACAGAGGTGAAAATATGCTTCATTAGAGAAGAGAATTTTCTTTGAAAAATTAGCATCAACTTCCTGCTGCTGTAAGAAGCGTTGAGTTGTGTTTAAGAGATCCATTTCGTAAAACTGACATTTCACACTTTGAAAAGAAGTGCTTATCGACAGCTGCTTGATTTACAGTGCTGCCAACATAGGAAAATCAAACTGGATCGCCCTATACTTGATGATATTATAATTTGTTTTTTTTAACGATTCAAAATCAATCTTATAGATAAATATCTTCAAAACCGGTTTAACAGAAATACAAACTTACTGATTTAATTTCAAAGACAAAATTTCGTTCTAAATAAAAATCTTGATTTAGAATAATTGATATTGAAATTAGTTGAAATTAGTTCCATGGATTTCATGGATGAATGCATGGCCAAATTACGAGATGACTGCAATTTTATATAATTTTCTATTAATGAATATATTTGTTCAACATTTAAAAAGTTTATGTTACAAATGAATTTTTTTTTTCGTATCATCGAAATCAGCAATAAATTATTTCAATTTGTATTTGTCCGTCATTTTACTATATTGAAATATACCTCTACCCCATTTTTATTTTTTTTTTTTATTGATTATTATTATGTTTTTATGTATTGTTGTCCGAAAGAGTAAAACATTTTATTATCTGTTCCAATTTATCAACAAATTGTATCGTTCTAGTCTCTAGCATGTTGTGTATTTGTTTAATTTTCCATTCCAACATACTATATATTAATGTTACATAATTGTCAATGTTTTAATTTTCTGTTCATGTATAGTTTTACCACAGGTGCTCGTTTATTCAATCAGTCACTTATAAATGTGATAAAAAAACAATATAATCTATTATTTTATGTAAGTCGATAAAAGTGTTAAGATTCATCGATTGATTTGGAAAATAAGAGCACACGTTTTAGAATGCACAATTATACGAAAAAATGTCGTTTAATTATAATTAAGTAATTGAAAAAAGGAAAAATTAAAAATATAAACTTTTAAAAATTGATTATTTGGCTTTTAGTTAATCTTATATAATAAATCTGTAATTATGTTTGTTTGGCTGTTTGTTCCCTATAGACTCGAAAACTACTGAACCGATTTTAGTAAAATTTAATACATGTGTAGATGTCTTAACTTAGAGTATAGGATACTTGGATTTTCGATAAGGGTTGCAGGGGGGGGGGGGAGGCGTTAAAACTGCCCTATTTGGTCAATAATAGGCAAATTTTCATGAAACTTGGAATATACATTCTGAATAGGCCAACTGAAAAGATAGGTTATGTCTAAAAAAAAAACATATTTTCTGATCCCTTGTTTTATGGTCAAGATGGACAATTTGTTTTGGTTTGTTTTGGTCTGGTTTTAGGCAGGTTTGATTATATGGGAAAAAATCTGTGTATACATTGAATAAATGAAAATTTAAAGTAAATTGAATTTTTAATAATTAATTACATATAGTATATAAAAGGCATGTTTTTGGGGGAATTTCTATTGATTAATATTGAACAAAAAATGGATTTTTTAAAATCGTATTTTATTTCGGATTATGGCTATTACTAATATTTTCTGGAATACTCGAGAAATTCGGTTAGGTTTTGACGTTTTAGAAAAATTAGAAATATTGTTTTTAAACAAATAGTGAAACTAAAATAAATGGTACATATTTTGGGAGACAGCCATTTGAATTATATAGTATTTCGTTAGTCAAATAAAACTTTAAAAAAAATATAAATAATAGAAAAACAGTTACCGAAATCAGGTAAGATGAAAAAATCAAAGAAACAAACATATATATGCAAATAACTGTTTCGATTAGAGCCATCTATATCTCAAGTATAACATTCAATAACTCTGTTAAAAATAAACATCGATTTATACAAGGTGGAGTCCAAAGTAATCAGGACTTTAAAAAAAAAACAGAACAAATGGTTTTTTCGGCAAAATCAATTGATTTTATTCAAAATAGTCTCCTTCTGCTTCAATACAGCTTTTTGCACGGTCCAAAAGCATGTCGAACGATTGTTTTAGCTCGTTGGCCTGTATGGCCGCCAGTATGCCGGTGCAAGCCTTTTGAATGGCCTCTACGTCTGCATAACGCTTTCCTTTCATCGGCAAATGCATTTTTCCGAAAAAGTAGAAGTCGCACGGTGCCATATCCGGTGAATACGGGGAGTGGTTGATGGATTTTTGGTGAGATAATCGGTCACAAGCGTCGATCGAAGAGACGGCGCATTATCGTGCAACAAACGCCAACTTCCATCTTCGCGATATTCGGGCCGAACACGTCGAATACGGCGCACTAAACGCTTCAAAATTCCTAGGTAGAATACCGCATTAACGTTTTGACCGGGTGGAACAAATTCTTTGTGGACAATACCCTTGGAATCATAAAAACAAATCAGCATTGTCTTCACTTTTGACTTCTCCAGGCGCAATTTTTTGGGTTTCGGCTCGTCCGGCGCCTTCCATTCAGCACTCTGGCGTTTCGTTTCGGGATCATATTGAAAACACCACGTTTCGTCACCAGTCACAATGTTATAAAGGAAGTTTTTGTCCTTTTTGACCTCTTTAATGATGTCCTTCGAATGTTGAATTCTGAGCAATTTTTGGTCGTCGAAGCTCATTTTCGCACCGATGACACAAACATACTGACACTTAAAACGCAATAACTTCACTTTCAATAGATGAAATGTCATGAAATTCTCACAGGAAGTCGATAAAGGATAGCAGATTTTAACGCACCAGTCGACATATAGATGGCGCCACTAGGGGCGCTAGATTAAAAAAGTCCTGATTACTTTGGACAACACCTTGTAAATAAGGGGGTATAAAATGTATCATAATCGTCCATATTTTCATAAAATACACCTAATGTAGTATATAGATACTTTTATACATAAATGGGTAAAACATTTGAATGTACTCCATATCCTATACGAAATCAGACTAAATTAATTGACTTAAATATTTTTCAGGGGATCTGTGTGCGTATCTCTTTATTTAAAAAAAAAGTGCTATATTTTCCAAGATAAATAAACATTATTTTTAAATTGTTCTAGATTTTATAATATTCGAGTAATTTTTCCTTGGAAAATTTTTATCCTGTTAATTGAAATTGAAAAAATTAAACTAAATTCAAAAACAAAAAAAAAAAACAAGACTGCTGATAGAAATTGCAATCAAAGGGTTTAAAAATTCAAAGTGGTGAAGAAATGTACGTAAAAACTTCATGTTTTAGTTTTGGCCATATATTTTTATAAAATGCAGTTTTGTGATATTAGTGTTGTTAGATCTTAGCTTGTTTAAATGCTGCTGCTTCATTAAATTTTAATTTTGTTTGTGATATTGTTTTAAAAATAATTTTTTTTTTATTTGTTAAACGCATTCCTACATAATTTTAATTTAAGCCAATCCCAAAATATCATCCAGAAAGTCGAAAAAATAAAATAGAGTATATATGTCAAATTAAAAAAGATTCTGTATTAAGAAAAATATAATTTGAGACAACTGGCCTTATTCTTATCATAGTTCTGATAATATAAAATAATGGAAGACCTATAAATTATATATATATATATATATTTTTTTTTGCTGCTAAGAAAAGTATTTTTGGAAAATCATTAATACACAGACCTCCAATAAAGTTTCGGGACCTCCTCAATATCTCTGTATACCTTTCCACATGAGATCTCTTGTTGGAAGGTATCATTAAACTTTCGACATTTTTAAATAAATTTTGGCGTTATTGAGCTCTGTTTTCACGCAAAATTTGACACAACACTTACAGAAACATACAAAATTATGAAAAAAAATTATAGTAATAATTTTTTTATCAAAGTCGAAGACTTGAGTGTTTTAAAGAATTTTTGGAAACTAGATAAATGCTATCACAAAAGTTCCATTAAAAATCAAAACAATGTTCCTTGTGTAAGGCAACGAAAAGTAGAGAAAAAGTGAAGAACCGAGACCTGGATTCGAACCAGGGTCTCATCAGTCTCATGAGGCGAGGTCGAGGTCTTTACCAACTAGACCAGTGTTTCCCAACCTTTTTTGTGCCATGCCCCACCTTGGCCTTTCTAAAATTCTTATGCCCCCCCCCCTGTGTAACATACATAATTTTTAATATTCAAAAATTGAATTGTTCACTTAAGAAACTAAATTTGGCACCGAAATCTAGCATTGCATTTAAATGGCGCTGAGCGAAAGGGTTAAATTCGTGTCATGTCCATTTTCGAATTGCCCCCCTGTGGGGCGTGGGCCCCACGTTGGGAAACACGGGACTAGACCATTCTACACTGTATCTACCAGTCTGTTCATTTGCCTTTTCCTCTACTAACAACAATATTATTCAAATCATTATAACTGTTTTTGTCAAACTTCTCAATTGTTTTATCAAATTCAGTTGTATCCTATTTTTAACTCTTACACTTGTTTTCTTTAATAGCAGCAAAGGTATTATCCATCTGTTCAAACAGTTGATTTTTATTTGAACAAAAAAAAATATCGTTGGTGTTTGTTACACCATAATGCATCAAGTCACAATTGGTTGATTGTTTATCAATTTTTTGCACGAAATCAAGTCTATGTGGTTGAATCATTCACTGTGTTGACCTGATTTAGCACCATGAGACTTCTCTTGCTATTCCCAAAAATTAAAAAGGAGTTGAGAACATGTTTGTTCAATGATATTAAGATCAGGCTTACACGAGGCAATACCACAAGATTGAACACGCATTTGAATCGCTATTAAATTATTGTAAAAAGTGCATCAGAACACTTTGGATAAAGAAAAAGTGATGCTTGAAAAAAATATGTTTCGTTTCATTTTTATAGCAAGTGTCGCGGAACTTTTTTGTCACCCACGTATTTCACAGCTGATTAAAAATCACGATTTCTTAAAATATTTTCGATATTGATAAAATTCATTCGAAATCGATTTTATTCTCTAATTATGCAATACAGAATTTTAAGTTGCTGTCCCCAAAAACAAAAAAATCGATTAAACATTCTTAAACTGCCGGGGATTTTTTTTTTTTTTTTAAGATAAAATCAATTTAATAAAAGGTCATAACTTTTATATTTATTTTTAATTATTTAATTTTCCAGTAAATATATGTCTCGTTTTTTTTTCTTGTTCACGTCATTAATGGTTTTCCATTGGAAGCGAAAATATAAGTCAATATATACTATTATGTAATTATTGGAATATATGAAATATTCTATAAATTTGAGCACGCGCATACATTTGAGGATAGGTCTTAGAACAAGCTTGAAAATTCATCGATTTTATCCTAGTTAAATATACATACTATACATACAGTCAGAGTCAAAAGTGAGTCAGCACCACAAAATTTCACTTTTCTGTACAAATTAAGTAGGTAATAAAAGGATCTGGAAATTTTTTTTTATACTTAAATGAAAGACTTATCTGATTGTAGTACTACTGCAAAAAATTTTTTTTGATATCATAAATAGTACAGTTTTTACGCACAATAATATAAAAAAAGTCACAATTTTATGAGTCAAAAGTGAGTCAGCACTTGTAGTTTCTGAATGAAAAATAATGGTAATTTGTATTAAAAAAAAAAATTAATATTTTGTTTGTAACCCTTTAGCTTTTATCACTGCTTCCATGTGCCGTGGCATTGATTCTACCAATTTGGTAGTGGTATTCGAAGTTATTTTCTCCCATTCCTCGCGAAGCGCCATTTTAAGTGATTCTTTGCTAGTAATAGTCCTCTTACACAGTTGGCGATCAAGATGCTCCCACAGATGCTCAATTGGATTGAGGTCCGGAGATTGGGCAGGGTGATCCAGTTGTTTTGGCGTTCAATAAAGCAGCCATTCCTTCGCCAAGCGTGAGGTATGCTTCGGATCATTTTCCTGTTGGAAGATCCATGAGCCAGACAGCATCAATTTGTTTACACTAGGTTAAAGGTTTTGTCTTAAAATCTCAAGGTAGCCTTCTTTGTTTATTGTGTTTTCAATGAATACCAGATTTCCCACACCGGATGCTGCCAAACCATCATCGAACCCCCACCATGTTTCACAGTCTTTAGAAAATTTTTTCCTCAAAGGCCGAATTTGCCTTTCGCCATATTTTTGCACATCTAGCCTGTCCAAAAATTTAGAATTTACTCTCACCCGAAAATAAAACGTTTTTCAAAAGGACATATTGTGGTTACGGTATTTTGCGCGTACTTAAGACTTTTCGTTTTATTCTTGTCTGAAATGTGTGGCTTTTTTCTCGAGTTTTGTGATGGTTTGGGGATGCATGGCAGTCTACGATCAGATAAGTCTTTCATTTAAGTATAAAAAAAAATCTCCAGATCCTTTTATTACCTACCTAATTTGTATAGAAAAGTGAAATTTTGTGGTGCTGACTCACTTTTGACTCTCACTGTATGTATCACAAATAACAAAAATTACTCATTTAAATATGAAGTTTTTAACTAAATATTGATTTCGACACCGCACTAAAGAAAATCTTTAAATTTTTCATTCAATTTCGTCTTCTCAGTTTAATTTTAATTAAATTACATTTATAGTTAATTTATGTTATTTTAGTGTTTATCTTATTTTTTTTTTCTTTTTTTTTTTTTTGCTGATTGGATTTTTTTGTGTTATGCTTTTTGTTTGTTATTATTTAGCATGGAAGGGCAGACTCTTATAGAGTTGCCACAGTTATTGCTGCCGAAGATGATAATCTTACCGCTGATGGACATTATAAGGTAGTATAAAAAATTGCTTATATTTAATATAACTGTATTATTTTTAAAATTATCATTAAGTTCTAACCAATTAATATTCATCATCATCCTTTTTAATATAAATCAAACAATTAGTAGTAGAATCATACTGAAATCGTTTTCATATCGAAATAAAACATTTAATTAAACTCTTTTCGTTCAAACACACAAAGTAGGTGAAGGTTAGTTTCTACGTACATTTGTAATTTAGTAAAACAAAAACATTTTCATATTTATGTGAGTCACTGTCATTTTCTGGAAAATATATTAAGCCAAAATCCATCTCTTGTGTATTCTCAAGATGCTACAATTTGCATGATTCTTTCTTGATAAACTTCTTAAATTAGCTTTCACATAACTAATTGCAATATATGTACATTGTGTGTAGTTATATTTGTGGTATCGTAATATCTAATCGCCATATTAAATAAAATATAATATATGATTTGTTTTTTTCTTAAATACCTAAAAAACATCCTCAAATTTTATGAGAATTTACAGCTCATGGGCAATTATTGGGACACTTCAAAATTTTTGGATTAGATCAATATTTTCCCGAAATGAAATCTTTTCAAAAAATTGACAAGAAAAAAGACTGTTTGTGTTTTTTTTGACATGTTTATTTATTTTTTTATTTTATTCATTTATTCGTTAGATACTACTTTTAAGTCTCTCTAGTTTCTCGAGTCAAAGACTGATGAAAAGATTTATCGTTTGTAGAGACTTTTTGAATCAATTGGGCTTTTCACGAGACTTGATTATTTTTGCGAAGATTTTTCGCAAGTTTGACAGATCATTCTGATTGGTCAGAGAAAACTTAAAATAATCTGCATCCGTGACAACGTTTCGCAAATATAATTCTTCATTTCTCATTTTAGCATTTTAAAACAAAACATTTTCAATTAAAAATGCTACTAATTCCCCTTTTCCTGACATTTTATACAATTTAATAGTTTTTAATAACCACTTCCAAAAGAAAAACCGTTACAATAAATTCAAAATTGCATTTGTCAAAAATCAACTCCAGGGCATGTTTATTTTTGACATAAGCTTCGCGAAGTTTTTTAAGCATTTTGATTGGTTCAACGAATTGTCAAAAATAATCAAATAATTTCGCAAGTTTGCGAACTAACGCGTTACGAGCCCAAATTTATTCATCGAACCATTTTTTGATTTCTTGAAGTAACTTTTGAAAGATCATGCTGCAACAATCCAAACAAGTGACAATCAGTTGGCGCAATATCTGATGAATATAGCCGTTGATGTAAATCTTTCTATCAAGTGTTTCCAACGTTTTCTTTACATGACAACGCTTCATCATCGAACATTATAAAATCAGCTTTTCACTTTTTTTGTTGTTACATATTCTCATCGTTTTTCTTCAAATTGATTAATTGTTGTCGATAACGATAAGTCTTAATTATTGAGGTCTTAGTTAGAGCATGTTTACCATTAGCTTCAAAAGCAAATTATAACTTCAAGCCACACTTTTCTTGAAATTGAAAGAAAAAGAGTAATGCATCCTGCCTTTGACATATTCAATTTAATTAAAAACTGTGTTGTTTACATTTCACATAAATGCCATATACTTAATAATAATGCTTATTGAGATAAGTTTTATGTATATTAACTATAATAGTAAACAATATGGAAATAATATGGCGGACGCCACGTGTAAGAAAACAGCGAGAATTAATTTAACGACTCAATAAAATGAACATGAATGGAATGTGATTTAAATATTTTCTACAAATATTAACACAGATTCAAGTTTTATTTAATTAATAATTCATTACTAGTTTTATTTAAGAAAAAAAAAGTCCAAACAATTGTTGGTAGCTTCAATTTACGGTGCATGGACTGTACACGATATATGTATATTGAATTATTATTATTTGCTTAGTTGTATTTGAATCGTCATTGAATCGAAAAATACGTCATGTCATAACTTGGCAAATTATTCACAAACTGAAATTTTAATTTAGTACAAAGTTTTCCGAAAATATTGAACAAATGACGTTTATCTATTTTTACCTAGAATTACTTTTAAAATAGAGTGTCCAATTCGTGTGTTCAACGCGCCAAAAATTTGTCTTCATGTAAAATTTAATACAAATGACGGAATAAATGATGTTCGATAAAAAAAAAAGAAAATGTTTTTTTCCTTCTAACATTTGCTAAAAATGCATGTATTTTTATTAATAATATCCTAACTTCTTTACTTTACCATATTTTTAGTTTTTATGTACAAATAATTCGTTAATTTCACGATTTCCAATAATAACAAAATAAAATTTGAAACAGAAATATACAGTTAGTCAAATAATAATTCGGTCAATCAAAAATTTTATGTTTAAGAGTTGGTGTGCATTAAATTGATGTCAAAAAGGGATTCTTTAATCCTGGATTTTTCCAAAAAAAAAGGATCACAAAAATGAAAATGTAGTTTTAAAAAAACGCGAATAATCTCGCTATTTTAAAATAAGGTAATTTATCTAACAAAATAATTTAACTTGGTTGCTCTACGAAAACGAATTTAGAAGTTTTTAATGTTTATGTTGAAGGAAAGCTTTTGAATGTTACAATTCTTGGCTCAAGAAGAATCAGGGCATCACCTCTTTCAGAATTTATACTTGAACAGCGATTCAGGCATACATTGGTCGACGTTTATTGCCATCTTTTTTGAAAAATTTCCCTAATATGCAAAAAAGGGTTTGCCACCTCGCTAAATCTAATTTCGAAAAGGAAATTATTTCTACCGTCGGGAAATTTTTTCTCACCAATTTTTCTGACATCCTCTGGAGCTAGTCAGTATTTTTCCGTTAGTAAATTGTATGAAAGATTTCGTCAATTTTAAATCAAAAATATTTTTTCTGTTTAACGAATTAAATTAATTTTTACTTTAGTACTACTTAGCACTAAACTAAATAAAATTATTTTTCTCTTTTAGAAAAATAATAATTTTACCAAAAAAAAAATTTTTAGTTAAAAAAAAAATTAACAAAAAATGACAATGTATTCTCCGAATAATAAAAACATATGTTTCGAACTCAATGACTAAATACACATTTACTTGCACCCACACTGACGCTTTTTATCAACCATATGCGGTGTCTTGGAAAAGTGACTTCGAATGTCGACAAATGTATGCCTGAATCGCTGTTTTGAATGCGAGTTTAGTTTTAATTTGACTGAATAATTTTGCGAGATTTCGTGCAATGACTTAATAATACAGGGTGATCCAACTTCAGTTCCGAACTTTAAAACAAAATAAAACACACAAATTTAACGAAATATACTTAGTTTAGTTTGTTAATCAAAAATATTATGTATTTCATTAATTACGAAAAATAATATCAATTACGTGCCAAGTTGCGCTGTCTTGTTGGAACCGCATGTCTTCCACATCAATATCTTGGATTTCGTTCCAGAAATAATCGATTATCATGCGCCTATATCGCTCACCATTGACTGTTACATTCTGACCCTGATAGTTTTCAAAAAAGTAAGGCCCAATGATGCCACCTGACCAAATTGCGCACCAAACAGTCACTTTTTGGCTAATGGTGTCTCGTAAAAACCATGAGAATTTTCATCTCCTCGTATGCAGCAATTTTGCTTATTAACAAACTCAGAGAGGTGGAAATGTGTTTCATTAGAGAAGAGGATTTTCTTTGAAAAATCAGCAATTGAACAATTTTAACACGTTGAGCGGTGATTAAGCGATCCATTTCGTAAATGTGTTGTTGCAAACTGACATTTAACACGTTGGAAACAAGTGCTTATCGACAGCTGGTTGATTTTCAATGCTGCCAACATAGGAAACTCAAATTGGATACGCTGATATAAAAACGTAATTTTTTTTTGTTTGTGACCGAATCATAATGTGACTAACTGTAAATCATTTCGCTTTGTTTATCTTTCAATGAGAACAAATTTACATCTTTGCCAGTAAATTTGCAATTTTTAAAAATAAATTTGATCATGAAAACACTTTATTCTGAATTTCAAATTATTGCAATAAACTATGTTACATAATTCTTAGTATGTATTTTTGTAAGGAAATTAAATGGTAAGTGGATAAACATTAAATTCATATGATTTCTAAAAATTAAATTTGGCTAAATAAATTTTAATTTTATTAGTATTTAAATTATTAATTTACAATTCAAAAAAAAAAAAAAAAGAAATAATTGCAAGAGAAGGAAAAATTTGCAAAAATCACTTTTTTTTTCTTTTTTTTTTCTTACAAGAAATAAACTTGATAATTATGTGCATGAATATGTCAAAGAAATTTATAATTTCTTATCAAAATAAGTGAAAAATGTAAAGCTTATCTCGTTTTCATAATTTTGATTATCGTAAAAAAATTAAGGCTAACAATGAAACCGAGATTTAAAAATTTGATTACGGTCATTTAAATTGTTTATTGAAGATGTATGTAATTGTTTAAACAATAATTAATGGCTACGTTTACACCGAGACTTAAAAAGGACTTAAGGCCAATCTCCACACAGCCGACATCCTATTCTGATAAAAGTATGGGATGCACTTATGCAAAATTTAGTTAAACAGAAAGGGAGAAACAATCATCCTACGAATTTTGTCGTCTTCTGCAGTTAAAATTTCCCCATCTGATTCTTCATCTGCCAGATGATTCCCCTCAAACGTATAGAAGTTTCGTCGTTTTGCACTATAGCTTGTTTTTAGATGTGATAGGAATTTAAGCCTTATGATAAAGGCTGAAAACACAATTTGGTACTACATTTTCCTATAAAATGGAAGGGAATGTTCTTAATTTTCCCATAATATTATAAATTGTGTGGGGAGAATCCCTGATGTTTTTATTCGGTAAATCCTAGCGAAAATTGCAAAAGTCCATCTCTTTCTACTTTTCTGATTTTTCTCGTCAGAATAGGATGTCGGCTGTGTGGAGATTGGCCTTTAAGTGCTTAGGTCGACCTAAATATGACGGTGTAAACACGCCCAAAGTAACTTAGGTTAGGTCACTTAAATTGCAGACTTACCTTAAATTTAAATCAACTTAAGAACTTTTGACAGATAACAGCTGATTTCTTGATATCCAAGTTCTATAAATGTTCACATATGACGTTGTTTTAGACTTAGGTCTAGTACCGTGTAAACACGTCTGACCCAAACCTAACTTTTAGTTAGGTGACCTAAAAATTTGTCGGTGTAAACGTAGCCAATGTCTTGCTTATTTCTTTCTTTTTTGAAAATCATATTTTTATACTCAAAAAAAAAAAAAAAAAAAAAAGAAAAGAAAAAAAGAAAAATAACCTAAACTAACTTGTGTGAAGAAATTTTATTATTGACATTTTTTTTTTTACTTATTTTAATCAGTCACGACGCAAAATGCCGCCAAAAAAGCAACCCGTTAAAAAGGGAAAAGAAAATTTAGATGATTTGAAGCAAGAATTAGATATCGACTATCATAAAGTTACAGCCGAAGAACTTTATCAACGATTTCAAACACACCCAGAAAATGTAAAGAAATGAATTTAAATAAAATAAATGAAAAATAATTTTTGAATTGATAATTTTTCTCAGGGTCTAAGTCATGCAAAGGCAAAAGAAAATTTAGAACGTGATGGACCAAATGCTCTAACACCACCCAAACAAACACCAGAATGGGTTAAATTTTGTAAAAATCTATTTGGTGGTTTTGCTCTTCTATTATGGATTGGAGCTATTTTATGTTTCATTGCCTATTCTATTCAAGCAAGTACGAGTGAAGAACCTTCAGATGATAACTTATATTTGGGTATAGTACTTGCTGCTGTAGTTATAGTTACTGGTATTTTCTCGTATTATCAGGTAACTTATATGAAATATTTTATATATTTTGTATTTAATGAGAAAAGAATTTATTTAAAAAAAAATGTAGGAATCGAAAAGTTCCAAAATTATGGAATCTTTCAAAAATATGGTGCCCCAATTTGCTACTGTGATCCGAGAAGGTGAAAAATTAACGTTACGTGCTGAAGATTTAACACTTGGAGACATAGTTGAAGTTAAATTTGGTGACAGAATTCCAGCTGATATTCGTATTATAGAGGCTAGAAATTTTAAAGTAATAATAATAATATTTAAAAATTGTGAAACATATTACAATAATTTTTTTTTATGGATATTAATAGGTTGATAATTCATCATTGACTGGTGAATCTGAACCTCAATCTCGTGGCGCAGAATTTACGCATGAAAATCCATTAGAAACCAAAAATTTGGCCTTCTTTTCTACAAATGCTGTTGAAGGTACAGCAAAGGGTATTGTTATTAGCTGTGGTGATCATACTGTTATGGGACGTATTGCTGGTTTGGCATCTGGTTTAGATACTGGTGAAACTCCAATTGCTAAGGAAATCCATCATTTCATTCATTTAATTACTGGTGTTGCTGTATTTTTGGGTGTTACATTCTTTGTTATTGCTTTCATTTTGGGATATCATTGGTTGGATGCTGTTATTTTCTTGATTGGTATTATTGTTGCTAATGTACCTGAAGGCCTTTTGGCTACTGTTACTGTATGCTTAACATTAACTGCTAAACGTATGGCCTCTAAAAATTGTCTTGTCAAAAATTTGGAAGCTGTTGAAACTCTGGGCTCAACATCCACTATATGCTCAGATAAAACTGGTACACTAACACAAAATCGGATGACAGTCGCTCACATGTGGTTTGATAATCAAATCATTGAAGCTGATACAACTGAGGATCAATCTGGTGTCCAATATGATCGAACAAGTCCTGGATTCAAGGCTTTGTCACGTATCGCAACCCTTTGCAATCGGGCTGAATTCAAAGGAGGTCAAGAAGGTGTTCCGATATTGAAGAAAGAAGTTAGTGGTGATGCTTCCGAGGCAGCGCTTCTTAAATGTATGGAATTGGCTCTTGGCGATGTCTTGACAATTCGTAAACGAAATAAGAAAATTGCTGAAGTTCCATTCAATTCAACAAATAAATATCAAGTATCTATTCATGAAACAGAAGATCCAAGTGATCCTCGTTATTTGCTTGTAATGAAGGGTGCCCCAGAACGAGTCTTGGAACGTTGTTCAACTATCTTCATCAATGGTAAAGAAAAGGTTTTAGATGAGGAAATGAAGGAGGCATTTAACAATGCTTACTTAGAATTGGGAGGTTTGGGTGAACGTGTTTTAGGATTTTGTGATTTCATGCTGCCATCTGACAAATATCCAACTGGTTTCAAATTCAACACCGATGAAGTAAATTTCCCAATTGATAACCTTAGATTTGTTGGTTTAATGTCTATGATTGACCCACCTCGTGCCGCTGTTCCAGATGCTGTAGCTAAATGTCGGTCAGCTGGTATTAAGGTTATTATGGTTACTGGTGATCATCCAATTACAGCAAAGGCTATTGCTAAATCTGTTGGTATTATTTCTGAAGGCAATGAAACAGTTGAAGATATCGCACAGCGTCTTAATATCCCAGTTTCTGAGGTTAATCCACGTGAAGCTAAAGCAGCGGTTGTTCATGGTTCTGAGTTGCGTGAAGTTTCTTCAGATCAGCTCGATGAAATCTTACGCTATCATACCGAAATTGTTTTTGCTCGTACATCACCACAACAGAAATTGATTATTGTTGAAGGTTGCCAAAGAATGGGTGCTATTGTAGCTGTAACTGGAGATGGTGTAAATGATTCTCCTGCTCTTAAAAAAGCAGATATTGGTGTTGCTATGGGTATTGCTGGATCTGATGTTTCTAAGCAGGTATTTATACTTGTTAAATATATATTTGTTGATGCAGCGATATAATGAGAAATAATTTTTTTTAGGCTGCCGATATGATCCTTCTCGATGATAATTTCGCATCAATTGTTACAGGAGTTGAGGAAGGCCGATTGATTTTTGATAATTTGAAAAAATCTATTGCATACACATTAACCTCTAACATTCCCGAAATTTCTCCATTTTTGGCTTTTATTTTGTGTGATATACCTTTACCATTGGGAACTGTAACAATTTTATGTATTGATTTGGGAACAGACATGGTAAGTTTTTTTTATTATTACTTGTTGTTAACTTAAATATTTTTCTTAAAAAAATCGTGAGTGGAAAAATAATTAAGGAAAAACTAATTAATAATCGAATTATTACAAATGATATGTAAAAGCTTTTGAACAGGGATTTACAAATATTTACAATGAGAAAATAAGTTTTGAATTAAGTTTGTGAACACATCTTTTTATGATACCAAATCACAAATGAATCATTATTTAGGTGCCGGCTATTGCACTTGCCTACGAAGACTCTGAATCAGATATTATGAAAAGACGTCCAAGAAATCCATATTATGATAATCTTGTCAACGAAAGGTAAAACGCCGGGTAGAAAAGCGTTTTGCATTTTTTTTTTTTTAAATTCTAAATTAAAAGAAAAAATTAATTTTGATACGCTAGAATAATCTCAAATCACATCTGTACACATTTGAATTAGTTCAAGTTATATTTTAACATATTAATATTAGGTGTAAAAAAAAATCCTTGGCTTTTTTCACGAAATTAAGATATTTTTTTATTATTTATATGACCAGAAATTCAATCCTAGAAATAAAAATCGCCGATATCATCTCTAAAACCTTTTGCCATTTAATTGGAAATTAACGTATACTATATCGATAGAAACTTGGCGACTTTGAAGCATAATAGACTTTGAGCCATTTTGGAATATTTCTAATTTTATGAAACTGCATTTCGGTTAATAGTATCGACAAGTAATTTGAAGGCATCAAGAAAATAAGCCTCATGCAGGAGAAATTCCCATCCAAAATTTGTAATACCTTTTTTTTTTGTAGCCGAAGCGGTATGTGGACGTGCATTATCATTATCATGAAACCAAATCATCTGTCGACTTCCATGGCTTACATTTTAGCTCGTCACTTATTTTGATTAGTTTGCCGTTAATAGCGTTCGGCCATAATCCTTTCACCAGATTTTATAACAGATGAATTTTTCCATATACCATCCATACACAGCAGCATTTTTAATAGAAATGCTTCGCTTTATAGTGGATGTTGGTGGTTGCCTAGAGTCAACCTATTTTATATTTTTTTCGTTTTGGATTATCGTACAATACTCGTTTTCGATTTTACAAACATTAATTATCACCAAAAGTGGCGGAAAAATAAATTGGTTTTTAAATATGATTTTCAAAGCTATCAATTTTCGGGCCGAGAATTTTTTTTTTACACATAATAAATTAGATAACAAATATTATTATATTTAATAATAAAACTTTTTATTTCTTCATCGAAATGTTCATGTAGTTAAAAACTGAGATTAATGAGTTTTTATTTTACAAAAAATATTGGATACGGTCAAATTTTTTATTTCCTATAATCAATAAAAATTGTACGCCATTATTGCTACTTACGTAGAATATATATTTTTCCAGATAAATGAAGCTAAGCAGTATTTTAAATATTGTCCAGAGAATTTTTTTTTATAGCTAGAATAAGTCATAAAATATTGTAGTCAAGTTTATTTTTTTTTTTGTTATTATTTTTATTATCTTCTTGAAATTAAAAAAATTATCGCTAAATTTTATTTATTAGAGAGATCGGAAAGAATACAAATTACAAATCTTTACATTTTAGCGAAGTATGAAAGTAGGGGAAACTAGCAAAGTAACCAGAATAAGCACAAAAAAAAGCAAGTGGCAATAATTGCGAAAGGGTCCGGGCAGTTTTCAGAAGCAAAATCTATCAAGAAGAGAAAGAATCTAATGTTCTTAAATGGAATTTTATGAAATTTCTCTACAATCTTATTTAATTAAAAAAAATTAAATAAAATATGGAAAATTTTAAATCTTTGAAACAAAATAAATTTAAGTGTTTTATCTGGCTGCTTTTCAACATCTGACTGAAAACAGTCAAGTACGGCTTTTTAAATTACCGACAGTTGTTTCAGAATTTTCCGATCCTTTGCTCACATTTACTCAATTTAAGGAATTCGAAAATTGTAGATTGATAATTGCGCCACAAAATTTTGTGGAATATGTAAGACAACTAGAAAATCAATTCCAAAGATCATTTAATTGCTTCATAATTTCAAAACGTCTAACCCCACGACTCCACTGGACTGATTTAAAGACATGATTTCAGTCGGACTGACAAAAAAGTCCAAATTTTCGAGTTTCCATTAGACTTTTTTTTTCAGTCCGACTGAAAATATGTCCAATTTTTCGAGTATCCATTAGACTTTTTTTCAGTCCGACTAAAATTATGTCTTGAAATAAGTCCAATGGAGTCGTGTGGTAACGATCTTTATATTTGTATGCTAAAGATAGAACCAACAAAATGCTGCGCGAATTTCGATTAATCTTTTTTGATCAATTTATTTAGTAGAATGCGGATTTATTTAAATAGTAACTCGTTTATTAATGATTTTTGAAAAACGTCGTCACAGTTAGCTTTCCATACTTTACCATTACTTACACTTTGATTTTAGTCTAAAATATAATCTTCTTCATCTATTGAAAACATTTTCAAATTACCTTTTAAAAAAATGTCCAGGTTTTGAATTGAAAAACTCCTTCAAGTAGTTTTGCATTTCTTGTTAAATTTCTTGTTGTCAATGGAATTTTCCATTGATCTAAAGAAGGTATAGTCAGTGGGTGCTAGGTCTGGTGAGTAAGGGGGGTGATAAAAAACTTTCCATTTTAACTCACAAGACGTTTTTCATGGGTGATCACTGCTGTATGTGGCCTTGCATTACCATCATGATGGATAACTAGCTTTCGATTGATCAAAACTTATCGTTTTTCTTTCAATCTTTTCAAATTGTTGGTAAGAAGTATTGGCTGTGATAGTTTTACCTGGTTTAAATAACTTGAAAGTGAATTACATTCATATGTCGCACTAAACGCACAATAAAAGGTTCTTTATAGTCAGTTCTGGCTTTTAAGTTGGAACGAATGTTTGTTTTGGAGACAGTCATTGTTTTTCCGTTTTGTGTTATCACAAACATTTTCGTCTCCAGTTACAACTCGGTGCAAAAAGAGTTAATTTCCGTGTCTTGTCCGCAGAGAGTGAGTTACAAATTATTTTTCTCTGTTCCTTATTATCTTTTAAGAATTCATACGGTCCAAATTTCATTATGTTTACTTATGTTTTATGTGTTCTTGCACTATTTATCATGGAGAAGAATTTTTGTTATATTTTCTCAATGGTGAATCTTAAATCACTCTCAAACTGTTACTTCAAAACGTCATCAAGGTTTGATGAACTAGGTGCATCTTGCCAGTTTCTATTTCAGAATCTAAATTTTCGAAATCATAACTGCTCTTTGTATACTGTAAAAATACTATCGTAAAGATCAATAACTGATTCTGTTGCTTTAGTAGCATTCATACCCTGATCAAAAAAGGAAAACAGCTTATTATATATACCTAATGTGGTCTTCGGCAACAATGGGATTTTACATTTTAGGGTTTGATATTAAATTACGCGAAAACAATACAAAATGGATTGCACTGCTGCGTACGAGTACAATCTGACCTAAAAATTCAGGTATAAACATAACGGTTTTCTTTCCGATTTCCCTATTATTATAAATTGAAATTGTTTTATAAATCTATTAGAGTGAATATTTATAAAATTATTAAATACCAAAAAAACTGGTGAGGTTTATCTTTAAAAAATTTAAAAAATTTTTTTCTCTATAAAATATCAGTTTTTTAAGAAATATTATTTTTACAAATATTTATACATAATTTTTATTTTTTGGATCTAATTTGTATATTATATTTTTTATTTTTATTATTTTTATAAAATTCACACATTAAATTTTAATTTTTGAAATGACACAAATATTAGGTGCCTGCTATTTCTTTGGCGTACGAAGCAGCTGAATCTGATATAATGAAGCGCCCTCCTAGAGATCCATTCAACGATAAATTAGTCAATTCCAGGTGCAAAAAAATCTATTTTCTCTATATACATATATATATATAAGTATATACAAAGGCAAAAACTAATATTAACATATTTATACTATTTTTATATACATATTGTGGAAATGCAATTTTTTTTTTTTAATTTATTTATTTTATCATCATCATAACCCACTAAAATGCAATTAACGAATAATAAAACATCGTCACTATATTATTATAACATTTTATATATATATATATATATATCTGATGAACAACTAAATAATAATAACAATAACCCAAGTATACTCTTATTTAACCAACAATTTTAATTAGTAATTTAGAACAAATTAATTACAGTATATTTTAGTTGTGTGCTTTAACTTCGTATGCAGTCTAGTTAAATACATATTAAAAAATAATTTAATTTATACTATAAATCTACAAAACTGATTTGGAAGGAAAATAATAATAATAATTATAATCATTTTCTTTTTTACTTGAAAAATAACTTTCTATTCTAATAACAATTTATTGAATTGGAGTAATTATATTTATTCCAACAAGTAGGCCTTAAAATCGGTGGTTTTTTTTTTGCACATAAACCAAATTTACATCACACATTTTAACAATAAATCCGACAAATTCATATTTTATTTATTTATTTATTTATTTATTTATTTATTTATTTATTTCTGAATATTCAAATATTGGAATAAGAAACAGTATATTTGATTATTTCCATAACACTTGTGTTGTTGGTTTTCTTGCTCTTTAGTTGTTCAATTTTAATTTTTTTTCTTGAACTCTAATTTCTTTTAATTTATTATAAACATTATACCTGTGTTTTATTATTGGGAATTCTATCGGGCGCTACTTAACTTTCTTAAAAAAAAAAAAAGATTTTTTTTTTGAATCAATGTTCTTATAACATTTAATTTCGGATATTGGTACTACTGATATTATTTTCGTCGCCATCTACCATCTGGTAGGTAGTACTTAGTACATGTCTACTATCTATCGCTAATTTAGCGCCCCGGTAAATAAGCGTTTATAAAATGTAAGGTAAGCGCGGATAGCATTCTCAAAAAAAAAAAAAAGCTTATATAAATTAAAACTCCCTCTCTCTCCCTCGTCAAATCACATAAAAATTTTATTTTTTCACATATGTCGATATTTTATTTCACATGAATATTGCATTTAACAATATATATCGTTATATATATATTGTATATATATATATATTGTTAGGATATAAATATTGTTATAATTTTTTGCATAAATATCATAAATCAAGTTAATTAGCTTTCATCGTCGTGATTGTCAAAATCTTCTGTGAAAGTAGAATATACTATTTAGAGACAGTATAATTTTTCAAGCGTTTTATGTTAGGTTCCAATTCTCAAGCGTGTAACTTTCAGTGAATTGATTGGTTTGAAAATTATAGCTACAGGATTATTTCGAAAAAACTACACTAAAATTTAAATTTTAATTATAATATGAATTGTGTTTTTAATATAAAGAAAAAATGGTATGCAAAATAATTAATACATTTTCGAGATTTTCCTGCATGCATCAATGATTATATATATATATATATATATATATATTTGTATATGGTATATATATATGTATGTATATATAGCGTGATTCATTCTTTACTTTTTTTTTAAATAAAAATAAAACACTTAGAATTGAATGCAAATATCAAATCTTTATTATCAACTTTAAGCACATAGTATGGCAATTAATGTTTGAAAATAATTTCCTTCAAATGTTGGCCGGCACTACGTTTCAGCTCGGCCAGTCTGGCGGTCCAATTTTCGATCACTCTCTCAAGCATTTCAACCGGAATCTCATGAATGACACGTGTAATGTTCGCTTCCAATGCTTCAATTGTCACTGGTTTATCGGCAAAGACTTTTGACTTTACATAGCCCCAAAGAAAAAAGTCCAAAGGTGTGATATCGCACGATCTTGGTGAAATTAATTGCTCACCGAAATGATTTTGCAATAAATCCATTGTAACACGGGCTGTATGGCTCGTAGCACCGTCTTGTTGAAACCAAATATTGTCGAGACCACGGGCTTCAATTTCAGGTACCAAAAAATCCGTTATCGTGGCACGATAGTGCTCACCATTGACGGTAACGTGGCCGCCGCCCGCATTTTTGAAGAAATACGGACCGATGATGCTCCCGGCCCATAAACCACACCAAACTGTTGTTTTCAATGGATGTAATGGTAGCTCTTGAAACTCTTATGGATGCTCATCATTTCAAATACGCCAATTTTGCTTATTAACGTAGCCATTAAGCCAGAAATGAGCCTCAACACTGAACAAATTTTGGCTTGAAAATTCCGGATTTTCTTCGATGCGTTCAAGCGCCCATTCAGCAAACGTTGCTCAGATGTAAATCTTGACATGATGAATTGCCATACAATACTGAACAAAAATAACAAATCAGAATGACACTAGTCACGCGTGATCTGTCAAAAAAACCCTATTGAAAAAAAAAGTAAGGTTTGAATAACTCTTTATATAAAAATATGTCATATTAATTGGCTTATAGTCCTTTCACTGAATATAAACGCTTTTTAAACTTTTTTTTATTTCTTTATTATTTTTGTTTTGTTTTTATTTTAAAAGCCATAAATATTAAAACAGCACATTTTCTTGAATATCCTTTTCGTATAATTTTTGTTGTGCGTTTATTATGTCCTTGTTATAAAGATCAAAACTTGGAATTTAGTCACTGAGTGAACAAAACACAATCATCCCAGTTTATTGTGATGGTCGAAACTTTTTAATATTCACAAAAATACTGTGTTTATTTTTCGCTCAATAACTGAATTCCATATTTTGAGCAAAACAACACAATTGTACATTTGTTCATATTGTCAATATTTTAGTCATTATTACTATTATTTTTTTCGTGCATATTTATATTTATTTATTTTTTGTTTGGTTTTAGTCTTATAAATATATATTTCAATGAAATATAAAGAAAACTAATTTATTAAATGATCTAATTTTTCGTAAAAAAAAAGTACAAGGAACCACCAAACCCCAAAAAATGGTTCATTTCATATTTTTTTTTTTTTTTTTTAAGAGATTTTCTTTATAATATTAAAATTTATTCGCAACTTTTAATATATTTAATAATCGAATAAGAAATATGGGCGAAATTTTAAGTATTTTTTTATTCATCTATTATCCGAAAATACGTTCTTTTTTATTTCCCTTATTTTTTTTTTTTTTGGTAATTTAAAACTTTCTTTTTTTCTATATGTAATAAAAGAAAAAATATAACACATAAAATACTCTTTTCTCGAATACGAATATGAAAATTAAAATGTGAGCGTGATTGTGTTTGTTGTGTCATAGGTGCCTGCTATTTCGTTAGCCTATGAGGAAGCTGAATCTGATATTATGAAACGACAGCCAAGGAATCCTTTTTGTGACAAGCTCGTCAATGAAAGGTAAAAATTTTACAGCAAATATGTTTGCAGAGACAAACATTAGATTCCATCTATAAACCTTTCAACTCTGTTTTATTTATTTTTTTTTTAAATAATCTGTTTATGTTTAATTTTTTTTTTTTTTCTTATTTGGTTGGGACTTGCAAAATGTTATGAAAGAATTAAATTAAAGGCAAAGTACAAATTACAAAAAAATGGAAAAATGTTGGATTTGTTTTGTGTTCAGTTTTCAATTTTATTCATATCTTGGCTTTCTGCGGCAAAACGGATAAAGAACAAATAGATCTGATAGTAAAATCTCAATAATCTGAAATGATGTTAAATGAAAGCTTTTTTGAACTCTCAACATCTTCTCTTTATTTATAAATGGTGATCCAACTTCAGTTTTCGAACTTTAAAACAAAATAAAACACACACATTTAATGAAATATACTTATTTTATTTTGTTAATCCCAAATGTTATGTATTTCAGTAATTATGAAAAATAATATCAATTAAATGGCCGCCTCTGGATCTTCTGCAGGAACCGATCCTTTCGAAGTAATTTTCGATGACTTTTTTGTAAACTTCGAGCGGTATCTAGGCAATAACTTGGCGGATATTGTTTTTTTTTAAGTGCTCCAAAGTTTCGGATTTGTTGGCATAGACACGAATTTTAACGTAACCCCACAAAAAGAAATCCAACGATGTTAAGTCGCATGATCTTAGCGGCCAGTTGACGCCACCAAAACTTGAAATAATGCAACGTGGGAACTTTTGACGCAAAACGTCCTACGTTGCACTCACTGTGTGCCAAGTTGCGCCATCTTGTTGGAACCACATATCTTCCACATCAATATCTTCGATTTCGTGCCAGAAATAATCGGTTATCATGCGCCTATATCGCTCACCATTGACTGTTACAGTTTGACCCTGGTCGTTTTCAAAAAAATAAGTCGCCGCCTGACCAAAATGTGCACCAAACAGTAAATTTTTGGTTATGTAATGGTGTCTTGTGAATCTTATGAGGATTTTCATCTCCCTATATGCAGAAATTTGGGTTATTAACACACCCAGAGAGGTGGAAATGTGCCTCATCAGAGAAGAGGATTTTCTCTAAAAAATCAGCAATTGAACAATTTTAACGTGTTGAGCAGTTTTTAAGCGATCCATTTCGTAAATATGTTGTTGCAAACTGACATTTGACACTTTGAAAACAAGTGCCTATCGACAGCTGTTTGATTTACAATGCTGCACACATAGGAAACTCAAATTGGATCACCTTCTATCTTTGGTTATAGTACATCAATGATGAATTTATTATTGGATTTTGACATAATAATATTTCGGATTAATGAGGTTTTGGTCAATTTGTGCTTTGCAAAGGGAATATAAAATGATGAACAAATGCTCCTCGTGCTATCTTTAAAAGTTATTACTTTGCAAATTTTCAATTATTTACCTATACTCTCATATATTTGATGTTATCATTATAATTCAAACTCTATTCCAAATTACTATAATTATTCTTAATGACCAATATTGTTGTTATGTGATGACTGTATTAATTAATCGACAATACATTTTTATTCTAAAGTGATAATATTTTTGTTATACATATATATATTTTTTTTGTACTTTCGAATATAAACTCTTTGGCTTAAAATTTAGTAACTACTATAAAAAAAATTTGAATTTTGCTTTAAAATGTGTGGTTTTCTTAATGTATGTATTTTATATAGATTTATTTTCTAAAAAAAAAAAATTAATTAGAAAATTTGTATTCTCCAAAAAAAAAAAAACAATCGAATTTCTATCGAGCTTTTCTATATTAACTAAATTTTTATTTTCGATGAAGAACTTTATATTATGTCTTTAAAAAATTAATTTTTTTTAGATGCTAAATTTTACTTAGCAACTATCAAACCTAACGTTTTCTCTTCACACATAATATTTTTCAATATAAATCTGCGAATTTAATTTAATCCATTTGCATTTCTATAAGCTGAACATTGGGTTATATTCTGGTATATTGACAGTCAATACTAATTTACTCAATAATTTCTCAGCCTCGACAAGAAAAACACTGTTTTTGTAAATGAAATATATTTTATTATTCAAAACTTCATTTAAGATGTGATGTACTGATCTATGTGAGATGCCTATGGTGCCAGCTATCTCATCTATAGTCACTCGTCGATCTTCCAAAACAATATCCTGTATTTTTTGAATTTTTTCTGTTGTTGATACACTTTTTGGATGACCTTCGAGTGGATCATCGTCGAGGCTTGCACGACCAGATTTAAAAAAGACTGCTCATTTTTTCACAGTGGAAAGTGTAGATGAAGGTGAAGGTGTATATACTTCTAACAATTTTGGATGAATTTATGTAGGTGGTAAACCATCCAAAATAACGAATTTAATCACTGCACGATATTAAATTTTTTCCATGGTAAAAAAATTCATGACACGTCAACTTCAAATAGCTTCTAAACAAAGACTGAATTGACTTATCGACATGAAACTTGACACATCTTGATATGAAGGTTGTACCAACATAAAGCAAAAAAATTGACCTGTTAGCAGCGCGTTCTCTTGTCGAGGCTGAGAAATTATTGAGTACCCTAGTAAACTGATTTGTTGTTAATCTGATAAAGGTTATTAAAAGGAAACTATATCTCATATAAATAAATTTGTTGCTCTAAAGACGCGTCCAAACCAAGAGATTTTTTAAATAACATTTGCAATTTTGAATAATTTTGCTTCATAACAGAAATATGAAGAAGTTATAACAACTTCTGTGCTGATCAAACTTAAATATTAGTCGGTATAGATTATACTGTTTCGTGTTATTCGATACGAATAAATAAAAGCAATGAAAGTTTCACGGGATATTTTTATCCTAATCTTTAGCAAACGTCCAGAGAAGACCAATTATGTTGGGCAAAAATTTCTGCTATAACATATATACCTAATATAAATGCGGCAAACTCCAACTCAGAATTGCGGAAGACAAGTGGCTGTTATGTGATGTAAACAAATTAAAATGTTCTGGGTTTTAATAAGAAATTATTAAGTTTATTTTGAATCTAACGAACTTTATTTCTTCATATTATAAAAACTATAAGCAACAGAATAGAGCGTTTAAGCTGATTTATAGTACTTAATTAGCTTTATTTTACAGTTCGTCACGAACTAGCAAACATTTTTCTTTTTTTCACGCTACTTAAAATTGCAAATCAACTATTTCAAATTAAAAATTATCAATTTCAAATTGGGAATAGTTAACTTCAAATTAAGGATAATCAAATTCAAATTGATAATAATAAATTCAATTATCAGTCGGCAGTGCTTAATGGTAATAGACACTCTACTCCATGTCATAATTCGATTGAGGAAGTGTTTCAGGGAGAAGAATTTTACGATCACTGTTTACGAAGACTCCGTATAGTCTTTTATTAAACTTGCTTCATCAAATTTAAAATCATGCGTTAAAAAATATCTAGCTATTCAAATGCTACAGATTACAAGTATAGTATATATATAGAAATCAACATGCTTATTTTGTATTTGTGACTGATTGAAATTTATGTCGAAATGGTCGATGGTATTGATTGCCGCGTCTTCGATACACTTTTTTGGCTTGGTGTTATCGTAATAAATCCATTTTTCATCACCAGTTACAATACGATGAAGCGGCATTTCACATGTGAAAAATCGTCATTCAACGTCTCTCGGCTTCAATTCGTACGTCATCTAATTTCCTTGGTTTTACATCATTCCACTAATCGTTGGAGCATGCTCAGGATAAGTTTCTGAGAACAAACAATGACTTTCAGTTACATTTTTCTTTTGATAAAAGTGCAAAAGCAAAGCTTCTTGCAAATGCTGTTTTGCTGGTACGTAATTCGACATTTTCAATGCGATGAATAACTTGTATATTTGTACTAATGGTCGGTCAGTATTGACTTATCAAATACGGTAGATTTTTTGACGCTCTTCAACATACAATAACTGATACTGTCAAAGATGATGTGCATGTAATAAGTATAAAGTAAATACGAAACTTTCAATACATGTATCCAATATATTTATTTTGCAGCTTTTTCTTATTTACCAATTAAATCAGTTAGAAAAATAACTACAATTTCGTTATGATCCAAAATATTTTCGATCGGAACTTATGATCTTTTTTTTATGACAGTTGTAAGTTATGACCTGGTGAGAATACGAATTAGTCTTTAAAACGCGCTAAGAATAGGCGTGTTAAGGCCAATCTCCACACAGCCGACATCCTATTCTGACGAGAAAAATCAGAAAACTAGAAAGAGATGGACTTTTGCAATTTCCGCTAGGATTGATCGAATAAATACATCTGAGTCTCCCCACAAAATTTAGAACAATTGGTAGTGTGCGACGATATCGTGTGTGATTATTGTGAGAGTATGAAACGCAGATGAAGTGCTATATAAATCAGATAAACATGTTTATCTGCTTTTGAGGGGAATCATCTGCATATCGTAAATCAGATGGGGAAATCAGAAATGCAGAAGCCGACAAAATTAGTAGGATGATTGTTTCTCCCTTTCTGTTTAACCAAAATTTGCATCCCATACTTTCATCAGAATAGTATGTCGGCTGTGTGGAGATTGGCCTTTAGTATCTTACAAAAAAATTTACTATTGTTAATTGTACCAAATTTCTTGTTCATATTCAAAAACTATGTCTTAAATATGGCTTATATAACTTTCTAATTTTATAAAAAATAATATTCCTAATTTGAAGTTGATAATTCTTATTTTGAAATTAACTATTTGCAATTTGAAAATGATAACTCCCCCAGTTGAATTGATCCAGTCTGTCAGTTTAACAGATTTTAAAGCGGCTTTAAAAATCTAATTCTTAGAAGCTAATTTTGCTTTTTATTGCACAAATTAAACTAACCGTATATTTTTCTGCTTCTTACTAAAATAAAAATGGGGCCTATTTGACATTTTCACTATTATGTCTAGTGAATACAGTATATTACTTTCAAGATTATGAATTTGGAGACAATAATTTTTTTTTTTAAACCGATTTGTCGAAAGCGTTAATGTTTAAAGCATAGTATGGACATAGCATGTACTGCAACTGAAACGAAAATTCCACATAGAAAAAAACGAAAATTTTATTTCCGTGGTTAACAAGCGGAACTATTATATTAAGATCAGCGAAAATGGATGACATGATCAAACTCCAAACTTCTTCTAAGTTGTTCGTTTTCAAATAAATGTTATGTACAATACGTTCATTTCGAGCAAGAAAATGAAGTTTCTCTGCGAATATTTAGCGTGGACTCATTTATCATTTATTATTTTTTATTTAGTTCAAATGGCCTAGTTAAAACTTAATTATTTTTTTTTTATATGGAAGATTTCTTCGAAGACTACATATTACCATTTCGTTGAATTTTTAATGCGCAATCTCGGAGACCATATTAAAATTTTTTTTTTTTCGTTTGAAGTCCATACTATACTTAAGTGTGAAAAGAAAATATTATTGACCAAATTAATTTTCATTTAAGTTATTTATTATTTGTCTTCTTTTAACATGCATTCTTTTCTACTTAACTAAAATTTCGCTGTTCGGCAGTTTTTTTTTCTACAATATTTTTATTAATTTTTTCTTTTTGGGTACTTACCACAAATATACTTAAATGCACTTTACTTTTTTTTTTTTTTTTTTAATCTTAAAAAAAATCTTAATTCTTCATTCCTATCAAATTTTTCTTTTAATCTAATTTAATTACTAAGGAAAAAATCTATTAATGAAATTGTTTTTAGTAGAAATTTTGAGGATTTTCTTTTCTATTTAATAATATAATTAAAATTATTATTCGAATGACCATAAATGATCAAAAACGTATTTTATATAAAAAAAAAAAATAATAATAATGTAAGGTAAGTTGGCTCTGTTTTGTTTATTATTTATTTATTTATTTATTTATTTTATTTTTTGTAATTTTATTTAAAAGTTTTCCTGCGAATGGTTGAACATTATAATAAATTCTGAATTATTAGCGTAATTAATGAATAGAATATAAAATACAAACCCTTTCGAAAAAAAAATAGGATTTATAAAATTAATTTTTATTTTATTTTTGTAATTATATAATTATTTGATTTCAAATTTTCTCGTAGTGGTGACTGAAATATTGTCCTTTTGTACTTTAATAGAAACTGATTAATTAAAGATAGTATTTGAAAGTAGAAAGTATAAAATTTTTTTTCTGTCTTCTAAGTATGAACATTTTAATTTACATTTTTCAATAAGATTTTCTTAAAATGTTTAATTTTTTTTGGTTGGATTATAAATAAAAATTTGCAATAAATAATTAAGGTGGCACCAAAAGAAAAAAAAAAGACACATTTTAAGCCAATTTTAATTGATTTTTTTTCCATTTTCCACTCCTTAATAATAAATATTTAAGTGAAAAATGCAATAAAAACAAAAGTTTTTAGAAACTTTCGAAATTTTCGAACTCTGAATTTTATTGTTTTCTTACATCATTTTTAAATAAAGGTTTCATATCATCACTTAATTTCCTTTTTAATTAATTTTTTTTTTTTTTTACTATTTCAATTTAATTTCAATTCTTTTCTGTAATTTTAAATTAATTTTTTTGAACACGTATTTTACTTAATATATATCAAATATATAATAAGAAATATGTATCAAACACAACAGAAAAACACAACATATTT
Source organism: Xylophagus ater (assembly GCA_963422695.1). NCBI lineage: Eukaryota > Metazoa > Arthropoda > Insecta > Diptera > Xylophagidae > Xylophagus > Xylophagus ater. Next base: position 20,737,628 of record OY730479.1, read on the forward strand.
TCGTTACTCTAGAATTTTCAGCAAAAACCTCCTGTTTTTTTCTACCTTTCTTGAAATTTAGTAAAAATAGAATAAAATATAATAAAATAAAGTAGATATTTCTCCTATTAATTAGCAAAAAAAAAAAAAGAAAAGAAAAGAAAGTTTAATTAATTATTGGTCTAATTTCATAATGATTTTTGTTACTTTTATATACACTGGAATGATTCTTAAACATATTTTTTTTTTCTTATATATAATTAACCACACAGGATTGAAATGACTTACTAAAAAAAAATGGAACAAATTTTCTGGTTATGCTTCACACTATTTTAGTTTGATTGTATTCTTCAAAAAATAATTAATATATAACATATAAATAAATTTTTTTTTTGATTATAATAGTAAAAATGACATCGTATTATGCTTACCCCTTTTTTCATAAAAATATTTCTATTTTTGTTCTATTTTATAGCTAGGAATTTTCTCTTCATATTCCATTAGTTTAAAAAAAATAAACAAACACAATTTATATATATATATATATATTTATTGTAATTATACCCACTAAACAAAATGATTCGTAAACGGTTCGTAGTTGATTTATCTCGGTTATTCGTGAAAGAATCATATGACAGACTAAAATGCAATTTCGCTAGTATATTTGCAAATACGATTATAAACAATCGCTTATAAGATAAGAAATGTTATATGAATTTTCTTAATTCGCCAAACTATTCGTAATAATTTACCGGGGTTGCGTTCACTCACCAACTAAATGTAACTAAAAACGACTGAAAAATACACTTTGGCGTTCACTGCATACCAATATTTAACTACGATGACGTTATTACACCGACACTATCGTTCACTGGTTGACACCGGTGTCGATTTAAGTAACTTTTTTCGACCAATGTCGTCGTAGTCGATTTTTGTTATTTCTATTTTGTCAGTTTGATTAAGGCCAATACTCACACAGCCGACATCCTATTCTGACGAGAAAACTCAGAAAAGTAGAAAGAGATGGACTTTTGCAATTTACGCTAGGATTGATCGAATAAAAACATCAGGGTCTCTGCCCACACAATTTATAATATTATGGGAAAATTATGAACATTCCCTTCCATTTTATAGGAAAATGTAGTACCAAATTGTGTTTTCAGACTTTATCACAATGCTTAAATTCCTATCACATCTAAAAACAAGCTATAATGCAAAACGACGAGACTTCTATACGTATGTTCAAATCAAGTAACCTTCCGTAAGCCTTTCTAAAAGAAAGCTATAGGAATATGGAAATTCAAAGTGAAGGTAGTCCTTAGTTAATCACAACATTTGTTGTGTGTACAGACAGACAGACATCGGATAAAAATGATTGCAAACCATTTAGAATCTTATAAAACGTGAAGATTTGCAAAATAAATTTTTTTATTTTTTATATACATCGTATAGAAGTTAGAAATTTAACTTGCGTAAAGCATACAAATCAATTCATCATAGAAAAACTTCCTATAAGAAAATTTGGTAGTGTGCAACGATATTGTGTATGATTATTGTGAGAGTATGCAAATGCAGATGAAGACCCATAAATCAGATGAACAAGTTCTTCTGCATTTGAGGGGAATCATCTGGCAGATGAAGAATCTGATGGGGAAATTTGAACTGCAGAAGACGACAAAATTCGTAGGATGCTTGTTTCTCCCTTTCTGTTTAACTAAATTTTGCATAAGTGCATCCCTTACTTTTATCAGAATAGGATGTCGGCTGTGTGGAGATTGGTCTTTACGAATTTAAAACAGATTTTTTTGAATTCATTATTATTTTTTTTTATTATTTCGCAAATTTATAGAAAAGCTATAATTTTAGTAATAAGTTTATATTTAATTCGTTGAAATATATTTAAATTTAAATTGTTATAAAACCATAAAATATGTTTTTTTATATAAAAATTTATTACTAAATTAAATATTTAAAATAAATAGATTTCGTGAAAATAATTTTAATAATTACAGTACCTATAAATGCGCATTTTCTCCAACTCTTCCATTTCGAAATGACACTAATTGACTACGACTACGACTACGATCGTCGTTCATTCGCAACAAATTTACTTTTTTTCAACATCGACGTTTTTGACATTTATTTACATCGATTTTTATTTACACCGGTGTGATCGAGTGAACGTAACTCGGAACGAATGAGACTTTAACTTTTAGTATTTAGTATTTTGTCGCATTCAAACGATTTTATAGATGTTTAGTGGGTATAAACTGTAATTTCAGCTAAATAAGTGTGTGTTTTCTTAGCGAGAAGTTTGAGTACATATTTTAAAATTATCATCAAATAAAAAAAAAGAAATCATTTAAAATAGACAATTCTTCAGAATACTTGAATATTTAAAAAAGGTTATTGTAAATCCGTCGTCCATAATTTAATATATTCTTGTATATTCAGTATTGTCTATATATATAGGTATATGATGAATATTTAAAATTCTTATTTATGTAGAAAATATAAAAATTTAGAAAATTTTTTGTAATTAAAAACCAAAAAAAATATTTCATATAACCAAACACAAAACAAATATTTGTAAGGTACCGGCAATTTCGTTAGCTTACGAGGCACCAGAGAGTGACATTATGAAACGACAACCCAGAGATCCATACCGCGACAACTTGGTAAATCGCAGGTCAGGTTAATTTTTTTTTTTTTTAGAGAGTCTTCAAAAAATTAAACAGAATTTTAATTAAATTTATGTTCTTGTTTAAAAAAAAATAAAAAAATTCCATAAAAATATAATAAGAAACAAGCAAATTATTTGTTCGTTTTGATTGATATTTTTTTTTACACACATATTTTTTAATTGAAAATAAAAACCAAACATTAATTTCGGGATCTGCTGGTAGTGGTTGTTCTTTTTTTTATATTTTTTAACATAAATTCTTATCAAAATAACGTTTTTGAACGCCGCGCAAAGTATTTACTTATATTTTTTATTGTTGCTTGTATTTTCAAGTCGATTTGTGTTAAAATTTTCCGAAAAACGTTATTGGGAGCGAATTGAAAGAAACAAATTTGTTCAAACCGCGTCTTTCAACTCGATCCGTTTTGTAATTGTTACTTTAGAAATATTTTTCACTGGGCTAAATGAAATTATGATTTTCGATCATTAAAAATTTGAAGAAAAGAATTTGAACTCTTTTATTCTATTGGTTTTTGTTTTTGTGTTATGTTTTTGTAAATTTTTTTCAAAATTCAAATTGTTTTCAATCTTACTTTTTTTTTTGTTTTATTAAAATTTCTATTTTCTTAATTTCTATCCAATAAAATTTATTTCTAAAACTTTTTTTTTTACCGGAAAATAATATAATTTTTAAAAATCCTGTCTATTAACAAATTCGCAAATATTCTCAAGAAAGAAATTATCCAGAGGACTAGCAGAAGTTTATTTTTTAAATGGTATTTTAATAATTACATATGTATGTAATAATAATAATAAAAACATAAAAAATTTTCTTTAAAAACTCGATTTATATTTATATAAATAAAATAATTCAAACGAAACATTTTATATGAATTATCGTACAATACCTCCTGCCTGCCTCTCTCTTTTCAATATTTTAGTATTTAAAAAAAAATATAAATGTACATAATATATATTTCAATTCAGGAGGCTGTTTTAATGGTTTCTATTAACTATTATACAAAATCTGAAATCGTTCTGCTAGTCCAAAAATATTTTAAAATGTTTTAATTGGTTCGGTTCTGTTCACGAAAATTAGACAAAAATTAGTTGTTTTTAAACTACACGAAATTGAAATATTTCACTAGGAAGTAAAAGCTTTGAATGTGTTTTTTATTTGAATTTAATGTATATAATTTTTAGATAAATTAAAAAACAAAAATTAATTATTGCGAACTCTCTGAATTGTAGAAAATGCATGCGATGTATTTTTGAAGTAAAATTTTCACATGATCAATATCAAACTGATTTTCAATTAAGAATTTTGAGGACTAATTTAATAAGAATATTTGATAAAAGCTGAATAAGTTATAATTGTTTATAATTATTCTCCTAATTTAATTTACCAGGATTAAACCGAATTTCACAGTAAGAGCTTAAGCAAAGTTTGGAGCTTAAGTTGAGCTTAAATTATGAAATGAGTTTCACAGTCAAAATTTTAGGCAAACTCAAGTATAACTTTAGTTTCTTATATTGACAATTTAAGTTTTCCTTAATTCAATTTGATAGCCAAAATATTGTAAGATATTTGTATTGATTTTTTTTATTATGTATTTTAGGTTTAAAACATTTCCATGCATTGTAATAATTCTAAAGATCAGATATTTGTTAATTTTTCAAAGAAATAATGACAAAAAGCTGTATTGAAAATATTTCAATTTGATGTTTTCATGAAATCATTCGTGATTATCAAGTTACAAACAAAAATTCATAATATCCTACTTGCACCTACTTTTTAAAATCAATAAAGACTAATTTTCATCTTAAACTGCGTCTCCGAAAATTATTAAAATGAGAGAAACATGCAAATTTAGATGAAAACATATTTTTCTCTTTTTAAATTTTCGCGAACAAAAACATTTTGCCTGTTTGGTAAGTACTCAACTTTACTGTGAAATAAAACATGAACTTAAGTAGAGCTTAAGCCGAGAATTTAGTTTAACTTAAATCCGGCTTAAGCTTTTACTGTGAAATTGATCATTATACGGAATGTTGAAAATTGACGAATGAAAATCATGTCGAAATTTTTTTTTTTTTTTAAATATATAAACATGACAAACAAGTCTCGATACTACTCTGTAAGATAAAAACACAATTAAAACAGTAGTATTCTCTTAAGTTGTTTAAATGTTAATTAATCATTTACGAGTAGAGTTTACAGTATTTTTAATGTTTATAGTCGCTGTTAAATTGTATTTAGATGTACATTATTATTTAATTATATTTTAATTTTAAAAAGTTCTCAAGAAGAAACTAATCAATGGAGGGAAAATAGTTTTATCAATAAGTTTTTAACTTTTATTTTCACTTTATGGCAAATGAAGTGTTTTTTTTTTCTTTTTCTTTATGAGAATAAATAATATAAAAAAATATTATTTGCACATAAACTTGTACGTTTGCAATTAAGGTAGGCCAATTTGCTTTATTATTTGATTTCAATTATTATTGGTTAAATTTCAAAACGTAAGTATGTTATATTCAAAATTTCTTCGGTTTCAATTGAAGAAAAACAAAAAAGCCAATATTATTCAGCTTGTAATGAATTGCTTTTTTTTTTTGGTGTACGTGCGTGCATGTAAATGCTTATATATTTTTTTGTTAAATTTAAGATTTGCCTGGCTTTTTATACTAAATTGTTAATACTCTTAATAAGTAACATGTACCTAATTATAATTAATTTAAAATTACTAACAATAATATACTTATGCTTAATTGTAAATAATTTTTTTTTTGCTAATATTTACTAATTTATTTCTTTTTTTATATATATATACATATACATATATTAATTTTGAAAAGTTTTTAGATGTATTTTATTTTTGAATATAAACTATTTCATTGACCTGAAAACTTTTCAAAATAGTCAATTATCTTTCGTTTCTCCTTTATTTAATCAAATTATTACAACTTTGTGGAATTATATAGTTATATTTACTAAAGTCTAAATCAAATTCTTCAAAATTCGAAAATAGATTGATTTCAATGGCGTATGGACAAATTGGTATGATTCAAGCTGCAGCTGGTTTCTTTGTGTATTTTGTTATTATGGCTGAAAATGGTTTCTTACCGAGAGATTTATTCGGTATTCGAAAAATGTGGGATTCAAAAGCTGTCAATGATTTAACTGATTCATATGGTCAAGAATGGGTAAAAACTTATTAAATATATAAAATAATAATTTATTTAATGTTTTTTTTAAAAATGGTTTTTCATATAGACATATCGTGACCGTAAAACACTGGAGTTTACATGTCATACTGCTTTCTTCGTATCAATTGTTGTTGTACAATGGGCTGATATAATCATTTGTAAGACACGTCGTAATTCACTTGTTCATCAAGGCATGAGAAATTGGGCATTAAATTTCGGTTTAGTATTCGAAACCGCGTTAGCTGCATTCCTTTCATATTGCCCTGGAATGGATAAGGGTCTTCGTATGTACCCACTTAAGTAAGTTTTTTTTTTTTTGTGATTTTTATTATTCTATTAGTATTAATAACATATTGCATTTTTTTTCACCGCAAAAAATAATTAATAATTTAATAATGTCAATATATTATATTACAGATTTGTTTGGTGGTTACCAGCACTTCCATTCATGTTGTCCATTTTCATATATGATGAAACTCGTCGTTTCTATTTACGTCGTAATCCAGGTGGTTGGCTGGAACAAGAAACATATTATTAAAAAAAAAAATTAAAAATTTTAAGTAAACAGATAAAATTAATAATTAAAATAATTAATAATAAAAAATACAATAGTAAAACATGCAAGCTTAAAGAGTGCAAACGTTTTAAATAAAAGAAAAAAAAAATCTTAAAAAAAGAATATAATTTACGATTCACAACAAAATCTTAGCAGTATGTTTTTTTTTTTTTTTATTATTTTCTTTTAGTTTTAAATATTTAAACGAAGGACATTTTTTCTGCTTAAAGTAATTTAACTCGTTTAATTTTTAATTATGTCTTTCATTTTTTATGATAGATTTTTTTTTCGTTGTTTAGTTAAGTAATTATATAGATATTAATTGTATCCCATTTGATGCTGCAGAATTAAAAATGATGATGGAAAAAATTTTCCATTTAAACAAACTTTTTCCAGAATTTTTAATTTTAATACCAAAATATTGGTATTTTCAGTTGAACAATTCTCCGCAGTAGCGAAATTAGTTTTTTTTTTGTTCTTAAAATTTGTTTCTTATTTTTAGTTTTTCCAAAAATTCGTTTTTATAATTTTAACTTGTCACTTATACATATTTAAATTTTGGTTCGGATTTTCCTTTTTTTCTTCCTTCTCTGTAAAATGCATTTGTACACATTAAAATATAGGAACACACACACCCATTTACAAGTTAAATTTTCAAAATAAATGATTTAAAAATTATGATTTTTGGTTAAATCAAAAAAAAAAAAAAATCGTTTTAATTGTTCTTAAATTTGATAAGAAGAAGTGACAAAAAAAAATATTTTAATTTTCAATAGACGACAAATAAAATGTATTTGAAGATTTCAGTTTTTTTTTCCAATTATTTTGGATCAAATCCAATCAAATATTCAAATAGGAAGTTCTATTTAAATGGTAATTAAAAGAAGTTTAAAAAAAGCATAAATTTGAAATCTCAAATCGATAAAAATAATTAGTTCATTATTATTGTAATATTACAAATGTTTTAATCAGAAAATTTCATCAAAGTTTGAAATATAAATAATAAAAAAAAAAATATTTAATACGAATAGTTGCATCATGTTCATCCTTCGCCCTTCCTTAATATGACAAAATTACAGTAGAAATAAAGACATAAAAAAGAATATAATCGTAATTATAAAATAAAAATTTTCATTGCAATTGTTTTTTCTTCGAGAATTTTCCTTTCATTTTACATCATTAACACCCCAATTCGCATCTAATTTTTGTATTCTTGTTTTGTAACTTTCTATCGTCAAGATATAATTAAATTATTTCTGTTAAATTAAAAATTTACAAAAAAAAAGAAAGTGTAAAAACTAATTTAATTAATGGAAACTATAAAGCAAAATAGATAAAAAGGTATTCAAAATTTAAAAAAGAAAATATTAACACAAACAAAACATAATTTAAAATAAAAAGAATGATAATAAAATTTAAAAAAAAAGTATAAATATATTTTAAAATAGAAATTAGAGAAAAAAAAACTAGAATTGCAACGCGTCTTTAAAAATATACTGCCTGACTGTTGCTAATAAATAAAATTATATATATATATATATATATATATATATATATATATATAAAAGGAAGGAACAGTAATTTTGCATTATAATTAGAACTCAATTTAATTATGGTGAAGTTACTAATTAAAGGAAAAAAAATGAAAGAAAAAAGTGTGAAAACTTCTCTTTAGTGTGAAAATGAAGAAAATTACAAGTAAAATTAGTTAAATTAGAATCTTTCTTAAAAAATAATAGTCAAAATGTTAAAATTTTATTATAAGTTAACCGCACATTTTAGAAAAGTGGCAAAAAAAGGTAACGTATTAACAAATTATATAAATTATGAGCAAAAATTTATTTATCGCAATTCTAAAAATTTTCTTCGTTCTATAAAAAATAGATAATTAAATTTTTTTGCGGGATTTGTTTAATTTTTTTTTTTAAGTTAAACGAAAAAGAAAATAAAACATTTTAAATATACAAGTAAATAATAAAATAAATAATAATATTAAAAATATTACAAAAAATTAAATAAAAATTTTAATGAAATGCAAGAAGAGAAAAAGTTTAATTTATTATTTAAAAAAAAAAAGTATAAAAAAACTAAATCTGTATTTTAAAAACAAATCAATAAATAAAAACCAAAAAAAAATAGAAAAAATTTCATAATTTTATGAAAAAAATTTTATCAAATAAAATACTGATGATATGATATGGATAAATTCGATGTTAAGATTGAATTGAAGTGGAAAATGTTGAAATAGAAAGGAATCGACTCAAAAAATTAGAATTATTGCAAAAAAGAGCATTTGAGAAAATACAGTGTTTATAAAGATAGGAGAAAATGAGTTTCTTTTTTGTGATTTATATATTCTCTCTCCATGATAAACAGAATATACAACATAATTAACCCTGGGTAGGCATAATGTACGGTGACAGGCGATATTACTCAAAAAAAAAAAAAAAAAACAAATATTTTTAATGTTTCAAACAATATTATTAAATTAATTTTCTTAAATTAAAAAAAAGAAAAGAAATAAGAATAAATTAAAATAAAAAATTGACATAAACATCAACTTCTAAAATCATATGAAAGCAACGAGCGACAGTCGCCTGTCACCGTACATAATGCCTACCCAGGGTAGGCGTTCTCAGATACAGTGTTACGTTAGTTTACTCGATATTTACTCGATCGGTACTCGTTACTCCATTTTTGTTGTTCTTGAATACGCAACGTTTCATTTCAGTTCAATCGGGAACAATGGGCGCCAACGCATTCGATTCTATTCGATATTTATTGTTCTGTGTTTTGTCGGAATGTACTTTTTAAGGTAAAACTACTCATTTTAGTTTTGTTGCGTTTGGCGCAAGTGTCATAAAGCCTTAGGATTGAAAATGTTAGTTAAGAGTTTTGTAAATGTATTTTTGAATATAAAATAACGAAGTGTATTCTTTAAATCAGGAGTGAAAATAAAAATTCTACAAATATTGGCCAATTCAACATACTAATCGACACAATTAAAGAGAATGGGCTTCTGATGGAACAAGTACAAGGAGGTTTCCAAAGTAAACAGGACTTTTTGAATCTAGCGCCCCTAGTGGCGCCATCTATATGTCGACTGGTGCGTTAGAATCTGCTATCCTTTATCGACTTCCTGTGAGAATTTCATGACATTTCATCTATTGAAAGTGAAGTTATTGCGTTTTAAGTGTCAGTATGTTTGTGTCATCGGTGCGAAAATGAGCTTCGAACAAAGAGCCAACATTAAATTTTGTTTTAAAATTGATAAAACTTTTACCGAAACGTTTCAATTGATGAAACAAGTTTATGGCGATGATTGCCTATCCCGTAGCAGAGTGCACGAGTGGTTTCAACGTTTTCAAAGTGGTCGTGAGGACATAAATGACGATCAACATGTGGGCCAACCAAAATCCGTGATCACCGAAAATTCCATCGAAACTGTGCGTGAATTCATCAAAAATCAGCCGAAATCATCATTGAAATTCATGGAAATGGAATTGAACATCTCCAAAACATCGATTTATCGCATTTTGACCCAACATTTGGGTTTACAAAAGGTGTGTGCACGGTTTGTTCCGCACAAATTGACTGACGACCAAAAATTGCTCAGAATTCAACATTCGAAGGACATCATTAAAGAGGTCAAAAAGGACAAAAACTTCCTTTATAACATTGTGACTGGTGACGAAACGTGGTGTTTTCAATATGATCCCGAACCGAAATAAAACAACCGTTTGATTATTCTTGATATTTACTAATTTATTACTCTATTTAGATATTTCTATTTTTAATATATTGGAAGGTTTTGGAACACAATAATTTAGCTTGTTTAAAATATTCGACGATTTCGATGCGAGAATTTAGGTGAGGTTTTCTTCGCTAGTAAGATGTGACTGCTGTTTGAAGGAATAATTATTATTTATTTCTTATCTAAAAATGCATAATTGCATTTTTATAAAGATGCGCGAGAATACAAAAAAATAACTTTTATTGAAATATGAATATTTCAATAATAGAAATATGAATATTTTATTTGTCTGGGCGAATGTCGCGTAATGCAATATTATTTTATACTTGTATTTAAAATAACTGAAAATAAAAAAAAAGCGATTTCATGAGAACTGGAAAAAATAACGGAAAATATATGGATCGCTTTACAACAATTTCGTGAGAACTGGTCTTTTACCAGTAAGAATCGCTTTACAACATTCCCGCCGTTATATTTGTAAATTGTACCTAGGATTGGTGCAATTTTCAACATTAGAAGTGGATGCATTCATTTCAGCTTCTACTTTTTTATTTAAATTTTGCTCGAGTTCAATTTCTGTGTTCCTTCTTCTTTGTTTACAAAATTTACAATTTTTATATGTTTTATATATAGCATATATCAAAATTAACAAACAATTTATTGCAGAACGACCGACACTGGGATGTGTGCATTAATGACGCGTGCAACACGTCACATCCACATCAAATTTGTGCATTGTTTGCAATTATATTGACCACCTGCTCTCCTTCATCTGCAACAGAGTTATAGGAGAAGTTTAAAACCCACATGGCTGAAGATATTTTCCGTCGAATATGCAAGGAAAATTCAAATATAAACATGGATTTCACAGCAGAAATCTACAACGAAGTGTTGATAATGATTGAAGATTTGTGCTTAGAAATCGCGAACAAAGTTCTCAATCAATTGGGAATGCCATCACCGAATCGATCTGCTGCTGCTTCGTTTAATGTAGAATTGGGTCGTGAACAAAATTACAACACAGGTGATCTTTTGTCCTATGTGCAATCAAATATTCCTAAGCTAACGTTTGAGCAAAAGGGCATTTCCGATCAAATAATGCAAACTGTGAATAACGGAGTTGGAGAAATATTCTTTTAGATGCGCCAGGAGGAACTGGTAAAACGTTTCTAATTAGATTGACTCTGGCCACAATTCGATCCCAAAATGACATAACCTTAGCTCTTACGACATTCTGAATAGCTGCGACATTGCTACCAGATGGAAGAACGGCGCATTCCGCTTTGAAATTGCCATTAAACATTCAATTCATTGAAAATCCCACATGCAACATTTTCAAAGCATCCGGTATTGGAAAAGTATTGCAGAAATGCAAACTTATTGTTTGGGATGAATGGACAATGGCGCACAAAAAATCGCTCGAGGCCCTTGATCGATCATTGCAAGACTTACGTGCAAATATCAGACCATTTGGGAACGCATTAATATTGCTTGCAGGAGATTTCAGGCAAACATTATCTGTAATTTCTCGATCAACAGCAGCGGACGAAATAAATGCTTGCCTGAAATACTCTACTTTGTGGCGACGCTTAAAGACGTTACACTTAATCACCAATATCCGAGTCCTGCTGCAAACGATCGGTCAGCAGAGATATTCTCACATCAATTGCATCAATTGAAAGGTGCCGGTTGATCTGACGTCAGGACGAATTTTATTGCCGCATAATTTCTGCAATTTAGTGACATCAAAAGAAGAATTGGTTGAAAAAGTATTTCCCAATATTCAAACCAATTACAAGAATCACGATTGGCTAAGTGAACGAGCTATTCTTGCGGCCAAGAACAAAGACGTCTACGAACTTAACAATATTATTCAGTCTAACATTCAAAGCGAGGTGGTCACATACAAGTCCGTCAACACTGTTGTGGAAGCAGATGAAGCGGTTAATTATCCAACAGAATTTTTGAATTCACTCGATCTGCCGAAGATGATGCCGCACGTACTGCAATTGAAAGTCGGTGTACCAATTACCATGTTGCGAAATATCAACCAGCCAAAGCTTTGCAACGGCACGCGGCTTGCAATAAGCAATTAATGAACCACATCGTAGAAGCAACAATCTTGACAGGACCTTTTAAAGGTGAAGATGTCCTCATTCCTCGCATTCCTATGATTCCAATGGATATGCCATTTCAATTTAAGAGATTGCAGTTCCCGATTCGATTGGCGTTTGCAATCACCATCAACAAGGCTCAGGGCCAATCTTTAAAATTGTCCGGTTTAGATCTAGACACGGATTGCTTCTCACATGGACAATTATATGTTGCGTGTTCTAGAGTCGGCAAACCAGAAAATCTCTATATCTGCACAGAAAATGGAACAACAAAAAATGTTGTATACCCACAAGCATTGTGAAATTAAATATACGAGAAACGTGCGCTTTTTCTTTTCTTTTCCATTTAACCAGACTGATCCACAGCAACGCGTGGTCGGGTACAGCTAGTAATATATATATAATATAATATATGTGCTTTTACCAAGTAACAACAGAACTTTGGTAAACGATACCACTCAAAATATAAATGGCAATGGGAATGGATTCATATAATATAGACTTGGCAGTGAATGGGTTAACAGATAATGCTGTTTTATTGTCAATTAGACGTTGTCTTTCTAGATCTACCATTAAATCAAATTTTGTGAGAAAATCTGCTCCGATAATTGGTCTATTTACTGATGCTATTATAAAAGGAAAAGTGAAATTACGCCGTAGACCTAAATCGATTTTTAAAATTTTAGAGCCGAAAGTGTTAATTGTTGTCCCATTTGCGGCAGATAGTAATAAATTTGGATTCAGTTTGTTTGCTCTAAACATTGTGTTTGGGATTATGGATCAGCCCCAGTATCAATTATGAATTTTAAATTATTTTCATTGTCTGTTATGAATAGTCGTGATGAGTTCATAACCATTGATACTGAGGGTTTTCTTAGTTTTTTGGTTGTGAAGGCGGGAAATTGTAACAAGGGGGGGTTTACATATTTGGGGTTTGTTATCGAAGAGCAAATCCCCTGATGACCTATTTAGCATATCTTCTTCCTTGCGAGGAGAAGATATGAGATGGTGCAGCAAATGTGAGCAGCTAAAAGGCTGTCGGGGCCGATTGGCAAAGGTGTTAATGCCAACCGGACTTTGGGGCACTACCCTCCCACATGGACCGACAGCAGAATGCCGATCCCAGTATGTCCATGCTCGCCCCTACAAATGTGCATGGACCCTTTTCTGTTTCCTATGCCCCCTCACATCACCAACTCATTCATCCTCTCTCTTTCTCTCAACAATAATCTTATTCCGAATAAATACCCATCTTTGCCAGGACAAAGTGGTAGCGTACCTTGGTTCCTGTTTCCACGTTAAATCTACCTTCGATCCGTTCCCTTTTTTCTCTTGTTTGATCATCACCGAAATGGTTTTCTATTTCCAAACCAGAAATTCGAATTATTGACCTTGGATTCTTCAAAAAAAAAATACGGTTTTAATTATTTTTCTTTTTGCGTATTTTTACATATTTTTTGTTTTTTTTTTTTTTTTGATTTCAAAATGGAAAATCGATTTCTCACTTCAAATTTCATATACCAAAAAAAAAGAAACTTTGAGTCCGAATTTATTTGCAATAAGGTCAAATTAAATTTCTTTTTCTTTTTTTTTTTTTCTTTAAAACTAACAAGATTTAACCAATAATTCTTAACGAAAACCAGTGAATTTTATTTAGCGATTCATATGAAACATTTTAGGTTATCCAATTTTTCCGTTGAAAAAGAAAATTTAATAATATTGTACAAAAAAAGTTTTTTTTTTTCTTTTTTTTTTTAAATAATTGTGTAATTGAATTAAAATTTAAAAATAATCATAGTTGCATGACAAATAACGGACTTACTTAATTGAAAAACACAAGTATATGAATTTCATGAATTCCATCCTAATCATACCGCGAATACAGGTGTTCAGTTCCGTTTACGCAAATTGATGAGTTGAGGAAATGCTAGTTCTTGTAGGCGCCCATATGCTGTTTATAACAAGATTTGTAATTTGAGATTATATTTTTCAGTTGATGCACATTTCCCGAGTCATGGATTTTTAATAATTGTAGGTGCTGGTACCATTAGTAGAACATTGATGCTTCATATTATTCGTGAATCCTGAGAATTACTCTGCATATTCTCTGAATCCTCGCCAAAATAATGTTGAGATATTTTATAAATGGTGACAGATGCTCATGATGAATGCGAACCAACCTGCAGATTAAGTGGAAAATAGTAAAATGATACCTTTTTAGGCAAAGTGCCGTCCGTTCCTTCCCTATTCATGGATATAGATGACAAAATTGACAGATGTTATTTGCCTCGATTATAAAAACATCTGATTACATTAAATTTTGATGCCACCTGTTCTGACTCGCCATGGACGACGTTTTCTTGCTTGTGTGTCTCCCCCTTCCTCCCCCCAAAAAAAATTTCCAAAATTTTTCTTCTTTTTTTTTTCTCTTTTCCTTTAAAATAAAACACAAAAAAAACTTTCTTCTTTTTTTTTTTGTTATATTTTTTTATTTTTTTTTTGTATTAGTTGTACAGTATTTCGTTTTAAATGTTACACCCTTTTTCTATTGAACTTAAAATTTTATATATTAATTTATTTTTTTTTTTTTATTAAATTAGAGCAGCTTGTGAGTTTTCCTAGGACTTGGTTTCTCTAATAACCATAATTTTTCTTCGATGTCCAAAAAAAACTTTAGAAGCACGTTTTTACTTTTTTTTTCATCCCGCCATTTTTCTTCAATTTTCGTTTTTGTTCACACAAAAAAAAACCTTTTAACTTTTCCCTAATTCCTATTTATAAATTTTTATTCTATCCAATTTTAAATTCCGAAACGATTCTTTAAATTTTGTTGTCAAAATTTTTCCCCATTTAAACAAACAAACCAAACAAAACTTTTTTTTTCGTGTAATTAATTTTGAGTTTAAGTTTTTCGAAAATTTTTTCACCTCTTTGTATAAAAAGAAACCGATCACTTATTTATTTTTTTTTTCTCTTTTTTTTCTTCAAAATTTTTCCATTTTTTCTTCTTTTTTTATTATTTGGGAATAAAAAAAAAAACCCAGCCTCGAACATGAATATTTTCAGCCGACTTTTTTCATGGTTCAACCAAGACTCGTTCCTTGAACATTTTTAACCAGACTGCCTATTCTTCAACCAAAAAAAATTTTCATCAAAAAAAAAACCGTGAATAAAAAAAATATCACCGTCTCCTTTTTTCTGCCTGTTCGTCGAATCTTTCAAATTATCGGATCATATTTTTGGGCTAACGGATTCAAGCATTTTCATACAAAATCCTACCTCGTGCTTGATAACCGGTTTATTTTTCTCTTTTTGTCTCTTTCCTATTTTTTTTCGTTTATAACCCAGCGGAAATAGAAGGCTCTAACTATCACTAAGATCACTTGAAATGGTTTGATTGTGATAGATGGCCATCCCGTCGGGGAGAAGAAAAGCTTTTAAAATTGTAAATTTCGCCGTGCAGGCTGCAAAAAGGTTTCACGTAGAAACTCCAAACTGTTGACTATCAAAAAAAATGATCCATCAACAGTTTTTTGTTCCCACGCGTTACAAAATTGTATGGTTGAATACATTTTGTGGGTTTCGTGCCAAATTTAAAATGATACCAGCAGAATTTTGTAACGTGAGCAATTTGGTTTTGCCACCACTGCATTTTGGGTTTTTATTAAAAGAATAATAGCGGATAGCAAAATTGAATTGCTTTACAATTATTCATTTTTTTAATTTGTTTAAATTAAAAATAGCGTTAGTTGCAATTGAAAAAGTACAGGGCAATGTTTTTGTGTTTTTTTTTTTTGCAATTGCAACTAGAGTAGTTTTTGTTTGAAGAAAAATGAAAAAATCGAAAAGACCAACGGGTATTTTTTCTCTAAAGGTCGAAAAACCAGCGGGTCCTTTCTTTTTGGAAGTTTTTTGGTTTTTTTGGGAATTTTTGATTTGGATTTGAGGGAGTTGAATTTTGAATCTGGAATTGATATGAAGTAATTAAAAAAAAAAATGTCTTAAGTTAGTTTTTTTGATTAAGCCTCGGAAAAATTAAGAAAATAACCTTGATTTTAGAGTTGAGAGTTGAATTTTGATTTCGGGATTGGTATGAAGAAAAATAAAGAAAGGTATTAAGTTGAATGGTGTTGAGATATAGAGCCTATGAAAAATCGAGTTTTTTTTGTGATATTAATAGATTTCCAGGTGTATGGAGTGTATTATTGTGTCTACATATAGAATTTTAATTAAAAGACAATTTAAAACATAAAGTTAACATACGTAAAATATAGTACATGACATAAAACCTAGGACGTAAAACCTGTAACGGAATATAATATATCAGATATAATATACACATTAAAAGTTAGCTACATAAAACTAAGATAGAACCTAAAATGAAATAATAAATTCTTTTCCGTTGAATGTGAAAAAAAAACATATTTTTTTATACAATTATAATATTAATAATAAATATTTAATAATGGTGGTAACAATGATATAAATAAGAAGCATAAAAATAATAATAAGAATAATAATATTAATGATATAAATTAGTAATAGGACAAATTTAAGTGAATTAATTTTAAGTACATAAAATAATAATTAAGAAGATGACGTTAGTTTAAATAATACCAAAAACGCAAATAGAAATAAAAATAATAACATAAAATTCGAATTGTAACATATAAAATATAATTTTAAAACTCCAATACCACATATAATAAATATAACATAAAATCATATAATCTAAAATAACCTAAAAACATATGATTTGAATTAAAACAAAATATAATAATTAATTTCCATTTCACTTTTGTTGGATTTTGTAATTAAGGATTAATTTTCTTTGAATAACAAAGTTCATTTAGTTTTTTTTTATATTGTATATAGTATATACAAGGTGGACTCCAAAGTAATCAGGACTTTAAAAAAAAAACAGAACAAATGGTTTTTTCGGCAAAATCAATTGATTTTATTCAAAATAGTCTCCTTCTGCTTCAATACAGCTTTTTGCACGGTCCAAAAGCATGTCGAACGAGTATTTTAGCTCGTTGGCCTGTATGGCCGTCAGTATGCCGGTGCAAGCCTTTTGAATAGCCTCTACGTCTGCATAACGCTTTCCTTTCATCGCAAATGCATTTTTCCGAAAAGGTAGAAGTCGCACGGTGCCATATCCGGTGAATACGGGGAGTGGTTGATGGTTAAAATGTGATTTTTGGTGAGATAATCGGTCACAAGCGTCGATCGATGAGACGGCGCATTATCGTGCAACAAACGCCAACTTCCATCTTCGCGATATTCGGGCCGAACACGTCGAATACGGCGCACCAAACGCTTCAAAACACCTATTTAGAATACCGCATTAACGTTTTGACCGGGTGGAACAAATTCTTTGTGGACAATACCCTTGGAATCATAAGAACAAATCAGCATTGTCTTCACTTTTGACTTCTCCAGGCGCGATTTTTTGGGTTTCGGCTCGTCCGGCGCCTTCCATTCAGCACTCTGGCGTTTCGTTTCGGGATCATATTGAAAACACCACGTTTCGTCACCAGTCACAATGTTATAAAGGAAGTTTTTGTCCTTTTTGACCTCTTTAATGATGTCCTTCGAATGTTGAATTCTGAGCAATTTTTCGTCGTCGAAGCTCATTTTCGCACCGATGACACAAGCATACTGACACCTAAAACGCAATAACTTCACTTTCAATAGATGAAATGTCATGAAATTCTCACAGGAAGTCGATAAAGGATAGCAGATTCTAACGCACCAGTCGACATATAGATGGCGCCACTAGGGGCGCTAGATTCAAAAAGTCCTGATTACTTTGGACAACACCTTGTATTAGTTTTTTTTTCAAGATTTTATTTTGTTATACCCATATATCAAAATTAGGTTGATTTAATATAAAACAAGAAAATGTGGATTAATATTTAAAACCTTGACTTTTGGTTTTTTTTTTATTTATGTTCACTATCTTGGTAACGCATTTCTCTCTTTTGGGGTTGTGCATCGCTGGAATTTTGAGTTCAATTTTGGCTGAAATAACGTGCTAAAATTAAAAATTGAGCCGAGTTTGATGGGGGCGTAAGGAATTTTCTGGTTTTCTCACTTTTTTGTTTTAGGTTGTGGGGATCGCACTTTTCACGTGTATTTCCAGGGCCGGATGCGATCCACGAAGGGGTATTATGTTGTAGGTAGCCCTTTGGGTGGGATAAAGGGCCCGGTGTTGGCAAAAACATCTGCTGACAGCAAGTGAACAATTTGCTTCGGATGGACCCATCTTCAGAATCTTCTGTCCATCTGTCTGTTATTTTAATTGAATTCCGTTTCGTGGGTTTTCAATGTAAAATTAACCTATTCAAAAATCTTGCCATCTCTTTTCTTTCTTCGTGACATTAGTCACAAATATTTCTCTTTTATTTTTATTTTCAACATTTTTACCCATTCCGCTAGTGACCTGAGAGGGTGTGAATTATTACTATCACATCTCCAGCCCTCTTGCTAGCCCAAACAATTTTTTTTACTGCATGCATAAAAATTTTGTCCGCAATCTCGAGTAAATCTGTAATTTCCTGTTTTCCCGAACTAATAAGCGCTATGTTTAATTGGCTGGTAACTTTCTCAACCATAATTGTTTTAAAAGTGCTTTGTTTATGGTTGAAGAAGTTCCAGCCAGAATTTTCATATACCTAAAGAGCTCTGAAAGTTTTCGGTCCTCGATTTCCGAGTTGAACAATAACGTTTCGATTCTTTTTTCCTCGCTTTCACTGAATCGATTAATTAATACCCCTTTTAAAGCTGTATATTTATTGGTTGTAGGAGGTGATTGGAAAAATCCAGTATCGTCATTACCACCTCTTGAGGGACCGCAGCCAGAACATATTCAAATTTTGTACTTTCCGTTGTGATTGCTTTGGAGCTAAACTGTGCCTCGATTTGGTAAAACCAAGCTTCTAGATAATTTGTCCAAAATTGCGGAAGTTTAATGGAGGTAGCTCCAATGTTGTGATCATGAATATTTTCACTATTATCCCCAATGCTACCGGATTCAGTCATTTCTTAATTTTTTTTTTTTTTTGATTTATTTCCCGAAGTATAAATTTTATACATGTTCACTTGTGAAGGGTAAAATATTGTGGTTTATAATTTTAATAAATATTCAGATTGCTAAAAAAACAAAACTTAATACTAATTGAAACAAATATATTTTTATGTTTTTTCTTATTATTTTTGTTTTAAAGAAATATACATATGTGTGAAAATATTCGAAATTGTATATAGTTTAATGAAAAAACGAAAGTAAATCTTACTTTTATTGTGCATATATACTTTTATTTTACTTTCTTGAATGATAGGGGATCAACACCCACGAGAATTTTAATTTTTCTTACATGAATTCAAGATGATTTTGGATCAATACCCAAACGGATTTTGATTTTTCCTTTTTCTTTTCTTTTTCCTGAAGTGATAAAATAGAGATTAAATGGGATCAACACCCAAGATAAATTAAAATTTTTCTTTCTTCATTTTTCCTTTCAACAAATAGAGATGAAATGCGAAATTTCAATCTTTCTTCCTTGTTTTTTATGCCCTATGGTAGGTACTACCAGAGGGTATATTAGTTTTGTCACTCCATTTGTAACACATGGAAATAATCGTCGTAGAAAGGTTGTGTCAGGAATCAAAAGTTATATCGATTTATGCATGTCCGTCCGTCCGTCCGTCCGTATACAAGACAACTCAAAAACGCGTTATCCGATTTTGATGAAATTTACAATGTGAGTTGCTTAGTCCTTAACTTGGTTTCGTATTGCATTTGAGCAAAATCGATCCACGCGGAGCACAGTTATAAAGGAAAAACCAGGGTGACCAGAAAGTTTTGTCGTTTTTTTGTTTATGGTTTTTCGGATTTAATTGGAAAATTTGTTAATCAATTTTATTGAAATTAATTATGCAGGTTAACTACATAAATAGACGATGCCATGTTAAACTTCAATCAAATCAGTCCAAGGATAAAGAAGAAAGAAATAATCCTAGGAGAAAATAACCCGTTTTTTAAAGTTTTTTTGATGTACTTTAAAAACTAATACACCCATTTGAACAAAATTTACAGATTGGACATATGCTATCAGAGTCAAGGTTACCTGCTAATTGGAAGAAATTTTGAGAAGAGGGAACAAAGTTATAAAGAAAAAACCTTAAAATGATGTTAGTTTTGACAGTTTTTCTGCCCGATTTCTACCATAGGGCATCAAAAAATCGGCTATAGGCCGATTTTAAGTTACTATATGTTTTCTGGTGAACTTTTATTCTAGATTGAATACAAGCAGTGCCTGGCGTATTCACACGCACTTCACTAAAACTTAAATTTCACCTTAAAATCTTCGTGCACTAATATCGTGCAGTCGTGGGGTCGCCAATATTAATGTTGGGTATGTTTTATTATCTGAATTAAACCTTTTCCAACTGCTTTTATTCAATTAAATGCACTTTTATGTTAAAGTAATAAATTATTTTTATTTTTTATAATGGATTTTATTTTTTGTTTTAAATAAGTATTTTCAATTTTAAATATAATATTTTTATTTTAATAATGAGCTTCTGCGACAGCGACAACGCTGGTAAGCTCTTATGACCTGTAAAATCATGAGACTCAATGGCCCTAACACTTTTCATTTCTCTTCTCGGCCTTTGATAACGTCAACGATTTTTCTTCAGACAAAGAATGACTCAATTACGTGCTGAGGAAGCAGCAGGGCGACGTGCAGCCAGACTTGAGAATGCATGGTTGTGAGCCCTTCGATCACGTTCTGCAGCTTCAGATCTACTTCGTTCTCAAAAGAATCAACGCGACAGATTAAGAGTGGCTGAAACACGTCAACGAGAAACAGCAAATCAATCAATTTTAACTGCTATGCCTGAAGCCAATGGAGCTTCATCCCATATAACACAAAAGCTCGCGTTTTTCGCGAGTAAGTTGGGAAATTTCACGACATCCATGTTGAGAGGCAATGAAAACGCAGAGTGACACGTTCTGCCGTGGGGTAAAAGAGTTGCTGCTATTCCTACCCATGATACGTTTTTACTTTCTTCATTGAGTTTTTGAATCAACGCTCGGTATTTTACCAGTACCACCAGGGCCGTCTAAATAAAAATACTTTTGAGGAATCGTGTTCTGCAATGATGAAAATATCATGGAAGCTGCGACATACTGATCATTATTGAGTAATTCCCACAAATTAGGTTCAGTTGTTGTTATAATAGGACACACAATTATATTCGGATTTAAGATATCTGTTGTATTAGGTAGTGGTAGAAGTAATAAAAAATCAAATCCCGCTTGCTCACACTGTTCTTTTAACTGAAACATGCAATGAGTCAAAGCTTCATATTCAGTCATACATACTTTGATGGATAAAGTCTTCTAGAAAATTGTTCTTAAAGTCATTAAAAAGCTGAATAGGATGTGAACGAGTGCAATTGTTTAGCCAGCACTGATAACAATCCCTAAAAATAAAATGAAAAAAAAAACATGTATTAAATAAAAACTTCATTACTACAGAATGTAAACAAAAAAACACTAACAACAACACGCAAAAATTGAAATGCAATTATTAAAGGAAATGTCAAACATTTTCTTTAAATACTTACATTGTGTAATTAACACATAATATACAACAATTTTCAACTATTCATATCACATATGAACATGAATTTTGCACAAAACAACACAAACTATCGTGTATGACAGCTCACAAAAAGAGAAAAATTTCACGAACAAAATCACACTTAACTTCATACTTACAGTATATCCAAGGATTTTCAAGAAAACCGCGACAATTTTTCTATCGATGTTAGTAATTTTCGCTGAAAAATTTAATTAATTTTATTATTAATTTAATAAAAAACTAAAATGTCATACTTACCTGTGAGAAAGACAGAGATGACAAATTAGACAGAGAGGGCTAACATTTATAAAATTAAATGGATGAACACATTCCACATTTAAAAACTAGTACTGCCCAACGTACAATTAACAAATTTCTCAAATAAAAAATGGATACACTATTCATACATTTTATGCGACCCTACGTTTTTTCAAAGAAAAATGTTGTATAAAAGGCAGAACAAAATTGGAATTAATCACTTCTTCTGATTATCCAGCAGCCTACAAGCCAATTGGATACAATTAAAACTGCTCAAGCAATTGTGGTAAGTTTTTATTTGTTCCAATTGGAAGCATTGGGTTATGGTGCAACAACGGATTGGGTTTGGTTTCTAAAGGAAACAAATAATATTATATATTTTTTTTTCAGTTGTCATAATTTTTTTTTTCATACAAGTCTTTTTTTTTTCGTTGAATTTTTAATAATTAATTTACTTTAAAAACAAAATTTTTTTTAATGCCATTCATTTTTTTCATCTTTTTTATTTTTTATATTTTTATTTTTTAGTTTTCCAAATTGCTAAATCGAATTTGTAAGAACAGAATTGTTAAATTTAAGCGAACGTATTTTTTTCAATAAAAAAAGAATTGAAACGTAAACCGGACAATTTTCATTTTTTTCACGTTTGTTCATCCAACAAACATTTTTTGGTCCTTCGAGCCGGATTTTTGTGTGGAACGTGTTGATTTTTTTCTTAAAAAGAGAGATTTAGCAATTTTAATCGTTTTGTTCGGGGTTTGGTAAAAAAAATTAACCGTAAAAGAAAAATGGAAGGATTGTGTACATCGTTAACAATTCGAGCAGAAAAAATTGAACGATCAATTAGTAACGGAAAAAAACCGCAATCAACAAAAGAACAGTTCGTTTTTTCGAAAATAAAATTATTAATTTAAAAAAATCTTGGGCCGAATTTGATCAACTCGATACACAATTACGTGAGCTGATCGTCACCTCTAAAACAGTTTGTATACACGAGTATGTGAAAAATAGCAAATATTCTGAACTAGAAACCAAATACATAGAATATCTGGCAGATCTATCAGATGGACTAGCAGAAAAAGAAGATTCAAAAGATCGTCGTACCAGTATTGTAGAACAAACATTTATCCACTCAAATGAATCTCGCGTTCAATTGCCACGCATAAGTTTACCGAAATTTAGTGGAGACTATGCGTCATGGCGATCTTTTCATGATTTGTTTGTTTCAATGGTACACTGCAACAAGCATTTGCTGAACGTGCAAAAATTACATTATTTAAAGAGCTGCCTTTCAGGTGCAGCAGAAAGATTATTGAATCAATTTCCCATTACTGACCAAGATTACAATCCAGCTTGGGAAAAATTACAATCGCGATATGAAAATAAAAGATTATTAATCAACACACAACTAAACATTTTAACAAATCAACCAAAACAAACAGCTGAAACCAGCAAAAGCATTAAATCAATCCTAGATACAACAGAGGAATGCATGCACCAATTAAAGGCATTAGAAGTCGACGTGGCATCATGGGATACAATTTTAATCTTCCTAATAGTGCAAAAACTCCCATTCATGACATTAAAAGAAGAGGAATTGGGTGATACACAAACATTACAAACATTTGCCCAATTTCAAAAATTTATGCAAACTAGATTTAGAGTCTTAGAATCCATGTCATATGCAGTAAACACGAAACAACAAGCACCAGTAGTAACAACCAAAGCACATTTGGCATCAAACAATTCATCAAAATGTCCTGCATGCGACAGCGCACATTTTGTTGGAAGATATAAAAAAATTTTTAACATGCAACTTTCACACAGAAAGGAATGCATACAAAAGACCGGTAGATGTTTCAATTGCTTCTCGAGCAAACATAGAACAACCTCCTGTCCGAGTAAATACCGACGTAGGAAATGCAACGGATTGCACCATACCTTACTACATTCAGAACAAATCAATACAAATTTTCAAACTCAGTTGACAAAACCAGTAACAAATTCATCTAACTCTGCAGATGGGGTGAAAACTTTTTTTGCAACTGAAACTCACAAGGCATTATTAGCAACAGCACTAGTAAGCGTGAAAGATCGAAATGGGCGATCAATGAAATTGCGATGTCTTGTGGATCTGGGATCACAAACATCCTTTATAACAGAAGCAGCTTCTAAGCGCTTGGGTCTACAAAGGGAACCGACAAAAGTTCAAATAACAAGTCTAAACAAGAAGCAAGCAGCATGGTCGTATTTACAAACAAACGTAAAACTAGCATCATGCACAAACAAATACAAAACAATAAAAACCAAAATGTTAGTTATCAATGCTATAACTAATAGTTTACCAACAATTTCAGTACGTCCAGAACAATGGCATCATCTAAAAGAAATAGAACTAGCCGATTCTACGTATTGGAAAACCGGATCTATTGATATGTTATTGGGAGCACAAGTGTATGCCAACATATTAAAACACGGTATAAAAAGAGGTACCAGAAACCAACCAATAGCTATCAATACAATGTTTGGATGGATCATTCTAGGAAACAATGCTGGAATACCATACCAACAGGTTAAAACATTTACAGCTATTAACCAATCAGATCAAAATTTGAGCAACCAATTGAAAGAATTTTGGCAAAGAGAGGAGATACCGGTTACACCGCGTCCTACTCCTGAAGACGAAGAATGCGAGCACATTTTTGAAACAACTCACAAAGGGCGTCCAAATGGGCAATACAAAGTAAAACTTCCGTTCATTAATTCGGAAACACCAACATTTGGACCATCCAGAGAAACATCGTTGAAAAAATACTTTTACTGGAAGCGAAAATTGAAAAAAGATTCAAATTTAGAAGTAAAGAAAACAACTCCACTAACATTTTTTTTTAGACATCAATATTGACATTTTAAAACGATATTCATCGTTTACAACGCTTATCAGAACAGTGGCGTTCATCAACAGATTCAAATTTAATTGTTTAAACAAAACTATGAAAAGAACAGGACAATTATCAGCGTCCGAATTACAAACGGCACGTAACATGATTTATAAAATCGTACAAAAAACGACATTTAGCTCCGAATACGAATTATTATCAAACAACAAACCGTTATCCGAAAGAAGTCAATTGGTATCACTCAATCCATTTATAGACAAAAACCAAATAATGAGAGTCGGTGGAAGGTTGGAAAATTCAAAATGTATTACATTTAGCAGAAAACATCCAATCATATTGCCAAGTGACCACCATATTACGAATATCATTATTGATAAACTGCACGCAGACACACTGCATGGTGGACTGAGTTTAACACTAAATACTAGTCGAAATCTTTACTGGATAATAAACGCAAAACGAGCAATTGCGAAAAGAACCAATAATTGCATAAAATGCATAGCTTATCGCAATAAGAAACGCTGTCACTTAATGGGCAATTTACCGGCATCTCGTGTAAATATGTCCAAACCATTTACGCATGTGGGTATAGACTGTGCTGGGCCAATTAGCCTCAAGACGTCACCGCACAGGTCAGCGCGAATTTATAAAGGTTATTTTTGTATCTTTGTTTGTATGGCAACAAAGGCCGTTCATTTAGAACTAACATCAGACTTAACCTCAGCAGCACTCATAGCAACGCTCAAAAGATTCGTCGCACGCAGAGGATTGTGTCAACATATATATTCGGATTGCGGCACAAACTTTAAAGGGGGGTATACAAAATTGCAGAAAGACATAAAACAGGCAATAAAGGAAGCAATCCCGATAGCTACAGAATATTTTATTGAAAAAGGCGTCACATGGCACTTCAACCCACCAGCTGCACCTCATTGTGGGGGACTGTGGGAAGCTGGCGTCAAATCAATAAAATACCATTTACGCCGAACTATCGGAAAAACTATCCTCACCTTTGAAGAGTACTCGACATTATTAACCCAAATCGAAGCCTGCGTCAACTCGCGCCCATTGTGTCGTATAAATAATGACTTGGAGGACTTAGAAGTATTAACTCCAGGACATTTTTTAATTGGGCATCCGATGAATTTAGTTCCAGAGCCCGAATGCAAAGAAAAAAAGACTACATTACTAAATTGTTGGAAACATATACAACACATGACCCAACAATTTTGGAGAAAATGGTCAACAGACTATTTACATTCTATGCAACATAGACCAAAGTGGCAAGGACTTCAACCTACATTGAAGATTGGCGATATAGTCTTAATTAAAGACGATAATCTCCCACCTACAGCATGGCCTTTAGGAAAAATTGAAGAAACATTTCCTGGAACAGATGGTGTAGTTAGAGTGGTGCAGATCAGAACGCAGTTTAAAAGTTTTCGACGACATATTCGCAAAATATGCGTCTTATCAGTGGAAAGTCAACATAACTAACATTACAACAGTGGTGTCTCCATGTGGCGTCATGTTCAATCTTTGTGTTTCCTTCATCCCAATTGATCAAATTTTTATTCTAGAAAAAGAAAAAAAAACATGCAAAACGAAATCGTCGATCTCGACATATTGGACATTGATAGTTACCTTGCGATGTCACCAATGGACGAATTTGACAGGAGTCTCTTTGTCAAACCAGGATTCGACATACTTACAGGGCAACCACTTAAGAAGTTACCAGACAAACAACTTCAACAACGAAATTTCACCAGCAACAATTTTTTTAGCGATCTTCAATTGGGACCAATGAACCAAACGGACATCGATTGCTACAAAACTCCGGGATACGACATTTTGACAGGACTGCCATTAAAAAGGAATTCGTCAATTCAATCAACACAAAGTCAACAGCAACATGAATTACCACAGCGGTCAACTCAGTCATCATGTAAACCAGTGCCAACCCAATCAATCAAAATAAACGGGTCTCATGTTTTTAATTGGAACTCCTTGCGACCGTCAAAAACCATATCCGAAATCAAACTAAGAATGAAAAATGAAGTTCAACGCTTTACCACAAAAGAAGGTGAAGACATCTTTATTCCAGGTAAAATTCTGGAACGAATTGACTTCGAAAAAATTAAAAAAACAAAAAAAAGGATTTCAAGATCAATTTACCGGACAGATATGAAGTCAGGTTGAAAGTATATGCTGACAACCATATCTTGTTTCACAACCATCAAAAGAGACCAAGAGGGTCCACATCTAAAATAAGTGAAAAAAATAAATACAAGATAAACATAACTTTCAAAATAAAGAATTAAATTTACCAAAGGCAGGCAAATGAGTATAAGTCCTCCATAAAATTTAATTAGAATTTATTGAACGTGACCGTACAAGGGGTTGGAGTATATTTAGCCAGCACTGATAACAATCCCTAAAAATAAAATGAAAAAAAACATGTATTAAAAAAAACATAATTACTACAGAATGTAAACAAAAAAACACTAACAACAACACGCAAAAATTGAAATGCAATTATTAAAAGAAATATCAAACATTTTCTTTAAATATTTACATTGTGTAATTAACACATAATATACAACAATTTTCAACTATTCATATCACATATGAACATGAATTTTGCACAAAACAACACAAACTATCATGTATGACAGCTCACAAAAAGAGAAAAATTCCACGAACAAAATCACACTTAACTTCATACTTACAGTATATCGAAGCATTTTCAAGAAAACCGCGACAATTTTTCTATCGATGTTAGTAATTTTCGCTGAAAAATTTAATTAATTTTATTATTACTTTAATAAAAAACCAAAATGTCATACTTACCTGTGAGAAAGACAGAGATGACAAATTAGACAGAGAGGGCTAACATTTATAAAATTAAATGGATGAACACATTCCACATTTTAAAATTAGTCCTGCCCAACGTACAATTAACAAATTTCTCAAATAAAAA
Organism: Xylophagus ater; assembly: GCA_963422695.1. Lineage (NCBI taxonomy): Eukaryota > Metazoa > Arthropoda > Insecta > Diptera > Xylophagidae > Xylophagus > Xylophagus ater. The sequence goes on from OY730479.1 coordinate 20,765,718, forward strand.
ATGGATACACTATTCATACATTTTATGCGACCCTACGTTTTTTCAAAGAAAAATGTTGTATAAAAGGCAGAACAAAATTGGGAATTAATCACTTCTTCTGATTATCCAGCAGCCTACAAGCCAATTGGATAAAATTAAAACTGCTCAAGCAATTGTGGTAAGTTTTTAATTGTTCCAATTGGAAGCATTGGGTTATGGTGCAACAACAGATTGGGTTTGGTTTCTAAAGGAAACAAATAATTTTATATTTTTTTTTTTCAGTTGTCATAATTTTTTTTTTCATACAAGTCTTTTTTTTTCGTTGAATTTTTAATAATTAATTTACTTTAAAAACAAAATTTTTTTTAATGCCATTCATTTTTTTCATCTTTTTTTATTTTTTATATTTTTATTTTTTAATTTTCCAAATTGCTAAATTGAATTTGTAAGAACAGAATTGTTAAAGTTAAGCGAACGTATTTTTTTCAATAAAAAAAGAAATGAAACGTAAACCGGACAATTTTCATTTTTTTCACGTTTGTTCATCCAACAAACAGCAATAGAACAGTATAGTAAGAAATAATGCTCGCAATGATTTATTCAACATATGATTGCTAGCTTCTGATAAATAATTATGCCAGTCAGCAATATCATTATTTATGCCCCGTGTCTGGCCGCTTCTTTATACTTTGGATATATAAACTTGTTGAAAGTTTTTAGGGTATCGAAAGATGTGGTCTCAGAGCCCTTCAATGTATGAAGTAGTAACCTTAAATGAAACAATTCAACATTTTTTGGAGAAACTGAAATGATTCTACCAATATCTTTTTCGCCAAAGTGTGAATTTGGAAAGCGTTTTTGCCATTTATTATTTTGAAGTTTATTAGTTTGAATCGTTTCATTATTAACTAGAGATATTAATTTTCTGTCTCACGTGGGCCGACAGAGGGAAATATAAAACTTAGGCTTATTTGTATGGAAAATAAAAATAACGCCAACTTTAAATGCTAACTGAGGGGAAACCTCGTACCCTAGTATCCAATGCTAGAGATCTTTTAAGCCGTATTCAAAGACTTGCTCTTTTAAGTATTACTGGTGCAATCAGAACCACGCCAACTGCAGCCATGGAGGCTCTCTTGGGAACTCCACCGCTGCACTTGGTGGTTCTAAGTACAGCAATGGCAACGTCCTATAGACTGTGAAATGCTGGACTCTGAATTGATCGATTAGATATCAAGGGCCATACCGGGATCATAACTAATCTGATCAAATCATGCCCCATACACTCGATGCCATCGGACGTCATGTCCCCGGCATTCGTATATATGGCTTAAGGAAAACTCATAAAGATACCATAAATTTCAGACCAGTTGTAAGTTGCATTAACTCACCTTCATATAAAGTCTCGTCCTTTGTACATAGTATTTTATCAAAAATTTGTTCCACATTTGAATTTACGGTAAAAAATTCGTTTGAATTTGTGACTTTTACGCAGAACTTAAAAATTCCATCAGGATATATTCTTATTTCTATGCATGCAACGTCACTCTTTACTAATATTCCGAAAGAATTAGTGCTTAATACAATATGTGGTCATTGGAGGTTTATTTCAGCATATACTGATATATCACTGGATATATTTTTGAAACTAGTGAATTTCATTTTTGAATCCAGTTATTTCACATTCGACAATGTTTTTTATAAACAAAATGTTGGCACTGCAATGGGGAATCCCACCAGTCCCTCGATTGCCAATCTGATTATGTTTGTGTTGTTTACAAAGGTGACTAGTGGTTTCTCGTTTGATATACCATTATTAAAAATATATGTGGACGATAGTATTATGGCCATTCAAGAAGACCAAGTGAGCTATGTTTTCAATGAATTCAAAAGCTTTCAACAAAAACTCAAATTTACCATGGAAATAGAGAAGAATAGAGCAATCCCATTTTTAGATATGTTAGTTATTAGAAATGATGACAACACAATTATAACGAATTGGTATATGAAACCTACCAACTCTGGGAGAATTCTCAACTTTCTTTCGAAACACCCGTTAAGCCAAAAGCTAAAAATTTGATAAAAAGAGCGGTTACACTTGGGCATATGAAATTTTATAAAAAGAACATGGCCATAATAAAAAGAATGTTATGGAATAATAACTATCCAACATATCTGGTTTTTATATCTGAAAAGCGATTCAGGCGTACATTTGGCGACGTTTTTTGCCACCTTTTTTGAAAAATTTTCCTAATATGAAAAAAAGGGTTTCCCACCTCGCTAAATCTAATTTCGAAAAGGAAATTATTTCTACCGTCGGGAAATTTTTTCTCACCAACTTTTCTGACGTCCTCTCGAGCTCGTCAGTATTTTTATTCTTAAAAAAAAAAAAAGGTTTTGTTATTTTAAATTTGAAAAAAAAATTTAAATGGTAAGTTTTTATTTAACTTAAGTTTTATTTGTAGTATGATAAAGAAAATATTTTTAGTTTAAAAAGTAATAACTTGTGCATAAACATTTGTTTATAAGGTTAAACAAAGAGTTTTAGTAAAAAAAATGTGTGCATAATCAAAACAAATAACAGTGCCTATTATTATTTTAGATAATTTGAAATATTTCTAAGTATTTATTCTTTGAGTTTTTTTTTCTAATTAATTAAAAATATTTTATTTTTTCTTAGTCACGTCGAATAAGTTCGAGGCAAAGAGCCAGTTTGTTGGACTACATGTCCGATAATTTTTTGTTTTTATATGGTGCTTCGTCAAGCACCACAACACCCAGTGGTAAGCGGGCAAAATGGGAGGAGTTGGGGACCCAGTTAAATGCATTGGGCCCCCCCAAAACTGTCGAGCAGTGGAAAAAAGTAAGTTAACTTGTTCATGTTCAAGTGTACGCTTAAATAAATAAATAAATAAATAAATAAATTTTAGTGCTGGAGGGACATGAAGGCGGTGGTGAAACCGTAACAGCCCCTCAACCTCAACACCCGCAGGATCGGACACAGAACCAACTACTCGTCCAGTACGCGAAGTCCCAGTAAAAAGAAAGGTGAAAAATTTTTAACATGAATCTTCTATTTATTTTTAGGGTGTATTTGCTACACAGGCAGCACGTTCGATTGAGCTGCAAGAAACAACAAATCGTCTGTTACAGCAACTGTTAACGGGACAACGGCAGCAGATCAAATTACTAAATCAAATAATAGAAAAAGAAAATAAAATATAAAATATAAAAAGCATATGTTTATTTTTTATTAACAATATATTATATATAGTATACAATAAAATAGTAAGGTCAGAAATGCGTTGCACTAAGGCATTCCGAACAAGGTTTCCTTCTCTGCTAAAAGATTGGACTTCAAAAATATCACCGGAAGAGTTGCCGATCTGTGCTGTGGTGTCTTCGGGATAATTCTCCTCTGGTGGAAGTTTTTTTTTCTATCAAAAAGTTGTGTAGTATTGCGCATGATATGATAATGTGTTGTACAGTATCCGGATCATATCTCAGCTTCCTCTCTCCTAACAAACATCTGAAAAATAGTGGAATTACGTTCACATTTTTCGCTTGATTTCAAATCATAAAGTGAACATACCGAAATCTTCCTTTTAAAAGGCCAATACACCTTTAAACTTGACTTCTTGTTTTTTTGTGAACAACGTTATATTTTAGTTCGCTTTCATTAGATGGGTTTCTAATAGGCGTCATAAGACAAGGTTGAAATGGATATCCCGAATATCCTAGTAAATAAATTTGATAAGGATATATTATATTTTTTTTTACAACTTTTTAAACAATTTGTCCCACCTAAAAGCCATTGCAAATTAGGCCCTCGATATTGTCGTCTAAGATGCGTAAAAGCCTTGCTGCATGCCCATATGTAGGAATCATGATGACTTCCCTGATATCTCGCGTTGACATTCAAGATTTTGTTTCTCTTGTCACAGATCTACAAAATTAAATAGTAGTAGTACGTATTCCGTTTTACAATTTGGACGTTCAATGAATGAAAACCTTTGCAGTTTACATAAGCGTACTCAACTTCTTTCTTAACTCCACTTAGGGCAATATGGGTGCAATCGATCAAACCGATCACACCAGGAAATCCAGTATCAGCTTCGAACCTATAGAAGGTTAAAATATATGAAAATTGTTCTTTATTTATATGTTTTATTTACTTACCCTTGTGCTGATTTTTCTAGACTTGATGGACTTCTAGGAAAGATCATATATTTCTGGTTCAAATTCAACGAAATTGCTGTTGATACTTCCCTTATAAACCGTGAAACAGAAGTTTGGCTAATGTACGTCATAGCGTCCATTCCCACTCTCCTTTGGTAGCTCCCACTGGCATAAAAGTTCAAAGATATTTTATGATATAAGTATTTATAGAATATAAAAAATGATTTCATCTACTGTACCTTGACGTGATTACTCACTCCATCGGGACAACTGACTTCAGACAAAAACGGAATAACTTCATTACAAAACTCCTGCGCTAATTGTGGAGTTAATCTATAAATTAGCCTAAACCTACAAAGTATTATAAAATTATTAAACTACATAAAATTATACGAATTATACTTACTGTTCCTCTGGAATATCAAAGTATCCCTTAAACGTTTTCGTTGCAATCGGACTTGCATATGACGTTGGTAATTAGGGACCGGAAAAATGCTATTCATTATTAAAATCTCCTTAGAACTTTTACACTTTTAATTAAAACGTGAGTGGAAAAAATTTGATTTGATAACTTCTATATTTACAACAAATGACAGCTAACTGATCTAAACTTTTACACTTTTAATTAAAACGTGAATTGAAAACATTTGATTTGATAACTTCTATATTTACAAAAAATGACAGCTAACTGATTTACGAAAAAAATCATGTGTTTCGAACTCAATGACTAAATGCATGTTTATTTACACACCTACTGAAGCATTTTATCAACCATATGTGGTGTCTTGGAAAAGTGACTTCGAATGTCGACAAATGTACGCCTGAATCGATGTTCTGGATTTGTAAAAAGTGTCGCCCGTTCTCTAAGAGTGTTTTGATATCAAATATACAAACACTCAATAAATCATTTGACATTCTTAGGACTAAATTTTTTGAGATAAATGATGTTTTTCTCCACAATCCCAGGTTTATATGATGCTATGCAACTCACTAAGCCGGCTGAGGTTAATTCAGAAACTCCAATGACAATTGACTGTCCGATTCTAAGGCGTAACCCAGTGTGTTCTACTAAAACCAAAACTGCTTCACAGTATCGTAGTAGTAGCAAAAATAATACAAGTGCGGGCAATAATATTAATAATAATAATAATAATAATAATAATAATAATAATAATAATAATAATAATAATAATAATAATAATAATAATAATAATAATAATAATAATAATAATAATAATAATAATAATAATAATAATAATAAAAATAATAATAATAACACAGCCGGTCCCCTCGCGTCTGGATCCTTTGACAACCGCCAATGAAATTCTTCTGTACTTAAAATCAAAGAATATTAAAACCACAGTGATTAAATGTGAGAAAATCAGTAAGGTGTCCAGCCATGTTTCATCTCTCAAAATTACTGTGCCCTCATATATTTTCTCGACCCCAATTTCCCATGAACTTTGGCCACAGGCGGCCTTTGTCAAGGAATTCCAGCGTAAGAAAGCGGCGGGCGTTTCTAGAATTGTTTCAAAAAACGATCAGATCTGTCCCTCTACTACCAGAATGTAAGGGAACTTAGAACTAAAACGCGCGATCTTTCGCTCGCTACCATTTCTTCGGACTACGATGTCATTATTCTGACCGAAACATGGCTAAATTGCAGTTTCCACAATAATGAGCTGTTCTCCTCCAGCTATGAGGTTTTTCGTAAGGATCGCTTTACAAATGATTTGAAGACGCTTGGAGGAGGTGTTTTAATAGCTGTCCGTACTTACTTTGAAAGTTCTTTGATTAGTTTTCTAAATTGTGATGATCTGGAGTTAATCGGCGTTAAAATAAAACTGGCATAAAAAATCATTTATTTCGTGAATTCCCATATTCCACCCAATAGTACTGAGGTGCAGTACCAATTACTAGCTAACGCCATTACATCGATTTCCGATATCATTGAGCCTGTAGATGATATCATACTCCTTGGAGATTTTAATCTTCCGGGTGTGCATTGGCCTTTCCCGAGCGAAGAAGTGTTTTTCGTTGCTCAGAACGCAAATTCCGAATCCGAGACTTTGCTTCTTGACAACTTGATGGCTTGTGGCCTGCAGCAAGTCAGCGGTGTTCAAAATTCGCTAAACAGACAACTAGACTTAATTTTTACTTCCGACTCCGCTAATTGTGTTGTTCAGCTGAATTGATGACTACCACCCCACCACTAAAGGTATTATTCTCTCAAGAAGGTGAAATAGCTGATACGAACACCGAAGATGCGTTCTATTTCAACTTTCGCAAAACTAATTTTGAGCTGCTCAACAACCTTTTGGAGCAGGTTAATTTTGATAGTGTTATTTGTAGGGCGAATATTGAAATGTGCATCGCCGATTTCTACAAAAAGAATTTTCGAGATCTTTGTTTTAGCGGTTCCTTATACCTGCCACAAAAATCTTCCCCACATTGGTTTAATAAGGACTTACGGTCTTTACGCAATAGAAGGAATAAAGCGTGGCACAAATACTTAATATCACGTGAAGATAGAGACTTTTCCACCTACTCTGCCTTGCTGAGTGAATTCAAAGTACTTTTTATGGACATGTATAATTCGCACATTGACAAGATTAGATCCAGTCTTTCTATGGACCCTTACTGCTTCTGGAAATTCGTTAATAGTAAAAAGAAAACGGATGGATATCCGTCTTCGCTAAATTATTTGGATAGTTCATCCAATGATCCATCAATTACTGCTAATCTCTTTGCTAATTTTTTTGCGGAAGCTTTTAACGAGGACAATTTTGAACCGGATACGAAATACTTTGAGCATTTGAATGAGTACCCCAAGACTGCCCTCACTAATATTGATATTGACGTATCCTTAGTAGTTGATAATATTAACAGTTTAGACGATGATTACTCACCTGGCCCTGACGGTATTCCTGCCATCATCTTCAAAAAATACAGTAGCATCCTTGCACGCCCTCTTTCGGCTCTTTTCCAGAAATCTCTCGAGACGGGAATATTTCCTAAGCTCTGGAAAGTCTCTTATATTATTCCGACCCACAAGAAAGGCAGTAGAGGTGATCTCGGAAATTACAGACCAATTGCTAAATTATCTTGCATTCCAAAACTGTTTGAATGCATCATTCCACAGTTTGTGTGGTTTGGTTGTAAACATTTTATTTCCAGGAATCAACACGGTTTTTTGAAGTGTAGGTCTACGATCACTAGCTTAGTTGAACTCGTTTCTTTTTCGACGTGCTCCATGGAAAATGGCAATAATGTTGATTGTATAACTACAGACTTCAGCAAAGCGTTTGATAAATTGTCTCATCAAGTGATTTCCTTTAAGCTTAGTGTCCTTGGTTTCCCGGGTTTTTTTTATCGATTGGATTCAATCCTATCTCCAAGGAAGGAGTTAACAAGTACTCTTTCGTTCTTCCAAATCTGAGCTTTATACTGCAACATCTGGCGTCGCTTAAGGCAGCCATTTGGGATCAATTTTGTTCGTTCTTGCAATTAATGATGTGTCTTCCGTAATTAAGTACTCCAAAATTTCTAACTTTGCAGATGATATGCCGAACTATAAAGAAATAAGTAACTTAAATGACCCTTTGTATCTCCAGAGCGATTTAGATAATTTTGTAATCTGGTGTTGTAAAAATAATTTGGCGCTCAACAGCGACAAATGTGAGGTTATGACATTCTCCAGAAAACGTGTCTATTTGTATATAACTAACTTAACTTCAAGCTACATATTAATTCACTCGTTCATAGAGCTAACTCTACATAGGTTTTATTAAAAGATGGTCTAAGGAGTTCTCCGACCCTCATATAACTAAAGCACTCTTCATTACCTTGGTTAGACCTATTTTGCCAGTCAAGTATGGTCTCCCTACCATAAAAGTCTAATTAATAGATTGGAGTCTGTACAACGTAGATTCATACGTTTTGCATTGAAAGATCTTCCTTCGAATGACCCTTTCCCACTACGCCCGTACTGTGATAGGTTAAAACTGATTGACCTGCAATCCTTAGAAAAGCGTCGTCAGGTGACTGGTATTGTTTTTGTCCTTTAAATTTTCAATGGCGCTATTGATGCTCCTATACTATTAGAAAGGATGCCGCTAATTATAAATGTACGTTCCTTAAGATCAGTTGACTTATTTAAAGTTATATACCACAGAATGGATTACGGGAAAAACGAAACAATTTCTCGAATGCTACGTGCAGTTAATATATATGATTTTAGTTTCGATTTCTGCTTTAGTAAAATCAATTTAAAGAAACTCTTATATAATTCTAACGCTTGAAGTAAGCAATTTAAAAAAAAAATCATGTGTGCTGTGCACATCCGGTAGAAGTGAAACCTTCGGAAAACTAAACAGCCAGAGAATGAGACGAATACAGTATCAGGGGTGGGATAGTTACACAGGGTCTACATTAGCCAATATTTCTGGTACACCAATTGGCTTACCAGAAATAAAATATTACCAGTTTTTTTTTACGTGGGCCAATACTGGTATACCAATTCAGTATCTGACATGCCGTTGAACCGAGAACAGAAAACAAAAATAGCCAAAATATTGGCTTTAAAGTGTCGAATTCAATTCAGTGGCATTATCTTCCCATGCCCCCTTTTTGAAATCAATACTTCTATATTTTTCTTCTTTTTTTCGAATATATTTATCAATTTGATAATTTCACTTCGCAAAAATTTAGTTTTTGCCATTTTATTAAATGCAAATGTCAAAAATTGGTATACCAGCGCTGTCTACGAAAATGGTATACCAGAATTGTCATACCAGAAAAATTGGAATACTAGCAGGGTATACATTAGCTTTTTAGCAACCAATTTTGCTGGTATACCAGAAATATTGGCTAATGTAGACTCTGTGTTATAGGGTTTATTTTTTAAAATATTGGTACCAAGTTTAAAAGTTATTTTACATTTTATTATTCACACTCTTTGTTTTCAATTTCAATAAATGACACGAGTGGCTTATGATAACCACAGTATGAAATGAATGTTTTGGTTTGGATTTGATCAATATATCTTTGAAATACAGCGTCAATTACTGTTTACGATCTTGTTGTCGATTCAGTGCGACTACTGCACATTTTTAAATTTTATTTGGTGTTGAGGAACTCAATCAAAGGGAGCGCTGTATCCAATGAAAAATTAACATTAAAATCCCCACTTAAAATCATCGGAATTTTATCGTAATCTTTTTTAAGAATCCGCGATATTTCTGGTGTGTACTTTAGCAAATTCTCGTGGATGAATTCAATAATTGTATTTATTGATTGGTTGGGAGAAATATAAGTTGCCACAATTATAATTGATTTATTATGATCCAATCTGCTTTCACAAGCAGATATTTCTCGCACTTTAGAAAGCTGAACAGACCATGATTCTAGGTATTGTACATTGAGATCTATTTGTGGAGTAACAACACGTATATATTATTATGGTATATTGCAACTCCGACTGCCCTCGTATATTTTCTTTTCTATTGAACAGCAATATCAAAATTTGGAATGTCTACAAGAGAAATTAGACGCGACCGTCCCAATACCTCTTTTGAAAATGACAGAAACAAAAAAATCCGCACATAATAAGAAAAGAAAATTAAAATTTTTCATTAGAAAGAATGAAGAAATTTTTTTTGTTATATACACCTAGCCCTGGCTTGACGTCGTTTCATTTTGCGTTTTTTCGATAATAGGTCTGTTTTATTTGCCACTTGTCCTGGGGTAGAGCAAATTTTTACATTGAAAACAAAAACAACAAAAGTGCAAATCGTACACTGCTTTCAGACCAGGAGTAGCTCTCACACTGAAATTAGTTCAGTTTTCTACCATAAAAAGTGTATTAGCTAAAAATTTCCCATTTAATTACAATATGGTTGCTAAGCAGCGCTACAAACTTTTGAATTAAGGCTTTTTCCTACTCCTGCTCGTTTAATTTGCCACTTACCCTGCTCCGGTGTGGGGTACGGCAAATAAAACAGACCTATTGTGTCGTTCCTAAAAATACACCAATTTTCACTCCCCGTCGTAGATTTTTCGAAGTTGCGTCGTTAATTTTTTTGATTTTATTGTTTAAGCTACTAATTTAAATTTTTTTGTAATTATTTTACAATTAAAAAATATAATAACATTAATTTTGTTTTAAAAAAATTATGAAAGTTTCTTTTATTTACGTTTCTCAAATTATTAATTTTCTTCATACAAAATGTTAATACACTTTGCGTTGTTTCAGAATGCGTCGCAAAATTTTGGAACGTATCTACGACGCAAACCGAGGCCTAGGTGTATTTTTTCAAATATTTTAAGTGCTTGTTCCTGTATGAATTGTTATTTACATAAATGTTAGAACTGATTGATATCAAAAAAGATGGAATTCATAGAAGATCCAAATCCGATATCAGTATGGGAACAGTTTGCCCCGGTAGTTTCATTAGTATTGAACGGTCAAAATTGAGAGTGTGTGTGTGATTTATCGCATTACCACCTCTTCAAAATAAAATGAATAAAATGATTAAATGGGACGCCATTTTTATTCTGATATTCTCCCAAAAAATTTCTAAATAATTATGAAGGACGAATCAAAACAGAGATTAAAAAAAAAATATTTTACTTATTCAGAAAAGGGCATGGCTGGTTTTCAAAAGGAAAAAAAATTTATTTATAAAATATGGTCTTATACAGGGTGACACAAAATGAACGTGGTGTATTATTTAGGAGCCATTAAGTCCATTGCAGTATGCGCTGTGGCTCCATCTTGTTGGAACCAAAAGGTGGTTTTCCACAGCTGGCCTAAAAATTTCCCAACATCTTCCGATATTGAGCACTATTAATGGAAACTGCAACACCGTCTTTATTTTCGAAGGAATTTGGACCAGTGATCCTCTCAGACGATACACCGCACCAAACAGTACACATAAGTGGGTGTAACTGTCGTTGATGAAATGCTCTTGGATTCTCTGTAGCCCATATCCTGCAGTTCTGCTTGTTTATGAAACCGTTTAATTGGAAATGGGCTTCAATGCTCATTATCAAATTGTTAAAACAATGGACCGTTCATGTTCAAAATAAAGTTGGATGATTTTGGTTCGTTGCTCGATTATGTATTGTTCCATTTCACATTCCCCATTACAAAATCCTGTAATAACATTTTTAAAAAAATTGAACAAAAAATTATCAATAATTCACTCTACAACATTTTGCGCCACCCTGTCTTTCCTCTAATATGTACATATAATTATCGAGAAAAAAATATGAGTTCTATGATTGATTCTAAGCTACATAGTTTCTACGAAAAGACGCGGGGAAAGGTTCAAACACAAATGATTTTTTTCCTTTTATTTGATCTATATTTCTATTAAATCCAATCTCAAAGACGAGGGGGACAACGTCTGGGGAAACAAAGGGATTTGATTTTTTGGCAATATGAACATTTTTCTTCTAAAGGCACTCACTTTCAATTTTTTGTGATTTGATTCCATAAAAAATATATTTCAATATAATTTCTGGTAGTTTTTGGACAACCGATATCTTAAGGCAGAGGGGTTAGGAAGAATACATTTTTGGCAAAATTTTTTGAAATGTTTTGAAATTAATTATTTTTCTAAAACCTTTTAAACTATTTTAACTTCTATACGAAGTGTATGATTATTATTTACAAATTTTTTTTTTTTTGGTATGAGGAGTTTTTTTTGATCGGTCATGTTTATGAAATCCAGTTGTTCAGATAAACAAGTGGTTTGACTGATTTAAAATATTTTCAAGATTATTTGATAAATTTGGCAACATATGAATTTGAAGTGCGTCGAATGTTATAATTCTGTTGAAACCATTCTTGTGTTGAAAAAGTCCTCATACCAAACTAGAACTCTTTACAATAAGATTTGCAAAAAAAAATTTCTAAATAATAATCATACACTTCGTATAGAAGTTAAAATAGTTTAAAAGGTTTTAGAAAAATAATTAATTTCAAAACATTTCAAAAAATTTTGCCAAAAATGTATTCTTCCTAACCCCTCTGCCTTAAGATATCGCTTGTCCAAAAACTACCAGAAATTATATTGAAATATATTTTTTATGGAATCAAATCACAAAAAATTGAAAGTGAGTGCCTTTAGAAGAAAAATGTTCATATTGCCAAAGACAGTAAATAATGATAAGATGTGTAAAATTGGGTTTGCCCACAAATTTTGACTTAAAAAACTAAATGAAATATAAGGAAAAAATATACGAGGAGAATTCTTTCTTATTTTTACATTTCGTTCTTGAGCTTTGGTTTTTGTACTGGATTGATTAGTATAGAAAACTTTTTTCAAATCATTTAAGGAAATTAAGCTTTGAATTCATTCATTTTATGAATCTCGTAGTGTAGTATATTTTGTTCTTGGTTTTTTTTTTCTTTCTAATTTTAGAATTAAAGTGTTTGATGGCAGAGAAACTTGTGTTCTATTCATGCCCGCATACAAGCAATTTGTGGCTTTGAATATATCTTATAAATATGAATGGTATGGATTGATATATTTGGTGTAGGTTTTTTGCTGGCCTGAACTTAGAATTCAAATGTACTTTTAGAAATATTTTTTATGCTCGATTGTGTGTGTAACAAGATAATGTCGATTATTAGATGTATTTTTTTAAAAAAATTTTTTCTCAGAGTTTCTCGTGTACTTTTAGATAATGCTAAATAAAGAATTTAAAGTCTTTCGAACTTGGGCCAGGAATTGAATTGAATTTTGTTTTAAGTAATCGACATATTCATTTCTTTTTTAAAAATTATATAGTAGAATATTGATATTTTATGGTCAACTAAGGATTATTGGATTTCCGTAAATTTTAAATTATATATATTATATATAAAGATTATTATATAATATATTTATTTGGAAGAATTTTGTCTAACTCATTTTAAGTACGTTCGACAGTTAATATGTGATGATATTTGCCAACATACGTTTTCCTACAATTTTAACATCGAATGTTGACATAATTTTTTTCTGGAATGCTTTGAATAACCAAATAACTGATTTCATAATGTCGTGTTAGAAGGTTTGAAAATATATATCAGGATTATTTATTCATTTAAAATTTTTAAGCGTGGGTGTTTTGTAAAACTATTGGGTAAACTATTTCCATTTTTTTTGACCCAAGAACAATTCTTTTTTAATAGAACCAGAATTAAAAAATTTAGAACTTCCTTTCGATGTTCTAAACATTGGTTCTCAGCAAACCAACTGGGGTAAAATTCATTAGTTCTTTGAATGCATTCCTCGATAATTTTTGCTTTTAAGTTGGTAAAATGCAAATAATTATCAAAAAAAGTTTCATATATTTGAAAATGCAATTTGCAAATTTTGAAAAAAAGATGGGAAGGATTTTGTAGAAAAGTCCTTTCAGTAGTTTTGTCGAAATTTTTGTGTTTAATAAGTTTTTCCGACGGTAAAAGAAAATCACATTCGTCTTTATTCATTATCATGGCACAATTTGGACAGTTTATTTTTTTCAAAAAAAATTTTTAAAATTCCATAGCCGACAATATATCTTTTTGCTGGGTCTGCGACGTCGGAATTACTCTTGGAGTTTAAGGTTTCATTTATTTTCGCATCTTTTTCTATATCATCCAAAACAATTTCAGAACTTTGTGCCAATAATCTGGATATAATTTCATTAGAATTATCAATATAAGTATCTTCTAATGGGTTATCCCAATTAAGCAAAATGTCTTCATCAGTTTCACAATTCTTATTTGCATATGAGAACGTTATAATTCTCATCGACATTAGGCGCGCCACTATTCCATTGAACTCGTGGACACTAGGATTTTTGTTATTACCGCCTTTTGTCCGAATTTGCGCAAACCTTTTCTCTAATGGATCCTGATTTAGTCGAGATGTTAATATAAAGTTAATTTTTAAATATTTGTCCGAAAATATATCTGTACTTAAATCTATAATACCATTAATTGTAAGATATAATCCGTCAAAACAATATTTTTTTTTTGCAGGGAGACCCAATTTCGTAAGATATTCTTTGAGTTCATTTAAATAATTAGATTGAGTACCATTTTTTGTTAATGGCTTTCGATATGGATTTTTTCCGCGCAATCACGACTATTTGGGTAGTCAAAAGCTTGATCAAAACTACGAGTGAGTTTACTCGTCGCTGCTGCATATAATTTAATCGTTTGTGGAAAGGAGTTATTTTCTAATAATGCATCTATTGCGTCTGCCATACTATTGCTCAGGACTTGCACTGCAAGTCTGACATTCATTTTATCAAAAACCCCTGGTTCAATAGGTTTTTTTGTTATCTTTGGACACAACCTATATTTTTTTGATTTTTCGTCTATGCTATAAACACTTTTTATAACTTCCCAACTCGCACGTCCGTCAGGAGTCTCAATAGTGCAATCTTTGAGTGTATTTCTTATATTTTTTAATAAATGAGGAGGATCATGTAATGCAATTATTTTCTTCAGATTATAATAGAAATATGGCTTCTCTTTATTAATATCTAACAGCCTATAGCATTTTTAATTATTCATACCTTGATCGCACACTACAGCTCTAACCGTAAGCTCTATTTCGAAGCATATTTTTACATTAGCCTCCAATTTTTTTTTTTAAATGGTACCATCAATGCTGTTCTCAGAAACAAAATAACTAATTATGTATTTCCAATTAGAAAACAAGCCCCTGATCATGCAAACGCATATTTGTTTTCCTAGTAATAATTTCCTATCATTTTCATTTAAATGCACTAACCCGTCTACGAGATCATGAGATGTATTATAAACTAAATCTCTTCTGATTGATATTTCATCAAATAATAACACTGCCTGCTTACACTGCTTGTCCATTTTATTAACTAATTGTACCAAATTTTGTATTAAAAGATCATCAAAACCTGGTTGAAGTCGTTTCACAGGACTCCACTTATATATAGCTGACTGACTAGGTAAGTGAAGACGTAAATCATAACGCAAGAAATTATAACAAGATGCAGACTTATAATTGACATTTTGAGACAAATATTTTTGGATATCATTATAGCTATTCTTTTCAGCTAAAATCATTTAAAAAAATTCTTTGCTATTTAAGTTTAGGCTACGTAACGAATCGATATGAGCATCAATGGACTTGTTTTCTTTCAATTGTTTTGTTTTTTCTAACAACATTTCCTTTTCTTTCCGTAATTGCATGCATTCCTCAGAAAAATTTTAGCATTCTTTTTATAATATTCCAATGTTTAGAACATCGAAAGGAAGTTCTAAATTTTTTAATTCTGGTTCTATTAAAAAAGAATTGTTCTTGGGTCAAAAAAAATGGAAATAGTTTACCCAATAGTTTTACAAAACACCCACGCTTAAAAATTTTAAATGAATAAATAATCCTGATATATATTTTCAAACCTTCTAACACGACATTATGAAATCAGTTATTTGGTTATTCAAAGCATTCCAGAAAAAAATTATGTCAACATTCGATGTTAAAATTGTAGGAAAACGTATGTTGGCAAATATCATCACATATTAACTGTCGAACGTACTTAAAATGAGTTAGACAAAATTCTTCCAAATAAATATATTATATAATAATCTTTATATATAATATATATAATTTAAAATTTACGGAAATCCAATAATCCTTAGTTGACCATAAAATATCAATATATCTATAATTTTTAAAAAAGCAATCAGATACATGCATATGTCCATTACTTAAAACAAAATTCAATTCAATTCTTGGCCCAAGTTCGAAAGATTTTAAATTCTTTATTTAACATTATTTAACAGTACACGAGAAATTCTGAGAAAAAAATTTGTTCAAAAAATACATATAATATAATCGACATTATCTTGTTACACACACAATCGAACATACAAAATATTTCTAAAAGTACGTTTGAATTCTAAGATCAGGCTAGGAAAAAACCGACACCAAATATATCAATCATATTTCTCTATAAGATATATTCAAAGCCACAAATTGTTTGTATGCGCACATTAATAGAATAAAAGTTTCTCTACTATCAAACACTTTAATTCTAAAATGAGAAAGAAAAAAAAAACCAAGAACAAAATATACTCATCTACGGGATTTATAAATGAATGAATTCAAAGCTTAATTTCTTTAAATGATTTGAAAAAAGTTATCAATCCAGTACAAAAACCAAAGCTCAAAAACGAAATGTAAAAATAAGAAAGAATTCTCCTCGTATATTATTTCCTTATATTTCATTTAGTTTTTTAAGTCGAAATTTGTGGGCAAACCCAATTTTACACATCTTATCATAATTTACTGTCTTTGATATTGCCAAAAAATCAAATCCCTTTGTTTCCCCAGACGTTGTCCCCCTCGTCTTTGAGATTGGATTTAATAGAAATATAGATCAAATAAAAGGAAAAAAATCATTTGTGTTTGAACCTTTCCCCGCGTCTTTTCGTAGAAACTATGTAGCTTAGAATCAATCATAGAACTTATATTTTTTTCTCGATAATTATATGTACATATTAGAGGAAAGACAGGGTGGCGCAAAATGTTGTAGAGTGAATTATTGATAATTTTTTGTTCAATTTTTTTAAAAATGTTATTACAGGATTTTGTAATGGGGAATGTGAAATGGAACAATACATAATCGAGCAACGAACCAAAATCATCCAACTTTATTTTGAACATGAACGGTCCATTGTTTTAACAATTTGATAATGAGCATTGAAGCCCATTTCCAATTAAACGGTTTCATAAACAAGCAGAACTGCAGGATATGGGCTACAGAGAATCCAAGAGCATTTCATCAACGACAGTTACACCCACTTATGTGTACTGTTTGGTGCGGTGTATCGTCTGAGAGGATCACTGGTCCAAATTCCTTCGAAAATAAAGACGGTGTTGCAGTTTCCATTAATAGTGCTCAATATCGGAAGATGTTGGGAAATTTTTAGGCCAGCTGTGGAAAACCACGATTTGGTTCCAACAAGATGAAACAACAGCGCATACTGCAAGGGACTTAATGGCTCCTAAATAATACAAAACGTTCATTTTGTGTCACCCTGTATAAGACCATATTTTTTTTGCTTTTGAAAACCAGCCATGCTCTTTTGTAGTTAATTGGTGCTTCAAAATGTTTCAGAAATTTTTTGGGGGAATAAATCACAATGAAGATCGCGTCCCATTCCTCCAATAAAAATCACGCGTTCTACTATGTTAACTTTAGGGATTTTTTTTACACACGGATAGGAAAACACAGCGTACACAAATTTTATATATAAAAGTTCCTCTGTTTATATACTCTGTGTTGATATTTTATGCTCGCATACCGTGTATAATATCATACTATCCATCCCCATCCATTTGCCTACGAAACAGCGCACAAAAAAGAAACGAAGAGAATAGGAAACACTGTATTCTGTATTCTATGTATACGGCGCTAAGAAATCAAGGCAAAATTTCAGAAAAAAGTATTTTATAATATATTTATAATATAGTATGGGCATATTTATCTGAAAAATATTTTTTCATGCAAAATTTTGTTCTTATGATTTTTGATCGACTGGTATATCATCTCGGTAAAAAAGTGTCGCTTTTTTAGCGTTTCATCGAGTTTCAAATCACCTCCAACACGGCTAAAGAAGTTTTCACTTAAAAAAAAAATATCTAATTAATAAATTGATGGTGCTTAAAGATTTAGATAATATGTATCCAAATACAAGGAATAATAAAGTGTTTTATAAATTTCCTTTTCTAGAAGGTCTTTCGCATAACATGAAAAGGTTAATCGCGTCAGATAATGCAACAATCGCGTTTTACAACACGAAATCGGTCAGCATATTGTTCTCTAGAATGAAAGATACAACTCCATTGATGAATAACTCCAATGTAGTTTATAAAATTAATTGTAAAGACTGTGAGAGATGCTATATTGGACAGACGAAACAACTACTATTAAACAGAGTCAAACAACACAAATGTGATTGTAAACCCACGAACAACGAGTACAAGGAAAGAATTACGTTATGTTCACATCATTTCCGACTACAACATGATTTTGATTTTGACGACATATCTATATTAGATAGAGAAACACACGGTCAAAGAAAGAACATCAGTGAAATGATATTCATTTCTTTATATGACAACACGGTCAACTTAAGGAGTGATGTTGAAGGCCTTAGTAACATATATTCTGGACTTCTAGTTGTTAAGAAGTCCAGAATATAAAGGAATATATAATGGAATAAAATAGTTGTACTTAAATTTAATTTAAAAGATAATTTTTTCGGTTTTTCTTTTTTGTCTTTCTGGTTTTTTTTTCGGTTTGTCCTGTTGTTTCTTGGTTTAATCTAAGACAGTTAATAATCCTGTTTTCATTTATTTTAATTTTTAATGTTTTAATTTGTAAGATAGTGGATTATTAACTTTTCATTTATTTAGTTTTCGTTTAACTTAGGAAGAGTTTAATCCATTTGTAATGAATTTGAAGTGTTTTAATTTGACGATAGTGTACACCACGCAATAAGGTATACACATTGAACTATCTATTTATTTTTTATATATTCTTTTATTGTTTGTTGGATTAGAAATTATTGCCAAGTGAATCTACTGTATATGTATATATTATTGTGTTATTCTAGCCTTGAAAAAGTCTAAATAAAGTAGACGAAACGTTTTCAGTAATTGAAAAGGTGTTTTAAATTACTACATTAAGGTCCTAATTCCAAGTAAATAAAAAATTATTATAAAAATTTGTGGCTAATGCCACGAAAAAAAAAGAGATGGCAAGATTTATAGAATAGGTTAATTTTTCATTGAAAACCCACGAAACGGAATTCAATTAATATGACAGAAGATTCAGAAGAGGGGTCCATCCGAAGCAAATTGTTCATTTGGTGTCGGGAGATATTATTGCTAACACCGGGGCTTTCATCCCGCCCAAAGGGCGAACTTCAACATAATAACCCTTTGTGGATCGCATCTAGCCCTGGAAATATTCGTGAAGATTGCGATCCCCACAACCTAAACAAAAAAAAATTTAAAAAAAAAAACAGAAAACTTCCTACGCCCCCATCAAACTCGGCCGTACCTGCTCACATCCGCCTGAAATTTAGCACTTCATTTTATTTCCTTTTCAGGGATACAAACCAAAAACAAAACCAAAAACAAGAAAAAAAAACCCAACCGTTTCATCCGTTAGACACTATTCATTAAGACAATTATTTATAGTAGAACCAAAAATCAAATAAAATAATATCAAGAGCTAATTGGAAAAATATATATATATAATTAACAAAAATATAAAAAAAATTAATGAAAAAAAAGAACTTACAGTTGTTTCGCGGAGGCCTGTGCGTAACACCCTGTCCTTAAAACCAAGTAAAACAAAACAAAATTAAAAAAATGAAGAAATTTGAAAATTCCACAAAAAAAATTCAATCAATGTTGAGTATATGGTAAGCGCTCCTCCTTTCTATATATATATGTTGTTGGTTTGTTGCCTTGTTGCTTTTGGTTTTTCTTTCTGTATGATGTCCACTATTTGTTTGAGGTGGATTTTTATGCGTATTTATGTAGATTTTTGTATATATTTATCATTCATCATTATTAATATTAAGTGTTAATAAGCTTAGTTTTATCTTTATATATAAAACAAAGTCGTGTTAGTTAAACCATTTATAACGCAAGAACGGCTGGATCGATTTTTAAGATCTTTGGTTTGTTGGATTTGTCTTCACCCTGAATAGCAGAATAAGTATTAAAACATGGGAAAAATTCATGACAAAAAAGTTGATGAAGAAAATTCATTTTCTCATACATTTTGTATGGAACGGCTTTTTTGATGATAGCTCGAGAACAGATTGACTGATTTCGATGAATTTTTTTCACTGTTCGTTTCGGCCTCGATAAGTTTCCTAGGGCATTGGAAAAGTAAGAAAATCACAAAAAAGAATGGGAAGAAAATTAAAAATTTATATTAGAAAGAATGAAGTAACCTATAAACCACAAATCTTTTATTTTACAACGCACTTCCTATAAGATAATTGTAGCAAGGGACAGCATAAATAGTCTTATGGATTTTGGACTAAAGAAAGAATGAAACAAAGGAAGCTATCGGAGTTTTGTTTAAGTCAGTTTGTGTAAACAAAAACCACGTGTTTCCTTATACTTTTAGGCACCAATATGATTTTCCCAACACCTTTCAAGTATTGGTGCATGTATAACAAGCAGTTTTCATAAGCACGTGTGTTTGTGTAAATAGAAGAAATTTTTTTATTACGTGTATTTCAAATATTTTAAGTGTTAGTTCCTATATGAATAGCCATACTTATTATGTACAGAAGTTTTGGAATTGCTTATTGAAGCTAAATTCATATTTATCTCTGTTGCACTAACTTGATGAAATCTAAAAAAATGATAGATAACTAAAAAGATGACGGTTTGAATTTATATGCTTTTACTGAGAAAAATCACAGATACATTGTATTTAAAAATATGGGTGGAAGCAAAATTGGCATATTTATACTAAAAACGCAAAAAAAGGGAGGTCGCTTATCAGTTTTCATTGCCATTGAGCTAGCTGTACAGACGTAAGCTGCGATTTATCAACATTTTTTTCGAGTTTTCACCAATTTTCAGTCAGTTTTCGATGGTTATTGCATTTGAGTTCGATTCAATTAACTCTCTTCAAACGATTTTTACTGAAATTCATCAGGGAAAATTGATTTTAAAGAGGTGGGTTTAGCTTTATGAAGTGCACATTGAGAAAGGTTATGTTGTTTGTCATTGAGCGGGCATCGACAAGCTATCCAATTGGTAATTTGGATTGTGCGTTTGATTTTCCAAGAGGATTCGTTCGTAAGTCTGCGGAATTCTATTTTCGATCGTGATTTTTAAACGGTTAGTTGCCTTTGAAGATATTCACTTTGTGAGGTTATCACATTTGTAATTGTGCGCGCATCGATAATTGTTTCATTATGTAATGCTGCGAGTCAGGCAATCTAATCCTTTACAAGGAAGCCGTAATGCAATTAGACTTCGGAGTGTTACAAATTAATCCACTGCAGATGAACAAGAAATCGCACGAGAAGAGCGCCGCGTTAGTACGGCCGACTGTCCTTCACAAACACAAGAACAAAGAGAGGAAGTACGTCAAGCGGCTCAGTTGGCAATGAGAAACCGTCGAGCTTATCGCACAGATCAACAACGTGATAACCTTCGACTCAAAGGAAAGGTGAGAAAGCTCTAATTCCGAGAATTCCGATGATCCCAACCGATATGCCATTCGAGATTTAACGAATTCAATTTCCGATCAACAAATTACAATCCTTAGGTGTTTGTGGCCTGATTCTAGAAAATGAATGTTTCTCTCACGGTCAATTTTACGTAGCATGTTTACGTGTCGGCAAACCATCCGCTTTGGTCGTTCTCGCACCTGATACCAAACCGAAAAATGTCGTATATCACAAGGTGCTTCAATGAAGGGAATCGACCCGGGTGCAACCCATCCAGCAAATAGTTAACAGAAAGTAGTGAAACAATGCTACGCGAATCATTTCGTTTCGCCGCAATAAAGCAAATGCCTTACTGCCACGTGAATTACATTAATTTCAATGTAATTAAAATACATTTCATTTTGATTCTTGTACATTTATTGAACTTAATTCATTTTGAGTATTCATTTTTTATCTTAATAAAAAACTGAACTTAATCCAGCTAATAAGTTAACACAACATATATTGATTTTGAGGCGGTACGAAGTTCGCCGGGTCAGCGAAGGATAAAGGAAGGATAAATTTTCAAATGTTATGGAAACCAAACTTTCTTGTGATTCACTAAATCATAAAAACTTCAATTTCCAAAAAAAAAAAAAATTCGAAAATGTGAAGAAAAACTCCTATTTTCTTCACCAAAAAAAAACCAAAAACGAAAAACCAAAGTAAAAGAAACTCTCAAGAAAATTTTTTAGAAAAAAACTCCAAAAAACCCCAATCAAATTTCTTCAATACCAAATCCTAGTTTTTTCCCCCAATTGTTTTTTTCCCATCCATAATTCGAAAAGTAAACCCAGTTTAACTATTCGACCTTGTCAAAACTTCTCTCGCTTTTTCGGTTTTTTTTTTCTGAAAAAAAAAAATTCAAAAGAAAATCCTGTTGGAACAAAATCAATTGTTATTTCTATTAAAATCAAAAAATGAAAAAAAAAAAACACAATGCAGTGGCGGTAAAACGAAATCTCCCGAGATCTTCACATGTTACAAGGGTGTTCCGAAATTAGTGAAATAAGAATTTTGTATAAATAAATAATATGTATTTTTTATCTAATCAAATGATTTGTGTCGTAGCAGGATTATAAAACAACTAGTTTAGGTAATTTTTTAGTGACTTATTTTATTTTTAATATATATATACATATGTGATGGCACCACCTTAGGTCATAAATATTTTTTAGAGATTAAGTTTGAAATGGCATTTTAATTTTTTTTACATACCACAAAAAAAAATACGTACGACAACGTTGTGGCAGTTGAAAACAGATATTTTCCTTCAATGCTAATTTGTAGCTATCATTCGCGCTCACGCCGTGAAGTGATGATTTGTGCTCTTGATAAATCGTCTGTTGCAGCTATGAACGGCTAGATGGCGAACATGTCATGTTCTCGAACATGCGGGACTCGCCTTTTTTTAAGTTAGCTTTTTTTATGCCACCTTTCTGACTTCGATTTAGAATTATACATTTGTCCCTGAATCTATTAATATTAATATTAAAAAAGGAATTATTAGATTAGAACAATCTGTTTTAAACTGAACAAAAAATATTAACTATGATCCGATAATTTTGAAGAGCCACAGTAGAATGAATTCGGTTCTCTGTGTCTCTTTTTTTTAACATCAAGAAGAAGTAGAAAAACAAAATGAAAAAAAAAAAAGAAAATTAATTCCAAACTTATTCTCTAAAAAATATTTATGACCTAATGGTGCTGCCACCACATATATTACTATTCTCTAAGCTAGAATGTATAAAAATAAAAATTAAATTTGTTCTATATTGTATTGTAGCCTTAATAAAGATTTAAATAAAAGTGAAACGTTGGCTATAATTTATATGTTTTAATTATCCCCAGTTGCCCTAATAACCGACAATTTCAATTAAAAAAAAACACACTAAAGACTAAGGGTGCAATATTCCAAATTAATAAATTAAATAATAAATACAATAACCACTACAAGTGATACGGGTTCTGGTAACCTTACAATCCTACGTCCTCGCAAGTAATGATCGCGGCCGCAACTATCAAAGTGCCTCCTTTTTGGCCAAACTGCCCAGCAATGTGGTTTGTGCAACTGGAGATACAATTCTCTTTAAACTATAGTTACAAACAATACAGAATATTTTTACGCTGCCGGAGCATTCCTAGAGGAAGTTTTAAACTCCATCTTTGATATTATCAGAGATCCTCCGGCGGAAAATACAAATTTAAAGAGAACTCTTCTCCAGATTTTCTTTAAGTAATGAAAAAAATTGGAGAAACTTCTTTCAGGTGTGGAGTTGGGAGATAAGAAGCCGTCCGACCTCTTGAGAGAGATTATGATAAGGCTGGTGAGAACGTTGGCCAAGAATGAGTAATCTCTCTTTTGAAACGGCGACTTCCAGAAGTAGTTTCTGTAGCGCTCTCATCACATTCTGTAAACAATATTCGAGAAATCCAAGAGATCGTGAATAGAGTTTGGGAAGCTTCCAATTTTCACGGAAGATTTCATCCTATGTGCTTACATAATGACATTCTACCAACGCAAAATTCAAAATTAGATACCTTGTGTTCAATTTGGCGATGAAGCATTTAGATGCGTTGGCGCTTGGTATTCTTTCTGTGACAAAGAAAAATACGGTAAATTGGAAAACTAAAAAAAATCATCATTAATGCGACTAATCATGGTTTCTTTTCAACAAGTCGCCTTTTCTAAGTCAAAATTATGACTTCTAATTGATACCGGACTGGATATTTTCATCGTGGCTCCAGGCATTTACGAAGATAATGAAAACGATGACCACAACATACTTTCAGCAATCAGCGAATCAAATATCGCCACATACGGATACAAAAAATAATTTATGAATCTCAACCTAGGATTACGTTGAGATTTTCGATTTATTTTCATTATTGCGGATCTTAATAGACCTATTCTTGGTGCAGATTTTCTTGCAAAATTTGGGTTATCGGTCGACCTTAAAAATAAACGTTTACTCGACAATAACACAACTATTTTCCTCAGCGCTTTATCTCACAACGTAGCAATTATAACACAAAAAAATTTTAAAATTTCTAATATTTACGGTCGTTTACTAGCGAAGTACCCAACACTTACGTCTGAACCAAATTATTCTTTACGGTTGAAATACAACATCATATTATTACACAAGGACACCTTCCTTTTTCCAAGCCAGGGAAATTTAAAACTGCAAAATGTGAATTCGAACAAATGATCAAATTGGATATCTGCCGCCCATCTTCCCCTGCTGTGGCTTGTCTGCTGCATATGGTACCCAAAAGGATACCAACGACTGGCGGCTATGGAGACTACAGGTAGATTAACGGCATAACTATGGTATTCCAGATAGATATCCAATTCCATTAATACAAAATTTAAATTTCAATCTCCAAAGATATACTATTTTTTCAAAAATTGATTTTGGAATTAATATCAAAACTTCCAAATTCCAATTCGGGGTGACACAGCTAAATTTTTTAAATCATACAATTTCAGCTAAAGGGATCTTACCTTTCCGAAGATCGTATTCAAATTATTAGGGATTTTCCGCAACCAAAAACAGTCAAACAGCTTCAACATTTTATAGGCATGACAATTTACTATTACCGATTTATTCATAACAGGTGTGGACTTGACTCCTTTCCACACTCTTGCTGCTCAGTTGAATTCGTCCAAAACGAAGGAAACTCCCAACTAGACAGATGAATACGAACAAAGTTTTAGTACTGTTTTTAATAGTACCAAAACTTTGTTACCAAATGCAATACTTTTGGCACATCCAACCAATGAGGATTCCCTTTCAATTACTGTAGATGCTTCAATGGTAGGTTTAGGGGCTACTCTGGAGCAACACGAGTCTTGGAAACCTTTAGTTAGCTCACTATTCAAAAAAAAATTTCGAATACTGAATCATATTATTCAGCTTTCGACAAAGAACTTTTCGCAATTTATACAGCAATAAAGCACTTCAGACATTTTGTCGAAGGTCGAGCATGCATAATTTTCACTGACCATAAACCTTTAACAACGGCGTTAGTCTCAGTCTTAAGACAACAACCGACCTGTGCAGACGTGCAAAAATTGTTCTCTACGATTATTGTGATAAATTTTAAATATAATAAATAAAATAAATAAAGTAATTATAATAATAGTAATAATAAATTAATATAATATAACTTGTTTTTAATAAAAGAAGGAAAACATAAGTAAAAAGAGTGAAAAGTGAGAAAGAGACTCGAAATTGTGCTTTGTACAAATTATTGTGCTTTGCCTAAACATTTAGTTTAATTAAAAAAAAAAATAAAATATATATATAAAATCAAAATGGACGAGAAATCCGAAACGACAAAAACAACAAGCAAAGGCGAAAGGGTAAACCCCAAACCCAACCTAATAAAACGAAAAATGGACCAGAACTTAAAGGATGAGTTCGACAAAATTATGTCCAAACTAATAGAAATGGAAAAAGACCATGAACATGAAACTAAAAAACGAAGAAAACTGGAACAAGAAAATGAATAGCCGAAAGCCGAGCTAAAAAGCTACGAATCCAAAAACAATGTCGAAGGGGAAAAGGACAGTCAAGGAAATGGACATGAAAATCGTTTTTATTTACTACAAGGAGATGATGAAAATGAAATCATTATGAATACGGAAGAAACCGACGCTGATGCCAACACCGAAGCCGAAATTTTACAGGAAATGCGGGGAAAAAATGCAGTGAGAAGAAAGACGCCGAAAGGAAAAAATATGGAAAACCAACAACAGAAACAACAAAAGAAACTAACCAGATGGCAGGAAAAACCAACCAACAGGGAGAACCAGGTAGTAACAATCCTAAATATCCCCCTATTAACATATTTTTCCAGGAAGAAAACTATTAACAACTGAACTCGGCGTTAATGATTTTATAATTAAGAGGATAAATAACACGAAACAAACGATACACGTAAAATCCCTTGAAGACTTTAATAAAGTCAAAAAAGCACTTGAGTCGGTAAATACGCCCTTTTTCACCTTTACCCCTATGGAGGAAAAATCGCAAACTTTTTTATTGAAGGGATTATCATCACATGCTGAACGCGATCTAATAAGCGAAGAACTTAAAACTTCGTTAAAGACCCTAAATGTAAATAATGTAGAAATCTCAAACGTGAAGAGATTCAAAACCAAATTCTCTTAAAGCAATGGCCGCGTCCTTCCATTCTTTCTTGTACAAATAACCTCAAGCTTCCAATCACATGAACTAAGCAAAATTAGTTCGATTAATTATAGAAAATAACTTGGCATAAGCTATTTAAAAAAGATGTAACCCAGTGCCACAGATGCCAAGGTTTAAACCATACTGCATCTAATTGTAGGATGGCCTATCGGTGTGTCAAATGCGACAAAGATCACGAGCCCGGGCAGTGCCAAATTAAAAAAGTCGATGGCACAGACAACAAGAAAGAACTATACTGCGTTCACTGCAAAAAATTTGGTCATCCGTCTAGTTATAGAGGTTGCCCAGAATTTATTAAATTAAAAGAGCGCATGAACGAAAAAATGCGAGCCAAACAAGCAAACCCAATAACTAAAAGAAATTATAGTGTAAAAATTTCTTAAGCAGCAGAGTCCAACCACACACAACATTCGCAAGCCTTTGAAGCCTGCTCAACCTGAGAAAACTTTACCAGAACAGAGAAACTCAGGGAATAATCTAAATAATGAATTTTTCGCGGAATTCAGGAAATCTATGGACGCGATGCAAAAGCAATTCGAGTCCGTTTCAAACATAATTAAGGAACAGGCATGCAGAATCGATACTCTGTATGAAATTCTTCACTCTAAAATAATCCACAATGTTCTCGAAAACCGGAAAAACCATATTACGCAATTCTTTGAGAATAATTTCAATAAACGTGAACTGAATAATTCGGAATAGTAGGAGAGCATTTCTCTTAGATTTCCTCAATAAACATAACCCAGAACTCCTCCTTATGTGCGAGACAAACTGAATAATAACCACACCCTAGAATTTGATACGAAATCTGTCAGACGGAACCCTCCGAAGTTCTGGAGAGATCTATTGTCCAACTAACACTTCCACAAAATCAAAAACTGTATATTATATCCGCGTACGCCTCAAAAACAAATAGCGCGAAATTCAACGATGAATTCGATAAACTTTTTCGAGAGTTACAATTAAACAATCCCAGTAATTACTTTGTTATTGGAGGTGACCTAAATGCAAAACATATGCATTGGGCAAACCCAATAAACAACACGAGGGGGAACTTTTTAAAGAAATGGATTGAAGATAATCAAACGATATTTAAATTCAATTTCTACGGTACTAATACCCCATCCTTTCCATGGGGAAATTCTTTTTTAGACGTGTTTTTCATTGATTCTTGACTGAAACTAAGTCCAAATTCAGATAGAATAAACTGTCTCCCGTCTCTACCTTATGACAGTGATCACCATGCTGTCGCGGTAGAAATATCATACGCTAATGACCACCCCTTTAACTTAGTAGAACAAGATCGTAAACAAAAGCTGAATTTTAAGAAAACAAATTGGCTGAAATTCCAAAAATTCTTGGCTAGGAAACATAAAACAAATGAGTGTCTCCAAATACCGAACCATAGAAATCTCAACAACCAGGAAATAGATTCCCACCTGATCGCCCTAAATAATACCATCAACGAGGCAATTCAATACTCTGTCCCAAAAATAAAGAGTAGGAATTCAGTTGAAGATTATTTAGACCAGAATATCAAACGACTGATCAAATATAAAAGTCAAATTCTAACAAAAGTAAAAAATATATACAGAAATTTTCAAGAACACAATAACCCACAATTAATATTACTAAAATCAATATTAACAAATGTCACCACCCTAATCAAACAAAATATAAATAGCAACATAAACAAACACTGGCGAGAGAAAATTAGAAAAATATCACCAAAAAATTCTTCCGACATGTTTCCCGTAATTAATAACATCTTTCGCAAAAAAAGCAAAACAAAAATACAAAATTTAAAAATAGCTCCGCAAGAATCCCATCTCCTAAAAAAGGAGACGTGATTAAAATTCAAAAAGACCAAGACTAAAACTACATAATAGATAAAGAAAATGATAAACTGGAAGTTATTGGTCAATACTTCCAAAATATCCATAAATAACCACCATCTGCCGCCAATAATGTAGAATCCGAGATATTGGAAACAGTTAACAAATTTACAATAGAAAATTTAGCGTCCAACAATAATAATTCGACAGTTTTAAACTTTACAATAGACAATAAAGCAAATAATCCCATTAAAACACTAAAATATTTCACAACTCCCAAACAACTTCAATCTCTGTTTAGAACATTGAACAACAAAAAATCAGCAGGATTAAATAATATACCGAACTATATATTAAAACGGTTGACACACTGCATGATCAAGGAATATTGTACAATTTTCAACAATATCCTAAGCAATTGCTATTTTCCAGAAGACTGGAAAATAGCAAAAGTTTATTCCATCCAAAAGAAAAACAAAAACCTTGAAAACCCTTCAAGCTATAGACCCATTAGCTTGCTACCAAACGAAAGCAAAATTTTCCAAATATTACTAAAAAATTGCATAAATGATTTTTCTGAAGAAAACAATATTATCCCAGATAATCAAATTGGATTCAAAGAAAATCATTCGACAATCCATGCAATAAATAACTTAGTATCCGATATAAACTGGAATTTGAACAATAATAATAAGTGCAGTCTGTCTTATTGACTTTGAGTGTGGTTAGACGGACTTATCTATAAAATGATAAAATTCAAATTCCCAAAACATGTTATTCGATTAACTTTGAACATGTTAACAAACAAAAAATTTGTGTTAACAAATGGTATCGACATGTCTGACACAATATTCAGTATTGAAAATGGTCTCCAACAAGGGAGAGTCACATCCCCCGTGTTATTTAATATTTATACCAGCGAATTGCTCAAGCGTTCGCTGATGACCTAATGATATATAACGCGGATCGGAAAATGTTGAATATCCAAAGAAACCTTCAAAACACATTCGAAGAAATTGCAAAATACTGCAAAATCTGGAAACTTAAACTTAACATAAATAAATGTGAAACAATACTTTTCCGACGAACCCTATCTCACGCTACACGTGAAGTGAAAAGAAATTATAAACAGTTCTTAGGTAGTCCAGAAAACGAATTAGAAAATAAAACAATAGTAAAATATCTCGGAATACAATTAGATCAGTTTTTATATTCTGATACACTATATAATTTATTGACATTAAAAAACTACTGACTCCTCTGATGATTATTATAACTGAATTGGTTGGTGGTCAGAATAAGAGTGACCCAAAAAATAGGAAATATTATTACGGCAAATAAAAACTAACAGTAACAATTTTCAATATTACTTGAACAATCAAATACAAACGGAAACAATGCAAAAAATATCAAAAAGTTGAAAACAATGAAAACAAAAAAAAATTAAAATCTTTATATACTAACGTGTGATTCAAACCTTACTTTTTTTTTTCAATAGGGTTTTTTTTTGACAGATCACGCGTGACTGGTGTCCTTCTGATTTGTCATTTTTGTTCAGTATTGTATGGCAAATCATCATGTCAAGACTTACATCTGAGCAACGTTTACAAATGGGCGCTTGAACGCATCGAAGAAAATCCGGAATTTTCAAGCCAAATTTTGTTCAGTGATGAGGCTCATTTCTGGCTTAATGGCTACGTTAATAAGCAAAATTGCCGTATTTGGGATGATGAGCATCCACAAGAGTTTCAAGAGCTACCATTACATCCATTGAAACCAACAGTTTGGTGTGGTTTATGGTTTTTGGTCCAGTGAATTGGCCACCAAGATCGTGCGATATCACACCTTTGGACTTTTTCTTTGGGGCTATGTAAAGTCAAAAGTCTTTGCCGATAAACCAGTGACAATTGAAGCATTGGAAGCGAACATTACACGTGTCATTCATGAGATTCCGGTTGAAATGCTTGAGAGAGTGATCGAAAATTGGACCGCCAGACTGGCCGAGCTGAAACGTAGTGCCGGCCAACATTTGAAGGAAATTATTTTCAAACATTAATTGCCATACTATGTGCTTAAAGTTGATAATAAAGATTTGATATTTGCATTCAATTCTAAGTGTTTTATTTTTATTTAAAAAAAAAGTAAAGAATGAATCATGCTATATATATAAAACAAAGTCGTGTTAGTTACACCATTTATAACTCAAGAACGGCAGGACCGATTTTTATGGGCTTTGGTTTGTTGGATTTTTCGAAGCACATCAACTTTGTCGCCATAAAATTCTTTGAAAATTCGCATCTTCTGAATGTATGAGGATTTGACGATACATCTTTTCGATATCGGCAGTGAACGCAATTTTCTGCTGCCTAAATCGAAGTAATAGTGATCGCAAATCATCTGGAAGTTGAGGCCCAACCAATAAATGGTCGTTAAGACTGGAACCTGATGTGTTTTACATGATCCGTTAAAAACTACTCACAGTTTTGTGGTTAAACTGTCCGGTTTAAAAACTGCGTGATGTGGTAGATAATATGAACAGAGAATATTCTTTCAATAAATTTTCATCTTTAGAGAATTTGCGTTCCATAGATTCAAACCGTCTGAGCACTGTAATGACCTGAAGAAGATTTGATTATATGTTGGAGAAAATGCGTTTCGTACAACATTTCTTCTTCCGTTAAGACTGATTGATGTGGTTGCAATTCTTCTAATTCCCAAAAATGGTTTAACGAATTGTCCAAATCTGCATGTAGAAATGATATTGATTCTGCTGAATGTATAATGCTTGTGCTGCCCGCCCATATCTAACCAAAAATTCTATTGTATACCAATGGGAAACCAGAGGGTCCCATGATTTTTCCGTCCTGGACAACTTCGAAAAATTTGTCGGCGCCAATTATTATGTCAATTGGTTGTGGATGGTTGAGGTTTTCATCGGCTAATGGTAATGATTTGATATGTGGCCAGTTGTCTATGTTAAATTTAAAAGATGGTAAATTTGATGTTAGTTTATTTAGTATGAATGCTATGGTTGAAATATGTTTTGACGTATCCAATGAAGAAAATATGTTGAGGGTGACTTGACCTTTAGTGATTTCTGTTTCTGATGATCCTATGCCAAACATCGGAATTTTCGATGTGGAAGCCGAAGTCTTTGCATACATGATTCGGATATCAAGGTAGCTTGAGAACCAGAATCCAACAATGCTCTCATTTTTCTCATGTTACCCAGGGAATCCCGAATTACAACAGCTACTGTCGGGAGAACTGCACCAATACCCGATTTTGAATTAGATTTTCCTAAATTTGAATTCGAATTATAACCGCATAAAAGGTGGTTATCGACTAATTCATTATTATTATTATTTGAAGTTGTTGAAATGTTGATTGTTGGAATGCAATTATTGTTGATTGATGGAGGAATGGTGTTGATTGGAGTTTGATTGAGTGTATTGTAATTAGTGTTGATTGTAGAATGATTGGTGCTGATTACAGAATGTTTATTGTAATTGTTCTTACTATTTGAACAATTATTTACTTGTGTGGTTGAAGATGAAGTTGACGAAGTATCGTGTAAGAGTGAATGATGTTTTTTCCTACAATAATGACAACATGTATTTAGTGATGTAAGCAATTGAAGCACAGGCGATTTTGACTGACGAATGTTTTCCTTTCTGCAATTACTGCGGACTTGAAGGTCTGACATTGATACAATTTGTGGTTGTTACTGCAGAATGGGCATTGTTCATTATTATTGGTAATTGCACCACCTTAATGTGCGTATTCGGTTTAGATGATTGAATTTTCTTGAAATGAGAATAAGAACTTTCCAATGAATCGCAACGCGTATTTAAAAAATTTACTAAATCTTGAAATGTGGGAAAATCTTTGGCAACAGTTTCTTCTGTCCATAATCTTCGTGTTTCTGGGTCTGCTTTGTGTAAGATAATAAATATCAACCACGGATCTCTACTGTTGGCATTACTTCCGAGAGCATTTAAACCTCTAATGACTTCATCAGATGTGTCGCCTAGCTGCCTTAAACTCTTTGGTGAAGCATCTGATACTGTTGGTTGATCAAAAAATGTTTTTAAAAATGATGTTACGATTTGTTTATTCTTATTAACATTATTCAACAAACGGCCGAAGGTTGTATTAAGATCAGCATGGGGTGAAGTTGAACGTCTTGGCAGTGATGACGATGGGGTAAGAAGTCTAATATGATGAGTTAATGCTAATTTCACTTGATAATATTTGATCTCAAATTCCTCTAAACCCGAGATTTCTGCAAGATCGTCCAAAAGATTATCCTCAATTGTCCGAGACTCCAGCCAAGCTTCTTCCAACTTTTCTAAACGCAATTTAATTTCATCAATTGTGGTTCTATCATTGATATACTCAGTAAAATTTTGTATACGTTGAACTGAACCCTTAACACGGCTTCTTGGACGAATTAATAATGAATTAGTAATTTTTTCCATCATGGCACGATATTAATTATTTTAATGTTGAAAATGAATTTTGTGAAATATTTCTCTAAGTGTAATATATTATCTGGAGATTTAATATTTTACTAATTGAGTTGAAAATAACATTACCAAATTTATTGAATTTAGTTTAAATACACAATAATTTAATTAAATATAATTTACTGCACCAAAATTCTGTCGCATTATGATTATGAAACAAAAGAGATGGTTACCGCTCCAAATTTACAGCTTGGGTGTCCTACCGACAATAGCAGAAACCGTAATGGTTGATGAAAAAATTTAATTAAATTTGAATTTGTTGAATTTGTTAAATTTTCAAACTTCTTTCTTGAATGTTGAAATGTTCCGTTTGGAATAATGAAAATCCTTTGTTGAATGTTGAAAAGTATTTGTTGAATAATGAAACTCTTTTGAATAAAGAAATTCTTTTTTGAATGCTGAAACAGTATAAATTCATAAAAAAACCGCACAACGCAGTAAACGATATGTGTACATTAGGTTGGCCCTTATTTTTCAACTTTGCAAAACTGTAGTTCCCATCCCTCAATTTTGTTCGAATTAGCAAAAAAACGATATATACAAATTTTAAGCTAAATCGGAAAACTGCAAGGTGACCTTCATCGAGCTTCATCGCCTTAAACTTGTTCGATTGAGAAGAAATTTTGCATAGCCTGTTTTTTGGTAATTGAAACAGGATTAGGGGGTGGGAGCTTAACTTCCAAAAAATTTCATACAGCTAAGGGCCACCCTAGTGTACATATGTTTGATGATCATTATAAATGAATTGGTTGATCGTCAGAAGAAGAGTGACCCAAAATGTAAAATATTTTTACGGCAAATAAAAACTAACAGTAACAATTATCAATATTACTTGAAAAATCAAATACAAACGTTAGACGGAAACAATGCAAAAAATATCAAAAAGTTGAAAACAATGAAAATAAAAAAAATGTAAAATTTTTAAATAAATTAAAAACTAAAATGTGGCAATGCATAAAACTTCCAAACAGGATTATTTGCTATATTCTATTGTAATGGTGATCGTTGTCACAAGGTAGAGAAGGGAGGTATTCTAATTCCTTTTTGACGAGGATTACAGTTTCTCCGCCTTGGATAAAATTTCGCCTGTCACGTCTAATCACGTTATATTTTTCAAATTTTATACTATGCTTATTATTTAGTTTTGTCTCGCACATCAGGAGCAGGTCCGTGGTCAGTGGTATTTGGTTTTATTTGGCTATTTATGAAATTATTAACGCTATAATTTCTATTTATTATTGTGTTATCTTTTTTGGCTTGAATTTTTTGATTCAAGCAGTATTTTAATTTTATAAATTCTGGGCACCCTTGAAGAATGTCCGAATTTTTTGCAATGAATGCAGTACAATTCGTTTTTGTTGTCTGTGCCATCGACTTTGTTATTGAGCATTGACCGGGCTGGCGATCTTTGTCACATTTAACGCACCGGTAAGCCATTCTGCAGTTTGACACGGTATGGTATAATCCTTGACACCTATGGCATTGGGTTATTTCTTTTTTGAATAATTTGTGTCAAGCAATTTTTCTATAATTTAAGGAATTAATTTTTTTAGTTCCTGTGATTGGGAATCAGACGATATTTGGACAAGGAAGAATGGGAGCACCCGCTTATTATTTTCCGAGTATTTGGTTTTAAACTTTTTTACGCTTGTTAATTTCACGCTTTTTATATTTAATGTTTCAAACGTGCCATTAAGTTCTTCTTTTGTTAGGTCTGGGTCATCGTGTGAGGTTAATTCCTTTAACAAGAAGGTTTAGGATTTTCCCCCTTTGGGCGTATATGTATAAAAAGGTGTTTTTACCGAATCTAAACCGGCTTTTACTTTGTTAAAATCTTTAAGGGATTTAACATACTATATATAGATTCTTTCGAGTTATTTATACGTTCGATCATAAACTCATTAACCTTGAGTCCGGTTTTCAATAATTTTATTACTTGTGTCTCATTCAGAAAGAATGGCATCTGGCTTGCATTTCCTTCTTCATCGGTTGCTGGTTTTTCCATGTTTTGGGCTTCCTTACTCTGTTTGAATTTTTTCCCCGCATTTCTCGGAAAATTTCGGCTTCGGTGTTGGCATCGGCGTCGGTTTCTTCCATATTCATATTAGTTTCATTTTCATCATTTGCTTGTAGCAAATGAAAACGATTTTCGTTTCCTTTTTCTTGGATGTCATTTTCCTCTTCAATCTGGTATTTTGATTTGTAGCTTTTTAGCTCGGCCTTTAATTTTTTATTTTCATTTTGCAGTTTTTTTTAACTTTTTGTTTTCATGCTCATTATCCTTTTCTAGTTTCATTAGTTTGTTCCTTATTATATCGCACTCATCTTTTAAATTCTAGTCCATTTTTCTTTTTATCAAGTTAGGTTTGGGGTTTATCCGTTCACTGTTGGTTGTTGGTTTTGGTAATGAGTCCTTTTTAATCCCTTTTTAGTATTATGATTATTTTTTTTTGTTTTTTTTATGCAAACTAAATGTGCAGGAAATGCACAAAATTTTGCACAAAGCACAATTTGGAGTCTCTGAATAACAAAAAATCAGCAGTATTAAATAATATACCGAACTGGCAGCCGTTTTAATATATATTAAAACGGCTGCCACACTGCATAATCAAGGAAAAAAAGAAAAATCCTGAAAAGCCTTCAAGTTATAAACTCATTTGCTTGCCACCAAACGAAAGCAAAATATTCCAAATATTACTCAAAAACTGCATAAATGATTTTGCTGAAGAAAATTCTATTATGCTAGATAATCAATTTGGCTTCAAAGAAAATCATTCGACAATTCATGCAATAAACAACTTAGTATCCGATATAAACTGGAATTTCAACAATAATAATAAGTGCACTGTTTCATTGTCTTTAAGAAAGCTTTTGACACAGTGTGATTAGACGGACTTATGGCATGGTATCTACAAAATGATCAAATTCAAATTCCCGAAATATATTATTCGAATAATTTTAAACATGTTAATAAATAAAAAATTCGTGTTAACAAATTGTATCGACATAACTAACACAATATTCAATATTAAAAATGGTCTCCAACAAGGGACAGTCACATATCCCGTGTTCTTTAATATTTATACTAGTGAATTGCTCAACCAACTGGACTCTGCTCTAGCATTCGCTAATGACCTAATAATATATAACACGGATCGGAAAATATTGAATATCCAAAGAAATCTTCAAAACACATTCGAAGAAATTTCAAAATACTGCATAGTCTGTAAACTTCAAATTAACCAAAATAAATGTGAAACAATACTTTTCCGACGAACCCTTTCTCACGCTACACGTGCAGTGAAAAGAAATTATTAACAGTTTCACATCTCAGGTAGTCCAGAAAACGAATTAGAAAATAAAGCAATAGTAAAATATCTCGGAATACAATTAGAACAGTGTTTATATTTCAATCAGCACATTAGCATACAGTTAGAAAAACCCCGAAAAACGTTTATATTGTTAAATCGCCTATTTTTCTCGAAAAATTTGCAATAATCTTAAACGGAAATTGGTGATGGGTAGATTTAAGTTTAATTTGTAAGGTTTATGAATACTTAGGTTACTTAGGTTTAAAAAAAAAATTTTTTTTCTTCTAATTTTCTTCCTAAGCTTACTACCTTGATCAAAAACAAAACGGAATAACCACCGTGTGGCGCTCCCATCGTTCCGATTTGAGTTCTGTTTTCTTTGTTAAATTGGTACATCTGTTATTGATATTCCCTCTAAATCTTAGCGTCATAGCTTGACATTTGCAAAAGTTACGTAGCCAAGAGTTTATCTATCTCCGTGTGTGTGGGCGATTTTTCCATTACTTCCTCTCAGCTGCTGAAACGCGTTCCCCGTAATGGTTTTTTAACTCGATTGAACAGAAAGAAGTCACAGGGAGCCAAATCAAGTGAATTCGGTGGCTGTTGGATGGTATTTGTTGCATTTTTCAATTCTGGTCTCTTTCGGCGAATTGCCTCACGCAAACGTCTCATAACGCCTAAATAATACTCTTTGTTTACTGTCTGGCCTTCTGGCAAATATTCATGATGCACTACATGTAATCCATGAAAACCGTGAGCATTGCCTTCTTTTTTGATTGAAAACGACGTGGTTTTTTGGTCTCGGCTCATTTGGTGAACGCCATTCACTTGCCTGATGTTTGGATTGCGTGTAGTACTCATAAACCCACGTCTCGTCTCCAGTAATGATCCTTTTGATGAATGTGGGATCGGATTCAGCTTCGCAAATCATGTCTTGTGCGACGTCAACACGTTCTCTTTTTTGCATAAAATTGTAAAAAATCGCCAACACACAGAGATAAATGTACTCTTGGCTACGTAACTTTTGCAAATGTCAAGCTAGGACGCTAAAACTTAGAGGGAATATCAATAACAGATGTACCAATTTAACAAAAAAAACAGGACTCAAATCCGAACGATGGGAGCGCCACACGGTGGTTATTCCCTTTTGTTTTTGATCAAGGTAGTATATAGCCTTTTTGCTTGCAAAATAAAATTTTATAATCAATATTAAACAATATATGTATATGTAAATGCTAAAGTAAAACCGTAATAAGGGAAATAAAATTTAATAAATTTAGTAACTTACAGAACATCGTGAATGTTAGTAAGCTAGTTTAAGAATTATTATGTAAGTTATTTGTTTGATAATAACTAAGTATTTCTAAGTGCTATTTTTTTTTTGGCTAAATAAACACTTTTAAAAGAAAACAAAACGGCGTTAGTCACAAAAACTGAAAGAAGTCCACGTCAGACGCGCCAAATGGAATACATCGCACAATTCTGTACAGATATCCGCCATCTAAAAGGAAAATATAATGTGGTGGCCGACACTGTTGGATTGGGACTAGATTTGTTCTAGCCCTTTTACTTATGATTTTTTCTTCTGTTCAAGCTCATGGAAATTTTCGATTGTTATAGTTTTTTCATGTTCATCAGAAAAATAATGATGAAGCACGAAGGTTAAAATAAAGAAACTAGCTTCTTCTTCATTAGAAGATTGTTTCTCTCTTTTAATCTTCGTGCTTAAAAATTATTTCTCTTTTCCACAGACTTGAAGTTAAGACGTCATTTTCGTATACATGCTGGCCTGATGAGATATCTAGAAGGCATTGGTGTGGCCAAGAACCGCGTAAGTCGGGGGATTCCTGTATTTAAATTTTTATAATCAGTCTAAATGGAACGCCACTAGTAAAATCAAGTCACATTCGAATTTGGTATACCCATAGGCAAAAATTTTACCTATTTCACATTTTAAGAAATATAACGGGATCATGGACGTAGAACTTATTGTCGTTTTGTAAAATTCTAAAATTTTGTTTTATTAGGAAAAATAAGCACGATTACCATACATTTTGTACGGGCTTATTTAAGAATTTTATAATATCGCTCTCTAATTTAACAGTAGTTATTTAGTACCCTCTATTAAAATATAGAAAACACAAACTCAAACTTTTTTTTATTGCAATATTTAAAATTAACAGAGAAACATAAAGTAATTAAAAATCGGCCCTTAGCCGATTTTTTGATGCCCTATGGTAGAAATGGGAGAGAAAAATTGTGAAAACTAACAATATATCAAGATTTTTTCTTCATAACTTTTTTTGCCCTTTTCAAAATTTTCTCTAATTTGTAAGTAACCCAGACCCTGGTAGTATAAGTCCAATTTGGTGTATTAGTTCCGAATGCCTTAACCACTAGCTTTAACTTTTTTTAAACGATGCACACGATGCTCATACGATGTCTTGCCTTTCTTAAACGGTTCCATTCTCGAGTCAAATCTTTTTCTGAATCTCCCAAAGTTGTGTGATTTTTTTGCAAGCCACTGCTTGTAAAATTCTCGAAATGGAACAATTCAATGAATTAAGTTTTGGTGAATATGGTGGCCACTGTTGTGTCTAAATAAATTTCGGAACATTGTTTTGTAACCATTGTTGATATTGTGGTGCTTTGTATGATACAACCGATTACACACTTTGTTTACGATTTCTCGAGTAGTTGCAGTTCATCGTCGGCCTCCGGCATGTAGTTTTTTATGGTCCCACTTGAATAGTGTAATGGTACGATACACAAACTTTTCACTCAAATTCATGTGATTTAACTCTCTCCGAATTTCGATGTTTGACTTTCCAATGAAATGAAGCGCAACAATTAAATTTCGTTTCAGGTCCATTGTATAAAAAATAAGAACTCGTCTTTTCACCAATAAATAATTTTTACTACTGACAGACAATATATCAAGCAATATTCATGTCAAATTTTAGTATTGTAAGATGTGTGGTTTACATTTGACAGCGGTTTGAATTAGACGGATACTACAGTTGGCGGGCGGGGTATAATTTATATTGAAGATATTAATATAAGAGTTAAAACTGTATTACTTTTTATCACGAAAAATTTCAACAAGTTCCATTTTATTCACAAAAGAAATTTTAGTAACTTTTTTAAAATTATGGAATACTTTTCAAAAAATGTTTGACGTTTATTACAACCCCTCAATGTATTGTTTTTTTTCAAAGAATTCCGGAATACAGTTCAATTGACATGCTGTCACTTTTTTTGTTAGCTATTTACCGGAAATTACAATTATTAGGAACTAGAACAATCAGTACATACCTGCTTAAAAAGCCAATAAGCGATTCCTATTGTTAAGCCAACTGGCTTTATCAATTATTTATAATTATTATTTGCTATTTATATTAGTTTCATTATTTATTATTTTATTTTGTTTGTTCTAAATTTAACGCCAATTTTGTTCAATAAGTTATAATGGATAGATAGCACTGGCATTACCAGTCGTTCCATTATGACTTTACGTAAAATGATCTTTTTTTTTACGATTGGCTTCATGATTGTTATAAGTTATTTTGAGTAAGTCATACAACTACTGTTCTAAAATAACCACCTAAATTCCAATTGAATAAAAATTTAAATTCAAAATTGCAAACAATATAAGTTTTTTTTTTGGTTGTCTTTATTAAGCTAAGATCACACACTGCAACTTTTGTTGCAATGCAGCATAAAAAGATGCGAAACTAGAGTGCTGCATAGTGTGAACAGCATTGCAACACAAAAAGTTGCGATTCTTTTTTGCTGCATGACTAGATTTTTTTATTGCATGCAACCTGGAAAGTTTCAACGTATGAATAGCTAAAAACAAAGTTGCATATGCAACAAAAAATATGAAAACGGTTGAAACTTTTGCTGTATGCTGCATGCAAGTTTTTTGACAGTTCAGTGTTATTGTTTCTGATAAGTTTTTAAAATGTAATGAAATTCACAAAAGAATATCCTTTTTTTTATTATGGGTTTCAGTTTTTCCAAAAGATAATCAAAATCAGATGCTGATATTTACAAAAAATGTTTAAAAAATAACACGTAATTCGCGTAATAAATTATGAACAAATTCGTACTGTTCACGTTCTTTTATCCATTTTTTACCCAGCATTTTCTTTTACTTTTTTGACGCCGTCGTCTTTTTTTTCTCAACAAAATAAGTACTAAACAGGCAACAGCTTGTTCTTCTTCATCATAAATTAAATGATAAAATCAAAACAAGACGTCAAATTTTGAACACATACATACACGAAAAAACTCGAAGGAAGTTGCAAGCAATAAAAGCTATGTGTGAACAGCAGCATTTTTTGTTGCAGCAGCATAAAAACTTCAGATTGCGCGCCACTTTTACTTACATGGGTGAACAAGACTCGCAACTTTTGCAACTGCAACCAAAAAAACCCTGATGCAAAAGTTGCTGTGTGTGATCTTAGCTTTAAAAACATCATATCGCATAAATTAATGTCCATTAACATTTGGCGACTGTGACAGGATATTCGTGCTTCGTAATTTTACATAATTTGATTTGATTTGAAATTTGATGGTTTCATGAAATAATAGTGGTAAGAATTCTTACATATTAGTTGCGTTGAATCACCGAATATAATTTCGATCGGACATTATTTTGATAATTAAAATACTTTTTCGTGAACTCTTTCTCGTCGTTTCTTTGTATACTATAAGATTTCGTAAAAATTCCTTCAAGGAAGGGTGTATAAAAAACAGTTATTTCGTCGGGTGAATTAAATTTGTACAAGTACCGTCCAAATAAACGGTATTCAAAGTCATGGCAAAATCTTACAATGAACTTTAAATTTTTGTAAGGCCTAAGTTATAGGACGATCATTGTAATGAAGGAAATAATTTTATAATGGAAAATTAACCTATTACAAGGATTATTTCTTTAAAAAAAAATAATGCAAAGCATGGCAAATAGTTTGGTAAATAGATTTTAAATAAAAAATCTTAGGTATATCACGTAATTTGATTTTTTATAATTGTTTTTATAATATAAATGATGAAACATGTTTTAATCGATCAGCTGTCTTGCGAACTGCGTTTCAATTTCATTTCATTCCACTGGGGAACTGCCAAGTTGATTCCTTCATCAGAAATTTTTCGTCTATATTCTAATCTAAATTATCTAACGGATGCTACTTTACTCGTAATTAATACACTGGGGAACTCTTCAGTAAATTATTTGCATGCATTGTTCCCATTAAAGGAGAGATTTGAT
Source organism: Xylophagus ater (assembly GCA_963422695.1). Taxonomy (NCBI): domain Eukaryota; kingdom Metazoa; phylum Arthropoda; class Insecta; order Diptera; family Xylophagidae; genus Xylophagus; species Xylophagus ater. The sequence continues at coordinate 20,807,323 of OY730479.1, forward strand.
AAGAAATGTTTTATTTTTCAAGACCATATTTCAGATATATTTAACATTCTCGATATGAATAAAGGTTTTTCAAGTCAGCTGAGAGATTTAGTCGACACTTTTAATGTTCATTGAAGTGCTTTAAAAACTATTGGATCGGAAAAGATATAATGAATGCTTTGATTGTTCACGTAGCAGCGTCAAAGTTAGATTCCTCAGTCGAAATGAGAAGAGGCAATCGATTATGGAATGCTTTCTTCTTGGGATGACTTACTACTAGCAGAATTAGTAGAATTAAACACCCTTCAGAATGATGTCTCTGAATTTATGTGTACTTCTAATTCATCATCGCCTGTAGCTTGTGACGGGTCCTTGTCTCACATGAAACTTGTAGTGGATAGGTTGGATCTGTTGCAGAATCACTTTCAATCCTGCACATCCATAATATCATCTAACACTGCTGCCTTTTCTAATTTGAAAAATCTTATTTCCAAATTTGATTTATCATTCAGCAAGAACAATAATAGGCATGTTACCGTCACAGATATTTATACCTGTACGGATTTAACCCCCAAAGCCTTCCAATGGGAACCTTCAATTATTTATTAAGGATAATCTCAATAATGGTTGTACTGGTGCTGGTGATAGAGCAAATATTATTAGCGATAGTAAAAAAAACTAAAAAAACTAAAAAAAATAATAATGATAATAATATTATAAGTAGTAAGGGTATCGCGAAGAATCGCAATACTTATAGGAACACTGACTTTAGCCCGAAAACCTCCAATATTCCCAATATAAATGTTTCAAATAAGAAGAGAACATACAAGTATATGAAAAATAGTAAAACCAATATAAATAATAATAAAAAAACATAGCAGTAATAACAAAAGTTTCATTGGTATGAACACCAATGGTAGTGCTGATAAGACTACCAGCCGCTCTGCTACTGCTTCCCCTGATATACCCATTCTTCTTCACATCGTACCCCCTCCAAAATCTATCTTTGTTTCCAGTTTCCTTCCGACAACAACATCTACGGATATACTAAATTACACAGTCTTTGCTACCTACTGATTTTTCAAGCATAAATACTAGGGCTGTTAAAATTAGTAAACTTAACAGTAATGTCTCATCCTTTAAACTTCTGGTCCCTGATAATGTTTTCTCTCAGGTAATTTCGCCATCCTTTTGGCCCGACAAAACTCTCGTTAAAGAGTTTATTCCTAGAGAACATTCTAGTCGTCGACCTTCATCTGCTGGTACTCAAGTCAAAAAAAATCCAACAACAAATCTAATAAATTCAAAAAACTAAAACGCTTGTTCCTTTACTACCAACGCTACCATAACGTGAGGGGACTGCGATCTAAATTGAGTAAAGTTTTTCTAATTGGACAAGCACTTTCTTACGACATTTTTGCATTGACGGAGACGTGGTTAAATCCTAGTTTTATGACACCGAGATTTTCACCTCGGATTTTCAAGTATTTCGCAAAGGTACACTAGTGTTGAACAGCATAGTCGCTTCGGGGTTGGTGTGCTTATTGCAGTTCGATCTGTGTTGGACAGTTCGTGTTTTGTCATTCCGAACACCGAACTGTTAGAATTGGTTTGTGTTAAAATCCTCTTTCACCATGAAACCATTTATATTTTAAATTGCTATTTGCCACCTTCTTGTGCAATTGAATACTACCAACTCTTGGTCCATGCTGTTGATTTCATTACCGACTCCATGCTGCCCAATGATACCCTATTGATTTTAGACGATTTCAATCTACCCCACATGGGCGCAGTCGGATGACGAAGTTCACCATATTGCTTCCAATATTTCTTTCTTGCAAGAATCGCTTATTATTGACAGCTTTACAGCATGTGACTTACAACAGATCAGTGGTATTAAGAATAGTTTGGGTAGATTATTGGACTTGGTCTTCTGTTCCAACTCTGGCAACTGCCTGGTCAAACCAGCCGAAGCTAGTTTTTCTGACATTGACCATTACTATCCGCCATTGGAATTATCATTCGCCTATGACATGACTATTGACAAGGTATGTTCTGACGAAGTCCGTTAATTTAACTTCCGTAAGGCTGATTTCAACTTACTAAACTATTTGCTTCGTGGCATTGGCTTTAATGATATTATTAATGACCATGACATAAATGTTGCCATTTGGAAGTTTTATTCCGCGTTATTTGGGTGTTTCGTTTTGTCAGTACCATATTGTACACAAAAAAATCTTACTTCATCTCCCCCTTGGTATACCAATAAACGCAGAGGTTTGCGGGATCAGCGGAATAAAGCATGGCTGAAGTATCTGAATTCTAGTAATGTTTCCGGTCATAACGAGTATTTATCATTGCTGGAAGAATCCGATGTTTACTGGAAATTGAGTATAACTCATACTTATCTAAAATGCATGATACTCTGCTTGTAGATCCGAAGCAGTTCTGGAAATTTGTGAATTGCAAACGTAAAACTGATGGATATACTTCTACTATGAAGTATTTGGGTAGCTCGACAAATGATGCCCGAACAATTTCTAATCTGTTCGCCTCATTTTTTGGGCAAGCTGTTTCTGGTAGCAATTTTACACCAGTTGATGACTACTTTAGTTATTTAGGTGATTATCCATGTACCACTCTTATTTCAATTAGTATTGATGCCGAGACGGTTCTTAATCAGATCCAATTGCTAAAGGATGACTTTACCTCTGGTCCTGACGGTTTGCCTGCTATAGTTTTAAAGAAATGTTCCCATATTTTATCGGTACCGCTTGCTACCCTTTCTTAAAAAATCATTGTCCTCGGGTGTATTTCCAATCGCTTGGAAAGATTCCTTTATTATCCCGGTTCACAAAAAAGGTTCTAAAGCTGACATTTGTAATTACAGGCCCATAGCTAAATTATCTTGCACGCCTAAACTTTTTGAAAGTATTGTCTATAAATCGTTTTACTTTCACTGCAAACCATTTATATCCCCGAAACAACATGGATTTCTTAAAGCTAAGTCAACGACTACTAATCTGACCGCGTTTGTCTCTACCGCCATCAACTCGATGGAGCAAGGCAAACAATTGGATGCAATTGCTACTGATTTCAGTCAAGCTTTTGACAAGTTGTTTCACAGTATCATTTTACTAAAATTACGACTTCTAGGTTTTCCTCCCCCTTTTATAAAGTGTGTAAATTCCTACCTTTCTGGTAGACACTATCGGGTTCTTTTCCGTGCGATCGAGTCTGATCCTTTTACTGTACATTCTGGAGTCCCTCAAGGTAGTCATCTGGGACCTAACTTATTCATCATCTCTATTAACGATGTTACGTCTATTATCAAGCGTTCGGAGATTACAATTTATGCTGACGACATGAAAATTTCCAAAGTAATCTCCTCTTTACAGGATTGTCACTTGCTGATCACAGGCTGATCTTGATAAATTTACTCTATGGTGTACAAAAAATGACTTGTCACTTAATATTAACAAGTGTCAAACAATAACATTTACGCGAAAACGTAGCAAAGTCTTATTTGATTACACTTTTTTGGGGAACTCTATTTCAAGAGTTGATTTTAATAGAGATTTAGGTGTCATATGTGATAATGAGCTTAATTTTCGTTGTCATATTGACACAATTATTAACAAAGCCTCGTCAATGCTGGGGTTTATAAAACGATGGTCTAAAGAGTTCTCTGACCCATATATCACTAAATCTCTATACATTACCTTTGTAAGACCGGTGCTTGAATACGCCAGTCAAGTTTGGTCTCCGTACCATAAAGTGCACATTGGGAGAATTAAAGCGATTCAGCGTAGATTTGTTCGCTTTGTTCTTAGAGGTCTTCCTTGGAGCAATGCTAGCAATCTCCCTCCTTACAGTGATCGTTTAAAGTTGATTAATCTTCAGACTTTGCAGAAACGGCGCGAGGTAACTGACATAGTCTTCATTCATCAAATTCTGCTTAGTGCCATTGAGTCATCGAGCCTTCTCCAACGCATAACATTTAAAGTTAACGCGCACTCACTAAGAAGTGTAAGCTTATTCATGATCGACTGTCATCATACTGACTATGGAAGGTGTGAACCAGTTGCTCGAATGTTACGGAGTGTGAGCAATAACTCTGCACACTTTGACTTCTCGTTAAGTAAGGAGCAACTGAAGAGTCAGCAGAGTCAGTGACCACTGACTCTGCTGTATCATCGGATATGTAACTTCTCCGGGTTATCTTTTTGTTGTTCTATTGGTTGTTGCCCACATATATTTTTGTTATTGAATACGGTGAGACTAACACAATAGTTATATGTATTATTTTATGCTTATGTGGGTGTATGGGTGGTGGATTTATGGTTTTGGGTTGATGGTGGCGGTTGATGATGGTTTTCTTTTCTTCCCCTTCCACTAATTTACCTCTCTGCCGCACTAATATTCCTTAAACCCCTCTTCCCTTCCCGGTACTAATGATGAGATGATAGCATATACATTCGATTTATCGTTTATTCGATATTATTATTAATGATATTGCTGGCTTGTAATAAGCAATCTGAAGTGTTAAATCTGGCACAACGTTGGGCAGTCTCGTAGAAAATTTCTGGAATATTGAAGAGATTCCCATTAGTTATTCCAAATGGAATACTAAACAACAAAATTGTGAAACTCTGTATTTTGAATCAATTCAGCACCAGATTGATGGTCTTTTAATGGTCAAGCCGGTCAAATCTTCATAATATTCCTCTGAAGATGCAATATGCGTCATTTCTTCAAGAATACTTGTCCTTAGATCATATGGAGCTTTTATCTACTGAAGAAATGCCAAATCGGTATTATATATTTCATCAATGTGTAATTCGTTTAGACCATGCCAACCATTTCAGCAGGCGGGCCAAATTTAAGAAATAATATTTCCTGCCGGGCCACGCAGTAGTTGAGATTGTGGTCAAACGCTTACCTAGTTTAATGTAAAAAAAACAACAAGAAATAGGTATATTTATATTTTTGAAGAAAATAAAACATAACTGAGAATCAAACATATTTATTAGAAAAATTAGAAATATTTAAAAGCTAGCTGGATATTTCTTCTTCTTCTGTTGCCGATCCACTACTGGATGTTAAGCGGTTGCTTTATACACATGTTATTGTATGCTTGTAATGATATTGGCGTACTCTTCTCTGCTTCTTGCACTGTGAACCAATTCTCCTACGGTTCTAATGCCCGTCCAGTTCCGAATATTTCTAAGCCACGACATTTGTTTTCTTCCTATATTCCTCTTTCCTTCGATTTTTCCTTCAATAATTAATTGGAGTAGCTCGTATTTCCGGCCTCATATTATGTGACCAAAGTAACTCACTCTTCTGCTCTTGACAGTTAGTGGTAATTCTCTATTTATGTTTAGTCTTCTGAGAATTTTTAGGTTTGTAACTCTGTCTGTGTATCGAATTTTTAGTATTCTTCGATAACACCACATTTGAAACGTTTCTAATTTGTTTAAAGTCGTCATTTTCAGCGTCCATGCTTCTACTCCATATAATAGTACAGACCAAACATAACCTTTAGGTGCCTTAATCGGAGTTTGATATTTATTTCTCGATTTCAAAGTACATTTTTATATTTCATGAAGGAGCTTCTTGCCATTTCAATTCTAGATTTCACTTCTTTATCTGAGGTCCAACTTTCATCGAGATGGCATCCCAAATATTTATAACTAACAACGCGTGTGATAGGTTCGTCGTTTATTGTGATGACACCCTTGTTGTTTGAGTTGTTAAGTCCGCTGACTATCATTAACTTAGTGTTTTTGGTGTTCATATGAAGACCGGAGCGATTGCTATACTCGTTGACTTTGCCAGCTAAATATTACAAATCATCCAAGTTGTCAGTTATAAGAGTTGTGTCATCTGCATATCGAATGTTATTGATGTAGATTCCATTTACTTTAATTCCTTTGTCTATCGAGCTAATAGCCTCTTGGAAAATGTTCTCAGAATACAGGTTGAATAATAGTGGTGACAAAATGCACCCTTATCTAATATCCCTGTTGATTTGGAGGTTACGTGTTATCATGTTGTTGACTTTGATCTCTGCAGTTTGGTTCCAATAGAGATTATTGATGCACTGTATGTTCTTATCATCAAGTTCCATATTTCTGAGGATGTTGATCATTTTGTCGTGTTGTAGTCGACCAAATGCAGAGAAATACATCTTTGTGTACGTCTTTGCAATTTTGCACCAAGGCTTGTATACTGAAAAGAGCTTCTCGTGTTCCCATTCCTTCCTTGAACCCGAATTGTGTATTTCCCATTGCTGATTCGCACTTTTTGTACAACCGACTATGTATGATTTTTACAAAAATCTTTAAAGCGTGGGTCATTAAGCTTATTAGTCTGTATTCACTGCATCTCTTATCGTTGTTCTTCTTTGGGAGGGCAATGAAAGTTGATTTCAACCAGCGAATGGCGTTGCAAATGCACAAAAAAGCACATGATGTTTTTTAAAATCCTGAAATTGGTTTTCAAATTCGAGGTTTAAGTCAGATATCAAAGAAGCGTATTTATCCGTCGCTTCCTGTGTGACGTCTGGTTGCAATGACAATGTAGGAAAGTATTTTGTCCTCAACTGTTGTTCCCATAGACCAAGTTTCTTTTGAAATGTAGAAATTTGATCATACATCTTGTTAATTAATTGATATTTCCCTTGTAGACTAGTATTAACGTCATTTAGATGGCTAGTTATCTCGACTAGAAATGCAAAATCGCAAATCCGCTCTTTGTCTTCAAACTCTGGGTTACTTTTTGACTTGCTTGCAAAGAATTATTGTATTTCTTGCTGCAAATCAAACACTCTTTTCAACATTTTACCACGTGTCAGCCATCTTACTTCTGTATAAAATTTAACGTCATTATAATCTGAGTCCAAGGACTTTAGGAATTCTTGGAACTGACGATGATTCAACCCATTTGACTTAATGAAAATCACTATTTTGACGCCTACTTTCATGACAGGGTCCATTTTGAGGGACTTCGAACATCAATTCTCCTAATGAAGAATGCAATGAAAATTTAGCATTGATGTATTACCGACTTTGGAGGCCTCATTTACAATCGATTTTACTAAACCTTTGTGTTTCCCAACCATTGCTGGGGCACCATCCCTTGTTAAGCCCGATAAGTTGTTAAGTTGTAACGAAAAGCTATTTAATGTCGATGTAACTGCCTCTAGATATTGCCTAGACATGCGCCAATGAGAACCTAAACAGGGGCTACAAAAACCTGCATATTAACATCTTCTCGGACAGCCAAGCTGCACTACAATCTCTGAGTGCAGTCAAGATAACATCTTGCATCGTCCAAGAATGCTTCAACACCCTCAACCAACTAGCTGAGCACAACAGAGTTGTACTCAACTGGATACCGGGACACCTCGGGCTCCCAGGCAATACAATGGCGGACGTACTGGCCAAGATGGGCACCATTAGGAAACCTATCGGGCCGGAACCCATCATTGGTATTCCTAAGAGCACAGCCAAACTCTCCATTAGAGAATGGATTACCGCACAACACAAAATTCAGTGGCAAAATGAGTCCCTACGACAATCCAAAATTTTCATAACGGAACCAGGCCTTGTCAGGGACTCGCTACTGAAGTTGGACCGTAATAAAATCAGAGTGCTGGTGGGCGCCCTCACGGGACATTGCCCCCGCAAGCATTTACATACCATAGGTATCCTATCTGATCCCACCTGTCGTAAGTGCAAAACCGTTGAGGAAATTTCACTACACGTTATTAGTTTATGTGATGCCTTAACGGGCCTGCGAAAGAAGATCTTCGGAAAACCATTCCTGACCATGTCGGATGTCCGGAATCTGAAGATGGAATCTTTAATCGATTACCTGAAGAAAACAGAACTGTTTCCAGAGTTGGGACAAGCTACCACTCCGTAAACGGTATACAGGTAATTAATCTTTTTCCCACAGGTTTTCTTAGAAAACTTGTGCGATCCCAGGACATATGTCCAGATTCTCCCGAGGGTACAATGGGCCGAAAGGCCTAAGTACGGGGTGCTTTGGCACCCACCTCCTCTTAAAAAAAAAAAAAAAAAAAAAAAAAACTGCCTCTAACAAATCTCGTGACTTAGTAGTGTCCTTAAGTGGATACAGGGCCGCTAATTCTTCTGTCCTTTTAAAATGGACGTCAACACCCCTGATAAAAACTGCGAATTGGGCAGTATCTGCCATATCTGTGCTTTCATCCAATGCTAGAGCATAAAATATAAACTCGGATGCTCGACTTTTCAAATTATCTTCAATATGTTTTCCAATGTCGTCCACCCGCCTAGTAATAGTCTGTCGAGACAGACTTATTTTAAAGAAATCATTCTTTTTTTTTGGACACAGAATTTCAACGACGCGCTCCAAACATTCCTTAACCTTTTCACCATCTAAATATGGCTTCGAGTTTTTTGCTAGTATCATGGCTACTGCATAACTAGCTTTTAAATAACATTTTGATTCTGAACCAGCTCTAGGAAATATCTTTTGTTGTGCAGAATTTTTTTTTTTTAAGTCATTTACTTGGTCTTGCCGAAATTGCCCCGTTGTACTTATCAAACTTATTTGCATGTTTAGTATCGTAGTGCCGTTTGATGTTATACTCTTTCAAAACAGAAACAGATTCGTTGCATATCAAGCATATGGGCTTTGTTTTAATTTCCACCTGTTTTGAAAACTTCTTAATTCTTCTGTGATTCTTCTCTTCTTTGGTCCAACGTCTTTACTAGTTGACGACATGATAGGTCTTCGATTTTAACGGAAAAAAATAATTAATAATTAAGAATTATTTAATTTAAATTACATAAAAAAGGTTTCAGGGTTTACTTAGGTATAGAATCGATATGGTAGGCAGGATACTTAGTTAAAGTAGTTTGAACTATTATTATAAACTAGCTGACCCGGCGAACTTCGTACCGCCTCCGAATCAATAAATGTTGTGTTAACTTATTAGCTGAATTAAATTCAGTTTTTTATTAGGATAAAAAATGAATACTCAAAATTCATTTTGTTCAATAAATGTACAAAAATCAAAATGAAATGTATTTTAATTACATTGAAATGAATGTAATTCACGTGGCAGCACGACATTTGCTTTATTGAAGCGAATCGAAATGATTCACGTAGCATTCCGCACTACTTTCTGTTAACTCATATCGGTTGGGATCATCGGAATTCCTGGAATGAGAACTTCCTCACCTTTCCTTTGCGTCGAAGATTATCACGTTGTTGATCTGTGCGATAAGCTCAACGATTTTTCATTGCCAACTGAGCCGCTTGACGTACTGCCTCTCTTTGTTCTGGTGTTTGTGAAGCACGTAGTCGGCCATACTAACGCGGCGCTCTTGTTCAGCTGCGGATTGATTCGCAATATTCCGAAGTCTAATTGGATTACGGCTTCCTTGTAAAATATTAGATTTCCTGAATCGCAGCATTGTAAATAACACTGGAAAATAAGTCCCACAATTCAAAATTAAGTAATGAAGAAATTATCGATGCGTGCACAATGACAAAGTGAATATCTTCGAAGGCAACTAACCGCTTAAAAATCACGATCGAAAATAGAATTCCACAGATTTACGAACGAATCCGCCTGGAAAATCAAACGCACAGTCCAAATTACCGATTGGAAATATTGAAATATTAATTGTTTTAAAGTGTACTGATATGAATTTTGTGAACTTTTATTGTTTTAATGCCATTTTTTGTTATTTTCGGAAGTTGTGAACTTCCGAAATTAGGTTATGTCACATACAAAATTGTTGAAAAAATTAATTGTTATGATTAATTATAATGTTAAAGTGATATAATTTAAAATCGCAAATTATTTTATCGAGTTTTGATTCAAATATGTGTTGTGAAAGTGGAATTTTACCTAAAATTGTATATCGAAAGTGATGTAGGAATTGTGTATATGAATGTAAAGCAAATTTCTTTGTTTTTTTTTATAAAATTTAAAGACATTATTTTTCTGCTGTCATCTCTTTCTTTTTCAATAAGGAGTTCGATTTCACTTAGAATATTTTTTGACTAAAGAATCTTTCGAAAATTCAGCCATGGAATCGTCGTCTAACGTCTCCAAACGCGCGATTAAATTTTCTAATTTTGAAAATAAATTGCTTTTTAGAGTCGATCCTAAGAAGCATTTGAATTTTGAAAAATTTATTCTACGTTGAGATATAAATATTTCAACATCAAAATTATTGTCCTTTGAGAATGGACATTTCACGCGGGGCAAGTTTCAAAATATATATTGGAAAAAAATGCTTTTCCAGAGGTGAATCTCAAAATCCAATCTCTGGAATTATACTTATCCATTTTGACAACATCCTGTAGGGACTTTGGAAATTTATTTTTCGACACTTCCTTAAAGCAGGCAACAAAGTTAAAATTATCTCACTTTGGCCGCGAAAAATTAAGTTCAAAATAATCCTTATTGTCCAGCACAAATTCATTCAGCTTTTCTTAAAAACTCTTGAAATTTATATTGTCTTTTTACCTTTGGAAATGCTTTTTACGTTCGACATTTCCAAATATCACAGGCAAGAGAAAATTTTCAATTTTATTGCTTATTTGCACTATTTTTATTCTAAAAGCATAAGAAATATCACTCTTACCTTGTTATATGTTCGCTCCACTCACGTTAATTTTTTAATTTATTCTACAGAAACAAAATTTCGGCACGAAATGTTAAAAATCTATACACAAATCAATGACGTCATTACTAAAAAAAAACTTGTACAGATGGGCCGTGATTCAGTAGGCATTGGTAAATCATAGTGGCGCCTAAAGGTATGAGAAAACGCGTGGTTTTTGTTTACACAAATTGACTTAAATAAACTCCGATTGTTTTATTTGTTTCATTCTTTCTTTAGTCAGAAATCCATAAGACTATTTATGCTGTCCCTTGCTACAATTATCTTATAGGAAGTACGTTGTAAAATAAAAGATTTGGAGTTTATATGTTACTTCATTCTTTCTAATGAAAAATTTTAATTTTCTTCTCTTTCTTTTATGTGATTTTCTTACTTTTCCACTGCGCGAGGAAACTTCTCGAGACCGAGAAGAACAGTAAAAAAAATTCAACGAAATCAGTCAATTCGTTCTCGAGATATGATCAAAAAAGCCGTTCCATACAAAATGTATGAGAAAATAAATTTTCTTTATCAATTTTTTTTTTCGTGCATTTTTCCGACGTTTTAAGCGTTATTCTGCTATTCGGGGCGGAGACAAATCCAGCAAACCAAAGATCATAAAAATCGGTATAGCCAGAGTTATAAATGGTGTAACTAACACGACTTGGTTTTATATATAAAGATTGTGCACTAAATTCACTACACTTCACGTAATTAATGTTAAAAGAAAGAACGCAATTAGATTCTTCCACAAATTTCTTTGATAAAGAAAATCTGAAAGTGCGAGTGAAACAGAACCGAAAAATAATTTCACCATTTCCAGGAATTAGAAGTGATTTTGTGAAAAACGAGTGGCGATAATAGAATGAAACTACAGAATAACTTGGAACTTTGTCAAGCTAGACAGAATGCACAGAAAATACAGGGTTTTTTCAGATTATATAAATAACACTCCATTATTTATTCTTCAGGTGTTAATAAAATATATAAAATATATAAACGAAAAAGTTATTAAATTTTTAAACTCCATGGTGTATTTTGGCCCACCCTGTACATATCAGAAGTTAAAGTCTCATATTAAATTGTATCAACACCTAGCGTCGGACAAAAAACTAAGTAACCAAATAGCGGGATATTTGAAATAGCTAAAATCTATGCATTTTTCCGGAAATCCAAACCAATGAATTTTTCCAAAAATACGAGATATTTCAAATTTCTCTTAGCTATAATTTAAAAATATATGATACGAATGACTCATGATGTAATGTTCTTTTAGTTATATGTACAATAAAGTTAACATTTATGTTGTTTTGACCGAGCTGTGCGGGCCGCATGCAAAGATCATCCGCGGGAGTTATTTCGTTCAAAAAAAAATTACTTATGGAACTATGTCAGCACCTTTCTGGGGAACAAGATGTTTGAATTATTTAGCTGATAAATTTGCAAGTAAATATCCTGCGGGCTCAAAAATTATTAAAGAATCGTTTTACGTGGATCTCATCGCTGGAGCAGATAGTTTAAGTATGGTTTTCTAAAAATTCGGAATGAGGTCACAAACATTCTACAATCTTCTAAATTATTACTTTATAAATGGTACTCTAATGACTACTCTATTTTAGAGAAAACTCCAGAAGAAGATCGTGAAAAGCTATTAAGATCAATGATTCGGATATCATCAAGACATTTGGACTTCAGATTACATTAGATTCAATTACCAAAGAACTTCTTTCAAATCGTCAGTACGACCAAAAGATCTGTACTATCAGATTTAGCACGTCTGTTTGAACTTCTAGGATTAAGAAATCCTGTCGTTGTATCGATACAACAAGACTAGCTACAAAACAAACCTGTATTATTATGATGTCGATTTTACTAATGAAAACAATTGCCTTCCACTATATTAACAGCGCATTTTTCTTCAATTACCAAAGGTGTAGTGTCATTAACGTTGAAAACGCATAATTCAAAACTAGATTTTGAAGCCCAGCTTAAGCTTAAGATTATATGCTCAAGCTCAGCTTTTTTATTTTTACATTTCACAGTACAGGCTTAAATGTAAAAGTTAAAATTTTTTGGCGGTATGCGGCAACTCAGATATGAGAAGCGAATATTTTTTAGTAAAGTACGCTGGGAAAGACACCTCAATGAGAAAAGATATTCAGTAAAAAAGGGCAAGAAAATAAAACGTCGTATTTTTCATTCCGCTGCGAGGCAAAAACTAAAATTCAAAAATTTTATTAGCTTAATTAAAAATATAACTATAATTTTAATGATGTTTTAAAAAATAATCTATATAAATAAAATCGTATCTGTACGTTTGTACAAAATCGATAATCTCCGAAAATTCTTGATCAATTCACTTGAAATTTTTATAGAATGTTCCTTAGGAATATGAGGTGGTTCTTACATACTTTTTATTTACCTATGTGCACCTGTGAGTTTTAAAAAATCATTTAAAAAAATTAATCACTAATACAAAGGCATAAGCATGTCTAAAGTCAAAAACTTCAAGCGAGAAAACGTGATTACTCTTACTCACACGCACATACATCAATATAGTATAATACGAAATCATAAGCTTACATTATAAAAAATAAAGATGGGCGTAGTGGCAGCGTTAAAAATATTAATTGGGAGGGGCAACACTGTAAATGGGCTTAATGCTCATGTATTCTGGAACATCACAATTGCGAAAAATGTTTGCGTTATTTATTCCAAAAAACAAGTTTCTCTTAAGCGTACAAAATTAGATTATTCGCTTTAAATCCTCTTTATTGAAATGTAACGAGCAAATTATATCTCTACTAAATAGCGTAAAATTTTGTAAGCCCATAGCCGAAACCCATTTCATTTCTCTTTTTTGGAAAGCTTAAAGCCAAAAATAGGTATTTATAATTGACAGGGCTGAATTTTCAAAATCTTCGGCGAATTTTAAGAATTGCGCCCATTTTCACCAAAAAATTAATGTCACTGCTAGTTTTAATTTAAAAAAAAAAAAACGAGGGGTATTGGGCTACGATCTAGATTCAAAGTTGATTCAAAGAAACGAATTTTTTACTAATTTATGAATTAACATCATTTCTGTTTGATTAATTATAATTAAATAAAGCCTATAAAAACATTTTTTTTATACAGCAATAATGAAAATTCGCCTATTTTAGTACAAAATATATCAAACTTACGTGTGAAAGGAAAATTTTCCCCTCCGAAAATTATAATACGAGCTAAAAAAGATATCGTAAAAAAAGGGTTTATGACAAAAATCAAGTTTTTTAAACATACGAAATTAAATTTTAAAATTATAATCTACTCTCTACTAATCGGCGTAAAATTTTGAAAACCCAAAGCTGAAAGAAATTTAATACGTAGAGCCTCATTTTTTGGAAACCCTAAAACCAAAAAAGGCATTTAAAAATGAAAATCCTGAATTTAACAAAATCTTAGATGAAACCTCCAGTTTTTGACGATTTACAATTCAAAAGCTCTTACTTCTTGGCCAATCGCCGGTGGATAGTCATTACATTACAGCAAGTGTTTTCAAACAGAAGCTGAAATCGCTGATGGAATTCATGGAATAACATGAAGTGTTTGGGTTAGTGCGCTGCTGGATGTTCAGTGGAATGGCAAAAGAGGGGATTCCCAAATTCCCAAACGTACATATTTTAATCTGGATCTATAACAAAATCACTTCAAACGAAATCGACGATGTAATATGCGCTGAAATACCGATGTCAATAAGGATTTGCATGAAGTTGTGACGAACAATATGAAACATTCACCTTGCGGTACGCTGAATCCAAATTCACCATGCATGATAGTATCCAACACTGTTACAGGAAACGATGGATATCCTCTATACAGAAGAAGATCAGCAGAAGATGGCGGTAAATTATTATATTAAATTAAATATTATATGAAACTACGATATGCAAACTCTACACCGGGCATCCCAGTCAAGATGAATGCTTCTTTCTTCGCACGCTGTTGATAAATGTGGCCGGTCCAACGCCTTTCCACCAATTGAGAATTGTGAACGGTGTTACACATGCCACTTTCCGGAGCGCATGTCAAGCTCTGAATTTATTGCAGAACAACCGACACTGGGATGTATGCATTAATGACGAGTGCAACACGTCACATTCACATCAAATTTGTGCATTGTATGCAATTATATTGACCGCCTGCTCTCCTTCATCTGCAACAGAGTTATAGAAGAAATTATTTTCCGTCGAATATGCAAGGAAAATTCAAATATGAACATGGATTTCACAGCAGAAATCTACAACGAAGTGTTGATAATGATTGAAGATTTGTGCTTAGAAATCGCGAACAAAGTTCTCAATCAATTGGGGATGCCATCACCGAATCGATCTGCTGCTGCTTTGTTCGATGTAGAATTGGGTCGTGAACAAAATTGCAACACGGGTGATCTTTAGTCCTATGTGCAATTAAATATTCCTAAGTTAACATTTGAGCAAAAGGGCATTTACGATCAAATAATGCAAACTGTCAATAACGGAGTTAGAGAAATATTCTTTTTAGATGCGCCAAGAGGAACTGGTAAAACGTTCCTAATTAGATTGATTCTGGCCACAATTCGATCCCAAAATGACATAATCTTAGTTCTTATGGCATTCGGAATAGCTGCCACATTGCTACCAGATGGAAGAACGGCTCATTCCGCTTTGACATTGCCATTAAACATTCAAATCATTGAAAATCCCACATGCAACATTTCCAAAGCAACCGGCATTGGAAAAGTATTGCAGAAATGCAAACTTATTGTTTGGAATGAATGCACAGTGGCGCACAAAAAATTCCTCGAGGCCCTTGATCGATCATTGCAAGACTTACGTGCGAATATTAGACCATTTGGGAACGCATTAATATTGCTTGCAGGAGATTTCAGGCAAACATTAACTGTAATTCCTCGATCGACATCAGCGGATGAAATAAATGCTTGCCTGAAATACTCTACTTTGCGGCGACGTATAAAGACGTTAAAATTGACTACAAATATGCGACTACAGCTGCAAAGCGATCGGTCAGCAGAGATATTCTCAAATCAATTGCTGGAAATTAGGAACGGAAAGGTGCCGGTTGATCTGACGTCAGGACGAATTTCATTACCTCATAACTTCTGCAATTTAGTGACGTCAAAAGAAGAATTGGTTAAAAAAGTATTTCCCAATATTCAAACCAATTGCAAGAATCACGATTGGCTAAGTGAACAAACCATTCTTGCGGCCAAGAACAAAGACGTCTACGAACTTAACAATATAATTCAATCTAACATTCAAAGCAAGTTGGTCACATACAAGTCCGTCGACACTGTTGTAGAAGCAGATGAAGCGATTAATTATCCAACAGAATTTTTGAATTCACTCGATCCAATTATCATGTTGCGAAATATCAACCAGCCAAAGCTTTGCAACGGCACGCGGCTTGCAATAAAAAAATTAATGAGCAACATCGTAGAAGCAGCAATCTTGACAGGACCTTTTAAATGTGATGATGTGCTCATTCCTCGTATTTCTATGATTCCAACGGATATGCCATTCCAATTTAAGAGATTGCAATTCCCGATTCGATTGGCGTTTGCAATCACCATCAACAAGGCTCAGGGCCAATCTTTAAAATTGTGCGGTTTAGATCTAGACACGGATTGCTTCTCACATGGACAATTATATGTTGCGTGTTCTAGAGTCGGCAAACCAGAAAATCTCTATATCTGCACAGAAAATGGAACAACAAAAAATGTTGTATAACCACATGCATTGTGAAATTAAATATACGAGAAACGTGCGCTTTTTCTTTTCTTTTCCATTTAACCAGACTGAGCCACAGCAACGCGTGGCCGGGTACAGCTAGTAAATAATAAATATTTTCAATGTAAATAAAAAATAAAAACTTGTAAAATTTCTTATTCTTATTGTGTCTGAAAATTAACAACAATAAGAACATATGCAGAAGAATCAATACAAGTCAGTACAGAAACAACAACAATAACAATAGTGGCAGTTAGAACATGGAACCGTCAACAATGGGATAATCACGTACCATTTTAATTATACTTTATTTAAAAACTTTTATTTTAAATTAAAATTTTTTTATGCACAAAGTATTATATATTTAGTATATGTTAATTCACTATAAGAACTTGTTTTTCTCATAAAAATGTTTGCAAACATGGATTGAAACACATCGGTCCACATTTCTTTTTCCCTTCTCTACATTTATTTTACAATCACTGGTCACGAATAGTGTGCTTTACCGAAAAATAATAAATACAAATTTCTTTTTTATAAATTGTACTTATTGATTATTAACATGACCAACAATCATTCTGAAACAAATCCTCTACCAGAGTGCGAAACAAACGTACACGGAATTTCTGTAATACCACCTCCCTTTAATCGTGATGACACAGAAATTTGGTTCACCCAAATAGAAGCACAATTTGAAATAGGGGGAATTACATCAGATAGCCGTTTAATAAAAACACTCCACGCCGAAAGGGTAAAGGAGGTTCACGACAAATTATTAAACAAACCAACATCGGATAAATATACGGATTTAAAAAAGACAATCATCGATAGATTAGGAGATCGATAGGTTGTTAAAGGGTTTACAGTTAGGCGACAGAAATCCGTCAAAGATGCTAAGGAAAATGCAAACTCTAGTTACTGGGCAAATCGAAGACACAATACTACAAATACTCTGGTTGCAACGTTTACCTGCCAACATACAAGAAATTTTGTCAAGTATCGAGGATACCAGTCTCGATAAATTGACAACCGTTGTGGATAAGATTACTGAAGTCAATCAAGTCGCAAATATAAGTACTCTAGAAGGTAAACCACTGTTAAATCATGTTGATCAAACCTCTATTGAATTATCAGCTTTACGAGAACAAAGTAATACACTGTCACGGAAAATCGAAACGATGAATGTAAGTAATGGTTTAAATAGGACAAAATCAAGAGAACGTTCGCGCTCTAGATCTACTTCGCGCAAAACAAAATACAGTACATGTTGATATCATTACAAATTCAAGTCTTATGCACGTAAATGCATTAAACCTTGCGTTTTCGAGCAATCAACAAACAAAACTAAGCAAAAAAACTAAAACCGGCTACGCTGTTGGCGACCAGCGACTCCAGCCAACATAGCTGTCGCCTCATACTCTTAGACCCCCTATCTAAATCACTATATTTGATAGACACTGGAGCCGATATTTCTGTAGTGAGATAAGGGAACTACGAGTGATTTTAAGCTATTCGCTATTCGAACTCAACTGCAATTGATAAGTTTGGTCAAAAAACCATTAATCTTGGCGTAGACGCTTTCTGTGGCGTTTCACTATTGTCAACGTAGATAAACCAATTATTGGAGCTTATTTCTTAAACCATTTCGGATTAATTGTCGACATCAAAAGGAAAAAATTAATTGATCCTATTACCAAACTCGAAATCATAACGAAACTGGTAAAAGGAACTTCCTACCTTTTGACAACTATTTATTCTTCTTTAGATCCGCAAATTTTCTGACAACTTCAAAAATTCAAAAAGATCACCATTGAAGGACCAATATTAAATTTTCCCAAACACAATGTCACCCACTCTATAATAACCAAAGGCCAGCCGTGCGTTGCGAGAGTTAGGCGTTTAAATGTAGATAAATTTAAGGTTGCCAAAGAAGCTTTTACTATTATGCTTGAACAGGGAATCTGTCGACCATCTCAAAGTAATTGGTCTAGCCCACTTCACCTGACAATGAAAAAGAATGGGGAATGATATCCATGCGGCGATTATCGCGATCTTAACTTCATCACGAAGCCTGACCGATATTCCATTCCTTACATCACCGATTTTGCACATCAACTCGATGGCTGTATGGTATTCACATCATTAGATCTGGTACGGGCTTATCGCCAAATACCCATTAGCGAAGAGGACATCCCAAAAACCGCAATCTGCACCCCTTTCGGTTTATTCGAATTCACAAGAATGACGTTTGGTTTACGAAACGCCGCGCGAACATTCCAACGCCTCATGCGTTCAGTCTTGCGTGGGTTAAACTTTACCTTCTGATATATTGATGACGTATTAATTGCTTCCAAAACTCTAACCGAACACTGAACGCATATCGAAATCGCCTTAAAGAGGCTGGTTTAGTGATTAATGTGAACAAATGCACCTTTGCCGTTCCCAAAATCACTTTCCTTGGTCAAGATATTTCTGCGTGCGGTATCAAACCATCCAAAACAAGAATTGAAGTTATCGCCAATTTCAAACAACCTGAAATCGTGAAAGAATTGAGATGTTATTTAGGAATGATAAAATTTTATCGAATTTATATTTCACACGCAGCTGCGGAACAAGTGGTGTTAAACGCCTATTTAAAGATAAGTAAAAAAATGACAAACGCAAAATAGACTGGACCGAAGACTCGTTAAAGGCATTTGAAAAAAAGATTATGTGAAGCTACACATCTTGCTTACCTATCTTTTAACGCAACTCTAGCTGTTATGGTGGACGCATCAGATATCGCAGTTGGAGCCGTGGTCCAACAACTTATTTCTAATGCATAGCAACCGTTAAGTTTTTTCTCATTAAAACTAACGGAAACTCAACAACGTTACAGTGCATATGTCAGAGAACTGTTGGCAGCATATTAAGCCATCAAACACTTCAAACACTGGTTGGAAGGTAAATCTTCCACCTTATACAGGGACCACAAGCCACTCACATACGCACTACGTCAAAACTTAGATAAAGCTTCTCCTCGACAACGTCGTCATACAGATCTAATCGCCAAATATACTACAGACATCCAGCACATTTCAGGCAAAGAAAATATCGTCGCTGACACTCTTTCTAGATTGGGTCAGCTGTCAATTCCAGAAAGTATTAACTTTGAAAAAATGGCTGAGGCAAAAAAGGAAGACAGCGAATTAGAAAATTCTCTTCGGTCAAACCCTAAATTTCAATTTCAGTTGTTACCCATCGTTGGCTCTAGATTAGATTAGATTAATTTTAGGGTGTTGGCTCTAACAAAATGCTAACTTGTGATATGTCAACTGGAAGGGCAAGACCTTACATGCCCAAAAGCTTTAGGAAAATAGTTTTCAGCAGTGTCCACCACTTGTCACTTCCAAGCATTCGCACAACTTCCAAAGAAATCTCTAAAAACTTCATTTGGGCAAACATAAACAAAGAAACTAGAGACTGGACAAAACGTGTATGGCATGTCAGAAATCAAAAATTGGGAAACATGTAAACAGTCCAATAGGTAACTTCCAAACAGCCACAAATCGTTTCGATAATATTCATTTGGATATAATCGGTCCGTTACGTCCGTCGAAAGACCCAAAATACTGCTTAACATTAATCGACAGATTTACTAAGTGACCCGAAGCTATCCCATTAACTGACATAAAAAGCGAGACAGTAGCAGCCGCCATCTACAAATATTGGATTTGTCGTTTTGGAGTACCATAACCACAGATCGCGGTGTGCAATTCGCGTCAGAATTGTTTGCTGAAATGTCAAAACTTTTTGGCTTTACGCGGACTCGTACGACTGCGTACAATCCGGCATGCAAAGGGATGATTGAAAGGTGGCACCGAAGTTTAAAAGCTGCTATTATGTGCGCAGGCAATATCCAATGGATACTATACACTACTATACACTACTATACACTACTATACACTATACACTGTACTTCTGAGGTTGAGAACTGCCTTTCGCGAAGACTTTAAGGCAATGCCAGCTGAATTAGTTTATGGTACCAATTTACGACTGCTAGGGATTTTTCCAAAACACGAACAATCCCCTGCACCAATCCGAATTTGTTCAACAACTAAAAAAACACTTTAATTTAGTTCACCCTATCCAAGCGTCAAGACACTCCAAAGATAAAATTTTTATTTACAAGGAGTTAAAAGATTGTTCCCACGTCTTCATACGAACAGACGCTTTACGACCGGCACTAAACCTCCTTATGAGGGATTATTCGCAGTATTGCGTCGAAATGACAAGTTTTTTTACTATATAAAGGAAAGGTAAAGAATCAACCGTTTCAAACAACAGAGTGAAACCCTGTTTTTTCGAAGCTAGTGATCAAAACACATCATTTACTACTTCAATCCCGTACGTAAAACTAGAGAAATCTTAAAGGTAAAGAAGATTAGGAACTACTTATTGATCGACAATAACGACATCAACACCAAAGGTAAAAATTTCGAATTTTCATAAAATAAACTTCAATTAAATTTAAATAATTCAAAATTCAAATACATAAAATGGGAGGAAGAAATAAAAGGAGTGCAAATTTCACGACCAAACAAAAAACATCTCTCTTAAAAAAAAAAAAAATATATCACAGAATGTAAGAGAACAGATTGGACGAGAATGGAACATAAGTTTAAAAGTTGAAACACGATTGAAAGTGAGTTTAATACCTAAAGAGCTGTCCAAACGCACAGTTTTTTACTCAGTTTTGCCTGCGCAAATCTTATTTGCGAGTAAAAAACTGTGCGTTTTGCCTGCGCAAATCTTATTTGCGAGTAAAAAACTGTGCGTTTGGACGGCTCTTAAAGGGGAATGAAAGTCAGTGTCATCCCAAATATTAAAATGGTTTGGTCGATCCCTTAATATTTTCAGTCGTCTATCTTAGTCTTTTTATAGCCCGATGTGTTTTTTTGTGACCGATAGCCCCATTTATATTAAATCTGCATTTAAACCTGACATGATAAACACCCGGCCACGCGGTGCTGTGGCTCAGTCTGGTTAAATGGAAAAGAGAAAGCGCACGTTTCTAATATATTTAATTTCACAATGTTTGCTGATATACACTATTTTGTGTTGTTCCATCCTCTGTGTAGATATAGAGATTGTCTGGTTTGCCGACTCTAGAACACGCAAAATATAATTGTGCATGTGAGTAGTAATCCGTGTCTAGATCTAAGTCGCACAATTCTAAAGATTG
Organism: Xylophagus ater; assembly: GCA_963422695.1. Classification (NCBI taxonomy): domain Eukaryota; kingdom Metazoa; phylum Arthropoda; class Insecta; order Diptera; family Xylophagidae; genus Xylophagus; species Xylophagus ater. Next base: position 20,828,967 of record OY730479.1, read on the forward strand.
GTCCTGAGCTTTGTTAATGGTAATTGCAAACTCCAATCGAATTAGGAATTGTAATCTCTTAAATTGAAATGACATTCCCGTTGGAATCATATGAATGTGAGGAATAAGGACATCTTCACCCTTGAAATGTCTGTGGTGGCAGATCGAGTGAATTGAAGATGAATAATTAACCGCTTCAACTGCTTCCACAACAGCGTCGACGGACTTGTATATTATTGCCTCGCTTTGAATGTTAGACTGAATAATATTGTTAATTTCGTAGACATCTTTATTCTTGACCGCAAGAATAGATCACTCACTCAACCAAGCGTGATTCTTGTAATTGGGTTGGATATTCGGAAAGTATTTTTTCAAACAATTCTTCTTTTGACGTTACTAAATTGCGTTTTGAGGCAATGAAATTCGTCCTGAGGTCAGATCAACCGGCACCTTTCCGTTCCCAATTGCTAGCAATTGATGTGAGAATATCTCAGCTAATCGGCCGTTTTGCAGTTGGAGACGCATATTTGTTGTTAATTTATACGTATTTACGTGCGGTCATAAAGTAGAGTGTTTCAGGCAAGCATTTTTTTCATCCGCTGATGTCGATCGAGGAATTACAGTTAATGTTTGCATGAAATTTCCTGCAAACAATGTTAATGCGTTCCCAAATGGTCTGATGTTTCCAGACAAATATTGCAATGACCGATCAAGAGCCTCGAGCAATTTTTTGTGCGCCATTATGCATTCATCCTAAACAATAGGTTTTCATTTCTAAAAAACTTTTCCCATGCCGAACGCTTTGGAAATGTTGCATGTGGGAGTTTCAGTGGATTGCATGTCCAATGATCATTTCAAAGCGGAATGAGCTATTCTTCCACCTGGTAGCAATTTCGCAGCTGTTCCGAACGATGCAAGAGTTAAGGCTATGCCATTTTGGGATCGCATTGCTGCCAGAATCAATCAAATTAGGAACGTTTTACCGGTTCCTCCTTGCGCACCTAAGAAGATTTTTCCAACCATGTTAGTGACAGTTTGCATTATTTGATCGTAAATGCCTTTTTGCTCAAACGTTAGGCTAGGGATATTTGATTGCACATACGGCAAAATATTACTCGTATTCTAATTTTGTTCAGGACGCAATTCTACATCGAACGAAGCAACAGCAGATTGATTCGGTGCTGGTATCTTCAATTGATCGAGAGCTTTGCTCGGCGGTGGATTCAGGGCTATTTGCGCATTTGTAGCTGTGAAATAAACGCGTTGTTCATTTTCTAGATGTAGTGCTAAGTGAACCACAGCCGGACTTCTTTCATGTATGGGAAATGAAAGAATTTGCCATACAGCTTCATTGCTGATTTGCTGATTCTGATTTTCGCTGACGTCTTTCAGTCACTCTCAGCCTGTCGCGTTCATTCTGTTGGGAACGAAGCAGATCTGAAACCGCAAAACGCGATCGCCGGGCTCGCTACGGTGCATTCTAAAGTCTGGCTGCACGTCGCCCTGCTGCTTCCTCAGCACGTATTTGAGTCATTCTTTGTCCGTTTTGTTCATTCGCTAATCCCCGTTCTTTCTCAGTTTGATCTGCGACACTGCTTCCGTTATGCGAGGACGACGACCTAAGTTTTGTCTTCTGCGAAGCAGACGAACTAAAACAGATTGCAGTGATTCCAACGATGCTACGAAAAAGGAAGAAAAATTTTTTGTTTTCCAATGATGCTACGAAAACACGAAGAAGAAGAAATGTTACTTTCCAACGATGCTAGGAAAAACGAAGAAAAATCGTTGTTTTCCAACGACGGTATCAAAAACAATGAAAGTAAATAAAAAGTGTTAGGGCCACTGAGTCTCATGATTTTTCAGGTCATAAGAGCTTACCAGCGTTGTCACTGTCAAAGAAAATTCTTTGAGTGTCAAATTCTCAAAGATCATAATGAAAACGAAGAAATGAAAGAAATTTTCAAATCAATGATGCCAACAAAATCGAAGAAAAAGCGTTAAACGATGAAAAAATGTCTTTTTCCAACGGTGCTGCGAAAAATGAAGAAAAATCGTTATTTTTCAACGACCCTATCAAAGGCAAAGAAAAGAAATAAAGAGCGTTATGGCCACTGAGTCACATAATTTTTCAGGTGATAAGAACTTATCAACATTGTCGCTGTCAAAGAAAATTTTTAGAGTGCCGAATTTCGAACAATGATAATGAAAACGAAGAAATGAAAGGAATTTTCAAATCAACGATGCCAACGAAATTGAAGAAAAAGCGTTAAACAAATAAAAATTGTCTTTTTCCAACAATGGTAATGAAATGAAAAAGAAAAACGTCACGCGACGTTCATAAAAATCACCGTTAGTTTTTTTTTTTTGCACTGATATCACAAAAACCTCCAACAAAGAAAACCGTTAATTCTTTCCAACGAAATGAAAAGGCAAAAAAAGGTTTTTACGCATAAATCTTTTTCACAAAAATCACATTTGTTTTTTTTGCACTGATGATGCGATATTTACTCGTTTCAAGCTAAATGTATATTCTGTGTGGGGACGACATCATTAATATTTAATTAATGTATGGTATATGCGTATGGTATATCGTTTACGGGGTACTTAATGAATATACTTTTTATACTATTTTATGTATACATGATGCTTGGTATATTGTCGATGGAAATGCATGAATTACATGTGTTAGTAATGCATTTTATAAAAGCATTTTTTACATATATAAAAGTATACAAAAAAAGTATACAAAAACCTGCTTATATTCACATAGAATATTGTGTAAAAATTTCAAAGCAATCGGTGAAAAACTTTCGGAAATTAGCGATTAGGAACAAACCAACAGATACGATTTTATTTATGTAGAAGATTGTATTCTCGCACGATACAAAAAGTATAATTATGTAAAAAGTTATTATTATAAATATTGTATTTATTGGCATGATAATCATAAACCTAAAATTTCCTGTTTTTGGCTGGTAGGAATTAATCCACTCTATAAAAAGGATAGGAAATCGAAGATATCGTAACTTCAGTAAAATAATAGTGTGAGAGAATTTGTCGAAAGCTTGACTAAAATCGGTAGCAATTACATCTATTTGTTTGCCCTGCTCCATCGAGTTGATGGCAGTAGAGACAAACTCAGTCAAATTAGTAGTTGTTGATTTAGCTTTAAGGAATCCATGTTGTTTCGGGAATATGAATGGTTTGCAATGAAAGTAAAAGGAGTTATAGACAATACTTTCTAAAAGCTTAGGCGTGCAAGATAACTTCGCTATAGCCCTATAATTGCTAATATCTGCCCTAGAACCCTTTTTATGAACAGTGATGATAAATGAATCTTTCCAAGCATTTGGAAAAACACCCGAAGTTAAAGATTTACGAAAAAGGGACGTAAGCGGTGCAGATAAATTATGGCAGCATTTCTTTGACACTATTGCAGGAAAACCATAATGTCCCGAAGAAAAATCTTCCTTTAGTAGTAAGATTTGATCAAACACCATTCCCTCGTCAATAATAATTGAATCTAGTGTAGATTTCGTATAATTATCCAGATATTTGAAGTAGTCCTCGTCAGGTATGAAATTACAGCCAATAACTGTTTGGCTAAGAAAGGAGACGAAAAGGTTGGTAATAGTTCTGGCATTGTTTGAGGAGATATCCATATATTTCATAGTGGAAGGATATCCATCCGTTTTACGTTTACCATTAATAAATTTCCAGAACTATGTCGGGTCAATAAGTAAATTATCGTGCATCTTAGACAAATATGACTTATATTCCAAAAGTTTAAAAGAAGCGAAATTGCTATTAACCTTATTAATTTTAACACATCTAACTGCCTTTTTAAAGTTACTAAGCAGCAAATATGTCATATACAGTAATACCCCGTGTTACGTACACTCGTTTTACGTACACTCGCACTTACATACATCTCATTTTTGTCCCCATTTGCCCATTATACGTACAATGATTCACACTTACGTACAAGTACATTCTTTTACTTACATTTTACTCATTAAATATAGCATAAAAAAATATAAACGTATGAAATAAAAGTGTAAAACTACATACATAAAAAGAAAAAGAGGGATTTTTCTTTTTATTTATATATTTATTGTTTTAGTTTGTTTTAAACATATTATTCATCAATAAAAGCAGTAGATTCGCTTTACGTACTTTTTGTTTTACGTACACGCTCCGGTCCCAAAGTGTACGTAAGTGCGGGGTATTACTGTAATTTATTACATCCGTCGATGTAGTTGAAGGTGGGAAGCGGGAAACAAAAATCAATTTCGGATGGGGTACAATGTGCAGAATAGGCGAAGGGATAACATCGGTTGGAGATTTGTTATTAGTGTTATTATTGCTAGTATTACTGCTAATACATCTAGTTTTAGTATTACTACTTTTGTAATTATTAACATTAATATTGACTTTAAGGGTACGACTAGTTTTATGTTTTAATTTATTCTTATTTTTACTATTGTCATTCCTTATATTTTTAGTTTTATTATTACTGTCACTAATAATATTGCTATTATTATTACTATTAGCATTATTATCATTGGAACTATTGTTCCTCCTATTATCACTATTAGTTTTCTTATTATTATGATTATTAGTATGATTCTTATTACCGTCAGTAACATTAACGTTTACATTATCAGGGATAAAGTCAATGCAAGTAGAGACGTCAGTTACGTTAACAGGCATTTTAATATTAATATTATTACTGCTAATATACTGAGTTAGCTCAGAGGTTAATTTATTGAATTCTGCATAAGCAGCCACATTAGAGGAAACTAATGATGTGCATGGCTGTATTTCGCCACGTAAAATATCTAACCTATCGACAATAGGACTTTCGTGAAATTGGGGCGAGTCACAATTAATAGGTAATGAATTAATGCTGAACATAAACTCAGAGATATCATTCTCAAGGGTGCTAAGTTTGAATTCAAACTGTGTCGTTTTTTTTATGAGTTTTGAAAGGTCATGCTGCATCATCGAGCAAGCCGAAGAGAGTTTATCGAAGCCGTCAACAAAATTACGCATGTCATCTGTAGTTTCTCCAATATTGGATAATTTCTCGTCAATTGCTTTAACCTTGTTTACAGTGAAGGACGAGTCCGCCCTTAGAGAGTCGTGGACCGCTTTCGCTAAGTCAGTGTTTGATGAAGTGAGTTTTAAAAATATCAGAATGTGACAAGGTTTTATGTCACAGCATTCTTAACAGGTAAAGCAGTTAATCTCTTTAGGCAACCTGATACACGATCGATGAAATGAGCGCTCGCACACTCCATCACAAGCGATCGATGCATGAACACCCGTTGGACTACAGCAAATAGAGCATTCAATTGTTGCCATAATTAAATTGAACGAAACAAACCAAAACGAATGCAAAAAAAAAATTAAAAACATACAACATTAAAAACAAATAAACAGGACGTGTGAAACAGGCCCTTAGTATAAATAAACTCTATACTAACACCAACAAAAGAAATTAAAAAAACTTTTGTATTCTGTTTTGTTTATGCCCTATGGTAGGTACTACCAGAGGGTATACTAGTTTTGTCGCTAAGTGTGTAACACATAGAAATAATCATCGCAGAAGGGTATGGTTGTGTAGGGAATCAAAAGTTATATCGATTTATGCATGTCCGTCCGTCCGTCCGTCCGTAGACAAGATAACTCAAAAACGCGTTATCCGATTATGATGAAATTTATTATATGAGTTACTTATTCCTTAACTGGATTTGGTATTGCACTTGAGCAAAATCGATCCGCGGGGGGCAAAGGTATAAAGGAAAAACCGGAGTGACCAGAAAGTTTTGTAGTTTTTTTGGTTATGGTTTTTCGGATGTAATTGGAAAATTTGTGAATATATTTTGTTTAAATTAATTCTATAGGTTAACTTCATAAATAGACGATACCACGTTAAATCAATCCAACGATAGTGGAGATAGAAATAGTTGTAGCCTAAAATAAGCCTGTTCACAAAGTTTTTTAATGTATTTTCAAAATTTATATACTGATTTGAATCAAATTTACGAAACGTATTTATGCTGTTAGACTCTAGCCTATCTGTGAATTTGGGCAAATTTGGGAATGAAGAAATGAAGTTATGGAGAGAAAAACCTCAAAATATTCAGTTAAGTAGAAAGTTCGTGGCGTTTTTTTTCCAATAGATGGCTTTAGAATCGTATAAGTTTAGTAGTTCTAATCCTATCAAGTTATATTATAGCGCGCTTAAAAGGCGACATTTTATAAAATATTTATGAAAAAAATTGTGAAATTCAGGCAGAACTAATTGGGGTAATTGGGTTTGGAAAATGAGCCAAAATTCTGAAAAACATTCCCTATATTAATGCTCCATGTAAGGTACTGCCGTCCATCCGTGGACAAAATAACTCAAAAACGTGTTATCGAATTTTGATGAAATTTAGAATGCTACTTGGATATTGCTATAGTGGATCTGGTATTGCATTTCAGCAAAATTGACCGAAGGGGAGCGAAGTTATTAAGCAAAAACGAGGGTGACCAGAAAGTTTTGTCGTTTTTTTATATAGTTTTTCGGATTTAACTGGAAAATTTGTGAATCAATTTTGTTTAAATTAATTATATTAGTTAATACCATGTTCAATTTGAGCAAAATCGGTCCAAGGATAGTGGAGAAAGAAATAATCCTAGGAGAAAATAAGTTTGTCCATAAAGTTTTTTTGATGTACTTTAAAACTAACATACTGATTTGCGGATTGGATTTATCCTATTAGGGTCTAGGTTACCTGTGAATTAGAGAAAATTTTGGAAAGAGGAAACAAAGTTATGAAGAAAAAACCTTGAAATACTGTTAGATTTGACTGTTTTTCTGTCCTATTTCTACCATAGGGCATCAAAAAATCGGCTATAGGCCGATTTTAAGTTACTATATGTTTTTTATATAGTTTTTCGGATTTAATTGGAAAATTTGTAAAGCAATTTTGTTTAAATTAATGATATTGGTTGACTACATAAATAGACGAAACTATTGTAAATTTCAGTGATATCAGTCTAAGGATAGTGGAGAAATAAATAGTTGTAGAAGGAAATAAGCCTGTTCAGAAAGTTTTTTTGATGTACATTCAGAACTAATGGACCGATTTGAATAAAATGCAAATTAGACTTATATTACCAGGGTCTGGGTTACTTACAAAGTAGAGAAAATTTTGAAATGGGCAAACAAAGTTATGAAGAAAAAACCTTGATATATTGTTAGTTTTCACAATTTTTTTCTCCCATTTCTACCATAGGGCATCAAAAAATCGGCTATAGGCCGATTTTAAATTACTTTATGCTTTTTTTTTGTTTTATTTTTTAGAAAAAAGAAAGAAAATTTTTCCTTTTGAAAAAAATGACAGTGACAAAAACACAAATTACGGTACCTTTATATAATACTCTTATTTTTTCATGCAGGAAACACATAAAAAATATTAAATATTAAATGTAAAAAATTAAATGAAAAAACATGTAAAAATTTCATGTTGTTCAGTATAACGATGTCATGACCTGAGTGAAATGGTTTTGGTAATAAACCATTGTGTATTTGGCAGTTTTGGCGTATCAACGAAACAGATCCAAATATGAGCCGGATTCTGGATATGACGGGTAATGTGAGTTCAAGAGACTTATATCAAAAACCGTGTGTTTATTTAAATACCAATCATATAGAGTTCCTCAGTTGTAGTCGTCTACAGTATTTGACCAAAAACTGTGTTTTGCATTTAGGTCACCACCTACTATGAATGGTTGATTTTCTGACTTTAACGCCCCAAATAATAAGTTTATTTATTTATTTATTTATTTATTTATTTATTTATTTATTTATTTATTAATTAGAAACAATCAAGGCCACAGCCCATACAAGATTGATAAGTAATTCACAAATTGTTCAAAAGTAATATGAATAGAAAATTTAAATTTAAATAAAAATTAAAATCAAAAAGAAGAATAAAAAAAAAAACAAAGAAAAATTCTAACACCAAAATTAAATAAATTTAATTTAACTGCTTGCATTCTGTCTCCCTATAACAATCCCCAGCCGAAGTCTTACCACAACACTATAAAATTGATAACAAAAGAGAAATAAGAGCTAGGCCACCGACAACCACCCAACGCAGAGACTATAATTTGTCAGATAATAACTTATGAGATAGAGAACACATGTTGTATAGCCCTTCTAAACATCAATACACTAGAATTAAAGGTTCTAAGAGGCCTAGGAATTTCATGATTCCAGAGTTGACTAACTCTAACTATGAATGACCTAGACATGAGAAGAGAAGTATGGATTGGAGAAAGCAGCATTCTGGCTCTAGAAGAATTAGAAAATTTGAAACGCGGGAGCAAGTAATGAGGACATTGATACAGAGTAATTTTATAAAATAATAGAAGCAAACGTATGGATATGAATCTCTCAAAACTAGTACCCAGTAGGCGCGGGCTCACATGCTCACGAATTTTTAGTGCAAACACGAAGCGCAAAACGTTATTAAAGCATTTCCTTAGATTACGAAGGTTATATCCACTGGTGCCGGAAAAAATTTCAAGCCCATAGATAAAAATTGGCATGATAAGGGCTTGTGCTAACCGAAACCGAACACGAAGTGATAAATAATAGTTAACATTATATAGTCTACGGAGAGTCATGCGAACTTTACAAACTACACCAGAGATATGATCATTAAAGGAAAGGCGAGAGTCCAAGATAATTCCAAGGCTTTTGACCTTATCAAGATAGGGAATAACAGTTCCGTTCAGGATAACAGGGGCAAGCAAACTGAGATTAAAGGAACCAGAGTGGAAAATAATTGCTTGTGATTTTACTGGGTTTAGATCAAGATGATTTTCCATTGATCAGTCAGAAATATCCTTTAAATCGTTATTAATCTGTGCAATCACATTATTAGTATTATCAGCAGTTGAGGAGTGAAGTAGTTGAACATCATCAGCGAACAGATGCATTAAAGAGTAAGGCACACAGGACGGTAATTCATTAATGAAGAGAGAGAACAAAAGAGAGCCCAGGATTGATCCCTGGGGAACGCCTTTACAAATATTGGAGAAACATGACTGTTTATCACCCATACTGACACACTGTACCCTGCCAGTTAAATAAGAAAAAATTAGATTGCATGCACTATTGGAAAAACAAAAAAATCTTTTAAGTTTAGAACATAAGATGCTATGATCGACCGAATCAAATGCCTTTTTGAAGTCCAATAATACAAGAAGGGAGATTTTTTTATTTTCCGAATTTGATCTAATTTCCTCAGTAATGTCCAGAACTGTCGTGACTGTGCTATGGCGTTCGCGGAACCCAGATTGGTTTGGATGAATTCTCGCGTCATCAATAGCAAGAGAGGATTTAAACTGATTTTTAATTATGACTTCACAAACTTTGGAAAAGGCGGGCAAGATACTTATTGGTCTAAAATCGGAAGCTGTTAAAGGATTAGAAATTTTGGAAATAGGAATAATCTTAGCACATTTCCACATAGACGGAAATTGGGAAGTTGTCAAAATAGTATTTAAGAAATGCAGCAGGTGTGCTTTAAGAAAAGGGAAAACTATTTTGATGAACCGAATCGGGATTTCATCTAGACCAATAGCATTAGATTTAATATCATAGAGAGCTATAGAGTTATATAAACTCATATTCATTAATATTCGCAAAGGCAAAGGAGTTACAAGCTTCAGCTATAGTTTCGTGAACATGTGAACATGACGGGCCACTCTGATTAGAGACAAAATAAGAATTTAAAATATCAGGATTTAGATCAGCAGGATAAGAATCCTGAGTGTCTGAATTAGAGGCTCCCATACGTTTAAGTCGCGTCCACAGCTGCTTGCCAGAGAGATCCGGCCTGAATAAAAGCTCACCGTGCCTACGTTTAGCATCACGGATAACACTTTTAACCTTATTCCGATATTTACTGTAAACTTTCCAATTTGTGGAGGTCATATCGTTCATATAAGCTTGGAAAGCCAAGGTCCTAAGAGATTTGGCCTTAATAATTTTAGGCGAATTTAAAGCACTAGCTGGGGATTTAGGTTTGATCTTTTTCAGCTGGACACAGAAGTTAAAAAGATTTAAGATCAACAGATTGATACACTGCAATTGCAAGTCTACGTTATCGGTGGAATATAGGGGCGTGAAATCAGCAGACTCAGCTTGGAGACGTAACTGGTCCATATTAATACCATTATAATCTCGAATGAAGAATTCTTTAGAAATCGGGAGGCAAGGAGTATCATAGGTAAATGAAGGCATGGCTAGAAATAGGTGGGGCCCAGAACTGATTACTGAGTTTGACGGAATTTTGGTTACTGACCATAAAAAAATCCAAACGAGAAAGAGAATTATTTGCCATATCGAAGTGAGTTGGCATATTATTGTGAATTATATTCATATTCAGGCTACTACAGATCTTAGAACATACTGCGTTCTTCCGTTGATCCAACAAATCATAGTTGAAGTCGCCCATAACAATAACATGTTCGTACCAGGAAGCAATCTCAGCTAAATGTGTTTGAATCATAGAAATATCACCAGAAGGAATTTAAAAAACAGCAAGAGCCATGCTAACGCCACCAGTAGAAAGCTGAGCAACAAGCACTTCATAACCTGGCTCGGAATTGCTAAAAATTACCTTTGCAGGAATATTCTTGTTAATATAAAATCCAACTCCACCACCTCTCCTAACACAACGGTCATTGCTAAAGATTCTGTAACCAGGAATCTCAATAGCTACATTCGATATATAGGGTTTGAGCCACGTTTCTGAGCATGCTCCCATTATATTAAGATCCGCCTCAATAATTGAGTTGTTGCTAGTAGCCGGCCCAAGCCTGTCATGTAGCATATACTTTAGAAGACAACGACTGATGAACCATTGAAAGAGAGGACCATGCAAGCAGCAAATTTATTACACTAAGAGAAGAAAAAAAAGAAAAAAAGAAAAAATGAGCAAAGCAAACCATAGTAGTGAATTCACATTTTCTCTACTATGGAACTTTCCCGATAATGTCATCAAATATTCATTTCAGTTCTCCTATTATAAATGTACATTCCAAGTTTCATGAAAATGTGACTAGTACTGGCCGAATTATTAGGGTTTTTTATTTTGCATTCCCGTAACGCCCACAGAGGGGAGTCGCATTCTATCTTTTCAGTTGGCCTATCCAAAATGTATAGACTAAGTTTTAAGAAAATTCGCCCATTATTGAATGAATTTTTGAAGTTTTTCTATTTCAGTCCCCCACAACCCCCCATCGAGGGGAGGCATTTTATCTTTTCAGTTTGCTCATCCTAAATGTACATTCCAAGTTCCATTAAAATCCGCCGGTTATTGACCGAATTATTAAGGTTTCTTTATATCACGCTCCCGCAACCCCCACCGATGGGAGACGCATTCTATCTTTTCACTTGCCCTATCCAGAATGTAAACACTAAGTTTAAAGAAAATCTGCCTATTATTGAGTGAATTATTGAAGTTTTTCTTTTTCAGCCCTCCATAACCCCCCACCGCGGGGAGAAATATTTTATTTTTTCAGCTCATCCATTCCAAAAGTACGTTCGAAGTTTCATTAAAATCCGAATATTATTGGCCGAATTAAGGAAGTTTCTATATTTCATTATTATTAGGGTTTTTTTATTTCACCCTCCCGCAACCCCCACCGAGGGGAGACGCATTCTATCTTCTCACTTGCCCTTTCCAGAATGTACACACCAAGTTTAAAGAAAATCTGCCTATTATTGAGTGAATTATTGAAGTTTTTCTTTTTTAGCCCCCCAAAACCCCCCTTGCGGGGGGACATATTTTATTTTTTCGGCTGGTCCATCCCAAACGTACTTTCGAAGTTTCATTAAAATCCGACTATTATTAACCGAATTAGGGAAGTTTCTATATTTCCGCCACAACATTTTTTTAAAAAAGTTTTGCGCATTAGTGTTGCCAGATGCAAATTCCGTTGAAAAGTTAATAGGTTCTGACTTCGAATATAGTACACAAACTGTGGAAATGTCATCAAAATCGGACTAGAAGTTTCGGTTTTACAACAAGTGCAAAAATAGACTATATTTGGACAAAATGTATTTTTAGACAGTGTTGCCATAGTCGAAAATGGCCCAAAAACCAATCAGATCTAAGTTAGGATCAAATACATGAACTGTGTAAATTTTATCGAAATTGGCCCAACGGTTTAGTCAGAGCCGTGCGGACAAAATTTTGTCGTTTTTAGACAAAAAAAGCGTTACCAAATAGTGTTGCCATATATTAATTTCGCCCAAAATCTAACACCGTCTGGCATTTGATGCAACACCAAAATGGTGAAAGTTTCATGGAAATCGGACCATCCATTCAGATTTTATTAACGATTTAAAAAAGCGGACGGACAATGGGGCTAATTATTTTTGACGAAACGGATTTTGCACTTATTTTCATCTTCCTAGCCCTTCTAGATCAAAAGTTAGGTTTTCGCACGATTATAGTACTTTCCTATAAACATTCGTTTATCGGGAAAGTAAAAATAACAAATAATAATAATAAAAAAGTAAAAAAGTAAATTAAAATAAAATTTTGCTTTGCGAACGTTGTGTTTTCTGCCTAGTAGCCACACTAATTCGGTCCTTATTTTGGTGGACAGTTGCCATACTAGCTTGAAAAATTGCAAGTGAAGAATATTCATTTCCATTCCATCATTCTGAGTTACGATCAACTGATTCAATCTGATTTGAAACTTGCTGATTAGACCACTGGCTTTGAGCTTACGAGCATGCCTTTTTAGCTGGATCAATCGTGGAGATAAATTGTCATTTAGGTAGACACGAACATTGATGTCACAGCCAGGTAGAATTTGAGAAAGACTTAATTTCTCAAAAGCAAAATAGCTTTTCATCAGTTCATCTCGTTTAATAATCGACACAAACTTCACCAGTATTGTTAGGCTTTTAGCACCTAGACGAATGCACACAGATAAATCACCAGCAGATATATTCACTTTTATAACTGTTGATAAATCGAGAACAAATTTCAAAAGGTCTTTATGCCCAACAGGAACATTGTAATGAGTATATCATTCCTTTTCATAAACGTATGCAATTTGTCATTTTCAGCCTCAAGGTCCACCAGACGGGAATCATGGGCTGCACTTAAGGTGTCAACCTTAGTCTCCACAACATTGATGAGGTTCTGGACAGACGCCATATTGGTAGCAAAAGTTTTTTCAATTTGTTCCAACATGGCCGCCTTGAATGAGACAAATTGGTCTCGTATCATTACACTTAAATCATTTATGCTCGATGTATCCTGTATTTTGTTTTTTTTTTGGAAGGCACCCATTGCAGAACCATTCCACAGATTCTAAGTTGCCAAGTTCATTGAACAGGTTCAATGACAACCCAGAACAAGATTGATGATACCAGTGAAGACATTTAAAGCACTGAATAATTAGTTTATCGGCTTCCTCACCACATGAGGGACAAAGGTGTTCGACAGAAGCCATACTAATTTAGTTTATATGGATTTTATTGATGATTTTTATTTTCTCCGTTTTGAGGTTATGTCATATAAATTTCAACTAAATAGAAGTACAAAATCTCTTAATCTCTTTTTATTTTTTAAATATTTCTTTTTTAAATATTTCTTTAAAAATGAAATAAGTTGTTGTCCATTTATTAAGATTTTGACACTTCAAATTTCACAAAATGTTCACAAAACTACAATGAAAATTGCCAATTCCGATTATTACAAAGCGTTAATTAAATATTCACTTTTTAAACCATTTTATATACTATCGTTAAATCGTTTGTTTCCAGGTTTTGATCGCCGCATTTATGTGAGCGGTAGATGCATACACATGTTATTCTCTTCCCATTCTTCAACATAATTTGTACTCCAATACTGTCAATTGTTTCGAAAACCGGCAATGCGAATGGTTCTATTTGTATATTGTGTTTGCACAATATAGCAAGTCCCCCGACTACGTTGTCAGTGCGGTCGGAATTGTGAACAGTATAGTGAGGAAATTTGTTGTAAATATTATTTTTGTATTGTCTGAGTCGTGTTTCAGTAATTAATGCAATGTCAGGCATACGCTTTTGTTTTGAGTATAGTGAGTTAACGTTCAGTAAGATTGTCTTCATTAACCATTTAAGGGTTAATCAATTGAATGTAAGGCGCCGATTCAAACGCAAAGTTGAACAAATAATGTTTTTTTGTCTCATCGTTATTATTTGATTTTAGTATGTATGTTAAATTGTTGATTTTTTGTGCGAGATCGAAGAGATTCATGTTAAAATATCGTTGAAATTGTTGCTGAATGAAATCTAAGTTACTAGAATCGATTGCAGACGCCGGTGGATTTTGTCGTATGGGTTGAGTGTTTGTAATTGCAGTCGTTTTTATGCCCTATGGTAGGTACTACCAGAGGGTAACAGGTCAATTGAAAAGTCCCCGGCCTGCCATAGTAAAACTCATTTTTTTGGCAAAATTCGTTTTTTTTATTCAACTTACTTCCCTTCAAGTGTGATACACTGATTATAGCGACCCTCCAACTTTTTGTAGTACGCTTTGTCCTTTGCTTCAAAATAGGCCTCAGTTTCGGCGATCACCTCTTCATTCGACGAAAATTTCTTCCCAGCAAGCATTCTTTTGAGATCTGAGAACAGGAAATAGTCGCTGGGGCAAGATCTGGAGAATACGGTGGATGCGGAAGCAATTCGAAGCCCAATTCATGGATTTTTGCCATCGTTTTCACTGACTTGTGACACGGTGCATTCTCTTGGTGAAAATTGAATTTTTCTCTTTAAACCAGGTCTTTTCTCACGAAGTTTTACATCAAATTAGTCCAAAGGGTTTCAATAATAATCTGAGTTTATTGTTTTACCAGTTTGGAGGTAATCCACCAACAAAATTCCTTTTGCATCACAAAAAACTGATGCCATAACATTCTTCACTGATCTTTGGGCCTTAACCCGTTTTGGAGCCAAATTATCGGTTTTTTTATTTTGCTTTGGACTCAGGATCATAGTGATAGACCGAAGTCTCATCGATAGTGATGAATCCGCGCACAAAATCCACTTTATCCTTTCGAAAATGCTCCAAATGTTCTTGAGAAAGTCGCATTTGCATGTGTTTTTGTTCCATTTTTCGGAAATGCGGCAGCCACTGTGCACAGAGCTTTTTGAAACCTAAAACTTCAGCTAAGATGTGATGTAGTGGTCTATATGAGATGCCTAGGGTGTCAGATACCTTATCCACACCCACTCGTCTGTCTTCCGAAATCATATCCTGTATTTTTTGTATCTTTTCTGTTGTTAATACACTTTTTGGATGTTCTTGACATGGATCGTCTTCAAGGCTTGTACGACCAGATTTAAAAAGGCACCCCATTTTCCAACGGTGGATTTCGAAGGTGAAGAGTCCGGATAATAATTATCAAGCCAAGTTTTCGTTTCAACGGTATTTTTTTTGGCCATAAAGCAATGTTTAATCAACACGCGAAATTCCTTTTTATGCATTTTCTTCACAATAACAAAAGTTGCTTCACTCAAAATGCTATAATTCACAAACTAATGATCCGACAGCTGTCAAATTTATACACGCGTCTTTTGAAGGTTAGGGCTAACTAAAAATCATATAGA
This sequence comes from Xylophagus ater, assembly GCA_963422695.1. Lineage (NCBI taxonomy): Eukaryota > Metazoa > Arthropoda > Insecta > Diptera > Xylophagidae > Xylophagus > Xylophagus ater. The sequence goes on from OY730479.1 coordinate 20,844,628, forward strand.
TTTAATTCTAGTACCGCCATCTATGTGTCAGGCCGTGGACTTGTCAATTGGCCTGTTATATTAGTTTTGTCACTAAGTGTGTAACGCATAGAAATAATCATCGCAGAAAAATTTCAAGGGTATGGCTGTGCAGGGAATCAAAAGTTATATCGATTTATGCATGTCCGTCCGTCTGTGGACAAGATAACTCAAAAACGCGTTATCCGATTTTGTTGAAATTTAGAATGTAAGTTGGTTATTCCTTAACTGCATTTGGTATTGGATTTGAGCAAAATCGATCCACGGGGAGCAAAGTTATAGAGGAAAAACCAGGGTGACCAGAAAGTTTTGTCGTTTTTTTGGATATGGTTTTTCGGATGTAATTGGAAAATTTGTCAATCGATTTTGTTTAAATTAATTACATAGGTTAACTACATAAGTAGATGATACCATGTTAAATCTCAGTCAAATCGATGCAAGGGTAGTGGAGAAAGAAATAGTTGTAGCCTAAAATAAGCCTGTTCATAAAGTTTTCCCGATGTATTTTAAAAAGTTATATACCGATTTCAATCAAATTTACGAAACGTATTTATGCTATTAGAGTCCAGCACACCTGTGAATTTGAGCCAATTTGAAAATGCAGAAACGAAGTTATAGAGAAAAAACCTTGAAATTTTGCGTTAAGTAGAAAGTTCGTGGCGTTTTTTTTTCCAATAGATGGCTTTAGAGTCGTATAACTTTAGTAGTTATAAGCCTATCAAGTTATGTTATAGCGCGAAATAAGTTTAGGACAAGGATTTAGAATAAAAAAAATATTTATTAGTCAAAACTTGCCTTAACTTTATTACTTTGATTACAAAAATGGAATGAATCAATTCTATTTGATTCTTATTTTATATATTTTTAATTTTACAGAATTAGCAAAAAAATAAATTTACAACTGAATATTGGAAATTATAAAAAGAATAAATGCTGATCTAGCGTCTAGCATATTTTGAAATAATTCTTGTTAAAAATGTATTTAATAATTTTAGGTTGAAATTGAATATTTTAATAAATGCTGACCTAATGTCTAGCTTTTTTGAAATACTTTAAATTGAAGAAAGTTAGGTCACTAACTTTTTAGAAGGTTTTTCTAAGTACTTGATGTATGTTCAGGTTTCGTAACTCCTCCCCCCTTAGTATGAAGCGATGGCCATAAGAACTGTGAAGTTGTTGAGGCTGGAGCGAAGATGTGGTTGCCAGGTTGTGTAATCTGAAGTGTAGCCGTTGATCTTTTGTACGCTAGTATTATTCCAACGATGATTGAGATACTAATGATACTTAAGAAGCCATAGGTGCAATAGTGTCTTGTTAGTGTTTCTGTCCTCAGCACCTCTATTGATTCCTTGTTTTTGATGTGGTATTTTTGTAGTTTCTAGTTTAACAATATGTACGAGATTATTATAACTTTTAATAGTTCGAGCTGTTCCTAGTTTCAGAGGAAGAATTCCTGGGCTATTTGTCATATCATGTACTTCCATAATTTGACCAGACGTTAGGGTTAATCTGTAATAATTAATTGGCAATGTTAAGAAGTACTTTAAGCTAATGTTTTCTTTTAATTCTAGATTTATGTAATTTTTTATTTTCTGAAGTTATAATTGTTACCTTTTCATTTTTCTTCGCCTTTTGCTTTGTGAATCTAGGCGTTAACTTGTTTCGTTTACATTCTTTCCTAAAAATTATTTCGTTTTCTTTTATTTCTTCGGGATCTTCCCTAGTTTTGTTTATTTTATCTATATTATTACTAACTATATTTTCAATTTTTTCTTTTATTGAAGGATATAATTGCGATTGGAATTCGTTTAATTTTACTAAATATTCGTGTTCATTATTGAAATTAATATTTTTGTTAAATTCAAAAGTTCTACCGTAAAATAGCTCATATGGCGTAAATTTAGTTGCCGAATGTATTGCATTATTGTAAGTAATTAAGGTTTCTGAAAAAATTTCATCATGGTTTAAATCTAGATTATTTTCCTTTCGTTTACTAGATATAATTCTATAAATTTCTGTCAGTGTGGAATGTAATCTTTCTACAGGAGAATTACTGCTGGTTTGTTGAAAAGAAGTGAAATGTAATTCAATATTATATTGTTTGCAGTATTCCTTGAATATATTAGCCGTGAATTCTGATCCTTGGTCACAGACTAATTTCAGAGGGATGCCGTGTAGGCTCATGAAATGTTTGAGGCATTTTAGTATCGAAATACTATTTCTTGCAGGTACAGTATAACCTGAAGCGAATTTGGAAAATTTGTCTATTATCGTTAGAATTTGTTGATTATTAATACTATAGATGTCTATATGAAGAATATCTAATGGTTTTGTTGGAGTTTCTGGCTTCATATATTTGATTTTTGGAGGGTGCCTATCATATTTCAAAGTTTGACACTGTTCGCAGTTGTTAATAATTTCTGCTATCTTATTTTTCATGAAAGGGAAAAAGTATTCTCTTTTTAAATGGAGAAGGGTTTCGTTCATGCCTCTATGGTTATTTTTCTTGTGATATTCATTTATTAATTTATCTTGATCATCATTTTGAGTTAAATCTGTTAATATCTCTTTGCATCTAATTAAACGGAAAATTTTATTACTTGAGAAATATTTTGAATATGTAGATTGTACAATACGGAAAGTTTCGTCATCAGTAAAAATTGCAGAAAGCTTTTTAGGAGCTAAATATTTTTTGAAAACATCGATCATAATTTCTTCAGTGAATTCTAATATTCGTATTGTTCGACGTTGTTTATTTTTGAAGGGGACTTCTAAAGACATTTGTGGTTTTTGATTAGAATTTTCTAATATGATTTGAAGATTAAATTCGTTTAGAGGTCTTTCTGATATTGCTATTCCGTCATTTAAATTTTCTGTTGCTGAATGTATAGTGGATCCTGATGTACTTTGAACTGAAGTAGATGCATCGTTAAGATTGATTTCCATATTATTTGTGATTTCTTGATTATTAATTTTAATTCTACTTAGGGCATCTGTATTTGTGTTTAACTTCCCTTGTTTATAGACTATTTCATAGTCGTATTCTTCTAATTTCAATCTCCATCTCACTAATTTGGAATTAGGTTCTTTTAAGCTCATAAGCCAAGTTAAAGGTTTATGGTCCGTCACAATTTTAAATTTGTTACCGAATAGGTAGGGTCGGAAGTATTTGGTTGCCCAAACAATTGCTAGAAGTTCTTTCTCGATTGTTGAATAGTTTGTTTCGGTTTCTGTCAAAGTTCTACTAGCGTAGCATATTGGTTTGTCATTACCAATCGGACCTTGAGAAAGGATTGCACCAAGTGCGAAGTTGCTTGCGTCAGTTGTGAGGATAAAAGGTTTTGTAAAGTCTGGATATTGGAGGATCGGATCGTTTACTAGAATGTTTTTGCAAGTCTCAAATGTTTTTATATATCTTTCATTTAATTCAACTGATTTGCCCTTTTTTAAGCATTCCGTTAAGGGTTTAGCCAGTTTAGCGAAGTCTTTTATAAATTTCCTGTAATAGCCTAATAAACCTAGAAATGATTTAATTTCTTTCTGAGTTCGTGGTATAGGAAAGTTTTTGATGGCTACAATTTTTTCCGGATTGGGTTTTATACCTTCTGTAGAGACTATATGGCCTAAAAAGGTAGTTTCTTTATGTAAAAATTCCGATTTGTCTAACTGCACTTTTAGGTTAAATTCATGTAATTTATTAAAAACTTTCTTTAGATTGATTATATGTTCCTGAAGAGATGTTGAGAAAATGATTATATCGTCTAAATAAACTAGACAAATGGTACCTTGAAGATCTTTCAAGACGTTGTCCATTACCCTTTGAAATGTAGATGGTGCGTTTTTAAGTCCGAAGGGCATTCTAATGTATTCAAAATGTCCTCCTTCCACTGTGAATGCCGTTTTTTGAACATCTTTTGGGTGCATTTCAATTTGGTGGAAACCACTAGCTAGATCTAGAGTGGAAAAGTATGTACATTTTCCTAATTTGTCTAGAATCTCTGTAATATTTGGTAGAGGGTATCGATCGGAAATTGTTTTCTCATTAAGTTTTCTATAATCTATTACCAGACGCCACTTTTGTTTTCCACTGGAATCTTTTTTCTTAGGAACAATCCAAACTGGAGAGCTCCATGGGGAATAACTGGGACGTATTATACCTTGTTCCAACATATCGTTTATTTGCTTTCGCACTTCTTCTTTATGGACATATGGATATCTATAAGATTTCGTATAGATGGGTGTATCGTCTGTGGTTGAAATACGATGTTTGACTTGATTAGTAAAACTTAAGGATTGGCCTTCTTTAAAGAAAATACTTTCGTATTCTCTGCAAACTTTAAAAATAGCTTTCTTTTCTTCGAAATTCAAATGAGATGTACGAATTAATTGAGTAATATCGTCGTCTAAATCAGGTTGATCATATTCAACGTTGAAATTGTTTATTTCTACAAATTCGGAAGAAATATATTTTTGAACTTTTAAAGGTTGCTCTAGTAACAGTGTTTGTTCCAAATTTAATTCATTTATCACTTCTACTGTGCTGTACCAATCTTTTGCTTTATAGATACCTTCAGAAATATATAATTTTGGTTTTAACTCAATATTATTAATGTAGATATCTCCGTTGCAAATATCAACTGGTAATTTAATGATAGTTTTTGAATTTGCGGGAATTAACTGTTTACCGGAAGTAAAATTAGGTTTAAATTTTAAGGGAATAGTTGAATTATTAGTGATTAACATTTTGTTAGCTAAATCAACTTTTGCGCCTAATTGTGTGAGAATATCAAGTCCAATTAGTCCGTCGAAGTATCCGTGAAATTTGAATATAAGGAATCTTAAATATCCAGGTTCATTAAATTCTACAAAGGTAGATAAAGTTACTTCTTTATTCAGTTTGTACTTACTGAGAATAGTTGTGATCGTTATTGGTTCACATTCGATATGATCTATAGGAAGAGTAAATTCTGGATTTAAAAATGATGAAGAAGCTCCTGTATCAATAAGAAATTTTAATGGTCTTCCAAATGGAGATGATATATGAATATAGGGTAATGTGAAACCGTGTTTATTAACGTCTATGTAACCTGTGGGTCTTTCGAGGCTTTTATGGGAAAATTTTGAGGATCTTCTTCCTCGAATTCGTTGTTAGGTTCGTTTTCTTCGTAATCGTAGTATTCGTCGAGTTGTTGGTATGAGTTTAGATCAGATGGTTCGTTTTGTGAAGGATTACTTGTATAATCATAGTCTGCGTTATTTATATTATGAAGTTCTTCACTAGTATATTTAGGAAATCCTGTGGGTCGTATAGAATTACGGTAATTTGAATTAATTTGAGTGTTTCTAAATTGTTGTGAGGGAGCCCTTTGTCTTAGATGTGTATTTCCCGAACTAGTGTCCATTGGTTCTGGAGGGGGAAATCTTGGTGGATTATTTTGTGAATTAAACGAAGTTTGATTCTGGTTTGGATTCCTGAAATTATTATTTGGATTATAAGAATTGTAATTGAACCAGTTTTGAGGTCTTGTAAATGGTACTTGATGATAATTTCTTGGTCTTTGTGGAATACTGAACGTTCTATTTTGAGAGTTATTAAAGAAATTTGAATTTATGTTTCTTGGTTGCTGTATGTTTGGTCTTGGATTTGTAACCATGTTCGTTTTATAATTGTGTGAACGAGGTTCTGATTTCATATAAGATATGTTTTGTTCTTTAATACAATACGATAATGCCATTGTAAGGGTTTCTGGTCGCATTGCTCTAATAACTGAACCTAGAGGTTCTCTGAGACCACTTAAAAATGTATTTAAACACATTTCTGCAAACAAATCTTTCTTTGCATTAATTACGTTGGGATCTGTTTCGTGAATTAGAATATTATTATACATGGTGGCTTGAATCTCAACTATATCACTATAAAAGATTTCCACTGTTTTATTATTTTGTCTTAGAGTATGTAAATCTCTTATTAAAGATGTTTCTGTTCGTTTGTCAGAGTAATGTAGTATTAAGTTATTTTTTATGTCTTCCCAAACTAAAGGTGTGCCATACATATTAAGTACTTCGTTTGCTTGCCCTTCAATTTTATTTCGAATTGCACGCAAAAGTATTCTTGAATATGCTGTACCGTCAACACTCCTAGTATAACTTAATATTTCTTCAACATTGTTAAGAAATTCGTGAAGCAATCTAGTATTTCCATCAAATTTTGGTAAATCTTTAATTGCATCAGGAATTCTCAATGAATTAAAAATATCTGCAGGTGAACTATGAATTGAACCCGAAGGATGCACTGAATTATTTGCACTTGTCATTTCGTTATTTTCACTGAATTCAAATGAACTATTTAGATTAGGTACACTTTGATTTATTCTACTATTGAACACTGATATGTTTTCACTTTCAATATTTTCAGGGATAGAACTAAGGCTTTTAAATATTCTTCTAAAATTTTTTGGATATGGGAAATATGATATTTTCTTTATTTTTCTAGGACTTGACATTTAGGAATAAAAGAAATTAATTCAATATTTGACTTACATGAATGCCAGGCAAAGGTATTTCATTCTTTTTATTTAAAATTATCTTAAATAACTGATGTTCCGTCAGTGTAAGGATTGATGTTCCTTCCGTTTAAGGATTGATGTCCTTGAATGCTGGATAGGCGTCTATGAGTTGAAACTCTCCGGTCCAAAGGTTGTTACTGCTATTGATGTCCTCTCAATATTGAAGTTATTCACGATATGCCGTCGTAATTTCACTTCACAACTCCCTTATTATATTCACTTGGGATAAAATTGTATTTACACTGTTAACTGTTTATTTTATGGTAAACCGCCACTTATTTTTCAGAGAACAATGATTCGAAAAAATTTTAAATTACGGTAAACCGCCGTTTTATAATAAAATTTCTCAAACAAAAATAAAAAAAAATTTTTTTTTTTTAATTTTTTTTTTTATTTTTTTTTTTTTTAATATTTTTTCCCGAATGAGGATAAAAAGGACCGTTTGCCTATCCTACCGACTGCGCCAAATAAGTTTAGGACAAGGATTTAGAATAAAAAAAATATTTATTAGTCAAAACTTGCCTTAACTTTATTACTTTGATTACAAAAATGGAATGAATCAATTCTATTTGATTCTTATTTTATATATTTTTAATTTTACAGAATTAGCAAAAAAATAAATTTACAACTGAATATTGGAAATTATAAAAAGAATAAATGCTGATCTAGCGTCTAGCATATTTTGAAATAATTCTTGTTAAAAATGTATTTAATAATTTTAGGTTGAAATTGAATATTTTAATAAATGCTGACCTAATGTCTAGCTTTTTTGAAATACTTTAAATTGAAGAAAGTTAGGTCACTAACTTTTTAGAAGGTTTTTCTAAGTACTTGATGTATGTTCAGGTTTCGTAACTCGCGCTTAAAAGGTGATATTTTATAGAATATTTATGAAAATTGTGAAATTCAGGCAGAACTAATTGGGGTAATTGGGTTTTGAAAATGAGCCAAAATTCTTAAAAAAATTCCCTATATTAATGCTCCATGTTAGGTACTACCGTCCGTTCGTGGACAAGATAACTCAAAAACGCGTTATCCAATTTTGATGAAATTTAGAAAGCTACTTGGTTATTGCTATAGTGGAGTTGGTATTGCATTTCAGCAAAATCGACTGAGGGGCAGCGAAGTTATTAAGCAAAAACAAGGGTGACCATAAAGTTTTGTCGTTTTTTTTATATAGTTTTTCGTATTTAATTGGAAAATTTGTAAAACAATTTTGTTTAAATTAATTATATTGGTTGACTACATAAATAGACGATACCATTGTAAATTTCAGTGATATCAGTCTAAGGATAGTGGAAAAATAAATAGTTGTAGGAGGAAATAAGCCTGTTCAGAAAGTTTTTTTGATGTACATTCAGAACTAATACACCGATTTGAATAAAATTTGCAAATTGGACTTATACTACCAGGGTCTGGGTTACTTACAAATTAGAGAAAATTTTGAAAAGGGCAAAAAAAGTTATGAAGAAAAAACCTTGATATATTGTTAGTTTTCACAATTTTTCTCTCCCATTTCTACCATAGGGCATCAAAAAATCGGCTATAGGCCGATTTTTAATTACTTTATGTTTTTTTATTTATTAATGCATCTGCAAAAGAGATGGAGGGTTGCACGAAATTATTGTAAATTTTGTTTGTGTTGTGATTGCTAATTTGTATGTTTTGTCTGTTTTGTCTATCGTTGGTGTGTCGAATGTCTTTTTTTTCTCTGTGGGTTTGGGCGGCGGGGCAGTCCCTATAATTAGCCAGATGGCCGTACTTTGCGCAGTTTGCGCAGTAGGGTTCCCCCTCCTGCGTATTAATGCGAAGGCATTTTCCAGGCTAATGTGTTGAGGCGCATTTAAAGCATCGATACGGCATGCTGCAGTTCATTGCGGCATAGTCGTACCTTTGGCATTTCTTACATTGTAAAATTGGCCGTGGGTTGAGTTTTTCCCAACTGATTTTTTGGTGTAGGAGGTAACTGATTTTTAATAGCGATTTTATATCTGACTTGTTGTCACATTGGATATGAAATAAGGAGTTGTGAGATTTTTGTCTCGTTGTTAGAATGTCAATTTTCTGAAAAGTATCATTCAAATTTAAAGATGCTAACGCCGTGAAGACATCGTTCGCGTTGTAACTTTTGTCTATGCCCCTTATTACATCGCACAATGAACGATTTTCTTTGTGTGTGAAAGTATAATTGTTAATTCTAGCTGTTTTTAAAAATCAGAGGGCTGATTCGTAATCCTCCAGGTTTTTGATTTTTATATTGGAACAATTTTTGTTTATTTTTTTTAATGTAAAGCTCTTGTCTTTGAGAATTTCGTTTAGTGATGCTATGGTTTTTTTGTGATCCAGGTTGTAGCATACTATTGGCGGGATATTTGTGAATGGTTTATTTATTTTCAAGGGTTGGTTGGGATCGTTTTTACTTGTTAGTGTTTGGGTTCTTCCAGATTCTACGATGGAAACGGACGAAACTGATGGACTTCGCCCAATATTGTAGATAGAATGGTTTGGTTCTACTTCCGATGGTAAAGTAGCAAATGGTTTCCTTACGCTCCTGAAAAAGAGTAGGGGGTTGAGCCATTATAAAATTTTTACTCAGTCTTGGGTCTCTAGAAGTAAGTAATGTTGATAGCAGAATATTTAGTTTTCCTACACCCTTTTTGGGAGTTGTAGTTCGGCTGATGTACTATTAGTATTTCTTTTTTTCGCACTCCTTAGAGGCGATTGAATAGGTTTTGCTAGCATCGAAAGTATGGCATTTGCAGGGGTGAGCCGAAGTCCGCTAAATGAACTGTTTTCCCCCTCAGGGGGAAAACGTTGGAGGGTAACTTCGATTTTTTAACAATCATGTACACTGAATTAATTATTTCACTGCTATTTATAAGTATTTATACCATGATTATATATATATATATATAATTTTATTTAAGAAACTGGTCACTATCTAAATTGTAAACAATATTCAATAAACGCTGGTAAATCACGACTCGACTGTTCGACTCTGATCTCTGATCTCACTCCGATCTACTCTACTGATACTCATGGAAATTAGAAAGGAATAACACAGATATCTTTTCAAAAAAATTGCAGAAAAATTTCCTCTCTCCTAATTTTCTTTCGTTATTAAACCGATATTCTTAATTAGTAATTTATAATTATTTAAAAAGAAAATTTGTTACAAAAAGGATCGATTTATTGCCTATTACACCCCATTCTAATGACAACAAAGTTTTTTTACTTCAAAGGAAGTTATAGCTGCTATTTTTTCCAAAAATCAAAATTTAAACACAGGTATTCTTCAATAAAACGATTAAGACATTAAGAAGTTGCAGAATTCCATTTATTACATTATAAAAATGCAATAAACTAATTACAAATTTACAGGTATTCTAGGCATTCTAAATTTGATAATTTCTTATAAAGGACATAAATATTTCTGTTGAAATTTGATTTTTATCCTGTCGGTAAAGTAAAAATTAAATTAGAAAATAATTATACAAATTCATATGGAACAGAATTTTTCGATATTTGAGTCATCTTTTTATTTAGCCGGGTATTAGACTGTGGGCAAATAAGACAAGTAGCTAGGGCCACCCAATTTTAGGAGGCATCAAAGAAATAAAACATAATGCAATGCAAATTCTGTCACATTTGTAAACATTTACATCAGTTTTTAGTTTTGCCAATTTTCAATTCGAAAAGGATCAGTTTGGTACAAAATTAGAGCTAAAAGAAATAGTCGATATAAAATCAGAAGAATTCAAAAGTTAAACTCTATAACACTGTCTGATCGTTTGAAACTTTTGTTACTTCCTGAGTGGTCTAAGGCACTGTAAGTGATAACTTTCTTTTTCAAACATTGCCTTTATTTCACACTATACGGCAACAACTGTAGGAACTTATCCACTAAATTAATATTAAATGGGGTAACGTGAGCAATTTGGTTTTGCCACCACTGCATTTTGTTCTTTTATAAAAAAGATAATAGCGGATGGCAAAATTGAATTGCTATACAATTATTCATTTTTTTAATTTTTTAAAATTAAATATAGCGTTAGTTGCAATTGGAAAAAAATACAAAGCATTTTTTTGTGTTTTTTTTTTTGTTTTTACAATTGCAACTAGAGAAGTTTGTGTTTGAAGGAAAAATGAAAATCGAAAGAGCAACGGGTTTTTTTTAACGGTCGAACATTTTTTTGAGATTTTGAATTGAAAATTTTAGGGATTTTAATAGTTGAATTTGGAAATTGAAATTGTTATGAAGTGTGTTTAGGATTTTTAAAACAGGAATTGTTAAGTTTAATTTTTCTTTCTTTTGGAGCCTCGGAAAAACCGAGGAGTTTTGGGGTTTCATCGTCATAAAATCATTACCATAATCATGAGTTAGCTGAAATTTGTTCGGAAGCAATATGCTTTTATGGAATATTATTGATATTTTCGAATGAAAGTATGATTACTGATGGTGGTAATCAGTGCCGTGCAGTGCAGTACAAAAAAAGCTTTGTATTTTTTTTTCAATTGCAACTTACGATATATTTAATTTAGAAAAATGAAAAAAAAAAATGAATAATTGTATAGCAATTCAATTTTGCCATCCGCTATTATTTTTTAATAAAAAAATAAATGCAGTGGTGGCAAATCAAATTGCTCACATTAAACAAGGTCAAGTGCTAGCTTTTGATGTAATCACACAGATCAGTAGAATTTGATCAATAAATAATAAATAAAATAGAAAAAATAAATAAATTGAGCTATTTTTGAAATACAAATTGCCTTGGTGGGATTATGAAGCCAAAATTCTGCATGAGGTACGACGGTCAGATTACGGGTAGTTAAGGGCGGCGTATTACACCGTAAGCTGAAAATTCACTTGCGTAGCGCACCGAATATTAAGGGATATCAAATCTACTAGAAACATTTGATTTCCAAGTGAATTGTGAATTGTGTCACATTATAATTTTGTATTAAAATTTTCTGATTTTGTTATATTAAATATAATTTTTGGACTTGAAAAACTGAAATGTAAAAATTTTAATTTCGATGTGATTTGAACTCTAATGATTATTAGCTGTTTCAGCTGTTAGAAACCAGCTTTGAAAGTCAAATCCTTGTGATACGAAATATCGCTAGTCGTTGGAAACAGGCGTTGATCAATATATTCTTGTGTATGATAGTTAGCTGCTTCAGTTGTTGGAAACAGGCATTGATCGATATATGTCGGTGTGCAATAATTAGCTGCTTCAGTTGTTGAAAACAAGCTATGATTATTAAATCCTTCCGTTAGATAAGAAACTTCCCCAGTTGTTGGAAACGGGCTGTGGTTGATATATTCTTGTGTTTGATAATTAGCTGCTTCAGTTGTTGGATCGATAAATTCTTTTGGTTGATGAATAATAGCAATTTCATGGGGATTCTCCTTTTTTATAATATGTGCGTATAAACCGGCGTTTATTGGTTTATTTGTTGGAAACAGATCGGTATATCCTGGTGTTTGATAAATAACTCCTTCAGTTGCACGAAAATTCTTCTTAATAATATGTGCATATAATTCCATTTTGTCTCCATTGTCATCATAAACATCAACATCAACTCAAAATTTCTTTTGCATATTTTGATATTGTGATTCAACTATGAATACCTCCTTTTAAGATACTAGGTCATATGCATAAAAATCATACTTTACTCTACTTTGCTAAATTTTGACATTTTGGAGTAAAGTTTCGCATTCGTATGCTAAAAAGTCTCTGAGTAAAGTCAGTGAGTATTGAGTATTCGGACTACTAATTCCGTATGCATAAAAGTTAAATAAGTAGAAGATACTCGCAAAATTTTGAGTTTGGTCTACACCATGCTCAAACAGCTTTACTCATGCTAAAATTCAGTTTTTTGACATTTTCAATTGAAGCAACGATTTCAAATTCTTCAATCAAAAATCAGAATACAAACGAATATAATCGTTGCTTGCTTTATACTACACAACGTCGCTAAATTTCTAAATGAAAACGATCTTGATGAACCTCTTGGAAATTTTAACGAAATTCCTGTTCCACAAATCAACCAAATCAACACGCGCAATTTAGAACGCGGACAACGCCGACATGACGCTATTGTAAGCCACATAATGGGTTAGAAAAAAGCCATGAACTAAAATTTTGAAATTATGTGCTTTAATGATTAAATTTACATTTAAGTTTATAAATTGTTAACAACATTTCTTTCACTCAATTTTTCTAGCATTTTCCAATAATTTTTATGCTAGTAGTTGTTTTTTCAAGGCTAGAATTTTCATTTCTTGTGCATGCCTTTCGCTTTGTTGCTGCTGTTATTGTTGTAGAACTTCATTTTGTAGATTAAGTATTTCCAACTGCCTCTCAAACACGGTCCCTTGCAGATCTTCTAAATCGTCCCTCCGTTTTCTTCTATCACTCTGTAGAAGATAATTAATTTTAGCGTAGCAATAAGTCATTATAAAAAAATTTAATTTTAAAATAATTTACCTATTTTGCAGCTTTAGATGTTTTATTTTTTAATGGAGTCGAGGTGCAAGCATCCGCACCGTTGATTTCCTCCACCACGTTATCTTCTTGATATATGGGTGTCGTCTCTACATTTGCTGACCCGGTTGTTTGCGTATTGATTTTATTTACGCCAACTGATAACCCATCTGGAAGTAAATTGATTTTAATATGTTATACATTTTTTTGAATTATACACTATAAAAAATAAATAACTTACAAGAAACTTTTGAAACACTTCGATTGTCTACTCCTCCCAAAATTTCGAACAATGTCCTTTCCGCATCTGTTAATATGATGGGTTCATTGCCAGTTTTTTAAGATCCATTTTACATTCTAGCCGAGCCTTCATATTGTGCACCTTTTTCTTTACTTGCTCCGGCGAAATTGAAATGCCATGTTCAACCAATAATTTAATTGACATGGTTTTCGCAGCCAATTCTTTTTAGCTTTTTGCGAGCGGTGTTTGGGATTTTTCCACAAGGGCCTCACCAAACTCCTTCAAAGTTTCTACAAATTTCAAGTCCCCATCTGCTTTCTTATAACAACGTTTCCGTTTTATGGGGACATTTTTGCTGGTGCCGGCAAGGCAATCTAGCAAAACAAAATCATTAACACACATCAATAAAAAAAACAAAAAAACACACAACGCTTACTTCATCGTTCAATTCACTATAAAAATATTCCTCTTCGTCACAAAAACCCATTTTAACCGACACGTCCATACTCTAAATAACCGTAATGAATACTAACTGAAATTTCAAATTCAAATCACGTGAAATCACAACTAAATGACAGAACGCTACTCACTCCGAATTTCGGACAAAACGGAGTAAAGTACAGTTTTTAGAATACCATATTGAACAAATACTCAATTACTTTACTCTACTCAAAATAAAGCAAAGTAGAGTAAAGTCAAAGATCCTATAATATATAGGATCTTTGGTAAAGTCTGATTTTTATGCATATGACCTACTGTCACTCTTTTCACCATCCAGTTTTCTTTCATTATTACCTCCTGATTTCTTTGCTTTTTTATACAATTCAACTTTATTAGCCATTTTTGAATCATTTTTAGTTTTTCGATGAAAAACTTATAAAGTGATCACTTTTTATTTTATTTCAAATTGTACTTTAATTTAAAAACTTTTAAAATATCCATTTATTTCATTCATCTTTTATAATATGTACTTAATTCTAATGGAAAAATTAATCTATGATCTTAACTAAATTTACCTTAACGTCTAATTTAAAACTAACTTAACGAAGTTGATATATGTTTGGAGTAAAATTCAAAGACTTAATAAAGGAATTTTTTTGTTGAAAAAAGTTAAAAACAAAAATTAATAAGAATTTACGAGCTAGGATTACCTCGCCCTGTTGCGAGGAACTGGCTGCGCGGTAATCGTTATGTTGATTAGATAGACCAAAAGAACATTAACATACTTTTAATTTGCCATCGGCAGACCAATCGGCTTGTGGCGGTAAGTGCTGTACAGTTGTTGTAAAGTGACGTCCGTCGCTAGTGAGATTGTTACTAAAACGTTGTCGTGGTTTTGTAGGTTATTAACGTATTTGTCGGTTTGAGAATGAAATCCTCGATTGATGGTAACCCCGCCAATTCATAGAACTCTTTATTATTTACCTGAGGCATTGTTAAAATGTTGGAGAGGGAATTAAGGTTTAGTACTGAAAATTTACGGTTTTTGGGGAAATTTGATATGTAGTAATTTAAGAGGTTGTAGCTTCCAGATTAGACCGTTTATCCAAACTGAGTCAAACGCCTTTTCCAGGTCGATCAAAATTGCAATAGTAATTTTGTGATGTGTCATGTTGTGAACTATATTATTATGTAAAATGGTTAGTGCGTCAAGAGTCGTGTGTTTTTTTGGAAACCAAATTGTAGTTGTGGTATAATGTCATTTTCTTCTAGAAAATTTGTCAAACCTGTATGTATAATTCTTTCTAGAAGTTTGCTAAAGCAAGTAGTTAGTAAGGAAATTGGACGATAACTTTAGGCAGGAAGGACATTTTTTTTAGGTTTTTGGAGGGGAATTATTTTTGAAGTTTTCCAAGTTGTTGGAAAATAAGCAATGTTTACACAATTGTTGAAAATTATTGATAATATTTTGGAACAGCTACTTGACAGTTTCCTTATGACGATATTAGGGATACCGTCCAAGCCGCAAGATTTTTTGTGTCTTATTGTGGTTCAGTTCTTTGGGCGTAATGTGTATTTCTGAGAGTTATTCTTGGAATTGTCTGTCTCATTGCGTCATTAATGTGAACTGTCAATTTATCTATTGTTTCGTCCAATTGTATTTTTGTCATATTGATTTGAGGGTTTATCGCAAGAGCCCGTGACTTCATATCAACAATTTTATTTAATTTTTTCCAAATTGCTTTGGAATAATCAAAAACTTTATTTGGGGTAAGAAAGTCGATTGGCCAGCGTGACTTGTTTTTTGTTGAGTTTTTAATGCCGTCAATAGATAAAAATGCAATGTCATGGTCAGAGTAAGAACGTTTCGTGAGTAAAGCGTTGTGTCTCAAACATTTATTGTTGATTATGAGGTCGTTGTGCACAAGAAAGAGATCAATATAAGCTCCCAAATAAGGGTATGACGGATAAAGCGAATGCCATAGTTTGACATTACTGGCGCGTCATAATTGTTCCTATACCAGTTATGTAAACGTCGTCCATTCGCGTCTTTGAATATGTTGGACCAGAAAGCGTATTTCGAATTGAAGTCTCCCCTACTACAAATGGATTCTTAAGGAAGCGCAAATAATTGAAAAGGGGGTCTAAATCGCTCGCTTGCAAGTATTTAGCCCCACATTTGTACGAGTGATAGACACTTACACAATTTATAATTTTCTTAGATTTTAACTGTACCGAGATTCTCACGCAGTCAATGGTTTGGAATGTTGTAAGCGCCAGTTGTGTTGTTTGGATATCAGATTTGGATAGAATTGCTACACCTCCACTAGTATTGTTAGTTCGTTCGTAATTGTAGAGTCTGTAACCTGGAAATTTATTTCCAATGTTCCTGTTTGTTTGCTTGAGTCTAGTTTCAGTGATGAGCGCAATATCTGGGTCATATTTAGTTAAAAGCGTGTTAAGTTCGACTTGCTTTTGAATAGATTGAATTGAGTTAGTATTGAGGAGAAATAGTTTCATACTCAATTTAAGGGTTTAGTAAATGCATGTATGGTGCTAGCTTGAATGCAAATTTGAACATTTGTTGTTTCTTGATTTCATCGTCCGTATTTGATTTTAATGTCTGTGTCAGTGCATTTATTTTATTCGATGGCTCGAATAAGTTCATATTAAAGTGTACCTGAAATTGTTGTTGAATAAAATTCAGGTTGTCTAGGTCTGGTGCGCTGGGGCTGGAGAACTGTATTGAAGGTACCGTGCGGCTTGGAATAACAGGATTTTTCCCACCTATTGCGTCAGCAAAGGAGAGTGATGGTTTCACGAAATTTGCCAACATGTGTTCTTTGTTTATGGTTTGTGTTTGTGTGTTTTGTCTAATGTTGGTAAGTCTTCCTTTTTTTTGTCTGTACGCTATGCTGCTGGGCAATCTCGGTAATTTGCGGGATGGCCTAATTTGTTGCAATTTACACAGAAGGGTTGTCCCTCCTCAATGTTGATTCTTTTACAAGCTCCTGGCGCATGGTAGGAGGAGCATTTTATACAGCGGTACGCCGTGTTGCAATTATTCGCGACGTGGTCGAACCGCTAACATTTCTTGCACTGGAGTTGCGGACGTGGGTTCAGTTTCTGCCAGCTGATTTTTTTATGTAAAAGGTATTGGATTGCAAGTAGCGATTTTATATCTGAATTTCGCATTGGACGAAAAAATTCTGTGTTTTGTCATGTTGTGAATTACGTTGTTTTGTAGAATTGTCAGTGCATCCAGTGTTGAATGTCTTTTTTTGAACCCAAATTGTGTCTCTGGTATAATTTGGTTATCCTCTATGAAATTGGTCAGTCCTATAAGTATTATTCGTTCTAAGATTTTGCTAAGACAGCTGAGCAGGGAAATGGGACGGTAACTAGATGGGAGAAGGGCATTCTTTTTGGGCTTTTAATCGGGATTATTTTTGATGTTTTCCACGCTGTTGGAAAATAACTAATATTTATGCAGTGATTAAAAATTATAATTAATATGTTTATAATTTTGGATGGGAAATTTTTAATAACTACATTCAGTATGCTATCGAAACCACAGGATTTTTTTGTTTTTTTTGTTTTTATGATGTATTTTAGTTCCTGTTCGGAAAAGAATATGTCTTTGTATTTTGTGCACTTGTCCGCAGGGTTGTTTGTGTCGAACGAAGTTATTTTATGTTGAGTATATTTGTCTAGTAAAAGTTAAGTTTCATTGTTAGTTTTAATAGTGTGGTCAGCGGATCCTAGGTTATTGTTTTGTCTGTGGAAATTTAGAAAATTTGTAGCTAAAGCATTGTTTATTGTACGTATGTCAAAAGTTAATTTATTGTCAACGTTTAGTTTGGTTACATTCATGTCACCTTTGTTTGATTTTAGTTTGTTTATATTTTTAAAAAGGTTATTTATATTTATATTACTGGATGTTTTTAAGTTTAGATTTGAAATTGCCGTTTATGTTGGCCTGAATTAGAATTGCTATTTCGTCTGTTATTTTCTTTATTTCAGATTGTATTTGAAAATAGCATTTGTCTCTTATAAATCCATTGTTTATAAGCGTTCTGTGTAGTTTACGTCTTAGTCGTTTTTTGGTCGCAAGTAATTTTGTTAACTGTCTATTGGTATACGAGTAATATGTGTTTTTAAGGGTAATTGTTGGTATTGTGTGTTTCATCGCTTCGTTGATATGAGTTGTCAGTTTGCCTATTGCCTCGTCCAATTGAGCTTTTGCCATGTTTGCTTGTGAACTAATGTCGATAGCCTGTGTTTTCTTGGTAACTATTTGACTAAATTTTTTCCAATTTGCTTTACTGTAGTCAAATAGTTTAATTGGGTGTATCGTTTTAAAATCAATTGGCCAGCAACGGAGCCTGTTTTTGTTCTGCCTTGATTACCGTCAATGTTTATAAACAAAATGTCGTCTGAGTACGAAGGTTTCGTCAGTAGAGCGTTGTGTTTTATACAGTTTTGGTCTATGAGTAAGTCGTTGTGCACAAAATACAAATCAAGATAGCTGCATGCGGATGGGATATGATGGGTAGAGGGAATGTCATAGCTTGATATCATACACGCCGAAGTTGCTTGTTATACAGGGTTCGGCCATTCAGGTCTTCTGAGGTGTTTGATCAGAATGCGTGTTTTGCATTAAAATCTCCGCCAATGAAAAACGGTGCTTTCATGTCGCGTATCGATTTAAAAAGCGAGTCTAAGTCGCTTGTGGTTAGGCTTTTGTCGCTGCACTTATATGAGTGGTAGGCGCTTATACAATTTATAGTTTTTGAGGATTCTAGTTCCACTGAGATTCCCACGCAGTCTATGGTAGTCAAAGTAGGTAGGGACAGTTGCTGAGTTTTTATGGAGGATGGCCATTCCTCCACCGGTGTTATTTGTCCGATCGTAGTTATAAAATTTAAAGCCGTGAAATTTTTTGTGTATATTTTAGTTGTTTGGTTTAAGTCTTGTTTAGGTTATTAGGGTTATATTTATTTAGAATAGCGTTAAGTTCTAAATGTTTTTGAGTGGAATGTAAGGAATTGGTGTTAAGAAGGATAATTTTCATATTAAGTTTTTTATGGATTTAATAAATTCATGAGAGGTGCTAAATCGAAGGCTAATTTGAATAATTGTTTTTTTTTTATTTCGTCGTTTGTATTCGTTTTTAAAATGTAAGTAAGCGCATTTATTTTGTTTGACAACTCAAACAGATCCATATTGAAATGCTGTTCAAATTGCTGTTGAATAAAGTTCAAATTGTCCAAGTTTGTTTCGTTTGTCATTGGAGGCGGTATCGAAGGGATCGTACGGCTTTGCGGGGGTGTGTTTTTGTTGCCTACTGCTTCGGCAAAGCAGATGGTGGGTTGCACAAAGTTCGCGAAGATTTGCTGGTTGCTTTGATTTTGTAATCGTGTGGTTTGCGGGTCGTTTGGTATTTGTCTGTCTTTTTCTGTCTATGGTATATGCTAGTGCAGATAGGATGTTATGTCTATACAAGCGCATTTCCCTGGCTTGTGGCTTCTAGGTTATTTGTTCTAATGTGGGTACAATTTTTATTTATTTTTTTTATAATAAAATTTTTGTCTTTGAGTTCTTGTTTGCGGCAGAGAATGGTTTTCTTGTGATCAATGTTGTAACACACTATTTTTGGAATGTGTTTAGATGACTGAGTTTTCATGGTTTTATCAAAGACAAAAATAATTATAAGATGTGTAAAATTGGGTTTGCCCACAAATTTCGACTTAAAAAACTAAATGAAATATGAGGAAGAAATATACGACGAAAATTCTTTCTTATTTTTACATTTCGTTGTTAAGCTTTGGTTTTTGTACTGGATAAGGAAATTAAGCTTTGAATTCATTCAACTTATGAATGCCGTGGATGAGTATATTTTGTTGTTGGTTTTTTTCTAATTTTAGAATCAAAATATGTGATGGTGGAAAAACTTTTGTTCAATTCATGTGCGCATATAAGAAATTTGTGGCTTTGAATATATCTTAAGGTGCGTTTCCACCAAACGCGCAGCACGCGGCTGCGGCACGTTCTGTTCGCGTTGGTGGAAACCGAAAATTTTTGCTTCGAAGTTTGCTTTCGTGTTATTTTTGCGGTTTTGTGCTTCCCGACACCGATGGGAAGCAAAAATGTTTTTCGTGTTTCAAAATCCTTTTTTTGGAAATAATGAATTTTTTTGTACATGGTCTTCGATATAATGCCTATTTTTGGATAAGAATTTAAAATATTTATTAATTAGTTTAATTAAAATTAGAAAAATTTTCATTCTCATTTTTTTCTAAAATTTTAGATTTCAAATATTTCAAATTTATGTCTCCAATTTCTACGAATTCATATACTAAATTAAGGATCATTAGAATTTCCGAAAATTTTAAAATATAATATTTACTAGCTGTACCCGGCCATGCGTTGCTGTGGCTCAGTCTGGCTAAATCGAAAAGAAAAGACAAAGCGCACGTTTCTCGTGTATTTAATTTCACAATGCTTGTAGTTATACAACATTTTTTGTTGTTCCATTTTATGTGCAGATATAGAGATTTTCTGGTTTGCCGACTCTAGAACACGCAACATATAATTGTCCATGTGAGAAGCAATCCGTGTCTAGATCTAAAGCGCACAATTTTAAAGATTGGCCCTGAGCCTTGTTGATGGTGATTGCAAACGCCAATCGAATTAGGAATTGCAATCTCTTAAATTGAAATGGCATATCCGTTGGAATCATAGGAATGCGAGGAATGAGCACATCCTCACCTTTAAAAGGTCCTGTTAAGATTGTTGCTTCTACGATGCCGCTCATTAATTCTTTTATTGCAAGTCGCGTGCCGTTGCAAAGCTTTGGCTGGTTGATATTTCGCAACATGATAATTGGCACACCGACTTTCAATTGCAGTACGTGCGGTGGCATCCCTGGAAGATCGAGTGAATTCAAAAATGTTGGATAATTAACCGCTTCATCTGCTTCTACAACAGTGTCGACGGACTTGTATATGACCACCTCGCTTTGAGTATTAGACTGAATAATATTGTTAAGTTCGTAGACGTCTTTGTTCTTTGCCGCAAGAATGGTTCGTTCACTTAGCCAATCGTGATTCTTGTAATTGGTTTGAATATTGGGAAATACTTTTTCAACCGGCACCTTTCCGTTCCTAATTTCCAGCAATTGATGTGAGAATATCTCTGCTGACCGATCGCTTTGCAGCTGTAGTCGCATATTTGTAGTTAATTTTAACGTCTTTACGCGTCGCCGCAAAGTAGATTATTTCAGGCAGGCATTTATTTCATCCGCTGGTGTCGATCGAGGAATTACAGGTAATGTTTGCCTGAAATCGCCTGCAAACAATATTAATGCGTTCCCAAATGGTCTGATATTTGCACGTAAGTCTTACAATGATCGATCAAGGGCCTCGAGCGTTTTTTTGTGCGCCATTCATCACAAAAAATAAGTTTGCATTTCTGCAATACTTTTCCCATGCCGGATGCTATGGAATTGTTGCATGTGGGACTTTCAATGAATTGAATGTTTAATGGCAATTTCAAAGCAGAATGAGCCGTTCTTCCACAACTTGGGAATCCTCTCTTTTGCTATTCCACTGGGTACATCCAGCAGCGCACAGACCCAAATACTTCATGTTTTACCATGAATTCCATCAGCGATTTCAGCTTCTGTCTGAAAACACGTGCTGTAATGTCATGCCTATCCACAGGTGATTGTCCAGGAAATAAGAGCTTTTGTATTGTAAATCGTCCCAACCTGGAAATTTCATCTAAGATTTTTTTAAATTCAGCATTTTCATTTTTAAATCCCTTTTTTGGTTTTAGGGTTTCCAAAAAATGAGACTCTACGTATTAAATGTCTTTCGGCTTTGGGTTTTCAAAATGTTACGCCAATTAGTAGAGTAGATTATAATTTTAAAATTTAATTTTGTATGTTTAAACAAACTTGATTTTTGGCATAAATCCTATTTTTACGAAATCTTTTTTAGCTCGTATTATAATTTTCGGGGGGAAAAAATTTTTCCTTCACACGTAAGTTTGATATATTTTGTATTAAAATGGGCGAATTTTCATTATTGCTGTACAAAAAAAATGTTGTTATAGGCATTAAATAAAGCCTATAACAACATTTTTTTGCTAGGTTGTAACTCGTCCTATGACGGCTTCCTAATAATTTCGGTCTACAAATCGCTGTAAATTAACAAAATGTATTCAAGCGTAGCACCTAAATTCGGAACATAATAAATCTTTTACCCCGTTCTAGTAGCACCACTGGTGACATATTTCATGTCTTAAGTCGATCTATTCAGAATGCACATTATTTACCCCGCAACACACCCAGCGAAGATATTAAATTGTTCCCATTTCTCCGGTTGGTAAAATAGCTCCCGTCAAACATATATTACGTAAAGGCAAAAACCTCTATAGAGTAGGGGCTTAAACAACCGCAGCGCCAAAGTGGTGAGAGATAGAACTATTTTATCTTCGACAGAAAAAATCCCCAAGAAAACCTCCGAAACTTTGCCGAACACTGTAATCGTGTGTGACGTCTACATACCAAGCTCCAAAATTGCATTGACCCCAGCGCCAAAGTGGTGAGAGATAGAACTATTTTATCTTGGACAGAAAAAATCCCCAAGAAAACCTCCGAAACTTTGCCGAACACTGTAATCGTGTGTGACATCTACAGACCAAGTTCCAAAATTGTATTGACTCCAGCGTCAAAGCGGTAAATGATAGAACTGTTTGGTCTTCGACGGAAATAATTCGCGTGATAACCTGCATAACTTTGCCGAACATTGTACTCGTATGTGACTAATATATACGAAGCTCAAAAGTTTGTACTGACTGCAGCGCAAAAGCGGTGGGAAATGGAACTTTGCCGTGTACGTTAGAATGTCCGGCATGCAAATCTTAATAAGATTGCCTCAGGTCAGAATCATGTCCGATGTATATTTCAGATTATAAATGAGGTTTTCTGAAATAAGCTCTCAAGCCCCCTTTGTAAACCCTCCGACCCCCAATCTCCCCGGAAACAAAATTTCTCCACGTTTCTAGTAATTCTCTACAACATATCAAAAAGTGCTTTTTTTTTTTTGCTCAATGAATTTTCTTTCCAGACAATATAGGACGGACAGAAGGAAAGAAAGAAGGATTAGCCTTTTACATATATAATAATTAATCAAACAGAAATGATGTTAATTCATAATTTAGTAAAAAATTCGGTTTTTTTGAATCAACTTTGAATCCAAATCTAAAAACCCCTCGTTTTTTTTATTTAAAACTACCAGTGACAGTAATTTTTTTTGAGAAATTGGGGGCAATTCTTAAAATTCGTCGAAGATTTTGAAAATTCAGCCTTGTCAATTATAAATACCTTTTTTTTGGCTTTAAGCTTTCCAAAAAATGAGAAATGAAATGGCTTTCGGTTATGGGCTTACAAAATTTTACGCCATTTAGTAGAGATATAATTTGCTCGTTACAATAAACAGGATCTAAAGCGAATAATTTAATTTTGTACGCTTAAGAGAAACTTGTTTTTTGGAATAAATAACGCAAACATTTTTCTCAATTCTGATGTTTCAGAATACATAAGCATTAAGCCCATTTTAAGTGTTGCCCCTCCGAATTAATATTTTTAACGCCGCCACTACGCCCATCTTTATTTTTATAATAAAACCTTACTGATGTATGCGCGTGCGAGTAAGAAAAATCACGTTTTCTCGCTTGAAGATTTTGATTTTAAAGATGGTTGTGGCTATGTGTTAGTGATTGGATTTTTTAAATCAATTATTACCTAGCCCAGCTATAACCTAGGTAAATACAAAGTGCATATAAAAATGGTCATAATCACATAGGACATTCTGTGAAAGTTTCAAAGCAATTGGTCAAGAAGTTTCGGAGATTACCGGTTAGGAACAAACGAACATTTACGATTTTATTTATATCAATAGATTAAAAAAGATTCTATTTTCAAGTTATTTTGAAATTTTTCTTAATAACTTTAGAATTATAAAATAATTATTTTTTCTTTAATGCTGGCAAATCTTTTTATTTTCGGAAGGCTAATTACCTAAAAATTTTCAGTTTTAATCAGGAAAGTATTGAAATAAATTTGATTGTGGGTTTTTTCATAGGATTTGGGAAATATTTTCACACACACTTTTTTTCATATGTAATTTGGTTGCAATTTATTGCATTGTAATAAAATAGTGCGTGCAAACAAAATTTCCAGACAAAATCTTTTACAATTGCTTCATATAATGAGATTGGGTTTTTTGGTAATTGCAACTGGCACCTATTTATATGGTGTTCATATGGAAATTATCCAAAGGGATATTCATGTTTATTTGTTTTCTGTCTTTTGATTGCCAAGTGCAGTTCTCAATCCTTATTATAATCGTGTCATCAATTACCCAAAGTTGTAAAGTTTCCATAGCGATCGTGATATTTAATTTCGTGTTCTAGTTCTTGAAAAGAAAAAAATAAAATGCAGTGGTCGGAGGCTAATGTGTCAAAATTATGGTAATTAAATTTTTGGTCCAATTGTTTGGGCAAAAAATTCAAAATCTGCAGATGAAATTCTTGAAAAATTCCGAAAACCACTTAATTTATCAATTTTCAAATTATTCACTAACATTTCCCCTTCTCTGTATCTTAAATAGGGTCTGAACTAACATCGTGGTGACTTTCGTTTATTAGCTTCAGATAAAATAATCAACGAAGCGGCGCAAATTACTTTTTCTTCTTCAGAATACATAGTTCCTTTGGCAAAGTTTACTTCACAACTAAAAGTCTAAATATCAAAAATATAAAATTCTCGATATACCATATACGTATTCAGATGTTTTGATATTCGTTTTTGGAAATAATTTTTAAACCGATATTCCAGGTAAACAGTATTTCCAAAATAGAAATTTCATAGCTTTTTCCACATATTTTTCGGTACGTTAATAATTAATTTAATGAAAATTTAAAATCTTTTATTTTAAATAATAAAGTATTTCTGACATTAACATAATAATAACAAATGATAAAAAATTTTTCTTTAAAATTTTTTTATTAAAAACCATCGTTCCTACCTTCAAATAAAATTCCAATCCCATTACACTATCTTTGAATTTTGAAAATCATCGACGAACACGCGTACATGTTGTTTCAACATGAAGCAGAAATTTCACCCATTTCCACCACGTGTGATATTCGTTTTTGGAATTTTCAGAATGCACCGCAACTGCGCTCTGTTTCCACCAAACGCGCAAGCAGCCCGCGCGCTGTTTGTTCGCATGGTGGAAACGCACCTTTATGGAGAAATATGAATGGCATCAATTGGTTTATTTTGGTGTTGGTTGTTTGCTATTCTGATTTTAGAATTAAATTGTATTTTTGGAAGTATTTTGTATGTTCGAATGTGTGCATAGTTTGATAATATTGAGTGTATTCGATTTTTTCTGCAAGTTTCTCGTGTACTTTTAGATAACGCTAACTTAACATTTTGAAATCTTTAGAAATTAGGCCAAGAATTGAATTGAATTATGTTTTAAGTAATGGACATATGCATGTATCTTTGATTTCTTTTTCAAAAATTATAGATATTTTGATATTTTATGATCAACTAAGGATTATTGGATTTCCGTAAATTTGAAACTAAAATATATATCAGGATTATTTATTCATTGGGTGTTTTGTAAAACGTTTGGGTAAACTATTTCCATTTTTTTTGACCCAAGAACAATTTTTTTTAATGGAACCAGAATTAAAAAATCTAGAACTTCCTTTTGATGTTCTAAACATTGGTTCTCAGCAAACCAACTGGGGGAAAATTCATTGGTTCTTTGAATGCATTCCTAGATAATTTTTGTTTTTAAGTTGCTAAAATGCAAATAATTATCAAAAAAAGTTTCATATATTTGAAAATGCAATTTGCAAATTTCGAAAAAAATATCGGAAGGATTTTGTAGAAGAGTCGAAATTTTTGTGTTTAAGTTTTTCCGACAGTAAAAAAAAACTCATTCGTCTTTTGATTATCATGGCACAATTTGGACAGTAAGTATCTTCTAATGGATTATCCCAATTAAATAAAATGTCTTCATCAGTTTCACAATTCTTATTTGCATATGAGAACGTTATAATTCTCATTGGCATTAGGCTGGGAACTATTTCATTGAACTCGTGGGCACTAGGATTTCTGTTATTACCGCCTTTTGCCCGAATTTGCGCAAACATATTCTCTCGAGATGTTAATATAAAGTTAATTTTTAAATATTTGTCCGAAAATATATCTGTACTTAAATTTTAAATACCATTAATTGTAAGATATAATCCGTCAAAACAATAGTTTTTTTTTGCAGGGAGACCCAATTCCGTAAGATATTCTTTGAATTCATTTAAATAATTAAATTGAGTACCATTTTTTGTTAATGGCTTCCGATATGGATTTTTTCCCGCGCAATTACGACTATTTAGGCAGTCAAAAACTTTATCAAAACTACGAGCGAATTTACTCGTCGCTGCTGCATATAATTTCATCGTTTGTGGAAAGGAGTTATTTTTTAATAAAGCATATATTACGTCTTCCATACTATCGCTCAGGACTTGCACTGCAGGTCTGACATTCAATTTATCAAAAAAACTAGGGGTTTATCTTTAGACACAACCTATATTTTGATTTCTCCATAAGATATATTCAAAGCCGCAAATTCCCTATATGCGCACATGAATTGACCAACAGTTATTCCACCATCAAATATATTAATTCTAAAATTAGAAAAAAAAACCAACAACAAAATATACTCATCCACGGCATTCATAAGATGAATGAATTCAAAGCTTAATTTCCTTATCTAGTACAAAAACCAGAGCTTAAGAACGAGATGTCAAAATAAGTCAGAATTTTCCTCGTATATCTTTTCCTTATATTTCATTTAGTTTTTTAAGTCTAAATTTGTGGGTAAACCCAATTTTACAGACCTTTCCTTATTAACAGCTTTGGTTTTATTCTTTGCTGGGGGTTTGCATTTTCGTGGATTCGCTCTTGGCTAGATAATGACGAGAGAGATGGATCGCGTCTTAAATCGTGTATGGAGTGATTTGCAGGCGCATCAATTGGAAGTGAGTTAAATTGACCTGTACTCGAAGTGCTTGGTTTAGGTGCATTTCCTTGCCTTGGGTCGTTTGGATACATTGTGATTTTTGTCATCGAATGTGGATGTGGATACATTTTTTTTACGTGAATATTCGAGTATTTAAGTGGCGAAGCAAAACGCTTAGGTGAAAAGTTTTTATTTAGAGATGAGAGATATTTGGCTAATACGCCTGTTCGTCCATCTGCCGTGAGGACCTAGGCCTAAATCTAGATTTTCCATGCGTTAGTATCTAATTCTAAATATATTTAATTGTGTTTTGTGTTTTTAGTATGCTGTGTATTTTGATTACGATGAATTTGATGAATTTGATGTAAGTTTTTATCGTATCTTATATGCCCTGGTGATTTGTAATTGATATTGACAGTTAGTCGATACCTGATGAGTTTTTGATTTGTTGTTGTGTTGTGTCGAGAAATTCTGGAATGGAATTTTGTATTTCGATCCAACTGAATTTTCGATTCGATTTAATATTCGATCTGAATTCTTTTTGGCATCCTGTAAAATTATCGTATCGTAAATTAGTGTGGCCTTTGAGAATTCCACGCAAATGGTATAAATTTTCAAATTGCCCGATGAAATGTAATGAAATTTTGACAGCTGGTAGTTTTTTTTTTGAAAACAATAATTTAAAATGTTTGTGTTTTAGATTTGTTTTTAGTTTTGAATTATTTTTAAATTAATATTTAATAATTAATATTAAAATTGTTGGTCTCAGTGAAACAAAATATCTTTAAGTGTCTTCGGTCCTAAATTTGGCGTCGTTTTTTTTATTTTGTTATACTTATAATTTTCACTTCGCTCTTAGGGCCATCTTATTTGGTTGTAATTTCATGAAAATCTTGATAATTTTTTTAAATTCAATACTTTCAAGTTAACTTTTGCAAGCTTGGGATTTTTTTGCATGAACTCAAGTGAAAAAAAAAATTTTTAAAAAAATATTTTATTTTTTTTTTTTTTTGTGAAAACTACAATAATTTAGTAAAAATTTAAGGAAATAATTGTCAAATTTCTTGTACTTGGGTTTTTTTCATTAAAGAAATTAAAAATATGACAATAAACATAAAAAAAACATGTTTTCGACAACTCAACACTGATCGAATGAATTTTATACGATCACAGTATAAAATATTTACAGTTTCTGCTGCTATATTTAATTAGGGACTTTTATTGAATGTATTATTTGTTTGTTTTACACAATGTTATTGTTGTAATATAAATATACACTAGTATGAACTTTTTACTTTCCCGATAAACGAATGTTTATAGGAAAGTACTATAATCGTGCGAAAACCTAACTTTTGATCTAGAAGGGCTAGGAAGATGAAAATAAGTGCAAAATCCGTTTCGTCAAAAATAATTAGCCCCATGTCCGTCCGCTTTTTTAAATCGTTAATAAAATCTGAATGGATGGTCCGATTTCCATGAAACTTTCACCATTTTGGTGTTGCATCAAATGCCAGACGGTGTTAGATTTTGGGCGAAATTAATATATGGCAACACTATTTGGTAACGCTTTTTTTGTCTAAAAACGACAAAATTTTGTCCACACGGCTCTGACTAAACCGTTGGGCCAATTTCGATAAAATTTACACAGTTCATGTATTTGATCCTAACTTAGATCTGATTGGTTTTTGGGCCATATTCGACTATGGCAACACTGTCTAAAAATACATTTTGTCCAAATATAGTCTATTTTTGCACTTGTTGTAAAACCGAAACTGCATGTCCAATTTTGATTAGATTTGCACAGTTTGTGTACTATATTCGAAATCAGAACATATTAACTTTTCAACGGAATTTACATCTGGCAACACTAATGCGCAAAACTTTTTTAAAAAAATGTTGTGGCGGAAATATAGAAACTTCTCTAATTCGGTTAATAATGGTCGGATTTTAATGAAACTTCGAACGTACGTTTGGAATGGACCAAGTGAAAAAATAAAGTATGTCTCCCCGCGGTGGGGGGTTGTGGGGGGCTAAAAAAGAAAAACTTCCATAATTCACTCAATAATAGGCAGATTTTCTTTAAACTTGGTGTGTACATTCAGGATAGGGCAAGTGAGAAGATAGAATGCGTCTCGCCTCGGTGGGGGTTGCGGGAGGGTGAAATAAAAAAACCCTAATAATAATGAAATATAGAAACTTCCCTAATTCGGCCAATAATAGTCGGATTTTAATGAACCTTCGAACGTACGTTTGGAATGGATCAGCTGAAAAAATAAAGTATGTCTCCCCGCGGTGGGGGGTTGTGGAGGGCTGAAAAAGAAAAACTTCAATAATTCACTCAATAATAGGCAGATTTTCTTTAAACTTGGTGTGTACATTCTGGATAGGGCAAGTGAAAAGATGGAATGCGTCTCCCCTCGGTGGGGGCTGCGGGAGGGTGATATAAAGAATCCTTAATAATTCGGTCAATAACCGGCGGATTTTAATGAAACTTGGAATGTACATTTAGGATGAGCGAACTGAAAAGATAAAATGTCTGCCCTCGATGGGGGGCTGTGGGGGCCTGAAATAGGAAAACTTTGAGAATTCACTCAATAATGGGCAATTTTCTTAAAACTTAGTGTATACATTTTGGATAGGCCAACTGAAAAGATAGAATGCGACTCCCCTCTGTGGGGGTTACGGGAATGCAAAATAAAAAAACCTTAATAATTCGGCCAATACTAGTCACATTTTCATGAAATTTGGAATGTACATTTAGAATAGGAGAACTGAAATTAATATTTGATGACATTATCGGGAATGTTCCATAGTGGTCCGGCCGATATAGAGAAAATATAAATTCACTACTATGGTTTGCGTTGCTCATTTTTTAATATATTTTGTTATTAAAAAAAAGATGAATTTAGGTAATTTTTTACTCTCTGTGTAGACTGTTCACTCTGACGACTGATCAATCAATGATCTCAGTGATCCATACGGAAATTAGACTTCGCTTTTAAATCCATTTATTTTAATTTTATCACAGAAATACATATACTTAAAACTAACGGTAAATTTTATTTAACTGAAAAAAGTGATGAATCTTAACGTTTAAATTTAATTAACTAACCTAAGATAATATTTGTGGAAATTCATTATAGAGTGTATTTTAATTTAAGAATATGATTTAAGTTATTTGAAAATATAGAAAAATATATAAAAAAACAAATATTATTGATTTTGTTAGACAAATTATCTAACACTGAAGCGAGGAACGTGCTTTCGCGGTTTTTCTGTGTATTGTTTAATTTATCAGAATCATTATTTTTTACTTTTTTATTTTTATGATTCGGCAAGATTCCTCATTTTAAATGAGTAGTCCTATTGGTTTGAGTTGGTACTTTTTATAGATCAACCGAAAGTTTTCTTCTGTAGGAAGTGAGTTTATAACTATTTCGTTTTCATGGGCTTGGATCTTCTCTGCGTATTTGCTTGCTTGCTTTTTTATAAACGTTTTGATGAGCGGAATGCCCGCCAATTCATGTAATTCTGAATTGTTAACGGTATTGATGTATTTTTCGCTAGCATTTGGCCGTTTGTATGTGACTCCAAAGCAATTTCTTAACCACTTTCTCTCTAATATGTCAATTTTCCTCCATTTTGTGTTTGATATTTTTGATATGCCCATATATGGGAGGCATATGTAAGAGTTGGTCTTACTACTTGCTTGTAAAGGAGTGGTTTGATCTTTATCTGCAGTGGACTATTTCGATTTAGAGAGGGGAAGAGGATTGCATGAGCTGCTTTAGCTCTGTTTGTGATGTATGTCAGTTATGTCAGCGTAGTATTGTTTAGGTTCCTGTAAGTGAAGTCCCAAGTATTTTACTGAATTAACTTTTTTAATTATGTCGTTGTTAATAGTGATGTCAGTGTTAGACTTTGTTGTTTTAAGTTTCTTCCTGTACTTGCATTGAGGTCCGATAAAGTGAATGGTCTCGCATTTGTCTGTATTTATTTTTAATTTCCAAGTGGTTAAGTAAGAGTTAAGATGTGCTAGTTCGTTTGCCAAAGCTTTTGTCCCCTTTTCGATCGACCATGAAGAAGTGAAGAAGTGTTAGTGGGATATCAGCGATAAAAATGTTGAATAGGGTAGGAGATGTTATAGCCCCTTGCGGGACTCCGGCGGGCATTGTTAGTATATTGGAGAGAGTATTGTGATTTAATATGGAGAATTTTCTGTCTTTCAGAAAATTTGCTATGAATAGGTAGGTGGAGATATTGAATTGATTTAGCTTCCAGATTAGGCCATTGATCCACACCGAATCGAATGCTTTTTTAAGGTCGATCAAGGTGGGTATAGTAATTTTGTGTTTAGTCATGTTGTGTATGACGTTGCTGTGTAGTATTGTTAGAGCGTCTAGAGTTGAATGTTTTTGCCTAAAGCCAAATTGTAGTTTCGGTATTATGTCATTGTCAGTAATGAAGTTTGTCATTGCTGTGTGTATGATTCGTTCTAGTAGCTTACTAAAGCAGCTCAGCAGGGATATAGGACGGTAACTAGATGGGAGAAGAGGGTTTTTGTTGGTTTTTTTTAACGGGGTGATTTTGGCGGTTTTCCATGTATTGGAAAAATAAGCAATATTGATGCAGTTGTTGAAGATAATAGTTAATATTCTAGTTATTTTACGTGACAGTTTCGTTATGATTATATTTGGCACACCGTCGAACCCACATGATTTCTTGTTCTCTAGATTTCTTATTTGAAAGCCTAATTCCCTCTCAGATACGAAAATGTCTTTGTGTTTCGTACATCTGTCTGAAGGATTGTCTCTGTCGTAGTTTGTTGTTAGGAAATGTTTGTGTTGGTCTCGTAGAAGTCGCGTTTGGTTGTTAATTCGGTTGGTGTGGTTTATGGACCCTAGATTATGGTTATGACTGTGCGATTTTAGAAAAATTTTTGCTAGCATATTATTAATTTCCTGTGTGTCAAAGATAAGGGTATTGTCTATTTTTAACTTGGTAATATTTAAATTTGATTTGTTTGATTTTAGTTTAATGATATTTTTAAAAAGGTTGCTGTCGTTTTGTATACTTTACAGTTTTGTTTTAAAATTATTGTTTACGTTGGCCTGTATCTGTGTCGATATTTCGTTATTTAATTCCAAATTTTCTTATAGGAAGTTTTTGTATGACGAATTGATTTTTATGGTTTAGTGATGAATTACGCAAGTTAAATTTTTAACTTCTATACGAAGTATATAAAAAATAAAAAAATTTGTTTTGCAAATCTCCACGTTTTATAAGATGCTAAATGGTTTGCAATCATTTTTATCCAATGTCTGTCTGTCTGTGTATCACTGCGTTCACTCTGAATTCCCATATTCATATAGCTTTCTTTTAGAAAGGCTTTCGGAAGGTAACATGATTTGAACATACGTATAGAAGTCTCGTCGTTTTGCACTATAGCTTGTTTTTAGATGTGACAGGAATTTAAGCCTTATGATAAAGTCTGAAAACACAATTTGGTACTAAATTTTCCTATAAAATGGAAGGGAATGTTTTTAATTTTCCCATAATATTATAAATTGTGTGGGGAGAGACCCTGATGTTTTTATTCGGTCAATCGTAGCGAAAATTGCAAAAGTCCATCTCTTTCTACTTTTCTGATTTTTCTCGTCAGAATAGGGTGTCGGCTGTGTGGAGATTGGCCTTAATTCTTTTCTTGGCTGCTAGTTGGGTCGTTATAAGTCGATTTGTAAATGAGTAGTTGGTTTTAGTGAGTGTTACGGTGGGTATTGATAGTTTCATTGATTCTTTGATATCGCATGTCAATTTGTCTATTGCTGTGTCTCTTTGTTGTATGTTTAAGTTAGTATGAGGGCTGATGTCTAATTGTCGTGTTTTTTTGGCAACTTCTTTATTGAGTTTTTTCCAATTTGCTTTGGCATAATTGAAAAGTTTTGTGGGGTTTTGTAGGTGGAACTCAATAGGCCAGTATCGAGTTTTGTCTACTCTGTTGCCTTTAATTCCGTCAATATTTAGAAAAACTATGTCGTGGTCGGAGTAAGAGGGTTTAGTCAGCAGGGCACCCTGTCTGAGACAATTTTTATTTACAGAAAGCTCATTTTGCACCAAGAAGAAATCAAGATAAGCTCCGGTTTGTGGGAATGTGGGGTAGAGGCTGCGCCATAATTTGATGATGTGGAGGTCGTGATTTTTAATTTACCAATTGTAGAGAGTTTTTCCGTTACTATCTTCAACAACATTTGACCAATATGAGTGTTTAGAATTGAAGTCTCCGCCTATAATGTATGGTGTTTTGAGGGATCGCAAAGTGTTAAAGAGTAAATCTACATCCTTTGCCTGCAAGTTTTTTTCTGCGCAGTTGTACGAGTGGTAAACACTTACGCAGTTTATGGTTTTTCCTGATTTAAGTTTTAGGGAGATGCCCACACTGTCAATGGTTGTGAAAGTTGGTAGTTGTAATTGTGTTGTACTGTAGTCGATTTTTGTGAGTATTGCGCCTCCACCCGTGTTATTTGTGCGGTCATAATTGTAAAGTCTGTATCCGTGAAATTTTTTGTGTATGTTTATGTTGTTTGCTTTAAGTTCCCTTTCGGTTATTAGAGCAATATCAGGGTTATATTTATTTAGAATAGTGTTAAGTTCTAAATGTTTTTGAGTAGAGTATAAAGAATTGGTGTTAAGGAGGATAATTTTCATATCGAATTTATGAATTTAATAAATGCATAAGAGGTGCTAATTCGAAGGCGAATTTGAATAGTTGTTTTTTTTTTGGTTTCGTCGTTTGTGTTCGTTTTAAAATGTAAATCAACGCATTTATTTTGTCTGACAGCTCAAACAGATCCATATTGAAGGGACCGTACGGCTTTGCGGGAGTGGGTTTTTGTTGCCTGTTGCTTCGGCAAATGAAATAGTGGGTCGAACAAAGTTCGAGAACATGTGCTGGTTGTTTTTGTTTTGTGGTCGTGTAATTTGTTTTTCGTTTGGTATTTGTCTTTCTTTTTTTTGTCTGTGTGCCAGAGCGGTGGGACAATCCCTGTAGTTGGCTGCGTGACCGTACTCTTTGCAGTTGACAGAGTACGGCCTTCCTATTTCTATATCTACTCGAGCACATTTACCTGGCTTGTGGGTCTCAGCGCATTTGATGCAACGGTACGGCATGTTGCAATTTATTGCGACATGATCGTACCTCTGACATTTCTTGCACTGTAGTGTGGTGCGGGGGTTCAGTTTCTCCCAAGTTATTTTCCGGTGGAGAAGGAATTTTTTTTATCAGATCTTTTACTTTTGAGGTTTTGTCACATTGGACGTAGAATAACGTATTATGTGATTTCTGGCGGGTTTTTAGGATCTCTATTTTTTCTAAATTTAGAGCGGATAAAGCTTCTGATATGTCATCTGGTGAGTAGCTTTTATCTATGCCACGGATGACATAGCACTAGGAACGTTTCTCCTTTGGAGTAAAGGTGTATAGATTTATTTTTTTTGTTTTTAATATGTTGAGTGTTTTAGTATAATCTTCGAGATTATTGGTTCTGATGTGTGTGCAGTTTGTATTTATTTTTTTCAGAATGAAAGCTTTATCTTTTAGAGCTTGGGCAGAGGATGTTTTTGTTGTGGTCGATATTGTAACACACAATTGGAGGAATATGTTTAGAAGACTGAGATTTAGTTGTTTTGTTCTTTGCTGAGGAGTTGGTATTTTCATGAATTGGTTCTTGACTCGATAAGGATGTTAGTGATGGCTCTCGCCTTAAATCATGCATGGAATGATCTGGGGCACATCCATTGGGAGGGAGTCAAATTGACCTGCATTTGAGGTAGTTGGTTTGGGTGCATTTTCGTTTGGTTGTATTGTAAGTTTTGACATTTTTTGTGGATGTGGGTAAATTTTTGTTAGATGAGTTTTTGAATATTTTAGGGGCGAAACAAGATGCTTGGGTGACGAGTTTTTACTAGGTGATGCGTGAAGTTTGGTAAAAATACCTGTTTGCTCATCTGACGAGAGGATTCTTCGTCCACGCCCTCTCAACCGAGTTAGATTCTTTGTACCTAGCCCTAGTTCTATATTTTCCATGCGTTAGTACTAGTTCTAAATTGAATTTTTAATTATATTTTGTGTTGTTAGTATGATGAATTTTGATGAATGTGATGAAAATTATGTAATTTTTTCGTAGCTTATATTTGTTTGAAGTCGACTATATCCAGTTAGTCGAATTCTGTTGAATTTTGTGTTTGTTGCTATGTTGTATTACAAAACGATTAAATCCAATGAACATGTGTTATTCGATTATTGATGAATTTATAAGTTGATCCGTTATAGTTGTTTAATATACTGTATTTGTGTTTTACAGTTGCTGTTGCTGTATTTAATTTGTGTTATACAAATTTTTGATGCACAAATTCACTTCAAACCATAAATTTATGATTTTATTTAGATTTTTTTAATTAATTAACTGATAATAATGATGAACTAATTCCCCCTCAGGGGGGAATTTAACCATTTGACTTCAAGTAACTGCTCAAGTTTCTTGCTTGGGACTTTTATTGTATATGTTATTTGATTGATTTACACAAGGTTATTGGTGTATTATAAGTAATCACTGATAAGAACTTTTTAAAATAATTGTATTATTAAAAAACATGATTTTGATTATTTTTTCACTCTCTGGACTCTACTGATCACTGACTCATTCACTGACCAATGATCTCTGATGACTGATGACTGATGACTTATGATCATATGGAAATTAGATTTGATTTGAAAATCCATTTATTTATTTATATCACATTTACTAAAAGCTAATGGTAAATTTTAATTATTGAAAATGATGTAATAAATATTAATATCTAAACTCATTTTAGTATGTAATTTTAATATAGTATTATGTGTAAATTTATTTGAAAATATAGAAAAATATAAAAAATCAAATATTATTGATTTTTGTTAGACAATTTATCTAACACTGAAGCGAGAAACATGCTTTCGCGGTTATATTGTGAATAGTTTAATTCATAAGAATCAGTATTTTTTTACTTTTTTTTTTTGATTCCGTAAGTTCCTTCATAGGCCTATTGGTTTAAGACGGAGATTTTGATAAACCAACTGAATATTTTCATCAGTTGGAATTGAATTTTTGACTAATTCATTTTCATGGGACTGAATCCTGTCTATGTAATTCTTTGCTTGGTTTTTTATGAATGTTTTTCCTCCATTGTGTGCCTGATATTTTGTTTGTCCATATGTGGGAGGCATATGTTAAGGTTGGTCTAACCACTTGCTTATAAAGGAGTAGTTTGATATTTATTTGCAGTGGACTATTGCGATTTAGGAAGGGAAAGAGGATTGCGTGAGCTGCTTTAGCTCTGTTTGTGATATATGTCAGTTGCGTAGTATTGTTTAGGTTTTCTTGTATGTAGAGTCCCAAGTATTTTACTGAATTAACTTTTTTAATTATGTCGTTGTTAATAGTGATGTCAGTGTTAGACTTTGTTGTTTTAAGTTTCTTCCTGTACTTGCATTGAGGTCCGGTAAAGTGAATGGTCTCGCATTTGTCTGTATTTATTTTTAATTTCCAAGTGGTTAAGTAAGAGTTAAGATGTGCTAGTTCGTTTGTCAAAGTTTTTGTCGCCATGAAGAAGTCAAGACGATTAGGTCATCTGCGAAGGCTAAGGAATTACAGGGGCTAATCGTATTGGGGATTTGTGGATTGTTTGAGTGTATTGGGAAGTGTGTTAGTGGGATATCAGCAATAAAAATGTTGAATAGGGTAGGAGATGTTATAGCCCCATGCGGGACTCCGGCGGGCATTGTTAGTATGTTGGAGAGAGTATTGTGGTTAAATATGGAAAACTTTCTGTCTTTCAGAAAATTTGCTATGAATAGGATTAGGTAGGTGGGGAATTTGAATTGGTTTAGCTTCCAGATGGGGCCATTGATCCACACCGAATCGAATGCTTTTTCAAGGTCGATCAAGGTGGCTATAGTGATTTTGTGTTTAGTCATATTGTGTATGACGTTGCTGTGTAGTATTGTTAGAGCGTCTAGAGTTAAATGTTTTTGCCTAAAACCAAATTGTAGTTTCGGTATTATGTCATTGTGAGTAATGAAGTTTGTCATTGCTGTGTGTATGATTCGTTCTAGTAGCTTACTAAAGCAGCTCAGCAGGGATATAGGACGGTAACTAGATGGGAGAAGAGGGTTTTTGTTGGGTTTTTTTAACGGGATGATTTTGGCGGTTTTCCATGTATTGGAAAAATAAGCAATATTGATGCAGTTGTTGAAGATAATAGTTAATATTCTAGTTATTTTACGTGACAGTTTTGTTATGATTATATTTGGTACACCGTCGAACCCACATGATTTCTTGTTCTCTAGATTTCTTATTTGAAAGCCTAATTCCCTCTCAGATACGAAAATGTCTTTGTGTTTCGTACATCTGTCTGAAGGATTGTCTCTGTCGTAGTTTGTTGTTAGGAAATGTTTGTGTTGGTCTCGTAGAAGTCGCGTTTGGTTGTTAATTCGGTTGGTGTGGTCTATGGACCCTAGATTATGGTTTTGACTGTGCGATTTTAGAAAAATTTTTGCTAGCATATTATTAATTTCCTGTGTGTCAAAGATAAGGGTATTGTCTATTTTCAGCTTGGTAATATTTAAATTCGATTTGTTTGATTTTAGTTTAATGATATTTTTAAAAAGGTTGCTGTCGTTTTGTATACTTTACAGTTTTGTTTTAAAATTATTGTTTACATTAGTTTGTATTTGTGTTGCTATTTCGTTATTTATTATCTTTAAATCGTTTTGTAGTTTGTAATAATAATTGTCCTTTATAAACCCGTTTGTCATTAGTGTCCTGTGCATTTTGCTTTTGAGTCTTTTTTTGGCTTCTAGTTGGGTCGTTATAAGATGGTTTGTGACAGTATAGTTAGTTTTGTTGAATGTTACGGTGGGTATTGAGATTTTCATTGAATCGTTGATGTGGCAAGTCAATTTGTCTATTGCTGTGTCTATTTGATATTTGTTTAAGTTAGTGTAGGGGCTGATGTCTAATAGTCGTATTTTTTTGGCAACTCCTTTATTGAGTTTTTTCCAATTTGCTTTTTCATAATTAAAGAGTTTTATCGGGTTTTGTAATTGGAACTCAATAGGCCAGTACCGAGTTTTGTCCGTTCTGTTGTCTTTAATACCGTTGATGTTCAGGAAAACGATGTCGTGGTCGGAGTAAGAAGGTTTAGTCAGTAGGGCACCCTGTCTGAGGCAATTATTATTAACGGCAAGCTCATTTTTTACCAAGAAGAAATCAAGATAAGCTTCAGATTGTGGGTATGTGGGATAAAGGCTGTGCCATAACTTGATGTTGTAGAAATCATGGTTTTTGATTTACCATTTGTAGAGTATTTTACCGTTACTATCTTCAACAACGTTTGACCAATATGCGTGCTTGGAATTAAAGTCACCGCCTATGATGTAAGGAGTTTTGAGGGATCGCAAAGTGTTAAGAAGCAAATCTAGATCCTTTATTTGCAAGTTTTTTTCTGCGCAATTATGAGAATGGTAAATACTTACGCAGATTTTGTGCTTTCCCGATTTTAGTTTTAGGGAAATGGGCACAGTCAATGGTTGTGAAAGTTGGTAGTTGTATTTGCGTTGTGTTGTAGTCAAGTTTCGTGAGTATTTTTTGTGTATGTTTGTGTTGTTTGGTTTAAGTTTGTTTGTTTCAGTTATTAAAGCAATGTCAGGGTTATATTTACTTAGAATGGTGTTGAGTTCTAAATGTTTTTGCGTAGAATATAAGGAATTGGTGTTGAGAAGGATAATTTTCATATCGAATTTATGGATTTACCAAATGCATGAGAGGTGCTAATTCGAATGCGAATTTGAATAATTGTTTTTTTTTTGTTTCGTCGTTTGTGTTCGTTTTTAGAATGTATATCAGCGCATTTATTTTGTTTGACAGCTCAAACAGATCCATATTGAAGTGTTGTTCAAATTGCTGTTGTATGAAGTTGAGATTGTCCAAGTTTGTTTCGTTGGTCGTTTGAGGCGGTATTGAAGGGGCCGTATGGCTTTGTGGAATGGGGATTGCGTTGCGTGCTGCTTCGGCAAAGGAGATAGCGGGTCGAACAAAGTTCGAGAACATGTGTTGGTTGTGTATGTTTTGTGATCGTGTAATTTGTGGGGTTTGTGTCTCCTTTTGAATTTGTCTGTCTTTTTTTTGTCTGTGTGCCTGGGCGGTGGGACAGTCCCTGTAGTTGGCAAGGTGGCGGTAGTCTCTGCAATTCACACAGTACAGCTTACCTTTTTGTATGTCTACACGAGCGCATTCTCCTGGCTCATGTTTTTCAGCGCATTTAATGCGGCGGTACGGCATGTTGCAATTTATTGCCACATGATCGTACCGCTGACATTTCTTGCATTGAATTGTGGTGCGCGTGTTCAGTTTTTCCCACGTTATTTTTTGATGGAGAAGGAATTTTACTTTTATCAATTCTTTGACGTTTGAATTTTTATCGCACTGCACATAAAAAAGTGTGTTGTGTGTAGCAGACTATGTCATCCGGTGTGTAACGTTTGTCGATGCCACGGATGACATAGCATGCTGTGTATGTGTATAAGTTAGTTTTTTTATATTTTAGTATGTTGAGGGTTTTTGTATAGTCTTCAAGGTTATTTGTCCTAATATGCGTGCAGTTTTTGTTAATTTTTTTGAGAATAAAATTTTTATCAGCTCTTGATTTAGGCAAACAACAGTCTTTTTGTGGTCCATACCATAACACACAATAGGAGGAATATGTTTGGATGATTGAGTTTTGGTTGTTCGGTTTTTTCCTGAGTTCACTTTTTCACGAATTGGATCCTGACTCGCTAGTGACGAGAGCGATGGTTCTCGTCTTAGATCATGAATGGAGTGGTCTGGGGGCACATTCATTGATAGTGAGTCAAATTGACCCGCATTTGAAGTACTCGGTTTAGGTGAATTACCTTGATTTGTGGCATTTTTAGTCATTTTTTGTGGGTGTGGATATATTTTTTTAGTTTGAGTTTTGGAATATTTGAGTGGCGAAACAATACGTTTGGGTGATGAGAAATGTTTAAATATTATGCTTGATCGTCCATCTAATGTGTGGATACTGCGTCCACGTCCTCTCAACCGTGTTAGATTTTTAT
The DNA here is from genome assembly GCA_963422695.1 of Xylophagus ater. Lineage (NCBI taxonomy): Eukaryota > Metazoa > Arthropoda > Insecta > Diptera > Xylophagidae > Xylophagus > Xylophagus ater. Next base: position 20,884,665 of record OY730479.1, read on the forward strand.
TTCCTAATCCTAGATGTGTACTTTCCATGCGTTGGTGTTAGTTTATTATAAAATTTTATTTATATTATGTTTTGTTAGTAAGATGAATGATAATTTGATGCAAATGATGTAAGTTTTTTATCGTACCTTGTATTTTGTAGTTTTTTTGGTTGATGTCGTCTAACTCCAGTTATTCGATTTTGATGAGTTTTCTATTTGTTGTTGCCTTGTATGAGAAAAATGTTGATTTCGAATAAATATTGGTTATTCGATTATTGTTGATTTTGTGAGTTGTTCCGTCTTAGCTGTTTTGTATACTGTAACTATGGTTTACAGTTGCTGATTATATTAATTAATTATTTTGTGTTTTACAGAATTTTTTTTATGCACAATTGAAATTAAAATCATGAAAATTATAAATTTATTTAGAAGTTTTGATTGTTTAACTTTTATAACTGATGAACCCCCTCAGGGGGAATTTAACTGATAACTTAAAACTGCGAAAGTTTATTCCTTGGGACTTTTGTTGTATTTTCTTATTTGGTTATTTTACACAATGTTATTGATGTTTTGTAATTAATCACTAAAATAAAAATGTTTTTTTTTTAATATAATTAATTATTAAAAAAAGAAAAATTTGGATTTGGATTATTTTCACTATCTGTGCGACACTCGACTTGATCACTCGATGACTCAAAGATCACTCGCACTGGATATGGAAATTAGAAAGGAATAACACTGATATTTATACTAAAAAAATTGCAGAAAATCGCATATTCTATAATGTAAACCATAACAATTTAAATATCCATTCTCCTAATTTTCTTTCGTCATTAAACCTGTAACGGCGCCTCACGCTTATGTTATTTAATTTTCCTTCACGGACTTAACTCAGCGTACAAATGCCAAAAGATTGTTTTATCGACTTCCACAACCTAATATGTTGAGTCTTCAACATTTTTCCTGGAAAAAAGAGTTATTAAAAAAAAATAATAAATAAAAAATATAAAAACAATAAATACTTTGTTTACTTGTTGAACTGTCAAACGGCAGCCATGTTCCTTACACCAGACTGAAATGAGACTAATGTTTCTGTACAGCAATGTTTTAGTTATCCACTGAACAGAATTCCTCAGATTGCATTATAATTATAATTATAATTTTTGACGAATAATTAGTATATTTAATAATTTACGGCATTATGAGTAATGCTACGAATTATAATATAATTTGTTTTCAGCAGGAATGAATGTTTGATGAAATATTTCAAAAAAATCGAACACATATGTTAAGTTATGCATTTGATTCAACCTAAGTTTAACAACATCCGCTCATTTGTACACCCCCGCATTTTGGAACTTTCATTTAAGTTTTTTGATCGAATTTAATTGGAAAGTTGAAAATGATTACAAAAAGACTTAAAGAAATCATTTACAAACGTAATGACAACAAAATTGAATGACACCCGCTAAAGTTAGAAAATAATGTTATCAAACTGTATCTTAGGGTTTACACACCCCTAAAATTATGGATAAGTTTTTATCATTTTATGTACCAAAATTATCAGGAGGACACAAATACGTTGAAGAAAATTCGAAAGGAATAAAATTCGAATTAAAAGATTAAAGAATTAGATCATCAACGAGAAATATGATCAAGATTTCGAATTTTAAATATCATAAGGACTTCATTTTGACTCAGAAGTCAGTTGGTCCATTGTTAGTTTCAAAGAACCGTTAGAATTCGACTATAAAAGGGGGAACCAAATCGATATAAAATCACTAAGCATTTTCAGCTTAAGGCAGAAGGGAATCAACTATAAGCAAAATGGTGAGTACAAAACTTTAGAAATTGTCTATGGTGAAACATAGAAATGAACACTTGGTAATTTGCAAAGGATATTTCGCCTTGCAAATTTTCAATCGGGCATTGATAACGGATATTCGTAGCCTGATCAATTTTCATATTAAAAATAGTGACGGATACTTTAGCCTTATTATTTTTAATCGGGGTTAATTCTGCATAATCGTTGCCGAATTAACATTAAGTAAACTAACTTGATAATTTTATTCAAGAAGGTGTCACACATAGACAATTACATTTAAAGGTACCATCAGCCAGATGTTCTCTTCTCAAATCACGGATAAATTAGCCTGATTTTCACACGCAAAATCACGGACATATTAGCCTGATTTTCATACGCAAAATCACGGACATATTAGCCTGATTTTCACACGCAAAATCACGGACATTTTAGCCTGATATTCTCTTCTCAAATCACGGACATATTAGCCTGATTTTCACACGCAAAATCACGGACATATTAACCTGATTTTCACACGCAAAATCAGGGACTTATTAGCCTGATTTTCACACGCAAAATCACGGACATTTTAGCCTGATATTCTCTTCTCAAATCACGGACATATTAGCCTGACTTTCATACGCAAAATCACGGACATATTAGCCTGATTTTCATACGCAAAATCACGGACATATGAGCCTGATTTTCACACGCAAAATCACGGACATTTTAGCCTGATATTCTCTTCTCAAATCACGGACATATTAGCCTGATTTTCACACGCAAAATCACGGACATATTAACCTGATTTTCACACGCAAAATCAGGGACTTATTAGCCTGATTTTCACACGCAAAATTACGGACATATTAGCCTGATTTTCTTACGCAAAATTATCGATATCTTAGTCGGATATATTATCACACAACCAGTGGCGGATTTACCAGCAGGCTGAGTAGGCTATAGCATAGGGCGGCAGGTTTTAGGGGCGGCAAATTTGGGGAAAATTTTTTAAATATTTTTTAATATTTTTTTATATTGAATGTGGTCATTACAATTTTGGACATAAAATATTACCTCTCATTTCGCGCGCATTTACTAATTTTCCGTCTTTTTTACATACATTTTTTTTATGCTCTATGTTTTCTATAAAATGTCTTACATTATACCTAAATATCCATACAACAGATATACACACAGTTATATAATCTATCAGAGGGGGCAAAAAAAACAACGATACACAATACACATACAGTAAACAAGAAACACGCGCTTAACAAAAATTAATTCCATACATAGAAAAGTGTTCTAGGCTAAGAGAAATGTAGCAAAAAGAGAAAGAAAATGAGTAAACATGACGAGATAAATAAAAACGAATATTTTTAGTCATATTATAGAGGATATTTATATATGTTAGCCAGTGTATTGCCAGAATATTCGAGTGTGGAGTATTCCAGACAACTTTCGAGTGTTGTGGAACGTTCTGGAATTGGCGGGGGTATATAAAGCAAGATCCATCGTGGGACCCCTCCCGTTAGAATATGTTTCCAATAAAAATTTTCTACCTCTTATAGTTTAAAGTTTAACGTTTTATTCCAACTACCACACAATCTCATATCAATTCCCTGTGCGAAGCCGGGCACCGCAGCTGGAACTTAAATAAATTTTTTGTACTTCTGTTAGGTAATTGTTCAATGTCTGAAATAAAACTCCTAATGTAATCTTTTTTATTTCAGTTCTTAGATAAAAAATTGTTAGAATGAGTGATGGGAGAAAGCGACTTAGTGGAGCTGAGTACAAAAAGAAAGCCAAAATGAAAAAGGAAGAACAAGAACAGGTTATCCGTAAAACGATTAAAATTGACAGTTTTTTTAATAGTGGAAGTGGAAGTACTGTTAAAACACAAGGAACTTCATCAACATGCACTGACACAATACCATCTGGAAAAGATGAAATGGATTTGAACTCTGCGGCTCAACAACAACAGTCATCTGTTAAACAATCTAGTTTTGCAAAAACAGATATTTATGTTTTTGACGAAGAGGCGGTAGAGGAATCATCAATAAGTATAACAATTGAAGATGCGTCTCTGAATCAGACGTTAAGTAATGCCCAAGTGCAAACAACAGCAAATATAAACAAAGAGCCAGCTGTATGGGAAATCAACGATACCTTAAAGGAGATTATCGCAAGGTACGGCTTCGACCAAAACAAGTCTTGTGACTTCACTAAAACTTACAAATTATATGCTGATCAGCGTCGTTACTTGACAGTGAGTATCTTCCAAAGAAAGATGAAAAATAATGAAGTGAATGATCGAAATTGGCTGGTTTATTCTGAAAGTAAAAGATCTGTATATTGCGGGCCCTGTTGGGCATTCGGTCCATTGGAGAATAAGACTCAGTTTGAGAACGAAGAATTTAATGACTGGAAAAATGCAGAACACCGAGTAGCTCAACATGAAAACTCTGCTCGTCATAAATCTAGTATCCTCAGTTTGAAAGTTAGAAGTGAGATGGATGGCCGACTCGACAATTTACTGCATGTCCAGATTGATGAAGAAATTACTTATTGGAGAAACGTTCTGAAGAGGATTGTTGCCGTAGTGAAGCGACTGTCTTCAAGAGGCCTCGCTTTCAGAGGAAAAAATGAAAAGTTCGGTGATCCGCATAACGGAAATTATTGTATGATTTTGGAAGTGTTAGCTGAATTCGATCCTTTTTTAGCCACTCATATTGAACGATTTGGGAATCAAGGATCTGGAAGTACCAGTTAGTTATCAAAGACTGTTTGCGATGAGTTTATTCACTTGATGGGTTATAAAGTCTTAAAACAGATTGGAGATGAGATAAGAAGGGCGAAATATTTTTCCTTAATCATCGATTCAACACCAGATATAGCACATGTGGACCAACTTACCCTTATCATTAGATACGTTTTGGAAACAGGCAAACCATGTGAAAGATTTCTCAAGTTTTTGCCCTCCGTGGGAAATGTTTTTTGCCATTATTTCGGAACTTAAAACACTGGGCATAAATATTGAAGACTGTCGTGGGTAATCATATGATAATGCCGCGAACATGTCTGGTGTGTACAATGGATTACAGGCTAAAATTCGAAGCCAAGCATCTTTTGCTTTTTTCGTGCCTTGCTCTGCTCACTCTTTAAATTTAGTGGCAACTGCGGCTGCTGAATCTTGCACAGAAGCTTGTCGCTTCTTCATGTTGCTTCAAGAAATCTACGTTTTTTTTGCAAGTTCGGCACAACGCTGGCAAAAATTAATGACTGAAATCGGGAAAGGGAAAACGCTAAAGAGAGTAAATCTGACACGTTGGTCAGCCAGAGAGGATGCATGTAGAAGATTGAGAGATTCTTGGCACGAAGTCCATAAGACTTTGGAATCAATCAAGGATGATTGTACCGAGAAGCCTGTAACACGAAACGAAGCGACGGGAATACTTTTGAATTTAGAAAAACTGGAAACGGCGGTAATGGTTGTTGTGTGGATTGTTTTTTTGGAAAGAATAAACAAAGTGAATGTTCAAATTCAGGCTTCTACCGTAGATTTGATCACTGTTGCCGATCTTTACGAATCTCTTGGCAAGTTTTTCATAGCTGAACGAGAAAATTTTAAGTACTTCGAGGAAAAAGCGAGGGAATTAAGCGTGTCAAAGCAGTATTCAAAAGGCATGGGAAAAAGACAACCGAAAAGGAAAAAAATTTATGATGAAACACCCGATGAAGAAATGAAAATGACTGCGAGTGATACTTTCAGGGTTAACACATTTCTCGTCCTCATTGATAGACTCGTATCCGAATTAGAAAAACGGCAGGAGGCCTACAACAAGTTCAATGAAAAGTTTTCATTTCTGACCAAAATGAGTGAATTGTCATCATCAACCGTTACGGAAAAAGCCCTTTTCTTGAAAAAAATGTATCCTAATGATTTAGAGACTGACTTAGTTCAAGAATGCATACATTTTCAATGCCACTTTGCTTCTGAAAGAATTTTGTTAAAACCAGATTCTGGATCATTGGAAAGTCTATCTTCGTTCCTGCGAAAACAGAATTTGCAAAACGTTTATCCAAACTTGGATATAGCAGTTCGCATGGCTCTATGTACACCAGCTACAAATTGTTCGGGTGAGAGAAGCTTTTCTTGCTTAAAATGGGTGAAAAATTATCTAAGATCTACTTTAAGCCAAGAAAAGCTAAACGCCTTAGCTCTTTTATTCATAGGGTCAGAACTAATGAACAAGATTTCATACGATGATATAATCGATGATTATGCGAATAGAAAATCGCGCAAAAAAACATTGTAAAACTTTCATAACTTGATTGAATTTCCTCGTCATCATCAGCCGGATTGTTACCAAATAATTGAATGTATTTTTTTTAAACTGTAAGTAAGCGCAATAAAAATTAATTAATTACGCCAAAAAAGATGGAATTCATAGAAGATCCAAATCCGATATCAGTATGGGAACAGTTTGCCCCGGTAGTTTCATTAGTATTGAACGGTCAAAATTGAGAGTGTGTGCGTGATTTATCGCATTACCACCTCTTCAAAATAATTTGAATAAAATGATTAAATGGGACGCCATTTTTATTCTGATATTCTCCCAAAAAATTTCTAAATAATTATGAAGGACGAATCAAAACAGAGATTAAAAAAAAAATATTTTACTTATTCAGAAAAGGGCATGGCTGGTTTTCAAAAGGAAAAAAAAATTTATTTATAAAATATGGTCTTATACAGGGTGACACAAAATGAACGTGGTGTATTATTTAGGAGCCATTAAGTCCATTGCAGTATGCGCTGTGGCTCCATCTTGTTGGAACCAAAAGGTGGTTTTCCACAGCTGGCCTAAAAATTTTCCAACATCTTCCGATATTGAGCACTATTAATGGAAACTGCAACACCGTCTTTATTTTCGAAGGAATTTGGACCAGTGATCCTCTCAGACGATACACCGCACCAAACAGTACACATAAGTGGGTGTAACTGTCGTTGATGAAATGCTCTTGGATTCTCTGTAGCCCATATCCTGCAGTTCTGCTTGTTTATGAAACCGTTTAATTGGAAATGGGCTTCAATGCTCATTATCAAATTGTTAAAACAATGGACCGTTCATGTTCAAAATAAAGTTGGATGATTTTGGTTCGTTGCTCGATTATGTATTGTTCCATTTCACATTCCCCATTACAAAATCCTGTAATAACATTTTTAAAAAAATTGAACAAAAAATTATCAATAATTCACTCTACAACATTTTGCGCCACCCATTTTTTTTGGTATGAGGAGTTATTTTTGATCGGTCATGTTTATGAAATCCAGTTGTTCAGATAAACAAGTGGTTTGACTGATTTAAAATATTTTCAAGATTATTTGATAAATTTGGCAACATATGAATTTGAAGTGCGTCGAATGTTATAATTCTGATGAAACCATTCTTGTGTTGAAAAAGTCCTCATACCAAACTAGAACTCTTTACAATAAGATTTGCAAAAAAAAATTTCTAAATAATAATCATACACTTCGTATAGAAGTTAAAATAGTTTAAAAGGTTTTAGAAAAATAATTAATTTCAAAACATTTCAAAAAATTTTGCCAAAAATGTATTCTTCCTAACCCCTCTGCCTTAAGATATCGCTTGTCCAAAAACTACCAGAAATTATATTGAAATATATTTTTTATGGAATCAAATCACAAAAAATTGAAAGTGAGTGCCTTTAGAAGAAAAATGTTCATATTGCCAAAGACAGTAAATAATGATAAGATGTGTAAAATTGGGTTTGCCCACAAATTTTGACTTAAAAAACTAAATGAAATATAAGGAAAAAATATACGAGGAGAATTCTTTCTTATTTTTACATTTCGTTCTTGAGCTTTGGTTTTTGTACTGGATTGATTAGTATAGAAAACTTTTTTCAAATCATTTAAGGAAATTAAGCTTTGAATCTCGTAGTGTAGTATATTTTGTTCTTGGTTTTTTTTTTTCTTTCTAATTTTAGAATTAAAGTGTTTGATGGCAGAGAAACTTGTGTTCTATTCATGCCCGCATACAAGCAATTTGTGGCTTTGAATATATCTTATAAATATGAATGGTATGGATTGATATATTTGGTGTAGGTTTTTTGCTGGCCTGAACTTAGAATTCAAATGTACTTTTAGAAATATTTTTTATGCTCGATTGTGTGTGTAACAAGATAATGTCGATTATTATATGTATTTTTTTAAAAAAATTTTTTCTCAGAGTTTCTCGTGTACTTTTAGATAATGCTAAATAAAGAATTTAAAGTCTTTCGAACTTGGGCCAGGAATTGAATTGAATTTTGTTTTAAGTAATCGACATATTCATTTCTTTTTTAAAAATTATATAGTAGAATATTGATATTTTATGGTCAACTAAGGATTATTGGATTTCCGTAAATTTTAAATTATATATATTATATATAAAGATTATTATATAATATATTTATTTGGAAGAATTTTGTCTAACTCATTTTAAGTACGTTCGACAGTTAATATGTGATGATATTTGCCAACATACGTTTTCCTACAATTTTAACATCGAATGTTGACATAATTTTTTTCTGGAATGCTTTGAATAACCAAATAACTGATTTCATAATGTCGTGTTAGAAGGTTTGAAAATATATATCAGGATTATTTATTCATTTAAAATTTTTAAGCGTGGGTGTTTTGTAAAACTATTGGGTAAACTATTTCCATTTTTTGTGACCCAAGAACAATTCTTTTTTAATAGAACCAGAATTAAAAAATTTAGAACTTCCTTTCGATGTTCTAAACATTGGTTCTCAGCAAACCAACTGGGGTAAAATTCATTAGTTCTTTGAATGCATTCCTCGATAATTTTTGCTTTTAAGTTGGTAAAATGCAAATAATTATCAAAAAAAGTTTCATATATTTGAAAATGCAATTTGCAAATTTCGAAAAAAAGATGGGAAGGATTTTGTAGAAAAGTCCTTTCAGTAGTTTTGTCGAAATTTTTGTGTTTAATAAGTTTTTCCGACGGTAAAAGAAAATCACATTCGTCTTTATTCATTATCATGGCACAATTTGGACAGTTTATTTTTTTCAAAAAAAATTTTTAAAATTCCATAGCCGACAATATATCTTTTTGCTGGGTCTGCGATGTCGGAATTACTCTTGGAGTTTAAGGTTTCATTTATTTTCGCATCTTTTTCTATATCATCCAAAACAATTTCAGAACTTTGTGCCAATAATCTGGATATAATTTCATTAGAATTATCAATATAAGTATCTTCTAATGGGTTATCCCAATTAAGTAAAATGTCTTCATCAGTTTCACAATTCTTATTTGCATATGAGAACGTTATAATTCTCATCGACATTAGGCGCGCCACTATTCCATTGAACTCGTGGACACTAGGATTTTTGTTAATACCGCCTTTTGTCCGAATTTGCGCAAACCTTTTCTCTAATGGATCCTGATTTAGTCGAGATGTTAATATAAAGTTAATTTTTAAATATTTGTCCGAAAATATATCTGTACTTAAATCTATAATACCATTAATTGTAAGATATAATCCGTCAAAACAATATTTTTTTTTTGCAGGGAGACCCAATTTCGTAAGATATTCTTTGAATTCATTTAAATAATTAGATTGAGTACCAATTTTTGTTAATGGCTTTCGATATGGATTTTTTCCGCGCAATCACGACTATTTGGGTAGTTAAAAGCTTGATCAAAACTACGAGTGAGTTTACTCGTCGCTGCTGCATATAATTTAATCGTTTGTGGAAAGGAGTTATTTTCTAATAATGCATCTATTGCGTCTGCCATACTATTGCTCAGGACTTGCACTGCAAGTCTGACATTCATTTTATCAAAAACCCCTGGTTCAATAGGTTTTTTTGTTATCTTTGGACACAACCTATATTTTTTTGATTTTTCGTCTATGCTATAAACACTTTTTATAACTTCCCAACTCGCAGGTCCGTCAGGAGTCTCAATAGTGCAATCTTTGAGTGTATTTCTTATATTTTTTAATAAATGAGGAGGATCATGTAATGCAATTATTTTCTTCAGATTATAATAGAAATATGGCTTCTCTTTATTAATATCTAACAGCCTATAGCATTTTTAATTATTCATACCTTGATCGCACACTACAGCTCTAACCGTAAGCTCTATTTCGAAGCATATTTTTACATTAGCCTCCAATTTTTTTTTTTAAATGGTACCATCAATGCTGTTCTCAGAAACAAAATAACTAATTATATATTTCCAATTAGAAAACAAGCCCCTGATCATGAAAACGCATATTTGTTTTCCTAGTAATAATTTCCTATCATTTTCATTTAAATGCACTAACCCGTCTACGAGATCATGAGATGTATTATAAACTAAATCTCTTCTGATTGATATTTCATCAAATAATAACACTGCCTGCTTACACTGCTTGTCCATTTTATTAACTAATTGTACCAAATTTTGTATTAAAAGATCATCAAAACCTGGTTGAAGTCGTTTCACAGGACTCCACTTATATATAGCTGACTGACTAGGTAAGTGAAGACGTAAATCATAACGCAAGAAATTATAACAAGATGCAGACTTATAATTGACATTTTGAGACAAATATTTTGGATATCATTATAGCTATTCTTTTCAGCTAAAATCATTTAAAAAAATTCTTTGCTATTTAAGTTTAGGCTAGGTAACGAATCGATATGAGCATCAATGGACTTGTTTTCTTTCAATTGTTTTGTTTTTTCTAACAACATTTCCTTTTCTTTCCGTAATTGCATGCATTCCTCAGAAAAATTTTAGCATTCTTTTTATAATATTCCAATGTTTAGAACATCGAAAGGAAGTTCTAAATTTTTTAATTCTGGTTCTATTAAAAAAGAATTGTTCTTGGGTCAAAAAAAAAATGGAAATAGTTTACCCAATAGTTTTACAAAACACCCACGCTTAAAAATTTTAAATGAATAAATAATCCTGATATATATTTTCAAACCTTCTAACACGACATTATGAAATCAGTTATTTGGTTATTCAAAGCATTCCAGAAAAAAATTATGTCAACATTCGATGTTAAAATTGTAGGAAAACGTATGTTGGCAAATATCATCACATATTAAATGTCGAAGGTACTTAAAATGAGTTAGACAAAATTCTTTCAAATAAATATATTATATAATAATCTTTATATATAATATATATAATTTAAAATTTACGGAAATCCAATAATCCTTAGTTGACCATAAAATATCAATATATCTATAATTTTTAAAAAAGCAATCAGATACATGCATATGTCCATTACTTAAAACAAAATTCAATTCAATTCTTGGCCCAAGTTCGAAAGATTTTAAATTCTTTATTTAACATTATTTAACAGTACACGAGAAATTCTGAGAAAAAAATTTGTTCAAAAAATACATATAATACAATCGACATTATCTTGTTACACACACAATCGAACATACAAAATATTTCTAAAAGTACGTTTGAATTCTAAGATCAGGCTAGGAAAAAACCGACACCAAATATATCAATCATATTTCTCTATAAGATATATTCAAAGCCACAAATTGTTTGTATGCGCACATTAATAGAATAAAAGTTTCTCTACTATCAAACACTTTAATTCTAAAATGAGAAAGAAAAAAAAAACCAAGAACAAAATATACTCATCTACGGGATTTATAAATGAATGAATTCAAAGCTTAATTTCTTTAAATGATTTGAAAAAAGTTATCAATCCAGTACAAAAACCAAAGCTCAAAAACGAAATGTAAAAATAAGAAAGAATTCTCCTCGTATATTATTTCCTTATATTTCATTTAGTTTTTTAAGTCGAAATTTGTGGGCAAACCCAATTTTACACATCTTATCATAATTTACTGTCTTTGATATTGCCAAAAAATCAAATCCCTTTGTTTCCCCAGACGTTGTCCCCCTCGTCTTTGAGATTGGATTTAATAGAAATATAGATCAAATAAAAGGAAAAAATCATTTGTGTTTGAACCTTTCCCCGCGTCTTTTCGTAGAAACTATGTAGCTTAGAATCAATCATAGAACTTATATTTTTTTCTCGATAATTATATGTACATATTAGAGGAAAGACAGGGTGGCGCAAAATGTTGTAGAGTGAATTATTGATAATTTTTTGTTCAATTTTTTTAAAAATGTTATTACAGGATTTTGTAATGGGGAATGTGAAATGGAACAATACATAATCGAGCAACGAACCAAAATCATCCAACTTTATTTTGAACATGAACGGTCCATTGTTTTAACAATTTGATAATGAGCATTGAAGCCCATTTCCAATTAAACGGTTTCATAAACAAGCAGAACTGCAGGATATGGGCTACAGAGAATCCAAGAGCATTTCATCAACGACAGTTACACCCACTTATGTGTACTGTTTGGTGCGGTGTATCGTCTGAGAGGATCACTGGTCCAAATTCCTTCGAAAATAAAGACGGTGTTGCAGTTTCCATTAATAGTGCTCAATATCGGAAGATGTTGGGAAATTTTTAGGCCAGCTGTGGAAAACCACGATCTGGTTCCAACAAGATGAAACAACAGCGCATACTGCAAGGGACTTAATGGCTCCTAAATAATACAAAACGTTCATTTTGTGTCACCCTGTATAAGACCATATTTTTTTTGCTTTTGAAAACCAGCCATGCTCTTTTGTAGTTAATTGGTGCTTCAAAATGTTTCAGAAATTTTTTGGGGGAATAAATCACAATGAAGATCGCGTCCCATTCCTCCAATAAAAATCACGCGTTCTACTATGTTAACTTTAGGGATTTTTTTTACACACGGATAGGAAAACACAGCGTACACAAATTTTATATATAAAAGTTCCTCTGTTTATATACTCTGTGATTACGCTTACCGAATGTACATTATTGTGTATAAGTAGTGTTAAGCCGTACCCCGCCTTATTAGTAGTACATGATTGAGCTTTTATTAGCTCAGAAATATACCCAAAAGCAATTTCTTGTGCAATCTTAACTAAATCATTGGATTGTAAAAATAATATAGGAACTGACACTTGTAGAGTTCGGTAGGGGCGACAAAATTTGAATAGCCTACTGGCGGCAAATATGTAAATCCGCCACTGCACACAACTACGGATATTGGCCTGATTTTTATACACAAAATCAGGGTTATCTTAGTCAGATATATCATAACACAACTACGGATATTGGCCTGATTTTCTTACACAAAATCAGGGATATCTTAGTCTATTTATCGTCACACAATCACGGGATTTAACCTTATTTTTCTTCACGGAAAAACCACGGACTATTTCGTCTGAATATTTCGTACTTCTAATCATAATCATCATCGAATTTTCTTACGCAAAATTACGAACGATTGTATTTTCGAAATTAACATCACTATATTGAACAAATAGCAGCAAGGAAAATTGGTACGGCAGACACGTTGAATTATTGAAACCCCAGGAGGACACTTAACTATATTTTATGAATTGTTAAAAAACTCAAACAAATTGTATAATTTTTAAATCAAATAACACAATTTATATATTTCTTTTTACAAACAAAACAATCTTGTTATTTTACCAACTACCTATCCGTTTAATTTAGTGATTAGGTTGTGTTGAAGTTACGCAAGTATACGTCAACACAATTTCATCACTATAAATGTTTAAGTCGCGGACTTAATAATTTGGTCCTTCGAGCCGGATAGATTATTGTTTGTAAAAGGGAAACTCGTTTCTCCAACCAACGTATAAAAATAAACATACGAGTCGTAACGTATTTGTGTCCTCTTGTTTAGGTAGAATCTTAAATTAGGGTAACGTTCATTCAGTTTTGTTTTTTTAAGTTTTTAAATTTCAGAAGGTTACAATGGGTGAGCCAAAAATTATATTGTCTCAAATGGGGTTGATGGACCAAATTCGTAGGGCGATCACTAATCACCGGAAAACTGGGGAAGCCAGAAAAACGGGAGGATATTTAAGTCGTCGAATGTCTGCGGTCGAAAAGGTATGGGACGAAATAACAAAAAACCAAGTTCGCATTTCTATGAAAGAGCAAACATTAAAGGACACAGGTTACGTAAAGAATGGGGTATTTGAAGACGTAGAAGGTTCATATTTCGAGTTCATTGGTGAACTCCAGGAAGCTTTCGAAATAATAAGCAAACCAAAGAACCCGGTGCTCCTTAATGAATCCCTTAATGGAACAAACGGAGAACCAAGAATTCAGAATAGGTCTGAAATTCATCTGCCAAAAATAAATCTCCCAAAGTTCAACGGCGATTACGAATCATGGCGGTCGTTCCATGATTTGTTTGTTTCTTTAATTCATTCAAATGCAGGAATTCCATCAGTGCAAAAATTGCATTACTTAAAAACAAGTCTGATCGGAGAAGCAGAAAGGCTTCTACGACAGTTTCGAACCATTGGGGACAATTATGGCCCAGCCTGGAACACATTAGTCAAACGGTATGATAACAAACGACAGCTAGTACACACTCAGTTAATGAAATTGATATAATTGAAAAGAATAATAAATTTTAATGAAAATAGAAAAAGCCGGGCTCCAACAATTTCAAAGGGGCCTCGAAAAATTTATATTGTGGACATTTTGACATTTTTGAATAACAAAAAAGGTTTCAAAAATTTTTTAACATTTTTGGGAATCTTTTTTTTTTCCTTTTTAGTAAAAGTTTCAAAATAGGATGATTATTCCTCCTAACACTTTAATAATCCTTTAATATTCGCAAACAATCTTTTTTTTAAAAACAAAAGTGCAATAAGTGTAAAGAAAAAAATTGTGAAAATTTTTGACATTTCTGAACAATTTCATTTAATACACTTTTAATAGAAAATAAATTGTTTATAGTAAAGATTTTTATTATAAACATTAAAACGGTTTGAAAAATCGAATTGAAAAATCAAATTAATTAAATTTATAATTAATAATAAATTAAAATGAATGATTATTTTATGAATAGAGTAATAATAAGAAAAATCAAAATATAAAAACGAAATCATATAAAAAAAATTGAATTTAATATGAACATTGGAATTTTAAAAATAATAATGAAAAATAAAATATTTTTGTGAAAATAATAATATTTTGACATTTATAATATTTTAATTTTATACAGTTTGGTATTAATTGTGCTCCATTTAAAATTTTAGGGGCCCATAAATTGCTATAGAAAAGAATTTTTTATTTACTTTTAAAATTCTTAGCAATTTAAAGCGTTTTTTTTAATACCAAATTTTATATTTTCAATACCTTTCAAGAATTATTTTTTTTTTTATTTTTTTATTCTTCATTATATCTACCGTTATAATTTGACTACTCGTTCTTAAAGAAAATAATAATAGTGAAAAGACAATATTTATGTTAATTAACCTTATTACATAACTTAGTACTAACACGCGTCCAATATGGTTGAATTTTAGATATGTAAACAGAGGTAATCCACATTATTAGATCTAATTAATGTGCAACGATTTGGTGGTTTATATTTAAAATTAAAAAATAAAATTAATATAGACTAGTGAGAAATAATTACCACTATGTCGTTACCAAGAGAAGAAGAAGAATATCAGTGCTGCTGCGGCAAATCATATCTCTCTAGTAAAGGTCTACAACAGCAAAAAAGGAAGAAGAAGCCAAAACCAGAAAAGGGAAATTTTGGACATCTGAGGAGGAAAATGAACTAGCTAGGGAAGAAGCGAGTTATGCTGGTGATAATTTATTAAATTATTTAACATCTATTAAAGGTAGGAGAAAACAAAAACCTTATCAAGAAAAAATGAAAAAATTCTTCTCCGAATTAAAAACAACTGAAAAAACCCTACCTTTTAACAATTAAAGAGTGGAGGATGATATTAAAGAATGCATTCTCGATGAGATAAGAAACATTCCCAATATCAATTTTGATAAATTTGACAATTCATTAATTAATGATTTGTTATATAAAAAAAAAGGAAGTGTGCTTTTGACCACACTGTAGAAGTGAAATAGAAGCTTTTTTTATGGTTGCAGTATTTGAATATTAATCTGTTTTTATTATCGGCGGCTCATGTAAAGATACAATGGGTTTGTATTAACTGAAGTAGGATGTATATGTTTTCGAGTGTAAATTTGGAAGTTGCCTTGTAAAGCATACACTAACTTTTTTGTCGACATAATATGAAAGAAAAACAACATTTATATCAGATAACATGTAGTTCTATTCAGTTTCCATTTGTGTGGACTCATATAATGACAGAATAGGTTTGTGGTAACTGAAGTATGATATGAAAATTTTTGATTGAAAATTCTCAAGATATCTCGTGAAGACTGCATCGAGGGTAGTTCCTGAGTTTGTAGTGGCTTCTGTGGGATCGTTGTTCATCCTTAGATGAAATGCGTCTTCCAAAAACGCAATCAACGGTTTTGCTTGCTCTGATGCAAAATTTGCGTTGAAGTCTCCGCTGAGTACCATCGGAATTTTGTCTGAATCTGATTGCAGGAGTGCAGCACCTTGAACCGTGTACGGGAGTAGTATTTGGTGGATGAATTTAATGATGTTGTTAATTGTTTGATTCGGTGAAATGTAAATAACAACCATCATAATAGTTTTTTTGTCCTCCGTTATGCATTGAGCAGCACATAATTCCCCGATGGCAGTGTTGTTGATATTGAAAATTTGGGTTTGATCAACCTGTAAGTCCATATTGGGTGTGAGAATGTTTGAAGTGTCATTAACGTTGTGATAAACCGCAACTCCTCCCGCTCTAACATTGGAACGTTTGAAATGGACAACGCAATTGAAGTTAGGGACATCAATATTAGCGTCATTGCTTAGCCAAGTCTCCGATAGAAGCAAGACAGAAGCCCGTTGAACAACAGCGCCGGTGAGATCAGCGGCGTGAGCACGTATACTCTGAAAGTTGAAAGAGAACATCGATAATCCTCTTCCGCTGGTGATAAAGTCTATCATCAATGTATCAATTGTCTGTAGTCGATTAAGAGATAACCTGCGAAATTCATCTTGCAAAGCGACCATTGATGTCGCAGCGCGTCGCCCGTGATGAAACGTAGAGTCATGCTGCCGCGATACGATGTACAGTCCTTGGATATTTGTCACTCTTGATAAAGCCACGTATAGTAGCTGTTGCGAATGTGTTTTATCATACTCATATACTATCTCATTGAACGTGCCTACCTGTGATTTATGTATAGTAATTGCACAAGCTGTTCGGCGTTATGACAACCAATGTAGACGTCAGTTGCTGTAGAAGTAATTTTGTCAATTGCATTGTTTAACAGTGTGTTGTTGTACTCTGTGACGGAGTTGTTTGTTAAAAATAGACGTATTCCATGCGGACATTGTTGATCAGCTTCTTCTTTGGTAAAGAATCGCGCTTCGATGATTTGCAATTCTTGATTGTCCAGTACTGTGCCATTTCCAATTTTAGTTAGTATAGAGGCGAAGGATTCATTGGACTGCCTCATTACCTGAATCAATTCATAAAATTTCAATCCCCGCCATAAAATTGGACCCACCAACCGCTGTTTTATCTACTTGTAGATTGGTGTAGCTCGTACAGGTGGCAGTTGGCGTAGGTCACCAATTAAAATGATATCCAGTCCCCCAAAGTTTGTTTCAAAATTGCCAGTGATTTGTTTAAGCCTGGAGTCGATTTTGGACAAGAGTTCAGCACTTATCATACTAATCTCATCAATAATTAAGACTTGCACATATTTGAAAAGTGTCCTATATTGCTGAGCAACTTCAATCGACAGCGGAAGTAGTTTGGAAAGTGATATCTTCAATGCAGTGTGAACAGTTGTTCCGTCTATGGCCACAGCAGCTTTTCCAGTGGACGCGCAAGTTATGTATGCATTACAGTAGGAATCATTGTTAGTGAATCGATTATAAATTTCCATAAGAAGTTGGATGACAAAAGTTTTACCACATCCAGCTGGTCCCGTGAAGAATATTTGTAGCGGTGATCGATTTGTGGACAAGAGGTTTGAGATAACGTGGAGCAGAAGTCCTTGTTAATTTTCGTTTGTTTTTCTCATTAGTTGACAGAATTCTTCATGTGGCCTAACATTCTCCTTCTTCTTTGCAATTGCACCCAGCTTATTCAATGTTGCAAACAGAAGGTCACTGTTAACGTCGGAATGTGGATTGTTGTACAAGTGTTCGAAGGGATTAGGTTCTGGATGTCGATTGACTACGCGTGGTGTGTCTTGGTCGCCCGTATTTCCATCTTCGCGACACAATTGTCGATAAATCTCGATTGTTTTCTCGATATCCAAGTTTGATTGAAAGTCTTTGCATCGTTGTAAAATTATGTCTTGATTATCGTTATAAATGCCTATGAACTTCATATCAGCTAGAATGTCTCGTTCTTCATTTCTAAATGAAATATGTAAAGTCACCATTTCGCGTTTGTAGTCATTGCAATCCTTGGCCATATCATAATTCCGATACCGAATTATACGCGGATATTTGCGTTCATTGTAAGTCCCCTTGTTAGTTTTCGTATATTTCGAAACAAACTGTGCCAGTGTGAGATTTTCCAAGTCTTGAGGTCTTCGTTCGTATTTATCAAACCAATTGTCTTTCCAAATATTAGTCGAATCGTCGCCACCATCTATTTCATGTAACTCTGCTTGAGTTTTTCTGATTCGTTGTCGTTCTATAGGCCAAACCGTCGGAATGTAAACTGCAACGACCGAACTTTTCGATATAGGCTCACGTAATAAGTACCACGCCGCTTCTTGACTAGTCATTTCGACACAGTTGAGCATGTCTACACTCATTTTCCTTGTAATTTCAACGATGTCAAACTCTGGATGTTCGTCCATAATTTCTATAATTTGTCGCTGCAAATTACTGATACCCCTGTTTGTTTTATTAACATACTCCACAACGTAAGCTGCACAGGAGTATTCTTCAGTTATAAATTGGATGTCCATGTTGGACTTTACAACATTGAGTAGGAAAGGATTAAAAGGATTGTGCCACTTTTCTGTCGGTGTACGTTTGTAGAATACTCTTGGTCTAGTTATTCCAGCTCGAAGTATATTGAGATAGTCTTCATCGTCAATAACATTGTTTCTCTCGTAGAAAGTGTCAATATCTGGATAGTCATCATTCTCCAAAGTCACTCTGAGGTCTTTGTATCTTTGTGCATCTCGTGCAAATCCCACGTCTGCTTTTGGCATGGGTGTTAATATAGCTGTTTTCCGACAAGGCATGAAGGGTGCTTCAAATCTGCATTTTTGTTGCCTATTAGCAACAATTTTTTTGTAGCAAGTAAATGTATGCTTATGTGTTTGTAATTTGATATTGCCAGAAGCTTGTGTTGATGACACCGAGATTAAGGTGTCAATCAGTTTTACCGCATCTTGATAATTTACACCTAGTGCATCCAATGGAGCATTTTCCAACCATAATAGAATGTGTGCGTGCGGACTACCACGGTGTTGAAATTCACTGCGCTTGAAGTAATGCATTACGCGATACTTTCCAAACGGCGACGATTTCTTAGATTGCAAAATTGTCAATAAGATACTGATCAATATACTCTTCAGATTGTATTTGTCGTCGTGTAATGTTGGTATTTCTGCCAACATGTTTAAAAGCCACAGTGAGAGCGTCACGCGCACGCAATCGCATGATCTTCATAGCCATGTATAGCAAATGTTGAGGAGTCACCCCACGCCTGTCGCAGCGCCTCAGTTCACTGGTTGCCATCATAAACGGTGTAACCCTCACACCCTCTCTAAATGTTCGAAATTGCCCTATATATATACCAGGAAAGGAAAGCTCCTCTGCATGTTCATCAAATAACAAACTTTGTGGAACGTTGTTTTCTCCAGGCGATATTCTTAGAAATTTTTCTTCGTTCCATAGTAATGTTTGCTGTTGTGCAGTTAAGCTTTCTTCAATGTCTATGTTTTCGCTCATGTCATCCATTTGAACTTGATCTGGAATGAGGTCTTCATTGAAGAATGACTCATCTATAGTCACGTTGTACAAATGGTAGAGCTGTGTATCCACCAAATGCCGCAACCATGCCTTTATCGTCCGTTTCTTAACCAACCCGTGCAAGTAGGAAGATTTGTGAATTTTCCTTCTCTTAATGTGAACGTTAATGCAGTGGTCGTCGTTAATGTTTCGTGGTAATCTGTGGGCCATAGTATTAACGCAAACAGGAACATTGATTATTTGCCCATAAATGCCATACTGTCCCAGAACGTGGCGCAGTCTGCGTATTTGCATAAATGGAATCCTTGGCGAAATCAGTCGTTCCGATATCAAATCCAGTGGAGGTAAGGTTGTCGGTATTAGAGGGTATTTAAAGCCATTGTATGTTGACATTGGCGGTATTTTGTCTTTATTCAACATTAGTTTACAAGTAGAGCATACCGCAATATTATCAATATCCATGTGTGGAATTATTGTTCTTAAGATTTCGTGATGTTTCGGCTTTGGTTTTGCCAAGTCTCCTTTGAACCATAATCTATCACAAACGGAGCATGCGTGACCGAACGTATTTCTTTTAAAATATTTATCGAATGCATTATGAGCCGATTTATGTTGATCAAACCCGTTGTATGTCGGCACGGTGATGGCTTGATTTTGTTCCGCTTGTAGTACAAGTTGCCTAGCCCTGGATGACCGTTTCCGTTCTGCACCGGTCATAGCCGTACTTGTGGAAGCAGTACCCGTCGAAGCATTGTTAGTGAGTTGATTTTGTTGTCCTTGTGGTGCAAGTTGCTTAGTCCTATATGTCCGCGTCTGTTCTGCACCAATCATATCCGTACTCGTCGAAGCCCTACTCGCCGAAGCCCTACTCGCCGAAGCCTTGTCAGCGAGTTGCCTTTGTTCCGCTTGTTGAGCAAGTTGCCTAGCCCTACATGCCAGCATCCGTTCTGCACAAGTCACAGCCGTACTCGTCGAACCCTTGTCCGCGAATTGGTTTTGTTCCCCTTGTTGTGCAAGTTGCTTAGCTCTATATTCCAAAGTCCGCTCTGTACCAATCACATCCGTACTCGTCGAAGCCCTACTCGCCGAAACCTTGTCAGCGAGTTGCTTTTGTTCCGCTTGTTGAGCAAATTGCCTAGTTCCACACACCCGCATCCGTTTTGCACCAGTTGTAGCCGTACTCGTTAAAGCTTTGTCAGCGAGTTGGTTTTGTTCCGCTTGTTGTGCAAGTTGCCTAGCCCTACATGCCCGCGTCCGTTCTGCACCAGTCATAGCCGTACTCGTCGAAGCTTTGTCAGCGAGTTCCTTTTGTTCCGCTTGTTGTGCAAGTTGCCTAGCCCTACATGCCCGCGTCCGTTCTGCACCAGTCATAGCCGTACTCGTCGAAGCTTTGTCAGCGAGTTGGTTTTGTTCCGCTTGTTGTGCAAGTTGCCTAGCCCTACATGCCCGCGTCCGTTCTGCACCAGTCATAGCCATACTCGTCGAAGCTTTGTCAGCGAGTTGCTTTTGTTCCGCTTGTTGTGCAAGTTGCCTAATCCTACGTGCCCGCGTCCGCTCTGCAATAGTCATAGGCGTCCTCGTGAAAGCATTGTCAGCGTGTTGTGATTGAGCAGAATTGTCGACTCGCAAACGTTTCTTACCCGGAGTCATTGTAGCCGTAGTAAGAAGCAATGTTTTGTTTCGAGTAACTGCCGGCAGTTTTTCGCTGTTGGCTGTCTCTCAGCAGTAATCGGTTTATTCTGTCCACCTGTAATATTCGTTGATTTTTCTAATTTTTTGCGTGTTCTTCTTTGTGGTGTCAATTATTTGACTTTTCGCAATTGTAGATGCTTAAACTCTGATATAACTTAATGAAATGTATATAAATCAATAAAACTGTAATGAAACTCAATATAAATCGAGGCACAAAACACGTGTTTGGGGTAGAACAATTAATAACTTTGACTTGTATTGATTTATTGATAAAATGCCAACTTGAATGAATCTAATATGAATTGCTTCCGTTGAATGTTTCGTGATGAATGAATCTAATATGAACTGCTTCTGTTGAAAGTTTCCTGACGAATGAATCTAATATGAACTGCTTCTGTTTAAGGTTTCCTGAAGAATGAATACCGGCTGCATATGCATAGTTTATTTCTATTCTCTTTCCTTTTGAACACCATTCGCTTCTCTTGGTTTTATTCAGCGATGTATGTATGAGATCGTGTTGCTTAATATTTCTCCATTGCGTTCATGTGTGTAAGATCATCCATGGTACAATCTGTTTGTATCTTTTTTCTGTGCCTGTATGCATGCGATCATGATTAAACATGTTCAGTAGTTCTGAACACCATGTTTTCCCTACCTTTTACTATGTTTCAGTGCATTATGTGCTTTCAAGCACATGCTTACAGAGGCAAGCAACGCGTGTGCCCGTTAATGTATGTACGATGCGCTGACCGCTTTCCGCTATGCAATATTCGTATGCGCTAGCCTTATGCACAGAAACGACGCGATTGTTAGTCAGCTTACACTGATGTGACACGCCGCGTTACAGAGTTTGCGTTCCATGATTTTTTCCAAATAAAAAGTTCAAAAATTTGTATCGACCACAGCGCCAATACGGTGGCAGATAGAACTATTTGGTCCTCGACGGAAATATTCCTCAGTAAAACTTCCACAATATTGCCGAACATTGTAATCGTCTAGGACGTCCATATAATAAGGTATTTTGTAATGTAATGTTTCGTCAAATTGTTATTGAATACAGGGTCGAAGTGGTGGGAGATAGAACTATTGTGTCTTCGACGGAATTAATCGCCATAAAAATCTCCACAACTTTGTTGAACATTTCAATCGTGTACGACCTCTACATAAAAAGTTTTAAAAAATTTCAAAAATTTGTATCGACTACAGCGCTAATACGGTGATAGATATAACTATTTGCTCTTCAACGAAAATAATTCTAATCACAACCTCCACAATATTGTTGAGCATTGTAATCATCTAGGATGTCCATATAATGAGATATTTTGTAATGTAACGTTTCGTCAAATTGTTATTGAATACAGCGCCGAAGTGGTGGGAGATAGAACTATTGTGTCTTCGACGGAATTAATCGCCATAAAAACCTCTACAACTTTGCGAACATTTCAATCGTGTACGACCTCTGTATAAAAAGTTCACAAAAAATTTCAAAAATTTGTATCGACCACAGCGCCAATACGGTGACAGATAGAACTTTTTGGTCTTCCACGGAAATATTCCTTATTATAACTTCCACAATATTGCCGAAGATTGTAATCATCTAGGACGTCCATATAATAAAATATTTTGTAATGTAACGTTTCGCCAAATTGTTATTGAATACAGCGCCGAAGTGGTGGGAGAAAGAACTATTGTGTCTTCGACGGAAAGAATCCTCATACAAACATCCACAACTTTGCCGAACATTTCAATCGTGTACGAACTCTATATAAAAAGTTCAGAAAAAATTTCAAAAATTGATATCGACTACAGCGCCAATATGGTGGCAGATAGAACTATTTGGTCTGTGACCGAAATATTATTATAACCTCCACAATATTGCCGAACATTGTACTCTTCTAGGACGTCCATATAATAAGATTTTTTCCAATGTAACGCTTCGTCAAATTGTTATTGAATACAGCGCCGAAGTGGTGGGAGATAGAACTATTTGGTCTGTGACGGAAATATTACTCATTATAAACTCCACAATAATGCCGAAGATTGTAATCGTCTAGGACGTCCATATAATAAGATATTTTGTAATGTAACGTTTCGTCAAAGTTCAAAAATTGTTATTGAATACAGCGCCGAAGTGGTGGGAGATAGAACTATTGTGTCTTCGACGGAATTACTCGCCATAAAAATCTCTACAACTTTGCCGAACATTTCAATCGTGTACGACCTCTGTATAAAAAGTTCACAAAAAATTTCAAAAATTTTTATCGACCACAGCGACAATATGGTGAGATAGAACTATTTGGTCTGTGACGGAAATATTACCCATTATAATCTCCACAATATTGGCGAAGATTGTAATCGTCTAGGACGTCCATATAATAAGATATTTTGTAATGTAACGTTTCGTCAAAGTTCAAAATTTGTTATTGAATACAGCGCCGAAGTGGTGGGAGATAGAACTATTGTGTCTTCGACGGAATTACTCGCCATGAAAATCTCTATAACTTTGTTGAACATTTCAATCGTGTACGACCTCTACATAAAAAGTTTTAAAAAGTTTCAAAAATTTGTATCGACTACAGCGCTAATACGGTGATAGATAGAACTATTTCGTCTTCAACGAAAATAATTCTAATGACAACCTCCACAATATTGTTGAACATTGTAATCATCTAGGACGTCCATATAATGAGATATTATGTAATGCAACGTTTCGTTACACAAAATCGTGACATAATTTTGCTAAACGCCCCCATAGAAGTATTTCACTTCAAAAACTACATTAAATGCATCACTTGACTCATGGTTTATGGAACTAATTAAAATGATTAACATCAAAGCTCCCAGAAATAATAATAAGTATAATATTTTTGATTCAATATCTAAAAAACTATGCGATAACCAAATCAGCAATCGTCGTAAAAGATCATTAAAGTTCAAACTTACCCAAAAATTGTTTGAAAATGACAAATGCAAATTTATCAAAAAACTTATTAATCTGAAGGAACAATTGGGAGAGGACATTGTGCCAGAAATTACTGACTTACACATTATGTACGAAGAAGTTTTTAATACACCTTCGGTGATGGATGATGAGAGTTACTACTATGTAAACAAAGATACAATTACAATTGCTAACCCCATCACCAAAGAAGACATAATTAATGCATTAAAAAAGTCAAAATCAAATTCTGCAGGTAAAGACAATATTAAATTATCAGACTTAAAGAAAATTCCATTATATAAACTGCAAATTTTATATAATGTAATTTTATACACCGGTCACCTCCCACTACAATTAAAGGAAAACCGAACCATCTTAATTCCAAAAACAGTGATAAACAGAAATCTTGCGAGAAATTGGCGACCCATTACTATTTCATCTATTTTTTTACGATTATGTAATAAAATAATTAGTGGTCGGCTACAAACAATTCCGCTAAATAACTGTCAAAGAGGCTTTAGCAATATTGATGGATGTTTTGCAAACAATATTACTCTTTATAACATACTCAGAGAACATAATAGAAAGGGTACTCCATTAACAATTGTATCATTGGATTTGGAAAAGGCATTTGACAAGGTATCTCATTATAGCTTATTGAGAGCATTAAAGATCAGATCACGATCGATTTTATTAATGAAAATTATAAAAACATTAACATCCATGTGAGAACACAAAATCGTCATTTCGATTTTAAAAGTGGATGTCCACTATGTCCACTAGGTAAGCAATCACATAATTTGCATGCGTGCAAAAGGTTCTTGAACATGGATCTTTCCATGAAAAGAAAACATGTACTTGACAATAATCATTGTTTTAACTGTCTTAAAGCGGGACATCAAGCAGTAAAATGTCTAAGTAAAACATTATGCAAAAAATGCTGTAAAAAGCACCACACGTTGTTGCAGACAAGGTCAAATCTTCAATAACAAAACAAGATGTGGACCATACGCAAGGTCAAATCGCACCTTCTCCGACAACTATGTTCGCTCAAAATAGCAAAGGTTGGCAAACAACACCAACAAAAAACGTTCGAGGGCTACTCGCTACTGCGATGGTACGAGTAGAAAATTCAGAAGGACATTCTGCAATTCTTCGAGCTCTGGTGGATTCGGGATCTCAAGTAGCCTTCATCACAGAACGAGCAGTTCAACAACTCCAGTTGAAGGGCTCAAAAACTGCTATACAAGTCACAGGACTTGGAAAGTCTAAGGTAGCTTCAATTAACAAACAAGTGATGTTTACAATAAAATCACTCACATCAAAATTCATACTAAACACAGAAGCTTTGGTACTGAATAAAATCACTGGAATCATTGCAGCTGACAAGGTCCACAAAGAAAATTGGTCGCACCTTAAGAATCTCGAACTCGCAGATCCATAATTTGCTCAACCCGGAAGAATTGACATGTTGCTGGGAGTTGAAGTATACTCAGCAATTTTGTTAGAAGGGATGAGAAAGGGACCGATTGGATGTCCAATTGCCCAACGAACAAATTTTGGTTGGATATTGTTCGGTGGAAACAGTAGATCTAATCAAACCACATCATTCAACATAACTGTTGAAGATGAATTGGATAAATGGTTAAAAAGATTCTGGGAAATGGAAGAATTGTTACCATCACGTAACCATACTGCGGAAGAAACTCAATGTGAAAAGTTTTTCGAAAAAACTCACAAACGTTTAGAATCTGGACAATATCAAGTTCGCCTACCATTCATAAAAACACCTAATCTCGGCAATTCAAAATTCATTGCAGAAAAATGTTTTCAACAGATGGAAAACAAATTTGCTAAAAACCACCAAATTTATAAGGAGTATACAGCATGTATGAAAGAATATTTAGATCTAAACTATATGATATCCTTAACGGAAAAGGAACGTTGTACACGAAAACCATAAAGTCATTGCTACCTTCTACATCATGCTGTTTACAAAAATAGCAGTATTACCAAGGTACGTGTGGTATTCAATGCATCTGCCAAAACGTCAAATGGAAAGACACTAAACGATTATTTAATGGTAGGTCCAACAATCCAACCAAAACTCGCTGCTACACTTCTCAAATGGAGAAGGTATAAATATGCCTTAACGGCCGACATAGAAAAGATGTACCGGATGATAAAAATCGAACCATCGGACCAACAATTTCAAAAAATTTTATGGAGAGACGAACCCTATAAACCATTGATCGAATACCGGTTAAACACGGTAACATTTGGAATAACGTCGGCACCATATTCCGCCATCAAAACATTACAAACATAGATGATGGAACAAAATTTCCAGCAGCAGCTCGATCAGTATTGTTGACGATTTATTGACAGGAGCGGATACAAAAGAAGAAGCATTAACCATACAAACCCAGTTGATATTGTTATTGAAAGGTGGAGGATTCAAATTACGCAAATGGGCTAGTAATAATCATGAATTACTCACATCAGTACCAAAAGAACATAGAGAAGTGGACCTTCCTTTAATATTCGATGACAAAGAACAAATCAAAACATTGGGTATTCGTTGGCACCCAGCTTTAGACTGCTTCGATTTCGATATAAGTTTTACAGAAAATAAATTGGAGACATACTCAAAAAGCAGATTTCTCTCAGAATTGTCCCAACTATTTGATCCTTTAGGGTGGATAGCTCCTTGCATCATAAAAATAACAATATTAATGCAACAATTATGGCTAACCGGCTGTTCATGGGACGAACTGGTTCCATCCAATCTCGAAAATAATTGGAAGAACATGAAAAGTCAATTAATTACGACTTTAAAGGATATCAAAATTCCAAGGTGGGTTCAGGCAATGGGCAACCGAAAACAAGAAATTCATGGCTTCGCTGATCCTTCTACTAAAGCTTTCGCAGCAGTTGTATTCCTTCGAATAACAGACGAGTTTACTTAAACCGGTAACCCTCCCTAGACTAGAATTATGCGCTGCAGTACTACTAAGTCAACTAATCAGACAAATTCGGATCCACATGCACATGAACGATATAACCACAACATCATGAAGTGATTCCAAAATTACGCTGGCTTCAATTAAAGGAAACCCAATTAGATACAAAACCTTTGTAGCCAATCGGGTAGTTGATATTCAAGAAAACAACAATTTCAATCAATGGCGATACATTCCGACAAAGGACAATCCTGTGGATTGTGCATCACGAGGAATTGACCCAGTATTATTGAAAGATCAAGACTCATGGTGGCATGGACCGATATGGCTAGCGAAATCCGAAGAGCACTGGCCATCGGAAAGTGTAGAGACGATAGAAACCATACCCGAATTGAAACCTTTTAAAAGTTTAATAGCTCAAGAAATTAGCTGTGTAGAGTTGTTTAACAAGTACTCATCATTCACAAAGTTAAATAGGGTTATAGCATGGTGTATGCGATGGAATCACAAGAATCATAAGTATCGAAACCAACCTCACTTCACCACAACCGAACTACACCAGGCAAGGATCATAATATGTAAACATGTACAAAAAACAGACTTTACAAAAGAATTGAACTGTTTACAAAGGAGTATGAAACTACCAAAGGAAAGCAAGTTATTGAATTTAAATCCCTTTATTGGAAGTGACGGTTTAATAAGAAAACACGGTAGATTAGCTAATTCAAATCTACCTTATGATCAACGGCATCCAATTATTTTGCCGAAAGGACACCATGTGATAAATACACTCATCGACGAAATCCATAGTCAAACTTTTCATGGAGGAACTCAACTCGTACTTAAAAGTTTACGCTGCAAATATTGGATATTGGATGGACGAAATACTGTTCGGCTTCGAATTTTTAAGTGTAATCGATGCGCCAGATTTCGTCCTCAGCTTTCGTCTCAACTAATGGGAGATTTACCATCACCCATAGTAAATGTTTCTCGCCCTTTCACTCATTGCGGAGTTGATTATGCTGGTCCAATTGACCTCCGAATGTCGAAGTATCGTAAAGCCAAATCATACAAAGGTTATTTTAGTATATTTATCGGTTTGGCCACCAAAGCTATCCACATCGAAATCGTCTGTGACCAAACATCTGAAGCATTTTTAGCCGCTTTTAAACGCTTTATTAGCAGACGAGGCAAACCATCCCATGTGTTTTCAGACTTTGTAGGAGCGAATAAAATATTGCTACGAGAATTTACCAAAAGTATTAAAAAGGCAAATCAATCGGCTTCGACGACTACGGCTATGACTGGTGCAGAACGGATGCGGGCATGTAGGGCTAGGCAACTTGCTCAACAAGTGGGACACAAGCAGCTCACTGACAAGGCCTAAACGAGTATGGTTATGACTGGAGAAGAACGGATACGGACATGTAGGGCTAGGCAACGTGCACACGAGCGGAACAAAACCAACTCGCTGACAAGGCTTCGACTTGTATTGCTATGACTGGTGCGGAATGGACGCGGGCATGTAGGGCTAGGCAACTTGCTCAACAAGTGAAAAAAAACCAACCCGCAGACAAGGCTTCTACGACTACGGTTATGACTGGTGCAGACCAAATGCGGGCATGTAGGGCTAGGCAACTTGCTCAACAAGTGGAAAAAAACCAACCCGCAGACAAGGCTTCGACGACTACGGTTATGACTGGTGCAGACCAAATGCGGGCATGTAGGGCTAGGCAACGTGCACACGAGCGGAACAAAACCAACTCGCTGACAAGGCCTCGACTTGTATGGCTATGACTGGTGCGGAATGGACGCGGGCATGTAGGGCTAGGCAACTTGCTCAACAAGTGGAAAAAACCAACCCGCAGACAAGGCTTCGACGACTACGGTTATGACTGGTGCAGACCAAATGCGGGCATGTAGGGCTAGGCAACTTGCTCAACAAGTGGAAGAAAAGCAACTCGTTGACAAGGCTTCGACGACTACGGCTATGACTGGTACAGAGCCGACGCGGGGATTTAGGGTTAGGCAACTTACTCAACGAGCGGAACAAATGCAACTCGCTGACAAGGCTTCCACGCGAACGCCTATGACTATGACAGAACGGACGCAGGCACGTAGGGCTAGGCAACTTGCTCAACAAGTGAAACACAAGCAACTCACTGGCAAGGCTTCAAATAGTACGGCTATGACTGGTGAAGAACGGATACGGACATGTAGGGCTAGGCAACTTGCTCAACAAGTGGAACACAAGCAACTCACTGACAAGGCTTCAACTAGTACGGCTATGACTGGTGAAGAACGGATACGGACATGTAGGGCTAGGCAACTTGCTCAACAAGTGCAACACAAGCAACTCACTGACAAGGCTTGAACGAGTACGTCTATGATTGGTGAAGAACGGATACGGGCATGTAGGGCTAGGCAACTTGCTCAACAAGTGGAACACAAGCAACTCACTGACAAGGCTTCAACTAGTACGGCTATGACTGGTGAAGAACGGATACGGACTTGTAGGGCTAGGCAACTTGCTCAACAAGTGGAAAAAAACCAACCCGCAGACAAGGCTTCGACGACTACGGTTATGACTGGTGCAGACCAAATGCGGGCATGTAGGGCTAGGCAACGTGCACACGAGCGGAACACAACCAACTCGCTGACAAGGCCTCGACTTGTATGGCTATGACTGGTGCGGAATGGACGCGGGCATGTAGGGCTAGGCAACTTGCTCAACAAGTGGAAAAAACCAACCCGCAGACAAGGCTTCGACGACTACGGTTATGACTGGTGCAGACCAAATACGGGCATGTAGGGCTAGGCAACTTGCTCAACAAGTGGAAGAAAAGCAACTCGTTGACAAGGCTTCGACGAGTACGGCTATGACTGGTACAGAGCCGACGCGGGGATTTAGGGTTAGGCAACTTACTCAACGAGCGGAACAAATGCAACTCGCTGACAAGGCTTCCACGCGAACGCCTATGACTATGACAGAACGGACGCAGGCACGTAGGGCTAGGCAACTTGCTCAACAAGTGGAACACAAGCAACTCACTGGCAAGGCTTCAACTAGTACGGCTATGACTGGTGAAGAACGGATACGGACATGTAGGGCTAGGCAACTTGCTCAACAAGTGGAACACAAGCAACTCACTGACAAGGCTTCAACTAGTACGGCTATGGCTGGTGAAGAATGGATACGGACATGTAGGGCTAGGCAACGTGCACACAAGCGGAACAACACCAACTCGCTGACAAAGCTTTGACTTGTACGGCTGTGACTGGTGCAGAACGGACGCGGGCATTTAGGGCTAGGCAACTTACTAAACGAGCGGAATAAATGCGACTCGCTGATAAGGCTTCCACGCGAACGCCTATGACTATTACAGAACGGACGCAGGCACGTAGGGCTAGGCAACAACAAGCGGAACACAAGCAACTTACTGACAAGGCTTGAACGAGTACGACATGAATATAACATGGCATTTTAACCCCCAAGCTTCACCTCATTTTGGGAGATTATGAGAAGCCGGTGTAAAGTCGATTAAATACCACTTGAAGAGAACTCTGGGAGATTCGTGCTTAACATATGAAGAATTAAGCACAGTCTTAACACAGATCAAAGCATGTCTAAATTCCAGACCATTATGACCAATGACCGCAGACATCGAAGACTTAGAACCCTTAACCCCTGGTCATTTCCTCATAGGGTCAACAATCATAGCACTTCCAGAACAGGATATAACCACAGAAAACTTCCATATCCTTTCAAGGTGGCAACGCCTCAAACAGTTACAACAAATCTTCTGGAAAAAGTGGTCAACCGACTATCTAAATCGATTACAACAACGACCTAAATGGTTGACAGTAACTCCCAATTTAGAAATAGGAGAATTAGTAATTCTAAAAAGCAATGCCCTACCACCCACCAAATGGCCTTTAGCAAGAATGATAGATATTCATCCCGGCAAAGATAATATAGTTAGGGTAGTTACGGTTAAAACCAAGGAAGGAGTATTCAAACGTCCAACCATGAAAATTATTAGACTTCCAACCAATAAACAAGCCAATTCATAATCCGTGTACGTTAATAATGTGTCAACAATATCACCGAATAATAATTATGATAAAATAAAATTTTAGATGGATGTATTAATTATTGATGATGATTGTCACTTCACTGATGGAGAATTACTGTTTGTTCAGGGAACAATAAAAAAGAAATGAAATGCGTGATTCACGTTTAGTCAATTTATTCAAGGTAAATTCTTTATAAAATTCAAAATTAGAAAATTAAAAATAATTAAAATTAAAAAAAAAAAAATATTAATAAAAAATCAAAAATTAAAAATTAAAAAAAATTAAAACAACAATTGAAATTTGGCAATTAAAATTAAAAATTAAAAAAAAATATATATTAACAACAAATTGTCATCTGAAAACAAAAATCCTTTTATTTAAAATTTATGCCCATAAATGTATTGCCTCGACAATACCCCTTTCACCGTATGGTTTTTTTTTTTAAAAGGAAAAATCTAACCTTAACCACAATTACTGTGAAGGCTTAGATCGTATCTACTTTTAAAGACAAAAACCACTAGTATTGATGATGTTGCAAGTTTTTACCACTAAAAGTGTAAACTTGAGAGCTCTGGAACAAGTGCTATTTCCCTCGTTCGGCATGCCCTTTTATACAAAAATTTCCAATATGGTGGATGGTGAACCGGGCCAAATGAATATGGCCGATCACAGCTGATCCTCTATGTTCCACAAACTCCATTTGTGGAACTCGTTCAAATGTCACCATATTTAAATGTTAAATGTTTGTGTTTTTTCTTCCTTTTTTTTATGATTGATTGAATAATTTTAATCAATTTTAAAATTAATTCAATCAATTGTAATAAATATGTGTATAAATTTTCGGTGACGTGAATTTTTTTGTATTCCTCATTAAAAAGAAAAAACAAAACCATAATTGTTGATATCTGCTGTCATATGTGGTGTTTTCTTTTTGGTGGGTAAATAATTGATATGTTCATGTGTGTTGTATAATTTAGTTTCGTTTCTTTGTTACGTATTTAGTGTTTTATATACGTTTTTAAAGAAAAGTTGTAAATTTTTCTTTAAAATTTTATGTTTTTAAAATTTGCATGTTGTTGTTTGTGTAATTTTTGACATGATTTTTTTTTTGTGTTTTGAAAAAATCTTTAATGAGAAAAATGTTTTTTTTCTTTTTTAGGACATGCGGAAGGTAGCCAAACATATTCCGGCCCCTTGAACGGTCACGTTCAATAAAATAATAATTGATG
The DNA here is from genome assembly GCA_963422695.1 of Xylophagus ater. Lineage (NCBI taxonomy): Eukaryota > Metazoa > Arthropoda > Insecta > Diptera > Xylophagidae > Xylophagus > Xylophagus ater. The sequence continues at coordinate 20,917,346 of OY730479.1, forward strand.
TACTTGTAGGACTTATGTTCATGCTCAATCGTTATATTTAATTTCGTTTTCGTTTTTGATGATGGTGAAACTGGATTTGGCCATTTACGTAGAGCTTCATTTTTACCTCGTATCTGTCTGGCAAGTTTACACGGAGTTCCCGATGTTTTGTAAGTTTTAATTTGTCAAAATTAATTCTTTCGCCTTCATTGGTAGTGAAGCGTTGAACGTCATTCTTAATCCGCATTTTGACGTCTGCTACGGATGTAGATAGACGCAAGACATTCCAGTTGGTCACATGTGAACCGTTGACCTCTACTGTTTGGTTCCCAACTGGTTTGCATGACAACTGAGTTGATTGCTGATGTTGTTGATGTTGTGGTGCTGTTTGAATTATTGTTGATTGTTGTGGTTTCTTCCGTGGCAATCCAGTCAAAATGTCGTATCCGGGTTGCACGAAATCTTTGATATCCTCTGGTGTCATTGGTGCCAACTGAAAATCACCGAAGAAGTCGTAATTCGGAGCCTCCTTCCTTTTTTTTTTTTGATACTGGTGGTTTACTCGGTTGACCAGTGAGGATGTTGACACCTGGTTGTTTGAACAGACGGATATCCTCTTCTTCCATAGGTGACATGATGTAATCATCGATACCTAGGATGTCTAAATCAATGATTTCTTCGTGCTGCATTTTTTCTTATTATTATCTACGAATAAAAAACAGAGTTAGCATGGAAAGGATACATAGAGGTTGGAAATGACGCCACATAAGACACCACTGTTGTGACTGTACATAACGTTAGTTGGTTTGTTCACTTTCTACTGGCAACAAACATATCTTTCGTATGTGTCGTCGCAGATTGTTGTTCCGCGTCTTTACTTGTAATACTCGAATTATATTATCTGCTCCAGGAAATACTTCTGTAATCCTTCCTAAAGCCCATAACGTCGGTGGAAGGTTGTCTTCTTTGACCAAAACGATGTCTCCGATTTTTAATGTAGGTTGAAGGTTCTGCCTGTTTGTTGGAGAAACAAACGTGAAAAAAAAGAAAATTGTCCGGTTTACGTTTCGATTTTTTGTTTATTGCAAAAATTCAATTTCTTAAATTTAACAATTCTTTTTTTTCTTAAAATTAGATTTAGCAATTAGAAAATAATAAAAAAAAAAAAAAAATAAAAAAGATAAAATAAAAATGGCGTAAAAAAATTTGTTTTTAATGAAAATAAAAAATTAAAAATTTAACGAGAGAGAAAAAAAATGAAAATGACTTTAAAAATTACGACAACTGAAAAAAATATAATATTAGTTGCTTATTTCAAACCAAGCCCAATCGCCGTTGCACCATAACCTATTATTTCCAATTGGAACAATTAAAACCTTACCACAAATTTCTTGAGTGGTTTTAATCTTATCCAATTGGCCTGTAGGCTGCTGGATAATCAGAAGAAGTGATCAAATCCCAATTTTGTTCGGCCTTTTATACGAAATTTTTCTTAGAAAAATCGTAGGGTCGCATAAAATGCAGGAATAATGTATCCATTTTTTATTTGGGAAATTTGTTAATTGTACATTGGGCAGTACTAATTTCAAAATGTGGAATATGTTCATCCATTTTAATTTTATAAATGTTGGCCCTCTCTGTCTAATTTGTCATCTCTGTCTTTCTCACAGGTGAGTATGACATTTTAGTTTTTTATTAAATTAATAATAAATTTAATTAATTTTTATAGCGAAAATTACCAACATTCGTAAAAAATTAGTCGCGGTTGGTTTTAAAACACTTGGATATACTGTAAGTATAAAGTTAAGTGTGATTTTGTTCGTGTAATTTTTCTCTTTTTTTTGAACTGTCATGTGTGATATTTTGTTTTGTTTTGTGTAAAATTCATATTCATATGTGATATGAATGATTGCAAATTGTTATACATTATGTGTTAGTTACACAATGTAATTATTTAAAGAAAATGCTTGATATTTTCTTTAATAATTGTATTTCAATTTTCGTGTGTTGTTGTTAGTGTTTTTTTGTTTACATTTTGTAGTAATGACATTTTTTTAATACATGTTTTTTTTTTTTCATTTTATTTTTAGGGATTGTGATCAGTGGCCAAACATACTCCAACCCCTTGAACGGTCACGTTCAAAAAAAATTCTAATTAAATTTGTATGGAGGACTTATATTCATTTGCCTGCCTTTGGTAAATTTAATTCATTATTTTGAAATTTATGTTTATGGTGTACTTATTTTTTCATTTATTTTAGATGTAGACCCTCTTGGTCTTTTTTGATGATGGTGAAATAAGATATGGTTGTCAGCATATACTTTCAACCTGACTTCATATCTGTCCGGTAAATTGATTTTAAAATCCTTTTTTTTTGATTTTTTAATTTTTTCGAAGTCAATTCGTTCCAGAATTTTACCTGGGATAAAGATGTCTTCACCTTCTTTTGTGGTGAAACGTTGAACATCATTTTTTATTCTTAGTTTGACTTCGGATATGGTTTTTGACGGTCGCATGGAGTTCCAATTAAAAACATGGGACCCGTTTATTTTGATCGATTGGGTTGGCACTGGTTTACATGATAACTGAGTTGACCGCTGTGGTAATTCATGTTGCTGTTGACTTTGTGTTGATTGAGTTGATTGAGTTGACGAATTCCTTTTCAATGGCAGTCCTGTCAAAATGTCGTATCCCGGAGTTTTGTAGCAATCGATGTCCGTTTGGTTCATTGGTCCCAATTGAAGATCGCTAAAAAAATTGTTGCTGTTGAAATCTCGTTGTTGAAGTTGTTTCTCTGGTAACTTCTTAAGTGGTTGCCCTGTAAGTATGTCGAATCCTGGTTTGACAAAGAGACTCCTGTCAAATTCGTCCATTGGTGACATCGCAAAGTAACTATCAATGTCCAATATGTCAAGATCGATGATTTCGTTTTCCATGTTTTTTTTTCTTTTTTCTAGAATAAAAATTTGATTAATTGGGATGAAGGAAACACAAAGGTTGAACATGACGCCACATGGAGACACCACTGTTGTAATGTTAGGTATGTTGACTTTCCACTGGTAAGACGCAAATTTTGCGAATGTGTCGTCGAAAACTTTTAAACTGCGTTCTGACCTGCACTACTCTAATTACACCATCAGTTCCAGGAAATGTTTCTTCAATTTTTCCTAAAGGCCATGCTGTAGGTGGGAGATTATCGTCTTTAATTAAGACTATATCGCCAATCTTCAATGTAGGTTGAAGTCCTTGCCACTTTGGTCTGTGTTGCATAGAATGTAAATAGTCTGTTGACCATTTTCTCCAAAATTGTTGGGTCATGTATTGTATATGTTTCCAACGATTTAGTAATGTAGTCTTTTTCTCTTTGCATTCGGGCTCTGGAACTAAATTCATCGGATGCCCAATTAAAGAATGTCCTGGAGTTAATACTTCTAAGTCCTCCAAGTCATTATTTATACGACACAATGGACGCGAGTTGACGCAGGCCTCGATTTGAGTTAATAATGTCGAGTACTCTTCAAAGGTGAGGATAGTTTTACCGATAGTTCGGCGTAAATGGTATTTTATTGATTTGACGCCAGCTTCCCACAGTCCCCCACAATGAGGTGCAGCTGGTGGGTTGAAGTACCATGTGACGCCCTTTTCAATAAAATATTCTGTAGCTATTGGGATTGCTTCCTTTATTGCCTGTTTTATGTCTTTCTGCAATGTTGTATATCCCCCTTTAAAGTTTGTGCCGCAATCCGAATATATATGTTGACACAATCCTCTGCGTGCGACGAATCTTTTCAGCGTTGCTATGAATGCTGCTGAGGTTAAGTCTGATGTTAGTTCTAAATGAACTGCCTTTGTTGCCATACAAACAAAGATACAAAAATACCCTTTATAAATTCGCGCTGACCTGTGCGGTGACGTCTTGAGGCTAATTGGTCCAGCATAGTCTATACCCACATGCGTAAATGGTTTGGATATATTTACACGAGATGTCGGTAAATTGCCCATTAATTGACTGCGTTTCTTATTGCGATAAGCGATGCATTTTATGCAATTATTGGTTCTTTTCGCAATTGCTCGTTTTGCGTTTATTATCCAATAAAGATTTCGACTAGTATTTAGTGTTAAACTCAGTCCACCATGCAGTGTGTCTGCGTGCAGTTTATCAATATTGATATCCGTAATATGGTGGTCACTTGGCAATATGATTGGATGTTTCCTGCTAAATGTAATGCGTTTTGAATTTTCCAACCTTCCACCGACTCTCATTATTTGGTTTTTGTCTATAAATGGATTGAGTGATACTAATTGACTTCTTTTGGGTAACGGTTTGTTGTTTGATAATAATTCATATTCGGTGCTAAATGTCGTTTTTTGTACGATTTTATAAATCATGTTACGTGCCGTTTGTAATTCGGACGCTGATAATTGTTCTGTTTTTTTTATAGTTTTGTTTAAACAATTAAATTTAAATCTGTTGATGAACGCCACTGTTCTGATAAGCGTTGTAAACGATGAATATCGTTTTAAAATGTCAATATTGATGTCTGAAAAGAATGTTAGTGGAGTTGTTTTCTTTACTTCTAAATTTGAATCTTTTTTCAATTTTCGCTTCGAGTAAAAGTATCTTTTCAACGGTGTTTCTTTGGATGGTCCAAATGTTGGTGTTTCCGAATTAATGACCGGAAGTTTTACTTTGTATTGCCCGTTTGGACGCCTTTTGTGAGTTGTTTGAAAACTGCGCTCGCATTCTTCGTCTTCAGAAGTAAGACGCGGTGTAACCGGTATCTCCTCTGTTTGCCAAAATTCTTTCAATTGGTTACTCAAAATTTGATCCGAGTGGTTAATAGCTGTAAATGCTTTAACCTGTTGGTATGGTATTCCAGCATTGTTTCCGAGAATGATCCATCCAAACATTGTATTGATCGCTATTGGTTGGTTTCTGGTACCTCTTTTTATACCGTGTTTTAATATGTTGGCATACACTTGTGCTCCCAATAACATATCAATAGATCCGGTTTTCCAATACGTAGAATCGGCTAGTTCTATTTCTTTTAGATGATGCCATTGTTCTGGACGTACTGAAATTGTTGGTAAACTATTAGTTATAGCATTGATAACTAACATTTTGGTTTTTATTGTTTTGTATTTGTTTGTGCATGATGCTAGTTTTACGTTTGTTTGTAAATACGACCATGCTGCTTGCTTCTTGTTTAGACTTGTTATTTGAACTTTTGTCGGTTCCCTTTGTAGACCCAAGCGCTTAGAAGCTGCTTCTGTTATAAAGGATGTTTGTGATCCCAGATCCACAAGACATCGCAATTTAATTGATCGCCCATTTCGATCTTTCACGCTTACTAGTGCTGTTGCTAATAATGCCTTGTGAGTTTCAGTTGCAAAAAAAGTTTTCACCCCATCTGCAGAGTTAGATGAATTTGTTACTGGTTGTGTCAACTGAGCTTGAAAATTTGTATTGATTTGTTCTGAATGTAGTAAGGTATGGTGCAATCCGTTGCATTTCCTACATCGGTATTTACTCGGACAGGAGGTTGTTCTATGTTTGCTCGAGAAGCAATTGAAACATCTACCGGTCTTTTGTATGCATTCCTTTCTGTGTGAAAGTTGCATGTTAAAAAATTTTTTACATCTTCCAACAAAATGTGCGCTGTCGCATGCAGGACATTTTGATGAATTGTTTGATGCCAAATGTGCTTTGGTTGTTACTACTGGTGCTTGTTGTTTCGTGTTTACTGCATATGACATGGATTCTAAAACTCTAAATCGAGTTTGCATAAATTTTTCAAATTGGGCAAATGTTTGTAATGTTTGTGTATCACCCAATTCCTCTTCCCATAGTTTTAATGTCATGAATGGGAGTTTTTGTACTATTAGGAAGATTAAAATTGTATCCCATGATTCCACGTCGACTTCTAATGCCTTTAATTGGTGCAGGCATTCCTCTGTTGTGTCTAGGATTGATTTAATACTTTTCCTGGTTTCAGTTGTTTGTTTTGGTTGATTTGTTAAAATGTTTAGTTGTGTGTTGATTAATAATCTTTTATTTTCATATCGCGATTGTAGCTTTTCCCAAGCTGGATTGTAGTCTTGGTCAGTAATGGGAAAGTGTTTCAACAATCTTTCTGCTTCGCCTGAAAGACAGCTCTTTAAATAATGTAATTTTTGCACGTTCAGTAAATGCTTGTTGCAGTGTACCATTGAAACAAACAAATCATGAAAAGATCGCCATGACGCATAGTCTCCACTAAATTTTGGTAAACTTATGCGTGGCAATTGAACGCGAGATTCATTTGAGTGGATAAATGTTTGTTCTACAACACTGGTACGACGCTCTTTTGAATCTTCTTTTTCTGCTAGTCCATCTGATAGATCTGCCAGATATTCTATGTATTTGGTTTCTAGTTCAGAATATTTGCTATTTTTTACGTACTCGTGTACACAAACTGTTTTAGAGGTGACGATCAGCTCACGTAATTGTGTATCGAGTTGATCAAATTCGGTCCAAGATTTCTTTAAATCAGTAATTTTATTTTCGTAAAAACCAACTGTTCTTTTGTTGATTGCGGTTTTTTTTCCGTTACTATGTAACGAAGTTACAAATAAAAATTTAACTTTTAACTTTTAAGTTGCGAATATAATTCGCAGTTAAAAAGAGTCATTTGGAGTATAAGACTCAAAATAAACTCTAGTATAAGCAGTCTATCACCAGACTCAGAGAAAGAAATCTATACTTAGGAGACTGTGTTGGGAGTCACCCGTACCCCGACTTAGGAATCCTTCATAGTATAGTAGGACCTCTTCATAAGGGACACTTATTCGAGTCACCCGAACTCTTATAGGAAGGACCTAATTGATATTGGACCGCTCTGACTAAATACGGAATTCTCTTTCTTTTTACGAAATAACCGACCACAGTACTGTTTGCGTCACCCGAACCGGCAGTACAGTGGAACCCCGATAAGTGGTACACCTCAGCAGTGATACCATAACCGATTTTGCCTTGTAAAGAGGTACCTGCCCCTGATCCAAAATACTGTTTGCGTCACCCGAACCGGCAGTATAGACCGCTTGTTGTTTTGAGTCCCCCGTACCACTCAACAAGATCTTCTAGACCAGATTTCCGAGGTAGTAGGTAAAACTACTGACCTGCTCGTATATACGAGATACCTGTGCTTGATATTGTTTGCGTCACCCGAACCAAGCAATATCAAACAAATACCGACCGATACGAGCCATACATATCCCATGTATTGCTCCCCACCCCGAAACATCCAAAATAACCTCCTTCCCCGATACTAAAACAACCGTATCTCCAAATAGGCAGGCAGGCATAAAAATTTAATAAAAGACAAAATTATATTATTTTTAAACACAAAACTGACTTATTATTTCAACCGCCCGTATCCGACCCCTGGAGCCGGCGAGCTCACCCCGTGCAGAAAACAACGTTACAATTTGGCGCCCGAGCAGTCCGATATATAGCAGAAAGAAGGAGATAGTCCGAGCAGTCCGATATATAGCAGAAAGAAGGAGATAGTCCGAGCAGTCCGATACAAGCAGCAAGAAGGAGATAAAAATTAAAATCAAGAAATTAAGATAAGCGGGGAAAAATGGAGCAGAACAACACTAATCCAGAAGAGAAGGGAATACCGAGATTATCAGAGATATATCAGTTGAAAAAAGAAGAACTGATAGCCGAGTTAAGTAAACACCAGATCGATACCGAAGGAACCGTAGATGAACCTCGCAGACGACTTGCAGCATACAGGAAAGAAATAATGAAAGCAACAATAAATTTAGCCGATACACCTGGCACATCAAAAACGACCACCAGTATTGAAACCGGCAATCCAGCTTATAATGCCAATAATAATACTGAAAGATTTCCTGAACAACCGAATTTTAATATAAATGAAACACTGCCACAACAACCGATAACTAATATGAACATCAGCGAATACAACAACCAGTTACGATACTACGAACCTCCAATACTAACCGACTATGATATTATCGATAAAGTACGGAGATGGAATATGTGGTTCGATGGTAACACAAACCCACTAGAATTCCTCGAACGCATAGAAGAATTAGCAGAGTGTTATATGATCCCAGTAGACCGGTTAGTTCGAACGTTACCAGAGCTACTAAAAACTAATGCACTAAGCTGGTATCGTAATAACAGAGGCTGCTGGTATTCATGGAATGATTTTTCCAAAGATTTCAGATCATATTTTCTGCCTTCGAGATATAGAGCAAAGTTAATGGAAGAAATTAGAAGCAGAGTACAAAAACCGTCTGAGAGAGTAAAAGAATACGTCACGGCTATTCAAACGTTAATGCGACATTCTGAGTCATTTAGACAGGATGAACAATTAGAGCGAATATACGACAATCTCAGAACAGAATACCGATTGTATATTAAAAGAAAGGATTTCAATACTCTGACTGAGTTAATTTCCATGGCCGAAGAATATGAATCACTACAAGCAGAACTTCCGATATATCGACCACAAACCAGCTATCAATATAGAAACACGCAAAACATACAAATTGCACCAAGAACATCTACAAATACAACTATAAACATACCAGAAAATACTCAAACCACCAGACCAGTACAACAGCATCAAATCAATACGGTACAAAATAAAACGAAAAAAGTTGTAAAATACCAGATAAAATATAACCGAGCAGAATGTTGTTGGAAGTGTGGAGAAAGAGGACACACACAAAGAACCTGCACAGCAGAAAAATCTAGAAATTTTTGTTCATTTTGCCAGAGATACGGAGTAAACACCGAAGATTGCAACTGTTATATGGAGACAAAACCAGCACACCGAAACACTAAGGAGGACATGTTCACAGTACAAGTCAAAATTTTTGATGAATGGTTCACCGCACTAATCGATACAGGAGCTACAAAATCATGCATAGGGGAAGAAGTAATGAAACTTTGCAGAAAGAAATTGATCGAACCGACCGAGGAGGCACACTGTCTGTGTTTAGCAGATAACACAGAAGTGAATACCACCAACACATTCCAACTACCAATAATTTGGAGAGGACAAAAATTACAACACAACTTCATTTATGTCACCAAATTAGCAGAAGAAATGATTATTGGAACGGATTTTCTAATCCGACAAAATTTCAAAATGTCGCTTAATAATATTATTATCTCCCCCCACTCGCAACAAATCATCCAGAAAACAGAAGAAACTCCTAAAAATCAAAACAAAAACCGTAAACCCAATCCCATCCTAAATAAAATATCGTCCCAAAAAGTATATAAAAACAAACAAAATATGAATAAATTATCAGTAAATAAAATGATGTCAGGACGAAATAATATGAAACCTGTACCAGCTGCCAATGATGACCCAGCAACAAAAAGAAAACCGACGAAACCAGCAAAGATTTTCGCACCTCTACAAAAAATGCAAAAATATAAATCTGTAGCAGCACAAACAACAAAAGCAACACCAATAACAATATTGGTACCACATAAACCAGTGATGCAACTAAGGAACGTTTCTCATATCAACCGCATATCAATTGGAACGACAACAACAAAGACACAACCAGTATCGAAGACACCGGAACAATTCATAAGGCCAGCCACACTTGCCATCCGAAAACCACCAGAAATTTTAAAACAAATAAAACCACCAGGAAACCCGACCGCCGATCCATTTGAGGGTATTACGATACCGCCAAACTCCAAACGTTTTAGAAGAGCCGGCCCAAACGGATTCATATATGGAAGACGAAACGCCACCGGAACGGTGACATTAACGTACAACGGGAGAACAAAAATCATCAAAGAAGATTAATTTCTGATTTCTAATTTTTTTTTACTTGTTAGTTTTTAAGAATTATTTGTTGAATTATTATTTTTTTTGATAAGAAATATTTTTTAGTTATAGGAACATGTTGAGTTATATATTTTTTTTTGAATTATTTTTGGAAAATATAAAGTATTTTTATTGATATAATTTTGATATTTTTTGAATAAATAAATAAATAGATAGTATTTTGAATACTTTGATAAAACTAAGGAAAAAAAAAAGAGAAAAGAAAATATAACTAAAAATGGAATTAAGAATTAAAGGAAAATTATTTTGAATTTTTTTTAAAAAGAAGCAATGTACAGAATGTAAATTAACAAAATCCCAAATTTTCCTTCCCGAAGAAAGAGGGGGATGTAACGAAGTTACAAATAAAAATTTAACTTTTAACGGAAAATATTTTTTTGGAAAAATATTTTCAGTTGCGAATATAATTCGCAGTTAAAAAGAGTCATTTGGAGTATAAGACTCAAAATAAACTCTAGTATAAGCAGTCTATCACCAGACTCAGAGAAAGCCGTTTAGGAAGAAATCTATACTTAGGAGACTGTGTTGGGAGTCACCCGTACCCCGACTTAGGAATCCTTCATAGTATAGTAGGACCTCTTCATAAGGGACACTTATTCGAGTCACCCGAACTCTTATAGGAAGGACCTAATTGATATTGGACCGCTCTGACTAAATACGGAATTCTCTTTCTTTTTACGAAATAACCGACCACAGTACTGTTTGCGTCACCCGAACCGGCAGTACAGTGGAACCCCGATAAGTGGTACACCTCAGCAGTGATACCATAACCGATTTTGCCTTGTAAAGAGGTACCTGCCCCTGATCCAAAATACTGTTTGCGTCACCCGAACCGGCAGTATAGACCGCTTGTTGTTTTGAGTCCCCCGTACCACTCAACAAGATCTTCTAGACCAGATTTCCGAGGTAGTAGGTAAAACTACTGACCTGCTCGTATATACGAGATACCTGTGCTTGATATTGTTTGCGTCACCCGAACCAAGCAATATCAAACAAATACCGACCGATACGAGCCATACATATCCCATGTATTGCTCCCCACCCCGAAACATCCAAAATAACCTCCTTCCCCGATACTAAAACAACCGTATCTCCAAATAGGCAGGCAGGCATAAAAATTTAATAAAAGACAAAATTATATTATTTTTAAACACAAAACTGACTTATTATTTCAACCGCCCGTATCCGACCCCTGGAGCCGGCGAGCTCACCCCGTGCAGAAAACAACGTTACAACTAATTGACCGTTCAATTTTTTCTGCTCGAATTGTTAACGATGTACACAATCCTTCCATTTTTCTTTTACGGTTAATTCTTTTTACCAAACCCCGAACAAAACAATTAAAATTGCTAAATCTCTTTTTAAGAAAAAAAAATCAACACGTTCCGCACAAAAATCCGGCTCGAAGGACCAAAAAATGTTTGTTGGAGAAACAAACGTGAAAAAAAAGAAAATTGTCCGGTTTACGTTTCGATTTTTTGTTTATTGCAAAAATTCAATTTCTTAAATTTAACAATTCTTTTTTGTCTTAAAATTAGATTTAGCAATTAGAAAATAATAAAAAATAAAAAAAAATAAAAAAGATAAAATAAAAATGGCGTAAAAAAATTTGTTTTTAATGAAAATAAAAAATTAAAAATTTAACGAGAGAGAAAAAAAATGAAAATGACTTTAAAAATTACGACAACTGAAAAAAATATAATATTAGTTGCTTATTTCAAACCAAGCCCAATCGCCGTTGCACCATAACCTATTATTTCCAATTGGAACAATTAAAACCTTACCACAAATTTCTTGAGTGGTTTTAATCTTATCCAATTGGCCTGTAGGCTGCTGGATAATCAGAAGAAGTGATCAAATCCCAATTTTGTTCGGCCTTTTATACGAAATTTTTCTTAGAAAAATCGTAGGGTCGCATAAAATGCAGGAATAATGTATCCATTTTTTATTTGGGAAATTTGTTAATTGTACATTGGGCAGTACTAATTTCAAAATGTGGAATATGTTCATCCATTTTAATTTTATAAATGTTGGCCCTCTCTGTCTAATTTGTCATCTCTGTCTTTCTCACAGGTGAGTATGACATTTTAGTTTTTTATTAAATTAATAATAAATTTAATTAAATTTTATAGCGAAAATTACCAACATTCGTAAAAAATTAGTCGCGGTTGGTTTTAAAACACTTGGATATACTGTAAGTATAAAGTTAAGTGTGATTTTGTTCGTGTAATTTTTCTCTTTTTTTTGAACTGTCATGTGTGATATTTTGTTTTGTTTTGTGTAAAATTCATATTCATATGTGATATGAATGATTGCAAATTGTTATACATTATGTGTTAGTTACACAATGTAATTATTTAAAGAAAATGCTTGATATTTTCTTTAATAATTGTATTTCAATTTTCGTGTGTTGTTGTTAGTGTTTTTTTGTTTACATTTTGTAGTAATGACATTTTTTTAATACAAGTTTTTTTTTTTTTCATTTTATTTTTAGGGATTGTGATCAGTGGCCAAACATGCCATTTTGGTCTCTGCTGCAACGAATGCAAATAGTCTGTAGACCATTTGCTCCAGAATTGTTGCGTCATGTATTGAATGTGTTTCCACCTGTTATTGAATGTTGCTCTTGCTTCTTTTAATTCGGGTTCTGGAACCAAATTTAACGGTTGCCCAATTAAAAAGTGTCCTGGAGTCAATACTTCCAAGTCGTTGACATTATTATTCATGCGACATAGTGGGTCGCGAGTTGACACAAGCCTCGATTTGTGTCAATAAAGTCATATGTTCTTCAAAGGTGAGTAGCGTTCTTCCAACTACTCGACGTAAATGGTACTTCACCGATTTAACGCCAGCTTCCCATAGTCCGCCGCAATGAGGTGAAGCTGGTGTGTTAAAGTGCCATGTGATACCTTTGTCAGTAAAATACTCAGCAGCTGGTGACATTGACTCTTTTATTGCTAGTCGTATATCCCTCTGCAGTGTTGTATTACCCCCTTTGAAATTTGTGCCGCAATCTGAATAGATGTGTTGGCACAATCCTCTGCGTGCCACGAATCTTTTCAATGTCGCAATAAATGCTGCAGATGTTAAATCTGAAGTTAATTCCAGATGGATAGCTTTAGTTGCCATACATACAAAAATGCAAAAATATCCTTTATATGTTCTTGCTGCCCTGTGTGGTGAAGTTTTTAGGCTAATTGGCCCAGCATAATCAATTCCCACATGCGTGAATGGTTTTGACATATTTACCCTAGCGGCAGGTAAGTTGCCCATTAGTTGGCAGCGTTTCTCTTTGCGAAAGGCAATGCATTTTCTGCAGTTGTTTATCTTTCTTGCAATGGTTCTCTTAGCATTCAATATCCATTAGAGATGTCGACTGGTATTGATCATTAAACTTAATCCGCCATGCAATGTATCTTTATGTAGTTGATCTATAATAATGCGTGTAATGTGGTGGTCGCTTGGTAGAACAATGGGATGCTTTATATTATATGGAATGGCTGCGTTTTCCAATCTACTACCAACCCTCATGACTTCATCCTTGTCCAAAAATGGATTTAATGAAGTAAGTTTACTTCCTTTTGGTAATAATTTGTTTATCTTTAATAATTCGTATTCCAATCCGAATGTTGCTTTTTGTACTAATTTATAAATTAGATTTCGTGTAGTTTGAAGTTCTGATACTGATAATTGCCCTGTTTTTCTCTTGTCTTTATTTGAGCAATTATGAATGAATCTGTTTATATATGCCAATGTTTTTATAAGTGACATAAATGATGAATATTTTTCTAAAATATCCGTATTTAATTTAGCAAAGAATGTTAATGGAGTTAATTTTTTTGCTTCTAATTCTAATTTCCCTGTTTTTATTTTGCATTTTGGCCATTGCCCGCAGTTGTTCATAAGCCAGTCCGGTCCCAGCCACCATAGTTTATGTTGCAATAGATTGTTCGCTAGTATTCCCCTTGATGCGATATCTGCAGGATTATCTTTAGTAGGAACATATTTCCAATTTTCAGGATTTGTAAGATCCTGTATTTGTGTTACACGATTGGCAACATATGTTTTCCACCTTATAGGATGACTTCGAATCCATTGTAAGGCGATCATGGAGTCAGCCCATGCGAATATAGGAACATCCGTTAACTGCATATCAACTATGGTAGAATTGAGCAGTCTTGCAAGTAAAACTGCCGCATTTAATTCCAATCTTGGAACTGTAGTTGGTTTTATCGGAGCCACTTTGGTTTTTGACGTGAGTAAATTAGATATGACGTTACCATTTGAATCTTCTATCCGCATATAGATTACTGCTGCGTAAGCTTTTATCGATGCATCGCAGAATCCATGAATCTGAATGTTTGTTGATTGTTTGGATAATCCTATCCACCTGGGAATTTTGATCAACTGAACTGCATGTAAGGATTCTTTAAATTTCTGCCATTGATTGTTGATATTGTCATCAACTTTTGTATCCCACGAATGACCAGTGATCCATAAATTTTGAATCAATATCTTTGCAAGTACGATCACTGGACCAAGCCAGCCTAAGGGATCGTATAACGATGCGACTTCAGACAAAATTGTTCTTTTAGTTGCAATAACAGCGTTAGCTTTTTGTGTTACAATAAACGTGAAATAATCTGAACTTGGATACCATTGAATTCCAAGCGTTTTAACTGCTTCGTGTTCGTTAAATGTTTGCGCTTCATTTGATCCGCGGAAATCGATTGGAGTATTTGAAAGTATTTCTTGATTATTGCTAACCCACTTTCGCAATTTAAAGCCGCCAGCATTCAACATATTGATGAGTTGTGTTTGAATTTCGGTTGCTTCTGCCACTGTATCGGCACCTGTTAAAACGTCATCAACATAAAAATCCGTTTTTGTGATTTTTGATGCAATTGGAAATCGTACTTCTTCATCCCGAGCTAGTTGTTGTAACATTCTGATTGCCAAAAAAGGTGCTGATGATGTGCCAAATGTTACGGTCTTTAATTGGAAATCTTGTAATTGGTTTGTTGCTGGATCTTCCCATATGATTTTTTGGTAGATTCTGTGTTCTGGTTTGAGCAAAATGATCCGATATATTTTCTCAACATCAGCTGTCAATGCTATTTTGTGCTTTCTCCATTTCAATAGTGTTGAGAAAAGCTTTGGTTGAATCGTTGGTCCGATTAGCAATTGTTCGTTCAGCGATTTGCCATCGCTCTTGGCAGAAGCATCGAATACCACTCTTAATTTGGTAGTCGAAGACTCTTTAAGGACTGCATGGTGTGGAATATAATACTCGTTTCTGGTTTCTGTTTTGTCAATTCTTTCCATATGACCTATTGTAATATATTCATTTAAACAGGTTGCGTATTCCTTTTCTAATTTTGGGTTTTGTTTCAATTTTCGTCTTAAATATTGATATCTCTTCATTGCTAGTGCTCGCGATGGTCCAAAAGTTGGTGTATGTCCATTTATGAATGGGAGTTCTACTTCGTACTGCCCATTTGGACATCTTTTGTGTGTATTTTTGAATTTTTCTTCACACTCTTCGTCTTGTGGTTTAAGACGAGGTGTAGTTGCTACCTCTTCAGTTTCCCAAAATTGTCTTAATTGTTGTTCTAAATTTTCTTGGTTTTGGGTGATAGCTGCAAACGATTCAACTCGCTGCTGTGGAATTCCATTAGTATTTCCTAATAAAATCCACCCAAACATAGTGTTAATTGCTATGGGTTCATTCCTTGTACCCTTTTTTACACCATCTTGTAAGATGTCAGCATATACTTTTGCTCCTAGCAGCATATCAATTGGTCCGGGTTTCCAATACGTTGAATCGACCAATTGCAATCCTTTTATATGACTCCATTGATTTAAACGTACTGCAACTGTTGGCAGACTGTTAGTTATAGCATTGATAACCAACATCTGCGTTTTAATTGATTTGCTGCTATCTTGACATGATCCTAGTTCGACATTCACTTGTAAATAGGACCATGCAGCTTGTTTCTTATTCAAGCTTGTAATTTGAATTTTTGTAGGTTGTCCTCGTAAACCCATGCGTTTATACGCGGCTTCTGTGATGAATGATGTTTGGGATCCCGGATCCATCAGACATCGCCATGTTGTTAATCGCCCGTTGCGATCCTAGCGCTGTGGCTAATAATGCGTTATGCATTTGTGTTGCCAAAAAAGTTTTCACTCCATCTGGTATATTGGATGAACTTGCTTTTGGTTCTGTCAGCCTAGTCTGACTGTTTGCATTGTGTTCTTTCACGTGCAAAAGTGTATGGTGCAATCCTTTGCATTGTCTACACCTATAATTGCATGGACAACTCGTTGTCCTGTGCTTACTGGAAAAGCAATTGAAGCATCTTCCAGCCTTTTGTATGCAATCTCTTCTATTAGAGATTTGCATACCAATAAACTTCTGGCACCGTCCAACAAAATGTGCGCTGTCGCATGCAGGACATTTTGAAGGATTACTGGATGCCAGATGTACCTTTGTGGTTGGTATTGACGTTTTTGTCGTTACCGCATATGCCATGGATTCCAGGACTCTAAATCTCGTTTGTAAAAACCTTTGGAATTGATCAAAAGTTTGTAATGACTGCGTGTCACCCAACTCTTCTTCCCAAAGTTTTAACGTTACAAACGGAAGTTTTTGTACTATTAAGAATATTAATATTGTGTCCCAATGTTCCACGTTGACTTGTAATGCCCTTAATTGGTGTATGCATTTTGTTGTTGTATCTAAAATGGATTTTATGCTTTTGCTATTTTCAGTTGTTTGTTTCGGTTGGTTTGTCAATATATTCAATTGCGTGTTGATCAATAATCTTTTGTTTTCGTATCGTTCTTGTAATTTCTCCCAAGCTGGAAGGTAATCCTGATCTGTGATGGGAATATGTTTTAATAATTGTTCTGCTTCGCCAGACAAACATCCTTTTAGATAATGTAGTTTTTGTACACCTAACAAATGTTTATTGCTGTGTACCATCGATACGAAAAGATCATGAAACGATCGCCATGACGCATAATCTCCGCTAAATTTGGGAAGATTTATGCGTGGTAATGGAATGCGATTTTCTGCTGAATGTATAAAAGTGTGTTCTGTGACACTTGTATTACGATCACCTGAGTCATTTTTCTCCGCTAATTGATCTGTTAAATCAGCTAAGTACTCAATATATTTCGTTTCTAACTCCGAATATTTTTCTTTTGTCATGTAATCGTGTGCACAAATTAATTTGGAGGTTGCAATCAACTCTCTTAATTGTGAGTCGAGTTGATCGAATTCGGTCCAGGCTTTCTACAATTCTTGAATTTTATTTTCGAAAAAACCGACTGTACTTTTTGCTAAGCCTGTCTTTTTGCCGTTGACAATTGATTTTTCAATTCTGTCAACCCTAATCGATAACGCAGTACACAGATTTTCCATTTTGTTATTTCCCCGAAACCACAGATAAATTTTAGATTGCCAAATTCCTATTCTTTAAGTAATTTAACTAAACGCTTCACGCAGATCCGGCTCGAAGGACCAAAATGTTTGTTCAGGGAACAATAAAAAAGAAATGAAATGCGTGATTCACGTTTAGTCAATTTATTCAAGGTAAATTCTTTATAAAATTCAAAATTAGAAAATTAAAAATAATTAAAATTAAAAAAAAAAAATATTAATAAAAAATCAAAAATTAAAAATTAAAAAAAATTAAAACAACAATTGAAATTTGGCAATTAAAATTAAAAATTAAAAAAAAATATATATTAACAACAAATTGTCATCTGAAAACAAAAATCCTTTTATTTAAAATTTATGCCCATAAATGTATTGCCTCGACAATCCCCCTTTCACCGTATGGTTTTTTTTTTTTTTAAAGGAAAAATCTAACCTTAACCACAATTACTGTGAAGGCTTAGATCGTATCTACTTTTAAAGACAAAAACCACTAGTATTGATGATGTTGCAAGTTTTTACCACTAAAAGTGTAAACTTGAGAGCTCTGGAACAAGTGCTATTTTCCTCGTTCGGCATGCCCTTTTATACAAAAATTTCCAATATGGTGGATGGAGAACCGGGCCAAATGAATATGGCCGATCACAGCTGATCCTCTATGTTCCACAAACTCCATTTGTGGAACTCGTTCAAATGCCACCATATTTAAATGTTAAATGTTTGTGTTTTTTCTTCCTTTTTTTTTATGATTGATTGAATAATTTTAATCAATTATAAAATTAATTCAATCAATTGTAATAAATATGTGTATAAATTTTCGGTGACGTGAATTTTTTTGTATTCCTCATTAAAAAGAAAAAACAAAACCATAATTGTTGATATCTGCTGTCATATGTGGTGTTTTCTTTTTGGTGGGTAAATAATTGATATGTTCATGTGTGTTGTATAATTTAGTTTCGTTTCTTTGTTACGTATTTAGTGTTTTATATACGTTTTTAAAGAAAAGTTGTAAATTTTTCTTTAAAATTTTATGTTTTTAAAATTTGCATGTTGTTGTTTGTGTAATTTTTGACATGATTTTTTTTTTGTGTTTTGAAAAAATCTTTAATGAGAAAAATGTTATTTTCTTTTTTAGGACATGCGGAAGGTAGCCAAACAATTACCACCAACTCCAGGAAGAAGCAATAATGTTAAAAAACTATTAAACCAAAAATCGACGGAGGCAAACAAACCAAGAAAACTAAAACAAAAATTCAAAATTCGACCAGTCACCTGGGGCAAAGAACAGCTATCTCTTAAACCACATGCAAGGGAGCTAAACACCACTCGATCAGCTGGAAGCCCACTTCAATCAAGACCAAAACATCGTGCTGAAAAAGAAACAACTCCGGAGTAGACTAAGAACCAAAGCGAGGAATAAACGTGTCATCAACCTCAGCAATGGGCGAATCATTAAGGTCAAGCTCATACGCACGCTTGACACCAACAACGTCACGCATTGGAAAATTGTATGGTTCCGGTATCGGGACCATCCTGCTTCTTCTCAGACAAATACAAAAAATGGAACAACTTGTTAAAATAACTGGGGGAGTATGTTGAGTCTTCAACATTTTTCCTGGAAAAAAGAGTTATTAAAAAAAAATAATAAATAACAAAAAGGAAGTGTGCTTTTGACCAGACTGTAGAAGTGAAATAGAAGCTTTTCTTTATGGTTTGTCAGCGAGTTGCATTTGTTCCGTTTGTTTAGCAAGTTGCCTAGCCCTACATGCCCGCATCCGTGCTTCACCAGTCATAGGCGTACTCATCGAAGCCTTGTCAGCGAGTTGGTTTTGTTCCGCTTGTGGTACAAGTTGCCTAGCCCTACATGCCCGTATCCGTTCTACACCAGTCATAGCCGTACCCGTCGAAGCCTTGTCAGCGAGTTGCTTTGTTCCACTTGTTGAGCAAGTTGCCTAGTCCTACATGCCCGCATTCGTTCTGCACCAGTCATATCAGTAGTCGTCGAAGCCTTATCAACAAGTTGCATTTGTTCCGCTTGTTGAGCAAGTTGTCTAGCCCTAAATGCATGCGTCCGTTCTGCACCAGTCATAGCTGTACAAGTCGAAGCCTTGTCAGCGACTTGGTTTTGTTCCGCTTGTGGTGCAAGTTGCCTAGCCCTACATGCCCGTATCCGTTCTTCACCAGTCATAGACGTACTCGTTCAAGCCTTGTCCGTGACTTGCTTGTGTTCCGCTTGTTGTTCCCTAGCCCTACGTGCCTGCGTCCGTTCTGTAATAGTCATAGGCGTTCGCGTTGAAGCCTTGTCAGCGAGTTGCATTTGTTCCGCTCGTTGAGTAAGTTGCCTAACCCTACATGCCCGCATTCGTTCTGCACCAGTCATATGCGCAGTTGTCGAAGCCTTGTCAGTGAGTTGCTTGTGTTCCGCTTGTTGAGCAAGTTGCCTAGCCCTACATGCCCGTATCCGTTCTTCACCAGTCATAGACGTACTCGTTCAAGCCTTGTCAGTGACTTGCTTGTGTTCCGCTTGTTGTTGCCTAGCCCTACGTGCCCGCGTCCGTTCTGTAATAGTCATAGGCGTTCGCGTTGAAGCCTTGTCAGCGAGTTGCATTTGTTCCGCTCGTTGAGTAAGTTGCCTAACCCTAAATGCCCGCGTCCGCTCGGTACCAGTCATAGCCGTAGCTGTCGAAGACCTACTCGTCGAAGCCTTCTCAGCGACTTGGTTTTATTCCGCTTGTGGTGCAAGTTGCCTAGCCCTACATGCCCGTATCCGTTCTGCAATAGTCATAGCCGTACTCGTCGAAGCCTTGTCAGCGACTTGGGTTTGTTCCGCTTGTGGTGCAAGTTGCCTAGCCCTACATGCCCGCATTCGTTCTGCACCATTCATATCCGTAGTCGTCGAAGCCTTGTCAACGAGTTGCATTTGTTCCGCTTGTTGAGCAAGTTGCCTAGCCCTACATGCCCGCATCCCTTCTGCATCAGTCATAGCCCTACCCGTCGAAGCCTTGTCAGCGAGTTGCTTTTGTTCCACTTGTTGAGCAAGTTGCCTAGCCCTACATGCCCGCATTCGTTCTGCACCAGTCAAATCCGTAGTCGTCGAAGCCTTGTCAGTGAGTTGTCTTGCTCCACTTGTTGAGCGAGTTGCCTAGCCCTACATGCCCGCAACCGTTCTGCACGAGTCATAGCGGTACCCGTCGAAGCCTTGTCAGCGAGTTGGTTTTGTTCCGCTTGTTGAGCAAGTTGCCTAGCCCTACATGCCCGTATCCGTTCTTCACCAGTCATATAAGTACTCGTTGAGGCCTTGTCAGTGAGTTGCTTCTGTTCCGCTTGTTGTTGCCTAGCCCTACGTGCCCGCGTCCGTTCTGCAATAGTCATAGGTGTTCGCGTGTAAGAATTGTCAGCGTGTTGTGATTGAGCAGAATTCTCGACTGGCAAACGTTTCTTGCCCGCAGTCATTGTAGCCGTAGCAAGAAGCAATGCCCGTTAATGTATATAAGATGCGCTGACCGCTTTCCGCGCCAGCCATATGCACAGAAACGACGCGATTGTTAGTCAGCTTACACTGATGTGACATGTGACGCTGCGTTACAAAATTAGTGTTCCATGATTTGTTCCAAATAAAAAGTTAAAAAATTTGTATCGACCACAGCGCCAATACGGTGGCAGATAGAACTATTTGGTCTTCGACGGAAATATTCCTCATTATAACTTCCACAATATTGCCGAACATTGTAATCGTCTAGGACGTTTATATAATAAGGTATTTTGTGATGTAATGGTTCGTCAAATTGTTATTGAATACAGCGCCGAAGTGGTGGGAGATAGAACTATTGTGTCTTCGACGGAATTAATCGCCATAAAAACCTCTACAACTTTGCCGAACATTTCAATCATGTACGACCTCTGTATAAAAAGTTCAAAAAAAATTTCAAAAATTTATATCGACTACAGCGCGAATGTGGTGACAGATAGAACTATTTGGTCTGTGACGGAAATATTACTCATTATAACCTCCACAATATTGCCGAACATTGTAATCGTCTAGGACGTCCATATAATAAGATATTTTGTAATATAACGTTTCGTCAAATTGTTATTGAATACAGCGCCGAAGTGGTGGGAGATAGAACTATTGTGTCTTCGACGGAAGTAATCCCCATAAAAACTTCCATAACTATGTCACACATTTCAATCGTGTACGACCTCTACATAAAAAGTTTTAAAAATTTCAAAAATTTTTATCGACTACAGCGCTAATACGGTGATAGATAGAACTATTTGGTCTTAAACGAAAATAATTCTAATCACAACCTCCACAATATTGTTGAATATTGTAATCATCTACGACGTCCATATAATGAGATATTTTGTAATGTAACGTTTCGTCACACAAAATCGTCACATAATTTTTGCAAAACGTCCCCATAGAAATATTTCACTTCAAAAAATATAAAAACAATAAATACTTTGTTTACTTGTTGAACTGTCAAACGGCAGCCATGTTCCTTACACCAGATTGAAATGAGACTAATGTTTCTGTACAGCGGTGTTTTAGTTATCCACTGAACAGAATTCCTCAGATTGCATTATAATTATAATTATAATTTTTGACGAATAATTCGTATATTTATTAATTTACGGCAATATGAGTAATGCTACGAATTATAATATAATTGGTTTTCAGCAGCAATGAATGTTTGATGAAATATTTCAAAAAAATCTAACACATAAGTTATGCATTTGATTCAACCTAAGTTTAACAACATCCGCTCATTTGTACACCCCCGCATTTTGGAACTTTCATTTAAGTTTTTTGATCGAATTTAATTGGAAAGTTGAAAAGGATTACAAAAAGACTTAAAGAAATCATTTACAAACGTAATGACAACAAAATTGAATGACACCCGATAAAGTTAGAAAATAATATTCTCAAACTGTATCTTAGGGTTTACACACCCCTAAAATTAAGAATAAGTTTTTATCATTTTATGTACCAAAATTATCAGGAGGACACAAATACGTTGAAGAAAATTCGAAAGGAATAAAATTCGAATAAAAAGATAAAAGAATTAGACCATCAACGAGAAATATGATCAAAATTTCGAATTTTAAATATCATAAGGACTTCATTTTGACTCAGAAGTCAGTTGGTCCATTGTTAGTTTCAAAGAACCGTTAGGACTCGACTATAAAAGGGGGAACCAAATCGATATAAAATCACTAACTATTTTCGGCTCAAGGCAGAAGGGAATCAACTATAAGCTAAATGGTGAGTACAAAACTTTAGAAATTGTCTATGGTGAAACATAGAAATGAACACTTGGTAATTTGCAAAGGATATTTCGCCTTGCAAATTTTCAATCGGGCATTGATAACGGATATTCGTAGCCTTATCAATTTTCATATTAAAAATAGTGACGGATACTTTAGCCTTATTATTTTTAATCGGGGTTAATTCTGGATAATCGTTGCCGAATTAACATTAAGTAAAGTAACTTGATAATTTTATTCAAGAAGGGTTCACACATAGACAATTATATTTTAACATACAATCACGGACATTTTAGCCTGATATTCTGTTCTCAAATCACGGATAAATTAGCCTGATTTTCACACACAAAATCACGGACATATTAGTCTGATTTTCATACGCAAAATCACGGACATATTAGCCTGATTTTCATACGCAAAATCACGGACATATTAGCCTGATTTTCACACGCAAAATCACGGACATTTTAGCCTGATATCCTCTTCTCAAATCACGGACATATTAGCCTGATTTTCACACGCAAAATCGCGGACATATTAGCCTGATTTTCACACGCAAAATCACGGACATATTAGCCTGATTTTCACACGCAAAATCACGGACATATTAGCCAGATTTTTCGCACGCAAAATCACGGACATATTAGCCTGATCTTTCACACGCAAAATCACGGACATATTAGCCTGATTTTCACACACAAAAATCACGGACATATTAGCCTGATTCTCTCACGCAAATCACGGGTAGAATAGCGTGATTTTCACACGCAAAATCACGAAGATTTTAGCCTGATTCTCTCACACAAATCACGGATAAAGTGGCCTGATTTTCTGGCGTAAAATCACTACATTTAGCCTGATTGAACTACGGATATTAGCCCGATTTTCTTACGCAAAATTAGGGATATCTTAGTCGGATATATTATCACACAACTACGGATATTGGCCTGATTTTTATACACAAAAGCAAGGATATCTTAGTCGGATATATCATAACACAACTACGGATATTGGCCTGATTTTCTTACACAAAATCAGGGTTATCTTAGTCTGATATATCATAACACAACTACGGATATTGGCCTGATTTTCTTACACAAAATTAGGGATATCTTAGTCTATTTATCGTCACACAATCACGGGATTTAACCTAATTTTTCTTCACGGAAAAACCACGGACTATTTCGTCTGAATATTTCGTACTTATAATCATAATCACCATCGAATTTTCTTACGCAAAATTACGAACGATTGTATTTTCGAATTTAACTTCACTATATTGAATAAATAGCAGCAAGGAAAATTGCTACGGCAGACACGTTGAATTATTGAAACCCCAGGAGGACACTTAACTATATTTTATGAATTGTTAAAAAACTCAAACAAATTGTATATTTTTTAAATCAAATAAAACTATTTATATATTTCTTTTTACAAACACAACAATCTTGTTATTTTACCAACTACCTATCCGTTTAATTTAGTGATTAGGTTATGTTGAAGTTACGCAAGTATACGTCAACACAATTTCATCACTATAAATGTTTAAGTCGCGGACTTAACATTTTGGTCCTTCGAGCTGGATAGATTAATTGTTTGTAAAAGGGAAACGCGTTTCTCCAACCAACGTAAAAAATAAACATACGAGTCGTAAGGTATTTGTGTCCTCTTGTTTAGGTAGAATCTTAAATTAGGGTAACGTTCATTCAGTTTTGTTTTTTTAAGTTTTTAAATTTCAGAGGGTTACAATGGGTGAGCCAAAAATTATATTGTCTCAAAAGGGGTTGATCGACCAAATTCGTAGGGCGATCACTAATCATCGGAAAACGGGGGAAGCCAGAAAAACGGGACGATATGTAAGTCGTCGAATGTCTGCGGTCGAAAAGGTATGGGACGAAATAACAAAAAACCAAGTTCGCATTTCTATGGAAGAGCAAACATTAAAGGAGACAGATTACGTAAAGAATGGGGTATTTGAAGACGTAGAAGGTTCATATTTCGAGTTAATTGTTGAACTCCAGGAAGCTTTCGAAATAATAAGCAAACCAAAGAACCCGGTGCTCCTTAATGAATCCATTAATGGAACAAACGGAGAACCAAGAATTCAGAATAGGTCTGAAATTCATCTGCCAAAAATAAATCTCCCAAAGTTCAACGGCGATTACGAATCATGGCGGTCGTTCCATGATTTGTTTGTTTCTTTAATTCATTCAAATGCAGGAATTCCATCAGTGCAAAAATTGCATTACTTAAAAACAAGTCTGATCGGAGAAGCAGAAAGGCTTCTACGACAGTTTCGAACCATTGGGGACAATTATGGCCCAGCCTGGAACACATTAGTCAAACGGTATGATAACAAACGACAGCTAGTACACACTCAGTTAATGAAATTGATATAATTGAAAAGAATAATAAATTTTAATGAAAATAGAAAAAGCCGGGCTCCAACAATTTCAAAGGGGCCTCGAAAAATTTATATTGTGGACATTTTGACATTTTTGAATAACAAAAAAGGTTTCAAAAATTTTTTAACATTTTTGGGAATCTTTTTTTTTCCTTTTTAAAAAAAGTTTCAAAATAGGATGATTATTCCTCCTAACACTTTAATAATCCTTTAATATTCGCAAACAATCTTTTTCTTAAAAACAAAGGTGCAATAAGTGTAAAGAAAAAAATTGTGAAAATTTTTGACATTTCTGAACAATTTAATTTGATAGACTTTTATTAGAAAATAAATTGTTTATAGTAAAGATTTTTATTATAAACACTAAAACGGTTTGAAAAATCGAATTGAAAAATCAAAATATTTAAATTTATAATTAATAATAAACTAAAATGAATGATTATTAATGAATAGAGTAATAAAAAGAAAAATCAAAATATAAAAACGAAATCATATAAAAAAAATTGAATATAATATGAACATTGGAATTTTAAAAATAATAATGAAAAAGACAATATTTTTGTGAAAAAAATAATATTTTGACATTTATAATATTTTAATTCTATACAGTTTGGTATTAATTGTGCTCCATTTAAAATTTTAGGGGCCCATAAATTGCTATAGAAAAGAATTTTTTATCTACTTTTAAAATTCTTAGCAATTTAAAGCGTTTTTTTTAATACCAAATTTTATATTTTCAATACCTTTCAAGAATTATTTTTTTTTTTTATTCTTTATTATATCTACCGTTATAATTTGACTACTCGTTCTTAAAGAAAAATAATAATAGTGAAAAGACAATATTTATGTTAATTAACCTTATTACATAACTTAGTACTAACACGCGTCCAATATGGTTGAATTTTAGATATATAAAGAGAGGTAATCCACATTATTAGATCTAATTAATGTGCAACGATTTGGTGATTTATATTTAAAATTAAAATTTAAAATGAATATAGACTAGTGAGAATTAATTACCACTATGTCGTCACCAAGAGAAGAAGAAGAATACCAGTGCTGCTGCAGCAAATCATATCTCTCTAGTAAAGGTCTACAACAGCATAAAAGGAGATATTGTCGTGGAATTCAAGCAGATGTTAATATCAATAAATGTAGCATTTGCTTGATGGAATTTGGAACATACAGCGGTTTAAGACTTCATACTAAAAAAGGCCATCCTTTAGACTATAATATAGAAGGGGAAGAAGAAGCCAAAATCAGAAAAAAGAAATTTTGGACATCTCAAGAGGAAAATGAACCAGCTAGGGAAGAAGCGAGTTATGCTAGTGATAATTTAATATGAATATAAAAAAATGTCTTTTGATAATGTACTCTAGATATTCTTGCTAATCCGGGAGAGAGGGAGGGGGAGATGAAGTGAGAGGGGAACGAAAGAGGACACAAAGAAAAGAAAAAGGGTCCATGCCCATTTATAGGGGCGGGTATGGACATAAGGGGACCAGCATTCTGCTGTTGGTCCATTCGGGTGGGACGTGCCGCATAAAAGTCCGGTTGGCAATAACACCTCTGCCAATCGGCCCCGACATGCCTCGCAAGGCTTTCGCGAACGGTTGGTCAAGTTTCGGTGACCAATAACAAACGAACCCTCCATTTATTCGGTTGTTTTCGCCACAATCGAATTTTCCTTGCCTGATAGCTTATGCTATCACTTTAAAGTCTGAACGACATTATCTCTCTTATGCACGCATAAATAATTATGTGTAATTTGATGATAGATGGTGGTGAACAACGACCCACCCCTTCGGCGAGCTAGCATGCGCAATTCAGCTTGGCGTGCAGCCTTTTAGTTATTCACATTAGCTGCCCCATCTCATATCTTCTCCTCGCAAGGGAGAAGATATGCTGTAAAGATCATCAGGTGATTTGCATTCTTCGTATAAACCCCATTGCAGTGTGTTTTACACACTGCAAAATATGTAAACTCCGCAGTTACAAACCGATATTCTTCCTTAGCAATTTATAATTATTTGAAGTAATAATTTGTTACTAAAGGGATCGATTTATTGCCTATTACACCCCATTCTAATTACAACAAAGTTTTCTTGTTTCAATAAAACGATTAAGACATTAAGAAGTTGCAGAATTGCATTTATTACATTATAAAAATATAATAAACTAATTTCAATTTGTGTACACTTCTTGTTAAAATTTTACAAATTTACAGGTTTTCTAGGTATTCTAAATTTGATAATTTCTTACTAAGGGCATAAAAGTTTCTGTTGAAATTTGATTTTTATCCTAAAAACATTCGCTTTGTCGGTAAAGTAAAAATTAAATTAGAAAATAATTGTACTAATTAATATGGAACAGAATTTTTCAATATTTGAGTCATCTTTTTATTTAGCCGGGTATTAGACTGTGGGCAAATAAGACAAGTAACTAGGGCCACCCAACATAATGCAATGCGAATTCTGTCACATTTGTAAACATTTACATCAGTTTTTAGTTTTGCCAATTTTCAATTCGAAAAGGATCAGCTTGGTAAAAAATTAGAATTAAAAGAAATACTCGATATACAATCAGAAGAGTTCAAAAGTTGAACTCTATAACACTGTCTGATCGTTTGAAACTTTTGTGATTTCCTCAGTGGTCTAAGTGTAAGTGATAACTTTCTTTTTCAAACATTGGTCTTATTTCACACCATACGGCAACAACTGTAGGGAATTATCCAGTAAATTAATATTACATGGTTGTGAGGAGCGTATTCACTGTCGTCTGAATACAACATTTTAATCTAGTTCGCATCCACTGACATCTAAATATAATATTAGAATCTAGTTATCTTTCACATAATGTTTTTTTCTATATAATCATGTAATAATATTTCAATAAATTAGAATTGTTTTAATTCAGAACCGATTACATCGTTTACTTTCGTGATCCCACAAAGAAGTTTGTTTCAACTCATTCCGAGTTCAGCCTCACCTGACCTCTCATAATGGTGTAACGTGAGCAATTTGGTTTTGCCACCACGGCATTCTGTTGTTTTATAAAAAAAAATAATAGTGGATGGCAAAATTGAACTGCTATACAATTATTCGTTTTTTTTAATTTTTTTAATTAAATATAGCGTTAGTTGCAATTGGAAAAACATACAAAGCAACGGTTTTTTTTTAAAAGTCAAAAAAACCAACGGGTTTTTTATTTGTACATTTTTGTGAGATTTTGAATTGGAATTTATGGGGATTTTGAGAGTTGAATTTGGAAATTGAAATCGTTATGAAGTGTGTTTAGGATTTATAAAACAAAAATTGTTAACTTTAATTTTTTTTCTTTTGGAGCCTCGCAAAAACCGAGGAGTTTTGGGGTGTCATCGTCATAAAATCATTAACATAATCATGAGTTAGCTGAAATTTGTTCGGAAGCAATATGTTTTTATGGAATATTATTGATATTTTCGAATGAAAGTATGATTGCTGCTGGTTATGATGTTAATAAAACTAATACAATTGATAATAATAATAAAAATATCAGATATGGGGTATTATTCACGAAGGCTTCCTAAAGTTGAATTAAATATGTGCAATTATTTGTAGTTTGGATTTATATTGTGTTTATTATATTAATTATATTATATATTATTGACGGCGGTTAACTGGTGTGTGTTAACTTTATTGTGTGCTTATAAAGATTTACGAAGGCCCTGTGTATATCCGTGAGGTCAGCCGTGGAAGGCTGAATTGTCAGGATGGCTGTTAAGCCCTATGCTTAACACAAGAAAATATTATAAAGGATTGGTTGCTGGGTCAAAACAATACAATGGTTATTCGGTATAATAAGAATATTTCTTTATTCAGTACTTAAACTAGACAACTGTTTTTTAACTTACGTAAATATCTAAATACGATTTAATTCAGCATTAATAAAAAAGAAGAAAAAAAATACAATACTAAAAAAAAGAAACAAAAAAGAAGCAAATTGTGGCAGTTGTACAAGGTTGTTGTTCCTCTCCTCTGTGTTGATGGTTGCGATGAATTCCGAGTGCATTCTTATGTAGAATGTGCTCTCCTGTTCTTCTCCTATAGTCTCCAAATGAAAACTGGCGTAGAAAACTGGAAATTCCTAATTGGTTCTGATATGAAACTGGAAACGAATTTAATTTCCTTTCGCGCAAGATTTCACGAATACAGAATTGGTTTTTATTCGGAGTACCCAAACCCTATATACCCGAAACCCTGTTAGTACAACAACTTAGTATGGACTTGACTTGGTATGTTACCCGAAAATCAGGTCCAAACTAATGTGAACTGTGAACACAAACGGTTGACTTTTATTCGCTGTATTCGAACAATCCGTGTTTGGAATTCTCTGAATCTACTTAAAGATCACAACTGCAAGCACTGGCATTTATTCACTGTATCCAAGTACCTTACAAGTATGATCGTTATATGCAATTGGAAACTAAACATACAATTGGTTTGAAAACCGTAAATGAATTTGTGTGTGAACGGTGTGTCTTCACATGTGTAAAAAAAGCTCGAAAGACCAATAATTATTTTTTGGTGAAAAGTTGAAGTGGATTCGGTTTATGGTGAATTCAGAAAAACGTCTGTATTGCTTGATGGTTAAAATACGAATATAATTTATTTGTTCTCTACAAGAGTACAGTTCTTTCGTTATACAAAATTGTACATTAAAATTAACAGTAGTTTAATTCGTTTTCAAGTAAATAAAAAATACAATGCTTTTACGAGATACAAAATAAATTGAATTTATAGAAAATATATGTTATATATATAAAAATGAGACGTTGCCAATTTTATACATAGTCCCCACGTTAAGGACTCAGCTTCTTAACTAATTGGAAGGCGACAAAGTTTAGTGATGGGGCGCTTAAAAAGCCCCCCGTCACTACCGGGATGAGTATGTACGACTCGACCAAGTGCCCATGTGGAGGGAGGAAGATTATCTTCCTTAATAAGAACTAAATCACCGTCCTTGATGTTTTCTTGAGTCTTACACCATTTTGACCTTTGTTGTAATGACGTGAGATATTCTTGATGCCATCGTTTCCAAAAATCTTGTTTCATTTTTGAAATTAGCTGCCATTTGACTAAACGTGATGCATTTACGTCTAGTAATGAAGGTTCAGGAATTGCTGTTAACTGCTCTCCAATAATGAAGTGACTAAGTGTTAGAACATCAAGAGAATCGATGTCTCCTTCATTAATTGCTGTTAGTGGCCTGGAATTTAGAATAGCTTTGATTTGTGTTAACAGCGTGGACATTTCTTCGAAGGTCAGCTTCCTTTCACCAATGACACTTTTTAGATGACCTTTCACCGATTTGACTCCAGCTTCCCAGAGGCCTCCAAAATGTGGTGCTGAGGGTGGAATCATGTGCCATTTGATAAACATCTGCGATAGAAAATTACCAATTAAATTATTATCAATAGAACTTAACTTAAACGTTGCGTTTAGCACCAATAAAGTTGGTTCCATTGTCACTGAAAAGGTCGGAAGGAACACCTCTTCGTGAAATAAACCTTTTTAATGCCGCTATAAATGCATCTGACGTAAGATCACTGACGAGTTCGATATGCATTGCCCTGGTAGCGAAGCATACAAATAACGCAATATACGCTTTACTTGTTTTACTGTTGCGACCTTTGTGCAGTCACAGGATGACAGGTCCAGCATAGTCGACACCAGTTCTCAGAAAAGCTCGGCCAGGAATTACTCTCTGACGAGGAAGATTTGCCATGATTTGCTGTGAAGAAGTTGCTCGTTGTCGACAACATATGATGCATTTATTGACTATTTGCTTTGCTAAATTTATGCATCCAACAATCCAATACCTTTGCCGAACTAAATTAATTAGCATAGATGGTCCAGCATGAAGATATTTTAAATGAATGGCTGACATAATAAGTTTGCTCAAAATATGAGATTTTGGTAAACTCAATGGATGTTGTGTATTGTATGAGCAATCTGAGTTCTGGATCCGACCACTAATTCTTAGGCAACCAGCTTGATCGATGAATGGAGAAAGTTTGTACAATGAGCTTTTAGATGAAACTGCTTTAAGTGTGTTGATATTCTTCATTTCTGCTGAATAACTGCTTGATTGAGCCCAGCGAACACAAAGGTATAATGTGTCAGAAAGCTCTTGTGAAGTGATATAACTTTCTTCATAACATAATCGTTTTGATTTAGAGATAAAACGCTTGCAATAACAAATTATACGAAAAATTTTTGTTAGGGATGAAATCGATGTGAATAATTTATCGAGATCATCATTTGATGTATCAGCATGATGTGATACTAAAATTGTTGTCCTTTCTTCAACTTGAACTTGGATGGAATCAGCTGAAGTGCTGACTGTTTTCGGCCAATCAGCTTTACTTAAAGACAACCATTTAGGTCCTCTCCACCATAAGTCAAAATTTACCAATTCTGACGGTGAGATTCCCCGTGATGCACAATCAGCAGGATTATTTTTGGAACTAACATGATTCCATGAAGGCCGTGGAATTGCGTCAATAATCTCTGACACTCGATTTGCAACATAATTTTTCCAGCGACGTGGGTGAGATGATAGCCATGATAGTACTACGGTAGAATCTGTCCAAGCACAGCATTTGACTTCCTTCAGTTGTAGTGCATCTTTTACAAAAGCAAGAAGTTTTATGAGCAAATGTGCTCCACAAAGTTCCAAGCGTGGTAGCGAAATTTGTTTTATAGGAGCTACCTTTGTTTTTGCTGATATAAGTCTGACAATAATATTCCCAAACTGATCTGTGGAACGGCTATATATTACTGCAGCATAAGCAAGTTCTGATGCGTCGCAAAAACAGTGAAGTTCAATATCATTACCACAAGTTGACAGCCACCTCGGAATTTTGAGTTTTTCAAAGAAAATAAAGTTACTTCGAAGTTTAAACCATTCTTGTCTAAGTGAATCTGAGATATTATCATCCTACCCTAAGTATTCAATCCACAATCGTTGAAACATAATTTGTATTGCTATTGTGGAAGGAGACAGAAAACATAGGGGGTCAAAAATTTTAGCTGATTCAGAAAGAATGCTTCTTTTTGATGGAAGACCAAGATTTTGCAATTGAACCTTGGAAGAAAAGTAATCATCTGAAGGCTGCCAATTGAGTCCAAGAACTTTTATTTATTCAGTTGGTTCGCCAATATCAACGGAAGTGACACCAAGTTTGTCAATGGATATGTTCTGCAGTAATTCTTTTGAATTAGATGTCCACTTTCTTAATTGGAAACCATGAGATTCTAGAATACTATCAATCTGTTGCTGTAACTTAATTGCTTGTGATACATTGTCTGTACCAGAAATAAGATCATCAACATAAAATCTTTTTCAATAATTCTCGCTGCTTCTGGACATTCATTTTTTGCATCAATTGCTGCTTGGAGTAATGATCGTGTTGCCAAAAAAGGAGCAGACGCAGTGTCATATGTGACAGTGAGAAGGTTGAAATGTTGAATAGGTAAAGATGCGTTTTCGCGCCATAAAATTCTTTGGAAGTCACCATCCAGTGAACTCATTTGAACTTGCCTGTACATTTTCTCAATGTCAGCAGAGAATGCAATTTTATGAATTCGAAAATTAGGAAGAATCGTATAGAGATCCCTCTGAATAGTTGGTCCTACGCACAACGTTTGATTGAGTGAGCTGCCAGACGTGGTTCCGTACGACGCGTCAAACACTACTCGAAGCTTCGTTGTTGTACTGGATTCCTTAACAACAGCATGGTGACGAATGTAGTATGATTTGGTACAGTGATTTAACACTTCTTTCGGTTGTATTAATTCCATAAGCCCCAACTCAAGGTATTGCTTCATAAACAGGTTGTAGTCTTTGCGTAGTTGATTATTTTGATGTAAACGGCGTTCAACAGAAAGTAGACAAGATGTTCCTGTCTTTTCAGAGTCACCTAGAGTTGGTGCATCAGCTCTGAATGGAAGCCTGACAACATATCGACCAGTTGAATTACAAGAAAATGTTTTTGTGAAGTGTGATTCATAAAATTCCTCTTCTTCAGTTAAATAATTGCGACATTTCGCAATTTCTTCAATTTCCCAGAAACGTCTGAGAGCTGCATCTATATCAGAACCACTAAACTTGGTCAATAGATGTAGAAAATGATTGCAGGGTCGTATCACTATTTGACAGCTGACCTGCTACTACCCAACCGAACATGGTATTTTGCGCTATTGGCAATTTATCAGGTCCCATGACCCGTCCATGTCGAAGGATGTCAAAGAAATAATCAGCTCCAAGAAGTATGTTAATCTTTCTTGAGTGATTAAAGTTGCTATCCGCTAACAGCAATGTTTGTAAGTGACACCAATGAGATGTATCAATGTCAAGTGTAGGAAGTAACGATGTTAACTTGTTGAGAATCAAAGCATTTACTTTGATAACTGCTGAATTATCATGCTGCGATGATAATTGAAGTGATACTACGCCCTTTGTAGTACCAACACCAGTAGAAGATAATCCAAATACAGGAATCCGAGCATTCTGTCGTTTTAGATGAAGTCGTTGTACACAAGTTTCGGTGATAAAAGAAGCTTGTGAGCCGGAATCTAAAAGAATTCGACAAAGTTGTTGTCTCCCATAACCATCCATGACAAATACTTCAGCAGTTGGAAGAAGTGACAGTATTTTCAGATTAGAAGATGAGAACGAGTTGAGCTCAGATTGATTTGCAATTATTTCTTTTGTGTTTGATGGTTCATTTGTGTTGAATGATGAACATGTAGGTTGCGGTTGATTGAAGCTAATGTTGCTATTTTGGGCACCATTGTGTGCACCTGTTGATTGAAGATTATGTTGATTGGAGTTAGTTGAACTGTTGTTCAAATTCGATTGTGTTTCAAAATGTAAACTGGAATGATGTTTTGCTTGACAATGAAGGCAGTTACGCTTGGATGTACAAAGCTCAGATCGGTGTCCAATACTTAGACAATTGAAACATAATTTATTCTTGGTAACAAAGTCTCTGCGACGTGAAGTGGTCATTGAATTGAACTTGAAGCATTTATATAATGGATGTGCTTTTGAGCAAAGAGAACAGCACAATTGAGATGTTGTGCGATGACTTTGCACCTTACCACTTCTTGAAACGCTTCGTTTTTTATTGGATACATCTTGAAGGGACTCTAAGGCCATACATCGAACGTCAAGAAATTTGAAAAGTTGGTCCAATGTAGGAAAATCAACTTCTGCCGTTTTTTCAGCCCATAATTGTCTTGTTTCAGCATCTAATTTATTTAATATTAGATGATTTAACCACACATCTCGATTTTGTGCTTCATGACCCAATGCCTTAATGCCACGAATAATTTCATCAGAGGTATCAGCAAGTTTACCAAGTTGACTCGCTGTCAGCTCAGTGACAGGTTCTTGTGCCAAAAATGCTTTAACATATGAAGTAACTATATGCTTCTTTCGATCGTATCGTTCGTTAACCTTTTGCCATGCTTCTGTATAATTATCGTTAGTAAGATTGATGTGTTTAATTAATGCACCAGCATCACCCTTTAGTAGACCTTAAGATATTGAAGTTTGTATACGTTTGATAAATTTTGATTATTGTGAACGGATGACTCAAACATGTCTTTAAATGAAGGCCAATCCTTATAATTGCCATCAAATGGAGTGATATTTAACTTTTACAAACGAACGTCTGAATTTTGTATACTAGTTCTTTCGAGAAATGACCTTTGTTATTCAGTAAAACGATTGAGCGTTATGTTCAGACTATTGTTGCTACCATTAGGATTATCTGAATCATACCTAGTTAACGCACGGGTAAATAAACTTTTTATTTCAAAATAATTTTCTTCGAAATCTCCAAACTCAGTAGTTTCAATTTGTGCAGCTATTTGATCATCAATCACAGAAAATTCAGACCATATTTCATCCAATTTCGATAATTTTGATTGAATGATTTCTTTGGGTGTACTATCGGTTATGGTAGAAGCAAAGCTTCGAAATCGAGTAATTGTACCCTTAAGACGACCTCTAGCTTTGATAAGAACTTGTAAATTTGACATGATTCTGAGTTACGCGAAAATAGTCTAAAAACTGAATCCAAGTCCACGAAAGTTTCTCAAAAGAATCAATCACTAACACGAAATATGATTTTATATTGCAACTCTATTCATCTAAAACATATAGTATTTTAATGGAGCAAATACAAATTGATTGCCTAATAAAATCACTTTTCAACTTAAATCGTTTATTTAGACTTTAGGTAGAAACAAGCACAAAAAAAAATTTAAAACAATAGTTTGATTTTTAAATATAATATACATTTTTTTTTATTTCAATAAAACAAAGAAATTAGAATTTATGATTCGTTCAAATTCTCAAAAATTTAAGCCTAACAAAGGCTTTAAAGATAATTGGAAAATGACGGTTGAAATACAGAACCGTATCAGAATTTCAAGCGCCGTAATTTAATTGCGATTTGATAATTTCATATGAGTCATATTCATGTTTATAATCTGTTTTAAGAATATGTATAATCACTATTCTACCGAATCACTTTAAATACACCAAAAAATTCACTTTATAAGAATGATATTTAACTAATTATGTTCTATGTATGCAACTACAAAATGTTTGGTAAAATTTACAACTTTATGGTAAATGATTAAATGTAGCACAAAAGAATCTTTATTAAATTAAATATTTCTTAAATATTCCAATGTATAATCACGTATTTATTATATAAGGTTTATAATGTTAACAACGGTGAACAAAGAGTTAGTACTTACGATAACAGTACAGTATAACTAAAGAAAACAATGCCAGCCAATTGTTAAATTAAATGTTTTATAGAATAAATTCATATAAGTTAATACTTGATATGTGAAGAATCCGGCTCGAAGGACCAGAAATGTGTGTGAACGATGTGTGTTCACATGTGTGAAAAAAGCTCGAAGGGCCAATAATTATTTTTTGGTGAAAAGTTGAAGTGGATTCGGTTTATGGTGAATTCAGAAAAACGTCTGTATTGCTTGATGGTTAAAATACGAATATAATTTATTTGTTCTGTACAAGAGTACATTTCTTTCGTTATACAAAATTGTACATTAAAATTAACAGTAGTTTAATTCGTTTTCAAGTAAATAAAAAATACAATGCTTATACGAGATATAAAATAAATTTAATTTATAGAAAATATATATATATAAAAATGAGACGTTGCCAATTTTATACAGAATTGGTACCTATAAAATCCCCAAATACAAAATGCTGATTTTTATTCGATGTACTCGAACACTTTGTATAGGAAACCTTTCTAAGTCCTCAATTTATACTTTAAAAATCTCCAAATACAAAATGCTGATTTTTATTCGATGTACGCGAACACTTTGTATAGGAAACTTTTCTAAGTTTTTAATTTATAATTTAAACTATAGTAAAATATTACTTACTACACTGGTTGACGGTTGATTCATTCTTCTAAATTGTATTGAGTCGATGTTTTCGGGTGTACAAAATTTAAAAAAACTGATGATTTGTATAGCGATCGGATCCCCATTTATACTATAGCTTGTAACGGATCCTTGTATCAAGCAATAGGATGTACGGTTTTTCATATAATTGTATTAGTTCGAACATGGTTTCCTTAAACCAAGCAGTAGTATGTACGGTTTTTTTTTCATATAATTGTGTTAGTTCGAACTTGGTTTTTCCTAAATATTTTATGAACCCTACATTTCCAAACAAACATATTAATATCAAAATCTTCCATTTTAAATTCCCTACAAGAATATGTAATACACTTATGCATTCCACCCGTTATTTTTTTCTAAAAACATATATTAAATAAGGTGTCACAAGGCTGTGTATGAATTCACCTTTCGAAGACTCCAACCCTTTCGGACTTCTTATTTTCGCGATGAATTATGACTTCATCACCTTAATAATAAAAAAAAATTAATTAATCTCTTAATCAATTAAATTTTTTAGGCTAGGTTATTACATTTTTCATCTTAAATTTTCAAATTGGCATTTTCTATATTTTCTTTTTATCTTATGAACTAAAATAATTTTTCATGTTGGTTACACTTACGACCTCTATCAACATTTAAAGGAATGATTATGGGTAAGGAATACAATCGAGATGTCAATTTTGTTGACATTCGAATAAATCAAACAAGTATGTTTTGTTTTTATATTTTTGATTTCTTTTTGTAAAATTCAATATTTATTATTTTTCTAGATTTCTTGAGGAGGGCTCAACATTCTCCACCCCCCCCCCCCCAAAAAAAAACAAAGTGTTAAAAAACAAAACAACAAAATATTTTATTTTGTTTGTTTTAATTTTATGTACAATTTTGAAAAATGAAAGAACTGTACTCATGGACAGCACAAATAAATTTGTATTCGTATTTTAACCATCAAGAAATATAGTCGTTTTTATTAGAACCACCAAAAACCGAATCCACTTCAACTTTTCACCAAAAAATAATTATTGGTCCTTCGAGCATTTTTTACACATGTGAACACACATCGTTCACACACAATTCCCTTGAAACGAGCACATCGATTGCATTTGAAAATCCGGTGTCTGACTGAATTTCTAGAGTCCAAAATCCAGTATTCTGACCTTAATTAATTTAGAGTTAATTGGGTACCACCATGCATGGTTTGCAAATGTGCCTTGTCGATCACTATGTCAGTAATGTGATGATTTTTTGGCAAAATCAGTGGATGTCGTTGTGCATATGGAAGTGCCGATTTATCAAACCTACCATCCACTCTTAGTAACCCATCATTTGAAATGAATGGGTTTAATGTAAGCAACTTGCTTCTATTAGGTAATGGTTTACCTAGCTTTAAACAATGGAATTCATTACGGAATTCTTGTTTTTGAATATATTTTATAATTACGTTTTTAGTGTATGATAATTCTTCGCTAGTTAGAAATTGGTTTGATGCGAGTTTGCGCTCATTATCCTTTGCCCGGAATCGTAAGCACCAAGCGATAATTCTTATTAATTTCGTAAATGAGGAGAATCTTTCAAATAAATCAAAGTGATTTTTATTTAACATATTTATTACATTGACGGATTTAGCTTCAAGCTGATGATCAAGAGTTGTGGTCGTATCCTTTGGCCAATAATCTTGGTCTTCCAATAACCATGGTGGTCCGTGTCACCATAGTTCATGAGTTTTTAACATCAGTGGGTCCATTCCACGTTATGCGCAATCGGCGGGATTTTCCTTCGTTGGAACATATCGCCAGTCATTGAAAGAGTTATTTTCTTGAATTTCTACAATTCTATTTGCTACAAATGTTTTGTATTTATTTGGATTACCTTTGATCCATGCTAAGGTAATCTTCGACTCGGTCCATGAAATGGACGGAACATTTGTCATGAGCATAACTTGGCGTATTTGTTTAATAAGACGACTCAATAATACCGCAGCACATAATTCCAGACGAGGTAATGATATTATTTTAAGTGGTCCAACGCGGGTTTTAGACGTGAGAAGATTCACAAATGTGGTTCCCTGTTGGTTAGTAACTCTTACAAAAATTACAGCAGCAAATGCTTTGGTCGATGCATCAGAAAATCCGTGTAATTGGATTATTCGATGACGAATCGTCTGGATCCAACGGATGATTTTAATATGTTTTAAATCTATCATGATTTGATTTTTGAGAAGCTTTCATTCTGACTCTAAGTGTGTAACGACCGTCTTTTAGTACATGAAACCCTGGAAGGAAAATTGAAAACATATGATTAATTATGGGAAGGAAAATCAATGCAAAATACTTATCTGTACCAAGTGTGAAAGTCCTGTATTGTTACAATACTACTGTATGTTCCCAAACAAATGAATTACCTAGTAGATTTTTTTTTTTTTTGTGTCCACAGGTTTTGTTCCAGATGAATCCACTTCCTGAGCAGAAAGAGGACGCAGTAAACAAAGCACCTAAAATTGAAATTAGTGGAAAAATGTTGATATTATTAAAATTATTTTTATATTGTAAACCACATTAGATCAGTGGCAACCTTACTGTTGGTTTATAGAAGCGTGACGGATTGAAATCGACTTCTGGGGTGTCAAAGTTGAAAACAGCTGTGTTGCTGCGATCTTCATGTTTTTCCCCACATATGTGATATCACCATGACCGCAATAATGTAGGGAAGCGACCTGAAACAAAATTAACATAAAATAATTAGAAAATAGAAAATTTTTATGATCATTGGGTCAAACTAACCTTGCTTTCTTTTTTTTGGTTTTCACACTGGAAATAGTAGAAACTTCTGTAAGCACTAATTTTTATGGAATTAGAGACTGATAAACTATCATTACAGCCCGGAACATATAATTAATTTTAAAAAAAATATAAAAATATTTTTTCAAAAATCATTTTGGCGGGATTAAAAGGACGAAGCCCTAAATTTTAACCTTTTTGCGAGCGCGGCGACCTCACAAAGAGAAAATT
This sequence comes from Xylophagus ater, assembly GCA_963422695.1. NCBI lineage: Eukaryota > Metazoa > Arthropoda > Insecta > Diptera > Xylophagidae > Xylophagus > Xylophagus ater. The sequence continues at coordinate 20,956,841 of OY730479.1, forward strand.
CCATATTTGTTAAAAAAATAGGTAAAATTATCATTAAATAGGATTCACTAGTAGGTAAATAGTTGCATTGTTAAATAAAGATTATGCAAAAATTAAATAAAAATCATAATTAATAGCATAATATCTATAAAACTAATTAATGCCTATTTTAACCACGAATCCAGTTATCCGAAAGCCTATAAAAAGGCTGTCACGACGAAGAAAAAGGGTTGGTCTTATTCGAAATTTGTGGAGGTCGTTTCGCTACCGAAAATTTTCTTTGGGTTTTAGTTTTTTTTTTATAAATTTGTCTACTTTAATTCTTTTTTTTTTTATAAAGTGGTGAAAATTTAGTTTTTTAATAGTTTTTTTTTTTTTGTTTGGTCATATTTTAAAATTCTTTTGAGGAATTCCGGGCTGTGAAGCATATAAAGGAAGAAAAGAAGAAGAAAAGAAAAAAAAAAGAAAACCGGGAAAAGGAAAACAACGGTTTACCTTCAAGAAAAAGTTTATCATACCGGGGTCAACGAATTTGGAATTTCCGAAGATTTATATGGGTCACAAGGTCGCACCAACACTAGCTTAACGGACACACAGCTAAGTCACTCAAACATATTTTTTTTATTATTTTCTTTAACTTTTGATTTTTTTTTTCTTAAATTTTTTTTTTTTTTTTGGTAATATAATTCACGAATAACTCAAAATAAATCAAAGCAAAGTACTAATAAACAAATTAATGAATTCGTCTATAAATTTGACGTTTGTTTTGTTTATTTTGAGTTCACATTTTTAGTTCATTTATTTTTTTTTATATATAAGTGTTATAACTTATATCGCATCACTTAAATCATATCACTACACTACACTTAAAGATCCCGGTTGGATCTATACAATAAACTTAACGAACAAGTGAAAAATTGTTATATAAAAAAAAGAAAAACACAAGAAAAACAAAGGTAAACAAAATTTAAATAATTCGCGCACGTTATTTGGAAACGTCAAATACCATCAGTTGCTAGCGTGGTGAATTTAATTCATTTTTTTTTTATTTTTTTTTTTGGTAGTTTATACTAAAACGTTTGATTATTTTAAAGGGATCAAAGATCCTGGTCGATGATTTGAATTATTATATAGGGATCGAAGATCCAGGTCGAGTTTTTTTTTTTGAAAGTAAATATATATTATAATAAAAAGTGAATTAAATAAAGAAAAGGAATTTGTTAAATATATCCTTATTTGAGTTTTTTTTATTATTTTTGTTTATGTTTATTTTGTGATGTGTTTGGTTAAATTTTTCTTTTACACAATGAAGTGCTAGGAAAATTAAATGGGGTGATTGAGGCCTGACATGTGGATGGTGCAAGTGATTTATTGAAGTTTACGTCGGTTGTTTAGGAGCACAGAAACGGTTTTAATGTTGTCCTCTCTTTTCTTTGAGTTTTTTTTTTATTTTTAATCCACGCTTTACAAGCATTTTGATCGCTGATGGGAACCCTGAAATTTAACTTAACTGAGAAACCCGGAAATGCGTGGCCATCAGAAAGTCAAAGTGAAAAAATTTTGAGTGACGAAAATAACCGTTACAAAATGGCGCCCGAGCAGGGACCTGACAGATGACAGGTCATAAACATAAAAAAAAAAAAAATTTTTTTTATTTTCATTTTTATTTTTTTTATTTTTCTTCCTTTTCAATTTAAATTTTTCTTACGTTTATTAGTTATACTTCGCAACTGTACTTACTTGTTGAATATAGAGATTCTACGTATCCTTGGAAAGGCATAGTTGTTTGAGGACTTAATATAATGAAGCAAAGTAAATAAGTAAACGATATTTAATGGTTTTTTTTTGATTTTGTAGTTTTTTTTGATTACTTTAAATTTTGATTTTCGTTCTTAAATTCTTGCGAGAGTGATTCTACGCAACCAGAAATGCGTCGAAGGTAATAATTTTATTTATCCGCATGGGAACGGTTGTTTGAAGATACCATTCAGCGTTAGCTTAATTAAGTAGTTTTTTTTATGGGATTACTTGTCGGCATTAGAGATCCTCTATCGTTATGAAATCGATCGGTGTAGAGTTTTGAGTAATTACCCATCGAAGCGAGGCAATAATTCGAAGGGGTACAACTAAATGTGCGCAACGATTAAACCCTTTTAAAGAAAAAAAGGAATAAATGAATAAATAAATAAATTGTCTACATTATAGTTTAACTTTGAAGTAATAACTTTTAATTATCATATTATTTTTTTTTTTACATACATTAATACATTTTTTTGATCTTATCTATTAATTCATTTATACAAACAATTTAGGTATTATACGAGAAATACAAATTTGTTTTTTTCTTTTTCTTCTTTTATTATTAATATAATTATTAGGATTAATTATTGGGACCATTCTTCAAACTTTTCTGTGTTCTTGCGATCGACAAGGCTTATCTGTTTGCATTACTTTATGTGTCAAGGCAGCAATCACCCCTTGTTTCTTTTAAAATATATAATATATACCTGGGGTCGTCAATTAAATTGATGATCAGCTGAAAAGTAAAATTTTTTTTGTTAATTAAATAAATTGTGTTTATCAATAAATAGGTTGCATTGTGGTTTTCTTAATTCCTTCCTATATTTTTTTTTCTGATTTTCTTTTTGGGTTTTTCCTTCCTGGATTCTCGAAGGATCCGTTTTATAGTTCTGAGATATTTTTTTTGCTAATTACTTTTTTTCAATTTTTCTTATTACTTTTTTTTTATTTATCTATTCCAACGTACTAGTTTTAAAGTTTTCTAATTTTTTTGAAGTATTAGTTTTAGTTTCTTTTGCTCGGTGTTTAAATCAAAGTTAAGATGTTTTTGATACCTAGTGAAGTGGACAATTTAAGTAGCGATGAACTAGATGTCGAGTTGCAGCTCCGGAAGCTCTCAGTCAATGAGTCGGACTCCAAACAAAAGCTGGTAAAGTTTCTTGAGAGAGAGCAGGATGATCCTTCTTTGCGACCAACTAAATCACACAATCTTAGAAATCCTACCGGTGAATTAGAAGCGTGCAATCAAGCGATTCGAGCCCTAGATGTGCTTGCATCGAGAGGGGAATTGGAGGTTGATGAGAAAAGGGGTCTGGTAACAAGAGTTAAACATTGGTATGGTCGGGCAGAACGGTTGTCGGATGGCAAATCATCAATGGTTGTACAAATCAACAGAATCACGCAACAATTGCAAGCAATGCGTTTAAGACTAGAGGAACTACCAGGTCCCAAGTGTACAAAGGCGGACGGCGGTGTCGGGAACGAAAGGACTGAGAGTAACGGATCATTAGCAAATGATCAAAATGAAACATTTGTGAGCCCTCAACGTGACAGCACACCAACAAGGCCAAGTCAACTTCGGGCAAGTTTTCTAGAGGGTGCCCAAGTAGAATTTTTTGGAATGCCACCTACGAATGTCTGGCCTTCAACCTTGCCTACAGATGATCGTGCGGGAGCAAGCACAAGTAATCACCTTCGTTACCCCATAAACCAGTCTTTTCAACAGCAGTTGCATAGGTCACCAGTACAACAACAAGAATACCAAAGACCACCGAAGTGGAATATTTCATTTGACAGTGGAAGCCATGGTCTGGATGCGAATGAGTTCTTGTACCGGTTGGAAACTTTAGCAAGGAGAGACGGCATTAGAACCGAAAATTTGACGGCAGTAGTTTCTGACTTCCTGAAGGGGACAGCCAATGATTGGTTCTGGGTCTTTTCCAGGAAATTCCCCAACGCAACCTGGACTCAAATGAGAACAGCGTTCTTAAGTCGGTTCTGCAGTTATGAATCTGACAGGGAAACGAGACGAATGGTGGAGACTCGTAGGCAGAAAGTCAAGGAAAATTTTAACGACTTTCTTCTCGATGTCGAAGGAATGAATGGTCGCCTGCTTCGCCCGTTTTCCGAAGACGAGTTATTAGAGATAATTCGCGAGAATATGAATCCGGCGCTACAAAGCGCAACAATATCTCAATATTTTGTCAAGACTGAGGACTTGAGAGTCATATGTAGCAGGTTGGAAAGATTGTGGTCTAAGTCTGGATATGATCCCAGACAATTGTGTGATACCCAAACAAGACGATTTTCACACGGTGTCCATGCACTTCAGACTTTCAGTGTAGACGAACATGGAGATAGTCAAGAGAATCACGAAAGGAATTACTCAAGCAACAATCACCTAAATGCTCTAAGTTATGCTACACCAAACAACTATAAGCATGTCCAGGAGAAAGAGCTTGGAACAGAGTCAAACACGCGAATTTGCTGGAACTGCAAGGATATTGGACACATTTACCAAGAATGCACGAGTTCGGTGAGAAATATCTTTTGCTATGGTTGCGGCAGGACAGGTATAGTTAAGCCGAATTGTTCCTATTGTTATAATGCGAAACACCAGGGAAACCGGAGGCCGAATGCGACAGGAGTTGGGACATCGCGTTCGCATCAAACTCTGAGAAAGCCCAGCAATACGACAGAGGCAGCAACGAACACGGAACCATCAACCCACCGGTAACAAATTCACGAAATCAAAAGACCATTAGCACTCAAACTGAATTATTATTATATTATTATTATTATTATATATACCCCAAAAGATCGTCGTCCATTTATCAGTGTTAAACTTGGTGGCATGCAGCTTACAGGACTCCTAGATAGTGGAGCCACAGTAAGTATCCTGGGTGCAAACTCTCAAGCTTTCCTGAAAGAAGCGGATTTAAATGAGCGTAAATTGCAAGCCACGGTAAAAACAGCAGACGGAAGAGCTAACAGGATTGTGGGATATGTGGACTTACCTACGGAGTATTGCGGAAAGACCAAAAACATCCGGTATTATATAGTGCCTACCCTGCAGGAGAGGTTGTATTTGGGAGTAGACTTCTGGGAAGCATTTGGAATAGAGCCAAAGATAGTGGAAGAACTGGAAATAAATAACATCGAAGAGACTCCACAACATAGACTTACTGAAGAGCAACAGCAACAATTAGCCGAAACGATTGCGCTGTTTCCATCATTTAACAAGAAAGGACTTGGACGGACGCAGCTTGAAGAACACGAGATTGAAGTAGGTAATGCCAACCCAATCAAACAGCGTCATTATCCGATCTCTCCCGCAGTCCAAAAGCACCTTTATGCAGAACTAGACCGAATGTTGGAAATGGACGTAATAGAAGTAAGTCAAAGTTCCTGGAGTTCTCCGGTGGTGTTAGTAAACAAACCAGGTGGAAAGGTTCGAATGTGCCTGGATTCCAGGAAAGTCAACGCAGTCACAAAAAAGGATGCGTATCCTCTTCCACACATCGAGGGTCTACTGAGTAGACTACAAGACACCAGATTTATTTCCAGTTTGGACCTGAAGGATGCTTTTTGGCAGATTCCTCTTGCGACTTCTTCGAGGGAACTGACCGCGTTCACTGTGCCAGGTAGGCCGCTATACCATTTTAAAGTAATGCCTTTCGGGTTATGTAACGCAGCACAACGCATGTGTCGCTTAATGGATAAAGTGATTCCTCACTAATTTCGCGACTAAATATTTGTTTATCTCGATGATTTGTTGATAGTTTCGGCGACTTTTGAAGAACACAACGCCCTGCTTAAACAGGTTGCGACCTTTTTAAGTCAAGCAGGTTTAACAATCAATATCGAGAAAAGCAAATTTGTGCTGAGGGAAATTCGCTATTTAGGGCACATAGTGGGAGAAGATGGTGTGCGGCCAGATCCTGGTAAAGTGGAAGCGATAGTCAGCTTTCCAGCTCCGACAACGGTGAAGCAGACTAGACGACTACTAGGAATGACTGGATGGTACAGACGCTTCATTCCTAACTATGCAGCAGTCACATCACCCATAACTGATTTGTTGCGAAAAGGCATAAAGTTTTCGTGGACGATTGAAGCACAAGATGCATTCGACAAATTAAAAAACGCTCTAATCACCAAACCAGTTTTAATAAATCCAGATTTCACAAAGCACTTTTTCATTCGCTGTGATGCCAGTACTTCTGGAATAGGAGGTGTGCTGTTTCAGAAAACCTGTGATGGAGATGAACAGCCAATTGCGTTCGTTTCCCAAAAATTAAACGCAGCACAGAAGAACTACAGCGTTACAGAGTTGGAGTGTTTGGCAGTGGTTCTAAGTGTAAAAAAATTTAGAGCATACATCGAGGGTTTTCCGTTCACGATAATTAGAGATCATGCCAGTCTGAAATGGTTGATGAACCAGAAGGAATTGAGTGGTCGTCTAGCGCGCTGGAGCCTAAAGTTACAACCGTTCGACTTCAACATTGAACATCAGAGGGGTAGTCAAAATGTAGTACCGGATGCACTATCCCGAATATATACCGAAACACCTGAAGAACTGGTGCAAGACATGAAAAAGTTTAACATAGAGACGATTGATCTACAATCTGCTGATTTTCAAAATGCGGAGTACGTTAATTTGAGGGAATCAATTATGTAGAAGCCAGAGTTATACACTAACTTGAAGGTGCATGACGGACATATTTATATTCGTCTTGAGCTGTCAAAGAAAGACAAGGTATCAGATATCCCGCTGTGGAAACTATGGGTACCAGAACCTCTAGTAGGCGAGCTTCTACGTCAAGAACACGATGTACCGGCAGCTTCTCATGGAGGGATCACCAAAACGTTGGAACGCCTTCGACGCTACTACTATTGGCCCAAAATGCGTCAACGCGTACATCAGTACGTCCAAGATTGCGAGGTTGTAAAACAACAAAAGCTCCGAATAAAACTTTAAGACCACCAATGGGGCAACAATCTTTTGCAGAACGTTCTTGGCAACGGCTGTATATAGACTTATTAGGTCCGTACCCACGCTCCAAGAAAGGTAATACTACAATCCTGGTAATTCTAGACAAACTAACGAAATTTGTGTTATTGAAGGCTTTACCAAAGGCGGACGCTATTAAAATCACGCAATATCTACTAAACGAAGTATTCTATGTATACGGGGTGCCTGAATTTATACATACGGACAATGGTGTACAATTCATCTCGAAGGAGTTCAACGGATTGTTGGCAACTCATGGCGTCAAACATATTTATACTGCTGTATATTCCCCTCAATCCAACGCGTCAGAACGCGTGAATCGTTCAATTCTGGCTGCAATAAGGTCGTACCTGAAAAAAGATCATCGGTGTTGGGATGAAAACCTATATGCTGTTGGTTGTTCGTTGCGCAATTCTTTCCACGAAACTACACAGAATTCACCTCATTTTTTAATGTTTGGGCAACATATGCTATTACACGGTGATGGATATAATTTATTAAGAAATCTAGATTGTGTGAGCGAGAACGACATAGAAGTACTACCAAGAGATTATATGATGCCAGTAATTTACAAACAGGTACAGAAACATATAACCGAAGCCTATCGTCGAAACGAGCGACAATATAATTTAAGATCGAGACTAGTTACTTTTCTACCGGGACAATCTGTTTTTGTAAGAAGCTTTGCTCAGAGCGATGCGTCAAAGAAATTCTCGGCTAAACTTGCACCTAAATTTAATAAAGCGACCGTCACTCGGAAAATAGGTCACGTAAATTATGAGTTAGCAAACCAGGAAGGTAAAATCATTGGTATCTATCATGCAAAGGATATACGTAACTAATTACCTGTTTATTTTTTTTTTAGGCTAATATTCCTTTTTTTTAAATTTTTTTCTATGATATTTTTTTTAATCCGGCCAATCAAACCACAGGTTTGTCTCCTCAGCTTTGTATGGACTTGTGGAAATGTCCAACAAACCTGCCCTGTAACGACCGTCTTTTAGTAGATGAAACCCTGGAAGGAAAATTGAAAACATATGATTAATTATGGGAAGGAAAATCAATGCAAAATACTTATCTGTACCAAGTGTGAAAGTCCTGTATTGTTACAATACTACTGTATGTTCCCAAACAAATGAATTACCTAGTAGATTTTTTTTTTTTTGTGTCCACAGGTTTTGTTCCAGATGAATCCACTTCCTGAGCAGAAAGAGGACGCAGTAAACAAAGCACCTAAAATTGAAATTAGTGGAAAAATGTTGATATTATTAAAATTATTTTTATATTGTAAACCACATTAGATCAGTGGCAACCTTACTGTTGGTTTATAGAAGCGCGACGGATTGAAATCGACTTCTGGGGTGTCAAAGTTGAAAACAGCTGTGTTGCTGCGATCTTCATGTTTTTCCCCACATATGTGATATCACCATGACCGCAATAATGTAGGGAAGCGACCTGAAACAAAATTAACATAAAATAATTAGAAAATAGAAAATTTTTATGATCATTGGGTCAAACTAACCTTGCTTTCTTTTTTTTGGTTTTCACACTGGAAATAGTAGAAACTTCTGTAAGCACTAATTTTTATGGAATTAGAGATTGATAAACTATCATTACAGCCCGGAACATATAATTAATTTTAAAAAAAATATAAAAATATTTTTTCAAAAATCATTTTGGCGGGATTAAAAGGACGAAGCCCTAAATTTTAACCTTTTTGCGAGCGCGGCGACCTCACAAAGAGAAAATTCCATATTTGTTAAAAAAATAGGTAAAATTATCATTAAATAGGATTCACTAGTAGGTAAATAGTTGCATTGTTAAATAAAGATTATGCAAAAATTAAATAAAAATCATAATTAATAGCATAATATCTATAAAACTAATTAATGCCTATTTTAACCACGAATCCAGTTATCCGAAAGCCTATAAAAAGGCTGTCACGACGAAGAAAAAGGGTTGGTCTTATTCGAAATTTGTGGAGGTCGTTTCGCTACCGAAAATTTTCTTTGGGTTTTAGTTTTTTTTTTATAAATTTGTCTACTTTAATTCTTTTTTTTTTTTTTTAAAGTGGTGAAAATTTAGTTTTTTAATAGTTTTTTTTTTTTTGTTTGGTCATATTTTAAAATTCTTTTGAGGAATTCCGGGCTGTGAAGCATATAAAGGAAGAAAAGAAGAAGAAAAGAAAAAAAAAAGAAAACCGGGAAAAGGAAAACAACGGTTTACCTTCAAGAAAAAGTTTATCATACCGGGGTCAACGAATTTGGAATTTCCGAAGATTTATATGGGTCACAAGGTCGCACCAACACTAGCTTAACGGACACACAGCTAAGTCACTCAAACATATTTTTTTTATTATTTTCTTTAACTTTTGATTTTTTTTTTCTTAAATTTTTTTTTTTTTTTTGGTAATATAATTCACGAATAACTCAAAATAAATCAAAGCAAAGTACTAATAAACAAATTAATGAATTCGTCTATAAATTTGACGTTTGTTTTGTTTATTTTGAGTTCACATTTTTAGTTCATTTATTTTTTTTTATATATAAGTGTTATAACTTATATCACATCACTTAAATCATATCACTACACTACACTTAAAGATCCCGGTTGGATCTATACAATAAACTTAACGAACAAGTGAAAAATTGTTATATAAAAAAAAGAAAAACACAAGAAAAACAAAGGTAAACAAAATTTAAATAATTCGCGCACGTTATTTGGAAACGTCAAATACCATCAGTTGCTAGCGTGGTGAATTTAATTCATTTTTTTTTTATTTTTTTTTTTGGTAGTTTATACTAAAACGTTTGATTATTTTAAAGGGATCAAAGATCCTGGTCGATGATTTGAATTATTATATAGGGATCGAAGATCCAGGTCGAGTTTTTTTTTTTGAAAGTAAATATATATTATAATAAAAAGTGAATTAAATAAAGAAAAGGAATTTGTTAAATATATCCTTATTTGAGTTTTTTTTATTATTTTTGTTTATGTTTATTTTGTGATGTGTTTGGTTAAATTTTTCTTTTACACAATGAAGTGCTAGGAAAATTAAATGGGGTGATTGAGGCCTGACATGTGGATGGTGCAAGTGATTTATTGAAGTTTACGTCGGTTGTTTAGGAGCACAGAAACGGTTTTAATGTTGTCCTCTCTTTTCTTTGAGTTTTTTTTTTATTTTTAATCCACGCTTTACAAGCATTTTGATCGCTGATGGGAACCCTGAAATTTAACTTAACTGAGAAACCCGGAAATGCGTGGCCATCAGCAAGTCAAAGTGAAAAAATTTTGAGTGACGAAAATAACCGTTACAAGTGGGTTGGTACGGTTCATCCCATGAGCACCCATTCATTCACAATTTCTGTATTATGATCTTAGCGATCACAATGCACGGCGATATCCGTCCTAATAGATCGAACACTTGTGCTGCTTCAGACAGAATTTTCCGTTTTGAATTAAATTCGAGTGAGAAATTGGGAAAGCTAACATTGAATTCAAAATAGTCTGAACCAGGATGCCACCGGAGACCTAATGCCTTTATTTGCTCATTTTCTTCAAACGTTAAGGGAAGTTGTAATTCTCGGTGTTCAGGTGGCACTGCATTAAGCAAATCGGGTTCATTACTAGCCCATTTGCGCAGATTAAATCCTCCACCCTTTAACAGGTTGATTAATTCAAATTGGATTTCTAAGGCTTCTTGTGCAGAATCTGCCCCTGTAAGTACGTCATCGACGTAAAAATCTTCCATGACTAACTTATAGGCTAATGGAAACTTTTCTCGGTCATCCTTTGCTAATTGCTGCAATGTTTTGATAGCAAGATATGGAGCTGGAGTGGTACCGAACGTTATTGTAGTTAACGCATATTCCAACAAAAGTTCACCTGAACTGTCTCTCCAAAGAATTCATCTGATGGTTCAACATTGATCATGCGAGACATCTTCCCAAACTTTCCTCAGTTAAGTGTCTAGACTATTTTCAACTGTTATTTTATAATTAGCAGAATTTGAACTTGTTTGGTCATTGTCGTTAACATTTCCAAACAAAATCCAGCCTAATGATGTGTTTTGGGCTATTGGAGTATCAATAGGCCCTTTCCTGATTCCGTCTAACAATATGGCAGAAAAAGCCTCAACCCCTAACAAGATATCTATCTTGCTTGGTTGCGTGAACAACGGATCTGCTAATTTGAGATCCTGAATGTGCGGCCAATGCTTGGCTTGAACACGATCGGTTCGCATCATCTCAGTGGTTTTAGGTAATACCAACGCTTTAACATCCAATGAAAATGTTGAGTTATGATGTGCCTTTAGTATAAAGGACACTCTTCGGTTAACTTGTGCAACCTTCGATTTTCCTAGTCCTGTGACTTGGAGAGATATCTTAGAACTCTTCAGTCTAAGTGACTGAACAGCTCGTTGAGTAATAAATGACACTTGCGACCCTGAATACAACAACGCTCGAAAAACTGTAGCATCCCCTTGAGAGTTTTTAATTCGCACAAATGCAGTGGCGAGCAGCGCATGTCAATTTCCATGTTGAAATTGTGTTTGAAACGATGTTTTGGTGGAAGCAACAGACGATACTTGATGCTTGACATTAGCAATATTTGAAACTGCTTTTTGTGGCGTGTCTTGATTTTGACCCTTGGTATAGTTCAAGTCAAGCAAAGTGTGGTGTCTTTTACCACACTTTCTACATTTATATTTATTTGAACAGTTTTTTTATCAAATGTCCGTTGTTAGACAATTAAAACAATAGGACCCCTTGGTAATGCAGTTTCGTCTCGTAGAAACATCCATTGCAATGAATTTCTGACATGAGTACAATCCGTGTGATTGCTCACATAATGACCAACCTTTTGTCAACCCAACATGATCATTTGTTTCCTTCTTTGGGTGAGTAGAAGGAAGATTAGGCTTTATGTCTGATAAAGCCTCCAAAGTGCGGTAACGTGCTTCTAGAAAGTTGGTGAGATCAACCAGAGTAGGTAACCCTTGTGAATTTCCTAACGACTGTTCCCATAAATTTCTATTTTCTGATCGAAGTCGTTGTACGGATAAATGAATGATCATCAAATCCCATTCCTTAATTGGAACCTTAAGTGCTTCCAATTCGTGCAGACATTCCGTAGTCTGGTCGATTAGAATTTAATTGCATTAGCTGATTCTGAGCGAATGGTATTTTGATTGAATAACAACTTCAGCTGCATGTTGACCAATATTCGTTTATTGTCGTAACGTTTTATCATAGAATTCCATGCTGGAATATAATTGTCACCAATCGTCTGAAATTGTCTGAGTGGTCTTTCAGCTTCACCGATGAGACTAGTTTTGAGGTAGTGCAACTTTGGCACTGATGGAATTGCTGCATTTGCGTGTATAAGTGAGACGAATAGATCATGGAAAGATCAGCATGCGACGTAGTCGCCACTAAATTTTGGCAAATTGATTTTTGGGAGATGTATCTCCGTTCGATGTGCTGATTGTGGCCCTAACATTGATCCGTTAAATGAATCATTCGAAGAAATGGGATTTCCAGGTCTTATTTTAGCTTCGTGAATCTCTTCAAGTTCACCTAAGAAATCGAAGTACTTGGCTTCGATTATACCAAATACATCATCCTTGACGTAGTTGGTAGCTTGATTCCCAATAGAAATTTGAACTTGGTTTGTCCTGGTTTGACCTTTTCTCAAAGTTGTTCTAAAGCAGTTATTCTCAGACTTAAATAACCTATTGAACGTCTTGACTCACCAGTTTTCTTGTGATTGGAGATTGCCTTATTTATTTGGTCAATCAACCCTATCTGGCACGAAATAAGATCTGCTACTTCCATTATTAATTTTTACCTAATTTAGGGGAAAAGTCACCTATTTTAACAGAACCTAATCAATGCCCAAAACTAACACAAAACGATTCAGTTTCCCTGTCTACTGGCTAACAATAACTGGTGTGGAAAGCACAAGTGTACTACTGCGAACAATTCAATCGCAGTAAATACGCAGTAATAACGCTAATTCTTTTTATTACTCCGTCAACCAATCCGGCCCGAAGGACCAAACTATGCCCTATGCTTAACACAAAAAAAATATTATAAATGATTGGTTGCTGGGTCAATAATAAGACATTGGTTATTCGGTTTAATAAAAAAAATATTTCTTTATTCAGTACTTAAACTAGACAACTGTTTTTTAACTTACTTAAATTTCTAAATACAATTTAATTCAGCCTTAATAATAAAAAGAGAAAAAAAAATACAATAGAAAAAAAGAAATAACAACAAAAAAAAAGAAGTTAATTGTGGCAGTCGAACAAGGTTGTTATTCCTCTCCTCTGTGTTGATGGTTGCGATGAATTCCGAGTGCATTCTTATGTAGAATGTGCTCTCCTGTTCTTCTGCTATAGTCTCCAAATGAAAACTGGAAATTCCTAAGTGGTTCTAATATGAAACCGAAAACAATTTTAATTTCCTTTCGCGCAAGATTTCACGAATACAGAGTTGGTTTTTGTTCGGTGTACCCAAACCCTATAGACCCGAAACCTTGTTAGTACAATAACTTAGCCCGGACTTGACTTGGTATGTATACCCGAAATCCAGTCCAAACTAATGAGAACTACGAACACAAGCGGTTGACTTTTATTCGCTGCATTCGAACAATCCGTGTTTGGAATTCCCTGAATCTACCTAAAGATCACTATTGCAAGCACTGGCTTTTATTCACTGTATCCAAGTACCATACAATTCTGATCGTTATATAAAAATTGACATTATACAAACCTGTAAATCAATTGGTACTTATAAAATCCCCAAATACAAATGTTGATTTTTATTCGATGTACTCAAACACTTGCATAGGAAATTCTTCTAAGTCCCCAATTTCTATTTATAAAGTTCTCAAATACAAAATGCTGATCTTTATTCGATGTACTCGAACATTTTGTATAGGAAATCTTTCTAAGTTTTTAATTTATAATTTAAACTATAGTAAAATATTACTTACTCCACTGATTGACTGTTGATTCATCCTTCTAAATTGTATTGGGTCGATGTTTTCTGGTGGACGATATTTAAAAAACTGATGATTTGTATGATTGTATTGGTTCAAGCTTGATTCCTTAAAACAAACAGTAGGATGTAGGGTTTTTCTCATACAATTGTGTTCATTCGAACTTGGTTTTCTCTAAATATTTCATGAACCCTACCTTTCTAAACAAACATATTAATATCAAAATCTTGCATTTTGAATTCCCTACAAGAATGTGTAATACACTTTTGCGTTCCACCCGTTATTTTTTTTTAAAAATAGATATTAAATAAGGTGTTACAAAACTGTGTATGAATTCACTTTTTCGAAGATTCAAACTTTTCGGACTTCTTATTTTCGCTATGAATTATGACGTGAAATAATAATAAAAAAAAACTTAATTAATCTTTTAGTTAATTAAATCCTTTTTAGACTAGATCTTTTACATTGGCCTTATTCAATTTTTTCATCTTAAATTTTCCAAATTGCCCTTTTCTATATTTTCCCCTTATGAAATAAAATAATTTTTCAAGTTGGTTACACTTATGACATCTTACAACTTTTAAAGGAACGATTATTGTTAAGGAATACAATCGAGCTGTCAGTTTTGTTGACATTCAAATAAATCAAACCAGTATGTTTTCTTTTTATATTTTTTGATTTTGTTGAGTCTTGCTCAACATTTTTCTACGAAAAAATGTATAAATTAAAATATATGAATAAAAATATGAAATAGCAAATACCTTGTTTACATTTGAACTGTCAAACGACAGCCATGCCCATTACACCATATTGAAATGAGACCATATTTTTATGAATCCACTGAACAGAATTATTCAGAATGAATTATAATTTTTTTTAACAATTAATTTGTACATTCAACTAATTACCACATTATACATCGGCTGAGGAGGTAGTCACTCCTCCGCTCGACAGGAAGGCGGAGTCGGAGACGGAAGTCGAGGAGGAATTTGATATAACTCCTCTGCATCTCCTGCCTCCGGCAAGGGCAATAGTGCCAGAAGAAGAGAGTGCGTTAGTGAAAGGTGCACTTCCACCTCACAACGCAAAGACCTTGTCATAATAGGCAAAGAGGGAAGCACTAGGGTGGCCCAAGTGAATGTCCACCACGCTAAAGCTGCATCTGCAGTCATAGCGAGGGCATTCACAAGACAACAACTTGGGCTAGTGCTTATCCAAGAACCCTGGCTCTTTAGGGGACAGATAAAGGGACTGTCAGGTTGTAATACAAAAGTAATTTATGATGTAAGGCAGGACAAACCAAGAGCCTGCATTCTCATAAAGAAGAGTATTAATTATATTTTACTTACAGAATATGCGACCAGAGACCTAGTCCTCATTAAAATCTCGGTGGACTTAGGAAACAACAAACAGCGAGAACTCATCGTTGCCTCTGCTTATTTTGAGGGGGATGGGAAGCACCCACCACCAGAAGAAGTTCAGAGACTGGTCAGATACTGTAGGAGGGAACGAACACCTATAATCGTAGGATGTGATGCAAACGCTCACAACCGAGTATGGGGAAGCAAAGGTACCAACAAAAGTGGTGAGTGCTTATTAGAATTCCTAATTAAAGACAACTTAGAAATATTTAATGTGGGGAGTACACCCACTTTTATTAACAGGATCCGGGAAGAAGTCCTGGACATTACTTTCGGGAGTCCAGAGGTTAAAAATGTAGTAAAAAATTGGAGAGTCTCTAGTGAACCCTCAATGTCGGATCAGAGTATTATAAGGTTCGATCTTGAGGGGATGAGTGAAAAAGCTATCTCCATAAGAAACCCAAGGAAAACCGATTGGGTAAAATATGACACCTATTTAAAGTGTAATTTAGAACAAGTGAAAGTGAAACAGGTAGCAAAAAATTACCGTGAACTCGAACTTGCAGTAGAAGAACTAAATGGAGCTATAATCAACGCCTATGAAGAGAGCTGCCCTCTAAAGGAAAAACAAAATAACGTTGATGTTCCATGGTGGAATAGTACTCTATCAGAATTAAGAAGCAGCGTGAGAAGACTATTTAATAGGGCCAAAAGAACAGGTCAGTGGGAGGATTATAAAAGGGAGCTCACCAATTATAACCTCGAAATAAGAGAAGCGAAACGGAATAGCTTTAGGGCATTCTGTGAAAGCATCTCGAACACACCGACCGCGGCGAGACTGCACAAAGCACTCGCTAAGAACAGTACCGACATGCAGTGTACGCTGAAAAGACCGGATGGCAGTTATACCAAAAGTGAAGAGGAGAGAACTCTTCTCCTTTTAGAAACTCACTTTCCTGGTAGCCATCCAATGACGGAACAGGATAAAAGTGAGAACATCACAAGACCAACCTCGGCTGACTGGAAGCAGGCCTCAATCATCTGCTCTGAGCAGAGAATAAGCTGGGCTATTGAGGGTTTCCAACCATATAAATCAGCCGGGGTTGACAAGATTATCCCAGCTTTATTGCAAAAAGGGAAAAAGGGAATCTTACCGCACCTAATAAGAATATTTAGAAGCAGCCTAGCACTCGGGTATATACCGAGAGCATGGAGAAGGGCCAGGGTGGTATTTATACCAAAGGTGGGTAAAACTGACCACACGCAGCCTAAAGCCCTCAGACCTATTAGCCTAACATCCTTCATGTTGAAAACAATGGAGAAGTTAGTAGAAAACAACATAAGAACTACGGTTCTAAAGAGAATACCTCTGCACCGGAACCAGCATGCATATAGAGTGGGCAGATCTACAGAAACCGCTCTACATGAACTGAAAAATATCATTGAAAATGCACTAGACTATAAAGAAATAGCTCTATGCGCCTTCTTAGACATCGAAGGTGCTTTCGACAACACCTCACATGAGGCGGTAAGAAAGGCACTAGAAAGAAGAGAGGTAGATCGCACAACCTCAAAGTGGATGTGCGAGATGCTTAGAACTAGGAGTGCGGAGACCGTGGTGGGAAACAACACCATCACGTACAAAACAACGAGGGGCTGCCCACAGGGAGGGGTATTATCACCTCTTATGTGGAGCCTTGTTGTAGACGAACTCTTAGAAATACTAAGCAGCAAGGGCATAAAATGCCAAGGATATGCGGACGACATTGTCCTCATAGTAAGAGGCAAATTTGAGGAACCCCTCTGTGATATACTACAAAGGGGTCTAAGAATCACCCATGAGTGGTGCCTGTCTGTGGGACTCAGGCTCAACCTGGGAAAAACCACAGTGGTACCATTCACCAATAGGAGAAAATTAGAACATATGCATCCTATCTGGTTAAATGGGGCATTAATAGATGTAAAACAAGAGGTAAAATACCTGGGACTCACCATTGACAGTAAGCTCCTGTGGAACAAACACTTAGACAACGTGGTAAGCAAGGCGACAATGGCCATAATGGTATGCAAACGTATTTCAGGAAAGAGCTGGGGATGTAGACCAGACACACTGAGATGGATGTATACCATGATGATAAGACCTATCATCACCTATGGGGCAATTGATTGGGCTGGTAGAACACAGCTCACCACGGTGAAAAAGAAGCTGGGGAAGGTACAAAGATTGGCGTGCGTATGTATTACGGGTGCCATGAGAACCTGCCCCACTGCAGCATTAGAGGTGCTTCTGGAACTAACTGCACTACACCTAAAGATACAAAAGGTTTCCAAGGCTACATTAATCAGACTTGGAAAAGAAACAGCAGAGACAGGAGCAATCATAGGTACTAAACACCTTAGCTCCTTAGCGAAGGACAACCCATGGCTGCTAGCCCTACGGGATGACGTTGACAAAAGACTCAACTTCAGAAGGAACTTCACTTCAGAGTTGAGCAACAAAGAGGAATGGAGAGGGGAAAACACCAACTACCACATAGAAAACCATGCCATCAAATGGTATACAGATGGTTCCAGGACAGCCGAAGGTACAGGGATCGGAATATACGGGCCCAAAACCAAATACTCCGAACCTATGGGAACACATACCAGTATCTTCCAGGCAGAGGTGCACGCTATTGCAAGGTGCACTGAAGTCAACCTTAAAAGAAACTATCGCAACAAGGAAATAGCGATAATGATAGATAGTCAGGCGGCCATCACAGCACTAAGCTCGCATATAATATGCTCTAAGATGGTAGAAGAATGTGTGGCCAAATTAAATGAATTAGGCACAAACAACAAAGTTACCCTTTACTGGATATCAGGGCATGTGGGTATCGAGGGCAACGAAGAAGCCGACAAACTGGCGAAACTAGGGGCAGGAACACCCTTCATAGGTCCAGAACCCTTCTGTGGAATCGGACCACATATAATCCGAGAAATTTTAATAAAAGAAGAGGCGGCAGAAAGAACCAGATACTGGGAAATTCAACCAGGACTAAGGCAGGCCAAGGATCTCCTTGGGGAATTCAACCCCCAGAGATTCAAAGCTTTTATTAGCACTAATAGGAAGAATATAAGAGTTCTGACAGGAATCCTTACAGGACACTGCAGACTCAAAGCACACCTCAAAAAACTAGGACTTGAAAGAGATAACACCTGCAGATTCTGCGAGTGGGACGACGAAACCCCAATGCATATTCTCTCCTACTGTGAGGCATTACTCCGTAGGAGAAGAAAATATCTCGGGGCATATTGCTTCTCTCCAAGCGAGATACAATCTCTCAATCCACTCCGGATACTAAAATTTCTAAGAGAAATAGGCATGGAGGAGGTGTTGTAGAATGGGAAGTTAACCTAACTATTACACCAAAGGAAAAGGGGGTACAATAGATCTTAAGGTCGCAGTACAGGAACACCCTAAATTTAAATCTAATCTAATCTAATCTACCACATTATAAGTAATGTGACGAATTACCATGTAATTAGTTTTTAACAAAAAGGTATAGTTGATGAAATATTCAATAAAAACCAACACATAAGTTGTGAATTTGATTCAACAATAAGTTTAACCACATCCTCACATTGGTACACCCCTGCATTTTGCTACTTTCATTTACGTTTTTTAATCCAATTTAATTGGAAAAACCAAAACGATAACAAAAAAACTTAAAGAAACCATTTACACACCTAATGACGTCAAAATTGAAGAGCATACGATAAAATAAGTTAATAAGATCCAAAACTGTTTGGGTTTTTACACACCCCTAAAATTATGAAGAAATTTTTTATTAATTTTTGTACAAAAAATTATCAGGGGGACACAGGTGCGTTAGCAAAATTCGCAGGAAATAAATTCGAATAAAGTAATACGAGAATTAGAGCATCAATGCTACATATCATAAACATATTTAATTTTAAAGTCATAAGGACGACAACTTGACTCAGAAGTCAATCGATTCCGTATTATTTGAATAATCCGTTAAACATCCAGTATAAAAAGGGGAATCAAATCGAAATAAAATCACTAAGTTTTTTCAACTGAACGAGAAGGGATCAACTACCAAAAAATGGTGAGTAAAAATTCAAACTAAGTCGTCTATGGTGAAACATAGAAAAAGTTAAATTGAAAATTTCCAACGGACATATTGCCTTGCAAATTTTCAATCGGGCATTGATAAAGGATATTCGTAGCCTTATCAATTTTCATATTAAGAATGGTGACGGATAATTTGCCTCATTATTTTTAATCGGGATTTTAATTCTGGATATCGTTGCCGAATTAACGTAAAATCAAATAGCTTGATAAATACAATAAAGTTAAAGTTTCACCCATAGACAACATTCATCAATCACGGATATTTGCGCCTGATTATCTGCACAGAAACACGGACACTTTCGCCTGTTTATTCCTTTATAAAATTACGGATATTATCGCCTGATGTTTCTTTGAGACAATTACGGACACTAGCGCCTAATTGATCTCACATTAAATCACGGACAATTTTGCCTGATTTCTCATATTAAATCACGGACAAGTTCACCTGATTTCTCTGTACAAAATCACGGACAGATCGCCTGATTTTCTATCATCACAAATAATATATCTCATCACTCAGCGAACCAACACGGAGATTCGTTCAAGAGATTTCACCAAGGCAACAAACACCAGACTACTTGTTTACAATTATAAAATTAATAATTAAATTGATGTTTTATTTTGAATTTTATTAGAGAACTACGATATCTATATGAATTTTAAATATTGTAATATTGAACTAAAGAAAAAATTAAATAATATTCCTATTTACAAACAAAACAATCTTATTATTTTACCAACAACCTATCCGTTAAAAATTAGTGATTAGATTGTGTCGAAGTTACGCAAGTTACGTCAACACAATTTCATCACTATAAATGTTAAGTTGAGGACTTAACAGATTTCTTTTTTGTAAACTTCAATATTTATTATTTTTCTAGAAACATCAAATGTTTGTTGAGGAGACTCAACATAATCGATTCTATTAATTGTCATAAAAAAAATAATAATAATTTCAATAAAAATCACATCCGAATTTTACATGAACAAATAACTAACATTAAAATTAGCAACCGCCGCAAGAGAACCATTCGCTACAAATTAACACAAAAACAATTCAGTTTTGATAAAAACAAATTTGCGAAAGAATTATTAAATTACCAAATCCAAACTGAAGGCGAAATTTTTCTGACCATAACGAAATTAAAATAATGTACAAAGAGGCTTTTACCTCACCTTCAGTTATCGACACAGAAAGTTTCAACGTTATCAATAAAAACAGAATTACGATTGCAAAACCTATCATGAAATCTGAAATTTTATCGACTATTAAGAAAACCAAATCAAATGCGGCAGGGAACGACGGAATTAAATTAGTCACAAACTTCAATTACTGTTTAACGCAATATTATTTTCTTGCCACTTTCCAAGAAAATTAAAAGAAAATAGGACAATCCTAATCCCAAAAACAAATTCTGGCTGGAATCTAGCAAAAAATTGGCGTTAAACTACCATCTCCTCGTTCATCTTACGTATTTTTAACGGAAAGATTACAAAAAATACCACTGCCAAAGAGGCTTCACAAACATTGATGGCTGTATGGCCAATAACATCACATTGTATAAAGTGTTAAAACATCATTCAAATAATGGTCACATAGTAACCATAGTTTCTTTGGACTTGGAAAAATCCTTCGATAAAGTTTCACACCATGGTATCAAAAGAAGCCTCAATAGACTAAATATTGATCAGTTTTCAATCCGATATACGGAAGAAAATTATAAAAATATCAATACATGTCTATCTTTAAATAATGAAATTATAGACACCTTAAATATCAATAGAGGCGTTAAACAAGGAGATCCAACATCTCCCTTCTTATTTAACTCAGTGCTAGATGGACTAATTACAGCGTTAAATAAAATAAGTGGAATCATGGTAGGTGATGCAAAACTGTGCTGTTTAGCCTATGCGGATGACTTTCTTTTGTTTGCCAAAACACCAGATGACGCCCAAATAATGATTAACGAATGTGCTGAGTTCTTTTCAAAAAGAGGACTCAATCTAAATACAGCAAAATGGATATCATTAATCCTAAAATCAGTTCCGTCAAAAAAGAAACATTCACAATGTCAACACCATATCTGAAAATCAAGAACCACTTTATATCAGTCGTCTCAATTTATTTCTGACGAATTCAAATATTTGGGCTATAAATTCAATTCCGAGGGCATGACTATTATTAATGTCTAAGCTTTAATTGTTCAACTAAAAGCAATAAGAAAGGCATCTTGAAAACCATATCAAAAATTTATAATTTTGAAATACGATTTGATATCAATATAAATTCATAGCTTTCAAAGACCAAATATTACATCTAAATCATTAAAAGAAGTGGATAAGAAAATTCGAACTGCCATCAAACAAATTCTACATCTTCCAATTCATTGTCATACTTCTATTTTGTTTGTTGGGTGAACAAACGTGAAAAAAATGAAAATTGTCCGGTTTACGTTTCAAATCTTTTTTATTGAAAAAATTCGTTTTCTTAAATTTAACAATTCTGTTCTTACAAATTCGATTTAGCAATTTGGAAAATTAAAACAATAAAAATATAAAAAAAATAAAAAAATATAAAAAAAAATGAATGGCATTAAAAAAGTTTGTTATTAAAGTAAATTAATTATTAAAAAATTCAATGAAAAAAAAATGACTTTTGTATGAAAAAAAAAATTGTGACAACTGAAAGAAAAAATATAACATTATTTGTTTGTTTTAAAACCAACCCCAATCGCCGTTGCACCATAACCCAATATTTCCAATTGGAACAATTAAAACCTTACCACAATTGCTTGAGCAGTTTTAATCTTATCCAATTGGCCTGTAGGCTGCTGGATAATCAGAAGAAGTGATTAATTCCCAATTTTGTTCTGCCTTTTATACGAAATTTTTCTTTGAAAAAACTTAGGGTCGCATAAAATGTATGAATAGTGTATCCATTTTTTATTTGGGAAATTTGTTAATTGTGCGTTGGGCAGTACTAATTTTAAAATGTTAAATGTGTTCATCCATTTAATTTTATAAATGTTAGCCCTCTCTGTCTAATTTGTCATCTCTGTCTTTCTTACAGGTAAGTATGACATTTTAGTTTTTTATTAAATTAATAATAAAATTAATTAAATTTGTTAGCGAAAATTACTAACATCTATAGAAAAATAGTCGCGGTTTTGTTTACAATGCTTGGATATACTGTAAGTAGAAAGTTAAGTGTGATTTTGTTCCTGAAATTTTTCTCTTTTTGTGAGCTGTCAGATGTGATATTTTGTGTTGTTTTGTGCAAAATTCATGTTCATATGTGATATGAATAGTTGAAAATTGTTGTATACTTGTATTATGTGTTAATTACACAATGTAAATATTTAAAGAAAATATTTGATATTTCCTTTAATAATTGCATTTCAATTTTCGCGCTGTTTTGTTCTGTAAAGGTTTAGAGTTTTCTTCAAGAAAAATTTCTTGAATTTTAAACAAAAAATAAGTTGCTATAGAAAATAATAACACTTAGGTTTTATTATTGGTTTTTTATTTTAAATCACATACAATTGATAATTCACTGAAAAAAAATGTCTATTTGTTAAATTCAAAAAAAAGTATATATATATTAAAAAATATCAAATTGAAATAATCCAAACTTTGTTAAATACTACTTGTAATTATGTTACAAATGCAATTGAAAAATTCTACGTTAAAAAGCACAAGAAATAAACTTATATTTTTTTACTTTTGATACGATCTAAGATAAATACGGAACGAAATTTTTAATATGTTATCGATTAGAAGTTTTCTTTCAACTCTCAGAAAATCCTTTTTTTTCTTCTAAATTATTAACTACCAATAAAAAAAGAAAACAGGAAAATTAACGTTCTATTTAAGTTCGTCGACCCATTATATTCTAATTTCTTTACAAGGTTGAAAGAATGTTGGAGTCGAGCTTCAAACCATACTTTCGTTTTTTTAGTTTTCCTGTTGATCATTGTGAATTTCAATTGACGATCAGTTTTCATATCGATATCGGGTGACAGTTCAGATGTAAACAAACATTCTGGTAAGAAAAAAAAATAGTATTAAATAATTGGATTAATGTTTTATTTCTTCTAGGTATTATCTGGTGATGTTCATAGGTGAGTATTGTTCCATTAAATATTATTATTAACTCCTTTCTGATGCAATTTTATAATTTCAGATCAGCATAGTGATGAGTCTTCAACATTCTCCCCGGCCTTGACCCAGTAAAAAAGTGGGTCAAAATATATATATACGAATCTGTAAACATAGTAATTATAGCGGCATTTCCTCCGTGCAGTAATTGCTATGTTCCACGAACATGGAGTTTGGGCGCTCCGACTCGCCGTGAATTAAGGAATTAAAGGAATGTTGGAAAGAAATTTCAAATATTTACTGTGTGAGATTCCTTAGCTTTTAAAGGTGATTTGTATTTTTATTTTTTTTTTGTATTAAAGTTTATGGATAATGTATGAATATGATGCATTTCGTTTTTAATATAATTTTAATATTTCTGTATATTCCCTAGATGCATCATATTATCTACGGTTCACGGTTTTTTTTTTTTTTTTATTTTGTCGTTGAGAGGATCGATTTGATCTTAAATTTTATTTAAGTTTTTAGTGTACTTTAATCGTGTGTTACAACTGATGAATCACATTTTGTTTCGTTATCAGTTATTGGCAAAAGACATAGTTTCGTAATAGGTCTTTTCATTGTAGAGTATTATGTTTTTACTGTCGCAACTCGTATCAAACTGTCTTTCCCAGTGTGTGTTTCTATTACTCTACCCAATAACCAATTGGATGGTGGTAATCGTTCATCTTTGATGAGCACTAGTTGTCCAATTTTTATGTTCGGATGTTGTGACAACCATTTCGGCCGCTGTTGTAAGCGGGTTAAATATTCATGACTCCACCTGGTCCAAAAGTTTTGAAACAATTGTTGTTGATATTTCCATCGAGATAAACTATGAATCTTGTCATTAATAAGAGATGGTTCTGGTATAGATAATAATTCTTTTCCTATTAGAAAATGTCCTGGAGTAAGAGCATTCATATCTTTTGGATCACTACTTAATTCTGTTAGAGGCCGTGAATTTAAAACAGCTTCGATTTGTGTTAAAACCGTGTAGAACTCTTCGAAATTTAAAGTCGTGTTTCTTAGTGTACGGCACAAATGGAATTTAACGGACTTCACTCTAGCTTCCCATAGACCTCCAAAATGTGGAGATGCTGGTGGTATGAAATGCCAAGTGATATGTTGTTTCGTGAGTATATCAGCTGACTCCTTCGTGACTTCTTTCAGAGTACGTTGTAAGTCCTTTGTCAGTGTAGTATTTGCTCCGACGAAGTTTGTACCGCAATCACTGTATATATCAGAGCATAGTCCTCTTCGGCTTGTGAATCTTCTGAATGCAGCAAGAAATGCTTCGGATGATAAATCCGAAACTGCCTCTAGAATCTAGATGAATGGCCTTCACTGCTAAACAAATGAAAACTGCTATATATCCATTATGTGAACGAGAACCTCTCCCCTTCGACATACGTATTTGAAACGGCCCACAGTAGTCAATTCCAGTGTGAGTAAATGGACGAGTTATGTTTACTCTGGGAGTCGGAAGATTGCCAAACAGTTGCTTCATCGTTTGAGTTTTGTATCTATAGCACACTGTACATTTGTGAAGTTCTAGTTTGATTGTATTTCGTGCATTAAGAAGCCAGTATTTTCGTCTTACTAATGATAATACCAATTGTGTTCCACCATGTAGGCTTTCTTTATGAGTGTTTCTGATTAGTAATGTGACAAAATGATTTTTATCGGGCAAAATAATCGGGTGTATTTCATTATATGGTAGAGCAGAATTTTGTAAAGGCCCTCCAACTCGAAGTAATCCGTTATTATCAAGCATTGGATTCAAATTGATTATTTTCCTTTTTGTTTTTATATTTTGTTTTAACTTAACTTGATTTATTTCATTTGAAAACTCTCTTTCTTGGATCATTTTTATGATGGTGTCGTGTGCCTGACGTAACTCAGATGGCCGAAGGCTACCCTTGGACTTATTCTTTGATTGACAATTGAAAATAAATCGTTGACAATATGCTATGACCGAAATTAGTTGTGTCATTGAGGAAAATTTGTTCATAATTTCAATGCCATAGTCTTCATTTAATGCACAGCTAACAACTAACTTTTTTACTTCCACTGTCGTGTCAATAATTTCCTTCTGAATTGGCCAATTTTCTTTAGATTTTTTCAACCAAGCTGGTCCGTTCCACCACATATCAAATGATATCAATTCTTGTGCTAATAGTCCTCTAGAGGCGCAATCAGCGGGATTGTCTTTCGAAGGAACGTGTCTCCATCGAATATTGCCCACCAATTCATGTATGTGCGTTACTCTAGTTGCTACAAAAGTTTTCTATTTGGTTGGATGACCTTGTAGCCATGAAATTACTATTTCGGAATCAGTCCAAACAAATACGTCTTCTATATTTATTTGTAATGACTGCTTGAATCGTTCTATCAACTTGGCTAAGAGAGTGGCTTTATACAATTCTAATCTTGGTATGGAAATGGTCTTAATGGGAGAAACTTTAGTTTTGGCAGTCAGTAAATTAGTATGTGTTCTATTTTGATGATCTATGCTTATCAAATACAACACTGCTGCGTATGCCTTATTTGATGCGTCACAAAATCCGTGTATATAATTTCTAGATTGCGCATCAGTGTGTAGCCATCTTAGTATTTTTATACTTTCGATCACATGTAACTCTTTACGAAATTCTTCCCAGAAATGTTTTAAGTTCGATGGTACATTTTCATCCCAAGTTAAACCTGCAAGCCACAGTGATTGAAGAAACATCTTTGCCGAAACTATTACAGGTGCAAGCCATCCCAGTGGATCATATAATCGTGCTATGTCGCCAAGTATTTTACGTTTGCTGTAATCGCTTAAATCCGCTTCGATATTCACCTTGTATGTAAAATAATCTGCGTTTGGATACCAGTGAATACCAAGAGTCTTGACAGAACTAGTTTCGAATTCATGGTGCGAATCAATTTCTCGAAATTCTTTTGGTAATGTATTCAGAAGTCTGTTGTCATTTGCTGACCATTTTCTAAGTTGGAATCCTCCTGAATCCAATAGTTTTATCAAATTGTTTCGAAGTTTGAGGCCGTCTTCTAAAGTATCGCTGCCTGATAAGAGATCATCTACGTAAAAGTCGTTCAATATGATGTTTGATGCTGAAGGAAAATTATCGGCTCCATCTCTAGCTAATTGTTGAAGCGTTCGAATAGCTAAATATGGGGCACATGTTACTCCAAATGTTACCGTTGTAAGGTAGTAATCGCGAATTGATTCGTTGTATGAATTTCGAAATACAATTCTTTGATATTCAGCATCTTGTTGTTTGACTTTGATTTGACGGTACATTTTGTCGATGTCTGCAGTGAAAGCAATCTTATGACGTCTCCATCTTAATAGAATTGATGCAAGGTCATCTTGTATGGTGCGTCCCGTATAAAGAGTGTCATTTAAACACACACCGCTTGTAGTTTTTCTGGAAGCATCGAAAACAACTCGAAATTTAATAGTAGTACTGGTTACTTTCTTCACTGCATGATGAGGTAAATAGTTGCATGTCAGGAATGAGACTTCATTCGTATTCCTTATGTTGTCATTTTCTTTGGTCTTCGCCTCTAGCATATGTCCCAGGTTAATATATTCTGATATGCATTTATGATATTCTTCAGAGAATGTTGGATCCTTTTGAAAACGGCGTTCCATTTGAAGGAGGCTAGAAATTGCAATATCTCGTGATTTTCTCATACAACTTTGCTGGAAAATTTGCTCACATATTTCATGTTCAGGTCGTTTTGGAATCGGAATTGACATTTCTTCTATTTCCCAGAATTTCTTCAATTGTTCTTCTAAGTTAAATGCTGCATGAAAACTTACGATACCTCTTTTCGGATTCGCGGTTGTAATGTTCGGAATTTCACCAGATATTATCCAGCCAAAAATAGTCTCTTGAGCTATTGGTTCTCCTTCGTTTCCTCTTCGAAGGCCTCCGCAAAGTATTTTGGCATAAACATCTGCACCTAAGATAAGGTCGATTTTTCCTGGTCGTTTGTAGCATGGATCTGCTAATATCAAACCATCAAGATGACTAAAATCATGATGTTCAACTGACTTATTGGTAACCAATTTGTGAGAGTCTTCAGTATGAACGCTTCTATCTTAATGTTAGGTGTGTTCGATTGTCTCGTTGTTAAGAAGAAATTTACACAACTATTTATTTTACCTGCATTGCATCCACCTACTCCAGTAACATTAGCATATATTGATTGTCTCTTCAGTTTAAGTTTTTGCACGACAGTTTCAGATACAAATGATGCCTGTGATCCTTTATCTATCAAAGCTCTAAGATATGTTTGATTCCCATCGTCCGAAATAGCTTTGATAACTGCTGTGGCCAAAAGAACTTGTTTGTTTCTATTGATTTGACTGCTTAAAGAATTCATTTGAAATGGAGTTGCTTCCGCATGGAGATGATGATTTGATGTCGAAGCTTCATTAGATGTTGCAGATGTCGTATTTTGTAACGAAAGATTGCTATTATTGTTTTGTTTATGCGATTGTTCAGCGTGTTGAATGTGTAAAAGCGTGTGGTGTCGTTTCTTGCAGTGGAAACAATTCATTTTACTGGGACAGCTCGTTAAAATGTGTCCTCTTCCTAAACAGTTTATGCACAGACCATGTGTTTTAACTTTATTCAATTTATTGGCATAATCCATTTTAAGAAATATGGGACACTTACGCAGATGATGTGGATCTGAGCAAATAAAACAAATTAATGTAGTTTCAGAGTGAAATGATTGCATAAACTTATTTTCGAATTTGTTTCTTGGTGGCATTCTAGATTCTTTAGATGTCGTTTTAGCTTTATCAAGCAATGCCTCTAATACCCTAAACCGAGTTTCAAGAAACTCTTTGAATTGAGAGAGTTTTGGTAATTCAATACTCGCACCTAATGCTGCTTCCCACTGTTGGTGAGTTTCAGTTGGCAATTTTTGAACTGTCAAATAAATAATAATGGAGTCCCAAGTACTTGTGTCTATTCCTAAGTTTGTCAGCGCATGTAGACTTTCACATGTAGTATCCACAAGTTGTTTTATTCCCTCACATGATTCGATATTAAGAATTGGCTGATTCAATAGGTTTTTTAATTGCGTATTTACGAGTGCTCTTTTATTTTCGTATCTCTGCACCAAAAGATTCCAAGCAGGTATATAATTCATTTCGGAAATTGGATAATGTCTCAAAAGATGCTCTGCTTGTCCCGTTACACTTGTTTTCAGGTAATGTAATTTTTGTACCGATGGAATGCGTTTATTATCATGGATGAATGATTTGAATAAATCATGAAATGATGTCCAAGATGAATAATCTCCAGAAAATTTTGGTATTGAAATTCGTGGAAGTTGTACTTCTTCACGTGACTCTGGAGTAGGAATTTCTTTCGTTTCTATTTTAGTAGATACTGCAATAGGAAACTGTTTCGTTTGATCGTCTTTAATACGACACAAAGCATCTATAAAGGCTGATTCAAAGACAGAGAAGAAATCTTTTGTATCTTTACATAGAAGAATTTCATCATGCACCCTTTTGAACTCTTTCCAATACTCATTGAATTGGTTTATGCGAAACTGGTAATACGTTGGACTCTCCTTTCGATTCTTTCCGTCCTTTTTGTAATTTTCGAATGACTTACACATAGTTTGATATGCATTCTGTTGTTGTTCAATATACAAGTATGTTTCCATTTCGTTCGACAATATATATATTTTTCAATAAAGAACTTTCTTTTAAATTTGTTAAAATCTTTAACTCACACAATAAATAATAAGAAAAAAAAGGAAATATGAAAGGACTTACCAATCGACTTCGTCTAAAAATACTCCCGACACGTAACCGTAACCGTTAAATTTCACTATATCACTGATAATAAAACCTTGAAATTTTCACTTTTTATTTTTCTTTAAGAAAACTCGTTTTCTTTGATATTTTCTATTGAGATTTGGCTAAATTCGGCTTCGAAGGACCAATGTTTTGTTCTGTAAAGGTTTCGAGTTTTCTTCAAGAAAAATTTCTTGAATTTTAAACAAAAAATAAGTTGCTATAGAAAATAATAACACTTAGGTTTTATTATTGGTTTTTTATTTTAAATCACATACAATTGATAATTCACTCAAAAAAAATGTCTATTTGTTAAATTCAAAAAAAAGTATATATATATTAAAAAATATGAAATTGAAATAATCCAAACTTTGTTAAATACTACTTGTAATTATGTTACAAATGCAATTGAAAAATTCTACGTTAAAAAGCACAAGAAATAAACTTATATTTTTTTACTTTTGATACGATCTAAGATAAATACGGAACGAAATTTTTAATATGTTATCGATTAGAAGTTTTCTTTCAACTCTCAGAAAATCCTTTTTTTTCTTCTAAATTATTAACTACCAATAAAAAAAGAAAACAGGAAAATTAACGTTCTATTTAAGTTCGTCGACCCATTATATTCTAATTTCTTTACAAGGTTGAAAGAATGTTGGAGTCGAGCTTCAAACCATACTTTCGTTTTTTTAGTTTTCCTGTTGATCATTGTGAATTTCAATTGACGATCAGTTTTCATATCGATATCGGGTGACAGTTCAGATGTAAACAAACATTCTGGTAAGAAAAAAAAATAGTATTAAATAATTGGATTAATGTTTTATTTCTTCTAGGTATTATCTGGTGATGTTCATAGGTGAGTATTGTTCCATTAAATATTATTATTAACTCCTTTCTGATGCAATTTTATAATTTCAGATCAGCATAGTGATGAGTCTTCAACACGCGCGTTGTTGTTAGTGTTTTTTTGTTTACATTCTATAGTAATGACATTTTTTTTAATACATGTTTTTTTTTCTATTTTATTTTTAGGGATTGTTATCAGTGCTGGCTAAACATACTCCAACCTCTTGAACGGTCACGTTCAATAAATTCTAATTAAATTCTCTGGAGGACTTATATTCATTTGCCTGCCTTTGGTAAATTTAATTCTTTATTTTGAAAGTTATGTTTATGTTGTATTTATTTTTTCACTTATTTTAGATGTGGACCCTCTTGGTCTTTTTTGATGGTTGTGAAACAAGATATGGTTGTCAGCATACACTTTCAACCTGACTTCAAATCTATCCGGTAAATTGATCTTGAAATCCTTTTTTTTTGATTTTTTAATTTTTTCGAAGTCAATTCGTTCCAGAATTTTACCTGGAATAAAGATGTCTTCTTTTGTGGTAAAGCGTTGAACGTCATTTTTTATTCTTAGTTTGATTTCGGATATGGTTTTTGACGGTCGCAAGGAGTTCCAATTAAAAACATGGGACCCGTTTATTTTGATCGATTGGGTTGGCACTGGTTTACATGATGACTGAGTTGACCGCTGTGGTAATTCATGTTGCTGTTGACTTTGTGTTGATTGAGTTGATTGAGTTGACGAATTCCTTTTTAATGGCAGTCCTGTCAAAATGTCGTATCCCGGAGTTTTGTAGCAATCGATGTCCGTTTGGTTCATTGGTCCCAATTGAAGATCGCTAAAAAAATTGTTGCTGGTGAAATTTCGTTGTTGAAGTTGTTTCTCTGGTAACTTCTTAAGTGGTTGCCCTGTAAGTATGTCGAATCCGGGTTTGACAAAGAGACTCCTGTCAAATTCGTCCATTGGTGACATCGCAAGGTGACTATCAATGTCCAATATGTCAAGATCGACGATTTCGTTTTCCATGTTTTTCTTTTCTTTTTCTAGAATAAAAATTTGATTAATTGGGATGAAGGAAACACAAAGGTTGAACGTAACGCCACATGGAGACACCACTGTTGTAATGTTAGTTATGTTGACTTTCCACTGGTAAGACGCATATTTTGCGAATGTGTCGTCGAAAACTTTTAAACTGCGTTCTGACCTGCACCACTCTAACTACACCATCAGTTCCAGGAAATGTTTCTTCAATTTTTCCTAAAGGCCATGCTGTAGGTGGGAGATTATCGGCTTTAATTAACACTATATCGCCAATCTTCAATGTAGGTTGAAGTCCTTGCCACTTTGGTCGGTGTTGCATAGAATGTAAATAGTCTGTTGACCATTTTCTCCAAAATTGTTGGGTCATGTATTGTATATGTTTCCAACGATTTAGTAATGTAGTCTTTTTTTCTTTGCATTCGGGCTCTGGAACTAAATTCATCGGATGCCCAATTAAAAAATGTCCTGGAGTTAACACTTCTAAGTCCTCCAAGTCATTATTTATACGACACAATGGACGCGAGTTGACGCAGGCCTCGATTTGGGTTAATAATGTCGAGTATTCTTCAAAGGTGAGGATAGTTTTACCGATAGTTCGGCGTAAATGGTATTTTATTGATTTGACGCCAGCTTCCCACAATCCCCCACAATGAGGTGCAGCTGGTGGGTTGTAGTGCCATGTGACGCCCTTTTCAATAAAATATTCTGTAGCTATCGGGATTGCTTCCTTCATTGCCTGTTTTATGTCTTTCTGCAATGTTGTATATCCCCCTTTAAAGTTTGTGCCGCAATCCGAATATATATGTTGACACAATCCTCTGCGTGCGACGAATCTTTTGAGCGTTGCTATGAATGCTTCTGAGGTTAAGTCTGAAGTTAGTTCTAAATGAACGGCCTTTGTTGCCATACAAACAAAGATACAAAAATAACCTTTATAAATTCGCGCTGACCTGTCTTGAGGCTAATTGGTCCAGCATAGTCTATACCCACATGCGTAAATGGTTTGGACATATTTACACGAGATGCCGGTAATTGCCCATTAATTGACAGCGTTTCTTATTGCGATAAGCTATGCATTTTATGCAATTATTGGTTCTTTTCGCAATTGCTCATTTTGCGTTTATTATCCAGTAAAGATTTCGACTAGTATTTAGTGTTAAACTCAGTCCACCATGCAGTGTGTCTGCGTGCAGTTTATCAATAATGATATCCGTAATATGGTGGTCACTTGGCAATATGATTGGATGTTTCCTGCTAAATGTAATGCATTTTAAATTTTCCAACCTTCCACCGACTCTCATTATTTGGTTTTTGTCTATAAATGGATTGAGTGATACTAATTGACTTCTTTTGGGTAACGGTTTGTTGTTTGATAATAATTCATATTCGGAGCTAAATGTCGTTTTTTGTACGATTTTATAAATCATGTTACGTGCCGTTTGTAATTCGGATGCTGATAATTGTCCTGTTCTTTTCATAGTTTTGTTTAAACAATTAAATTTGAATCTGTTGATGAACGCCATTGTTCTGATAAGCGTTGTAAACGATGAATATCGTTTTAAAATGTCAATATTGATGTCTAAAAAAAATGTTAGTGGAGTTATTTTCTTCGCTTCTAATTCTACCTTATTTATTTTATTTCTACATTTGGCCAGCTTTCATAGTCTTTTGTGAGCCAGTCCGGTCCCTGCCACCAAAGCTTATGCTCTACAAGATCGTTTGCAAAAACTCCTCTTGATGCTACATCTGCAGGATTATTGATAGTAGGTGTATATTGCCAATCGCTCGGAGTTGTAAGTTCCTGTATTTCTGTAACACGATTGGCAACATATGTTTTCCATCTACTTGGATGACTTCGAATCCATTGCAGTGTTATCATTGAGTCAGACCATGCAATTGTTGAGACATTCATTAACTGCATATCTTCTTTGGTGGTTTTGAGTAGTCTGGCTAATAAGAATGCTGCATTTAATTCCAATCGTGGAATAGTCATTCGTTTTATTGGAGCCACCTTTGTTTTTGACGTGAGTAATGTCGACGAATTTCGCGTACGCCTTCATTGATGCATCACAAAATCCATGTATTTGAATATTTCTAGCATGTTTGGATAGTCCTATGCACCGAGGAATTTTGATCTTTGTACTGCATGTAGTGATGTTTTAAATTTTTGCCATTGGTTGTTGACGTTTTCATCTACTTTCATATCCCATGAATGTCCTGTAATCCATAGGTTTTGAATAAGTAGCTTGGCCAGAATTATTACTGGAGCAAGCCAACCTAAAGGGTCATATAGAGATGCGACTTCTGACAGTTTAATCCTTTTTGTTGCGATATCAATAGTTACTTTTGGCCTGACAATGAAAGAAAAATAATCAACACTAGGACACCATTGTATTCCGAGTGTTTTGACTGTTTCATGCTCATCCAATATCTGAGCTTCTGTAGTTCCTCGAAATTCAAGTGGCGTGTTTGAGAATACTTCTGTGTTGTTGCTTACCCATTTTCTTAATTTAAAACCGCCAGTATTTAACATTTTTATAAGTTGTTGTTGAATTTCTGTTGCTTCAGATACTGTATCTGCACCTGTCAGAACGTCATCCACATAAAAGTAGGTTTTTACTATTTTTGCTGCCTTTGGACAGCGCGCTTCTTCATCTATAGCCAATTGTTGCAATGTTCTAATCGCTAAAAAAAGGTGCTGACGATGTGCCAAACGTTACCGTATTTAGTGGGTAGTCTTGTAGCTTTTTTGTCGCTGGATCTTCCCATATTATTTTCTGAAATGCCCTGTGGTCTGGATGTAGCAAAATCATGCGGTACATTTTTTCTACATCAGCAGTCAATGCTATCTTGTGTTTTCTCCACTTTAGTAGCGTTGAAAAAAGTTTTAGTTGGATTGTCGGCCCAATCAGCAGTTGCTCATTTAATGACTTTCCGTTGTGACTTTTCGCTGATGCATCAAAAACCACTCTAAATTTTGTCGTTGAGCTTTCCTTAATAACAGCGTGATGTGGGAGATAATATTCATTGCTATTCTGTGTAGTATGGATTCGTTCCATGTGACCTAGCGTGATATAATCATTCAAGCACTTGGTATATTCTTGTTCCAAATTTGGGTCTTTTTTCAATTTTTGTTGTAAATAAAAATATCTTTTCAACGCCGTTTCTCTGGATGGTCCAAATATTGGTAGTATTGAGTTAATGAACGGAAGTTTTACTTCGTATTGTCCGTTTAGAAGCCTTTTTTGAGTTGTTCGAAAAATGTGCTCGCATTCTTCGTCTTCAGGAGTAAGACGCGGTGTAACCGGTATCTCCTCTGTTTGCCAAAATTCTTTCAATTGGTTGCTCAAATTTTGATCTGATTGGTTAATAGCTGTAAATGCTTTAACCTGTTGGTATGGTATTCCAGCATTGTTTCCAAGAATGATCTATCCAAACATTGCATTGATCGCTATTGGTTGGTTTCTGGTACCTCTTTTTATGCCGTCTTTTAATATGTTGGCATACACTTGTGCTCCCAATAATATGTCAATAGGTCCGGGTTTCCAATACGTAAAATCGGCCAGTTCTATGTCTTTTAGATGATGCCATTGTTCTGGACGTACTGAAATTGTTGGTAAACTATTAGTTATATCATTGATAACTAACATTTTAGTTTTTATTGTTTTGTATTTGTTTGTGCATGATGCTAGTTTCACGTTTGTCTGTAAATACGACCATGCTGCTTGCTTCTTGTTTAAACTTGTTATTTGAACATTTGTCAGTTCTCTTTGTAGACCCAAGCGCTTAGAAGCTGCTTCTGTTATAAAGGATGTTTGTGATCCCGGATCCACAAGACATCGCAATTTTATTGATCGCCCATTTCGATCTTTCACGCTTACTAGTGCTGTTGCTAATAATGCGTTGTGAGTTTCAGTCGCAAAAAAAGTTTTCACCCCATCTGCAGAGTTAGATGAATTTGTTACTGGTTTTGTCAACTGAGCTTGAAAATTTGTATTGATTTGTTCTGAATGTAGTAAGGTATGGTGCAATCCGTTGCATTTCCTACATCGGTATTTACTCGGACAGGAGATTGTTCTATGTTTGCTCGAGAAGCAATTGAAACATCTACCGGTCTTTTGTATGCATTCCTTTCTGTGTGAAAGTTGCATGTTAAAAAATTTTTCACATCTTCCAACAAAATGTGCGCTGTCGCATGCAGGACATTTTGATGAATTGTTTGATGCCCAATGTGCTTTGGTTGTTACTACTGTTGCTTGTTGTTTCGTGTTTACTGCATATGACATGGATTCTAAAACTCTAAATCTAGTTTGCATAAATTTTTGAAATTGGGCAAATGTTTGTAATGTTTGTGTATCACCCAATTCCTCTTCCCATAGTTTTAATGTCATGAATGGGAGTTTTTGTACTATTAGGAAGATTAAAATTGTATCCCATGATTCCACGTCGACTTCTAATGCCTTTAATTGGTGCATGCATTCCTCTGTTGTGTCTAGGATTGATTTAATACTTTTGCTGGTTTCAGTTGTTTGTTTTGGTTGATTTGTTAAAATGTTTAGTTGTGTGTTGATTAATAATCTTTTATTTTCATATCGCGATTGTAATTTTTCCCAAGCTGGATTGTAATCTTGGTCAGTAATGGGAAAGTGATTCAATAATCTTTCTGCTTCGCCTGAAAGACAGCTCTTTAAATAATGTAGTTTTTGCACGTTCAGCAAATGCTTGTTGTTGCTTGTTGTCCACTAAATTTCGGTAAACTTATGCGTGGCAATTGAACGCGAGATTCATTTGAGTGGATAAATGTTTGTTCTACAACACTGGTACGACGATCTTTTGAATCTTCTTTTTCTGCTAGTCCATCTGATAGATCTGCCAGATATTCTATGTATTTGGTTTCTAGTTCAGAATATTTGCTATTTTTTACATACTCGTGTATACAAACTGTTTTAGAGGTGACGATCAGCTCACGTAATTGTGTATCGAGTTGATCAAATTCGGCCCTAGATTTTTTTAAATCAGTAACTTTATTTTCGTAAAAACCAACTGTTCTTTTGTTGATTGCGGTTTTTTTTCCGTTACTAATTGATCGTTCAATTTTTTCTGCTCGAATTGTTAACGATGTACACAATCTTCTTCTTTTACGGTTAATTTTTTTTTACCAAACCCCGAACAAAACAATTAAAATTGCTAAATCTCTCTTTTTAAGAAAAAAATCAACACGTTCCGCACAAAAATCCGGCTCGAAGGACCAAAAAATGTTTGTTGGGTGAACAAACGTGAAAAAATTAAAATTGTCCGGTTTACGTTTCAATTCTTTTTTATTGAAAAAATTCGTTTTCTTAAATTTAACAATTCTGTTCTTACAAATTCGATTTAGCAATTTGGAAAATTAAAAAAATAAAAAAAGGAAGTGTGGTTTTGACCACACTGTAGAAGTGAAATAGAAGCTTTTGTTTATGGTTTGTCAGCGAGTTGCATTTGTTCCGTTTGTTGAGCAAGTTGCCTAGCCCGAAATGCCCGCGTCCGCTTTGTACCAGTTATAGCCGTACCTGTCGAAGACCTACTCGTCGAAGCCTTGTCAACGAGTTGCTTTTTTTTCGCTTGTTGATCAAATTGCCCAGCTCTACATGCCCTCGTCCATTCTGCACGTCATAGCCGTACCCGTCGGAGCCTTGTCAGCGAGTTGGTTTTTTTCCGCTTGTTGTGCAAGTTGCCTGGCTCTACATGCCCGCGTCGGTTCTACACCAGTCATAGCCGTACTTGTCGAAGCCTTGTCAACGAGTTGCTTTTGTTTCGCTTGTTGAGCAAATTCCCTAGCTCTACATACCCGCGTCCGTTCTGCACCAGTCATAGCCGTACCCGTCGGAGCCTTGTCAGCGAGTTGGCTTTGTTCCGCTTGTTGTGCGAGTTGCCTAGCTCTATATAACCATGTCCCCTCTGTACCAGTCATATCCGTACTCGTCGAAGCATTGTCAGCGAGTTGCATTTCTTCCGCTTGTTTAGCAAGTTGCCTAGCCCTACATGCCCGCATCCGTTCTGCACCAGTCATAGTCGTACTCGTCGAAGGCTTTTCAGCGAGTTGCTTTTGTTCCGCTTGTTGTTGCCTAGCCCTACGTGCCCACGTCCATTCTGCAATAGTCATAGGCGTTCTCGTGGAAGCATTGCCAGCGTGTTGTGATTGAGCAGAATTGTCGACTCGCAAACGTTTCTTACCGGAGGCATTGTAGCCGTGGTAAGAAGCAATGCCCGTTAATGTATGTAAGATGCGCTGACCGCTTTCCGCTATGCAATATTCGTATGCGCCAGCCTTATGCACAGAAACGACGCAATTGTTAGTCAGCTTACACTGATGTGACACGCTGCTTTTGCAGAGTTAGCGTTCCATAATTTTTTCCATATAAAAAGTTAAAAAATTTGTATATACCACAGCGCCAATACAGTGGCAGATAGGACTATTTGGTCTTCGACGGAAATATTACTCATTGTAATTTGCACAATATTGCCGAACATTGTAATCCTCAAGGACGTCCATATAATAAGATATTTTGTAATGTGACGTTTCATCTAAGTTCAAAAATTGTTATTGAATACAGCGCGGAAATGGTGGGAGATAGAACTATTGGGTCTTCGACGGAAATAATCCCCATAAAAACCTCCACAACTTTGTTGAACATTTCAATCGCGTACGACCTCTAGATAAAAAGTTTTAAAAAATTTCAAAAATTTGTATCGACTACAGCGCTAATACGGTGATAGATAGAACTATTTGGTCTTCAACGAAAATAATTCTAATCACAACCTTTACAATATTGTTGAACATTGTAATCATCTAGGAAGTCCATATAATGAGATATTTTGTAATGTAACGTTTCGTCACACAAAATCGTCACATAATTTTTGCAAAACGTCCCCATAGAAGTATTTCACTTCAAAAATATAAAGAAAATAAAAAAAGATAAAAAAAATGAATGGCATTAAAAAATTTTGTTATTAAAGTAAATTAATTATTAAAAAATTCAATGAAAAAAAAAGACTTTTGTATGAAAAAAAAAATTATGACAAGAAAAAATATAACATTATTTGTTTGTTTTAAAACCAAACCCAATCGCCGTTGCACCATAACCCAATATATCCAATTGGAACAATTAAAACCTTACCACAATTGCTTGAGCAGTTTTAATCTTATCCAATTGGCCTGTAGGCTGCTGGATAATCAGAAGAAGTGATAAATTCCCAATTTTGTTCTGCCTTTTATACGAAATTTTTCTTTGAAAAAACGTAGGGTCGCATAAAATGTATGAATAGTGTATCCATTTTTTATTTGGGAAATTTGTTAATTGTACGTTGGGCAGTACTAATTTTGAAATGTGGAATGTGTTCATCCATTTAATTTTATAAATGTTAGCCCTCTCTGTCTAATTTGTCATCTCTGTCTTTCTTACAGGTAAGTATGACATTTTAGTTTTTTATTAAATTAATAATAAAATTAATTAAATTTTTTAGCGAAAATTACTAACATCTATAGAAAAATCGTCGCGGTTTTGTTTACAATGCTTGGATATACTGTAAGTATAAAGTTAAATGTGATTTTGTTCGTGAAATTTTTCTCTTTTTGTGAGCTGTCAGATGTGATATTTTGTGTTGTTTTGTGCAAAATTCATGTTCATATGTGATATGAATAGTTGAAAATTGTTGTATATTATGTGTTAATTACACAATGTAAATATTTAAAGAAAATATTAATAATTGCATTTCAATTTTCGCGTGTTGTTGTTAGTGTTTTTTTGTTTACATTCTGTAGTAATGACGTTTTTTTTAATACATGTTTTTTTTTCTATTTTATTTTTAGGGATTGTTATCAGTGCTGGCTAAACAATTTTTTACACCCCATTGATGTTGGGAGGTCTTGGCATATTTAACTTTACAAAAATGATTCCAATAATTTTAACTTCGAGATGGGACAAACTAAAAGATTTGTCGCCTCTACTTTCTGGAACACATCAATTATCAAGAGAATGGTTAAGCAGGATTGGGAAAATGATTTTCCCTACTTTAAACAACAATCAACTAATTATGCAGGATTTTTCAGAACAACTGGAAAAATCAAAATTCAATTGGTCGAGCAGTAATTACATAACAAATCCACCAAAATGCTGGTCAAACGATGAATTCAAAAGAGCAATTCATTTTAGGTTTAATCTACTCCCCTGTATGAGTATACCATCCAACCCAGTCAGTATAAGGCAATGCAGATTTAAATGCGGGAAATCAGAATCCTTGTCGCACATTCTACAGCAATGCCCAATTACTCACTGGCATAGAATCCAAAGACGCAACTTCGAAGCCAAAAGAATTGCGGAAATTTGCAAGTCTAAAGGCTGGTCTATATCTCCTGAACCGTGGCGCGTGGCGAAAGCGGCACACAGCGGTGCTGGCGATGGTTACGGCTACATATGCATACATGCGTAACGGAAGCGGTCGGGACGCACAACACGCGCATACGTGTACACCAGGTTGATTCTGCCTGACGTAGACGCTAGCCTTCGAGGCTAAACCATGCATGCCCGTGACGCAAGGAACGGCTCAGTAATACTGCGATGATCTGCTCCGCGAACGATAACCACGGGAAACTGTAGCTAAGAGCGCGGATTGAGGCGCAGCCCTATCACTCTGTTGGAAGTGTAACGGACTAGCAAAGCAGCGACGGGTGACGGGAAATTAGGGTTTGATTCCGGAGAGAGCCCTGAGAGATGGCTCCCACGTCCAAGGAAGGCAGCAGGCGTGAAAATTGCCCACAGTCGGCGTTGCGACAAAAGCGCAACTTTCGATGGCGCAGGCGTTACAGGAACTTGCGGAGCGGGCGAGGGGCACGGTATAGGCAGGCGAGAGATGAAATGGCCAAGACCCTACTTGGACCGACAGCGGCGAAGGCGCACCCATCAGTGGATCAACGACGAAGGCCGGAGGATTGAAAATGATTATAGACCGCTGTAGTTCCGGCAGTAAACGTTGCCGAAATCGTGCGGCCGCGCTGCGCGAGACAGGTGCGTGTAGCACAAGAAGGTGGAGGCGATAAAAGATCAGTGATGCTTCAAATGTCCTGGGATGCACGCGCAATACAGTCCCCGCCGCTGAATATCATGGTAGTGGCGGTGGGGGATCGGCGCCTGTAAGGGCGCCGTGAACGAAGAATTCCT
The DNA here is from genome assembly GCA_963422695.1 of Xylophagus ater. Lineage (NCBI taxonomy): Eukaryota > Metazoa > Arthropoda > Insecta > Diptera > Xylophagidae > Xylophagus > Xylophagus ater. The sequence continues at coordinate 20,997,196 of OY730479.1, forward strand.
AGTAACGGCGGCTCACCAAGCCGCGGTAAATGTGTCCCTGTAGCTTGTACATACCGCCCGTCATTATCTGGGATGGTCGGAGAAAGGAGCAATATCTGAGCCTCCGCGGCAAGATAAGATGTAAGTCGTAACAAGGTTGCGGTCGGTGAACCAGCCGGAAGATCTTTGCCGACTTTAACTATATCTAACTAAATGGACGCTATAACTGACGTAACTAACTAGATTGTTGAATGGTGCTATAACTGACTCCATAACTTTGAATGGTGCTATAACCGACTCGATATCCTTGAATGGTGCTATAATCGACTCGATATCCTTGAATGGTGCTATAACCGACTCGGTATCCTTGAATGGTGCTATAACCGTCTAGATATCATTGAATGGTGCTATAACCGACTCGATATCTTTGAATGGAGCTATAACCGACTTAACTAACTAGATTCTTGAATGCTGGCTATAACTAGCTAACTCGATATTCGACTGACTTAATTTCTTGAATGCTGGCTATAATGAACTAGTTGATTGACTAGCTGACTGACCAACTATCCTGGATGTGAATATTAAACTAGCTGGCTAGCTTAGCTGACTGTCTGTAACTGACCAAATTACTAACCTAACTGATTGACTTAACTGACTAGCTGTAACTGACTAAGTAACTAACCCAACTAACTAATCTTGAAAGGAGTGTAGACTTTAACTGGCAATAACTATAACTGGTTTTAATGTTCTGGGCCTAACATGGAGGTTGAACTGGCTGGGGCGCCAAAGTTAACTAACTAAATTGGAGCTAACCAAAAGTGTTATTAACTGCGGAGTGAACGAGTGTTCAACTAACTAGCTAGCAGGTTAGCATGGAAGCTAGCATAAACGTTAGGATAAAAATACCAACCGGCATGAATTCTAACGAGCAGGAATGATTTATTTTTCCAGGAAGATTAAAGCTACTACCAACCGGCATGAAGGCTAGTATAATCTGTTGCAATAACTGGAGTGAAGGCCAAACTGATGTATAATTTATTGTCGAAATTTGAACTGACGAAAATAATTTATTGTAGTTGACTAAAAGTTAATGCTAAGGCTGAGGTATTAATTTGTTTGGAGATCCTGAATAAACTGTAGGACCTGCAAATTGTAAAGGTTTACTGGGAAATATTGTTTCTATAATTGCGCAGATGGGCCAAGAAAAGCAATGAGGTCGTGTTAAAAGCATAAATTTGAGTAGATATTAGTCATTTGGTTATCATGTTAACTAACATTGATTTTTGATTGCCAGTTTAGGTAAATGCTTTTTCGTGTGTAAGCTGAGAAAACAAGAATGTAATTTATTATTTATGGAGTGTATTCTAACGGTTCCATCTAAATGTTCCATAGGCATGCATGTTCTCTTTCCTTGGTTCTCTGGTCCAAAGTAAGCAAAGCAAGCACACTATGCTTTTCTCCCCCCTCACATATAATTTCACACAGCACGGGCGGGAGAACTGTGGCGGGATGGGTGTTTTGGGCGAGATGCCTGCCTGTAGAGGCCCGGAGCATAACAACGCACAGAGTAATCCCCTGTATGGGATCGATAGGCTCCCCCGGCGATGACGAACGCGACAGCCTGCGATAAGCGACCGGTATCGGCCCCGGTTCTAATTGTGCGCGATGCGTACGGTGACATCCCGGACTTAAGCATATCATTAAGAACAGATCAAGAATGAGCTCATCCCATTCAATACAATGAAGCACTGAATGTGGATCGAGCACGAGGGAGATGGAACCCAGAAAAAGAGTTGTTACTGGCTAGGGAGGAGCTGACGATGCAGCATCCTAGTCAGTTGAGGGCTATTAATAGATACCTTCACTCCATTTTCACTTTGAGAACCGAAGAAGCGATCAATAAACGGCATCAGACCGTTTCGTATAAAGACTTAGTGGAGAGCCTAAGATCGGAACTGGCGATTGCTGGTCCTAGTTCTGATCCGAGCACACTTTATACAGAAGACTGCAATTCTAACCATGCAGCTGACTTGACCGAAGGAAGTTAGATCATTGGAGGTGATTTAAAGGAGAAAATGAAGGAATTGTTGGAGGGGATTAGTTCCGCTGATTCACGCAGATCTTGCTTTGTTCCGATATTGGGGGCGGTCCTTGAGGGAAAAACTTATAGGGATTCGAACGTTATTAATTTGAGTCCTAAAGCTCCACTACTTTCACCGTAGGTCGGTTCACTCCCTATATGTATATTATTATCAAATTTAATAACTTAATTAGTTTGTTTTTATAAAATTGATTTATTTGAAATGAATTTAAGAGTTGCAATTTTGGAACTATATATTAAAATAATTATTTTTTTCTGGCCAATATCAAAGCCAGAATAGAACTTGTTCTCTATTTGAAAAATAAACAAGAACTGATTTTCTACATAAAAATTTTTATCTTTTGTTTTTCCCTAAGGTAACATAATTAAAAAAATATTTCAATTTGGGTTTCTGAGTTTTCCCAAGAAAATCCGAAACAAGTAGATTGAAATAAAAACAAGTATTTTTAAAATGTAAATAAGAACAAGTAATTCTGAATTGTAAAAAAACTATATTCAACAAATATAAGTTCGTAAACGTTAATGATTCCAAAGTTTTGGAAGTTTGGAAATACGTCCAGAACGTGTTTGAGTCGTGGTGAGTTTTTTATCTTCAAATGCGACCTTTTTATTAACCTTTTCAGATGCTACAATAGGGTTCTCGATTGTTGGTTTGGTATGCTCTTCTAAACTTTCACTAAAAAAAGGCTTTAATCTATTGATTAAGATAGTCTTTTTGGAGTTTTTTATATGCAACGTAAAATATTTGTCATTACGACAGGTAACTTGTAAGGGGCCTTCATATGATGGTTGAAACGAGGCTCGAACAGCGTCTGTTCTAACAAAAACGTGCGAACAGTTTGCTAAATCTTTCAAAACGAAAACTTGACCCTGTCCATGTCATCAGGGCGATTTGGGACGAATGGTGTCGAAATGTGTTCTGATTTGTCATACGAATTCGGACTGGGAGAATTGTTTTTTTGGGATTTTGTTTAGAAACTCTCCCGGTAAACGTATATTTGTACCGTAAACTAACTAACTAATTCAGCGGAAGTAGTATTGAAGTTCCTTTCATCATTTTGGTAACAACTTCTAATTTGGTAAGAGGATCTATAAGTTTTCTCTTTTTGAGGTCTATCAACAATCCAAAATGATTTATGAAATTCGCTCCTATTATCGGCTTTCCGACATTTTCTATTATAAAACGCCATGGAAAACTTCTGCGTAAACCCAAATTCACAGTTAGGGGTTTATGCCCGAAAGTATTTATGATTGTCGAATTAGCCGCAAAAAGTTTACAATCGCTTTTATTAGAGGTGGCTTTGTAGGTGGGAGGTATGACAGACACATCGGCGCCTGAGTCTATCAAAAACTGTAATATGGTAGTTGGGTCGATTAAAGTGAGGCGGTGACTAATAAGATCAGGGCTGTCGGTCATCGACAGCGAAGCTGACTTTAGCTTTTTAAAATAGTGGATGATATTGATTGTTCAAAATTGCATGGTTGTATTCATTTGCGAGCATCAGTTTTAAATTTAAAATATTACCAGGAAAAGTCGTATTTCTCGTTGATGATTGCGAATTTGGTTTAGTTAAGGAATTAATTCTTTGAGTTAAGGAGGCAATTTGGTCACGTAATACTTTTATTTCCAAAGAGATTGGGTTGGGTGCGGTTGACGTAGGTGTGGATGTTACTCGAAATAGCATATAAATTAGCAGTTTGGTTTATTTCTATGATTTCGTCTGTAGTGTTTGCTAAGTTATCCAAATGAGTATTGACAATATCTCTTGGACATGCGCGGGCAAACGTTGCATCCAAAAGTTGCTTAACAGAGCTTCTAGAACTTGACCACTCCCAAGATTATGCATCTCGCGTAAAAGTTGAGAAGGTTTCCCATCACCCAGCTGCAGCTTCCTTGGGAGTCTATCGATTTTGGTACGTGCAGACTCATCACGTCTTTCTATGATTGGTTTTTTTAGATCTTCATAAGTATTTGTGATCCGTGGATTGATGATTTTTTCACGGACACATTTAATAATTTCCGCATCGAGTGCTGCGAGAAGGTACCCGTACTTGGTACCATCCTGTGATATTGCACCGATGCGGAACTGAGCCTCCAATTGGGTAAACCAGATTTCTGGATCTTCACGATTGAAACTCGGTAGTTTAATCGCGACCCGATACATATGCTTACTGTCCTCTGAAGGGACTGGAAGAGCGGTACTATTTTCGGTTAACGACATTAAAAACAAAAGAAAAGTAGAAAAAAAAATTTTGTGTTAAAACAATCAAATCACTAAACTCTTTCACGCAACCCAAAGCTAAAAAGAATAAGTCGACACGTAATCACTCACTAACTCAAATTGAAATACCTGTACAATAAAATAAAATGTACCGGTATATAATGAAAGAAAATTTTTACATTATATTTGAGTAAAAAAAAAATTATGTAATTTGTTTTTTTGATTTAAGTTCAATTCGTGTTTTGAATGTATTTATGATAATATAATTAATATAATTTAGAAACATAAAGAACCTTTAGACCGAGGGTGTCCAACCTTTTTGTTTCCCTGGGCCACATTGGAAGAAGACATGGTGTTTGGGGCCACAAGTATACTGCTATAGCTGACGAACGAAAAAAAACATAAAATATATAGAGTTTTCATGTTTAAGTAATTTAAAATTTATTAGTTTATGAATTCTTATGCCCTATGGTACGTACTACCAGAAGGTATATTAGTTTTGTCGTTAAGTGTGTAACGCATAGACATAATCATCGTAGAAATATGTCAAATGTATGGTTGTGTAGGGAATCAAAAGTTATATCGATTTATGCATGTCCGTCCGTAGCCAAGATAACTCAAAAATTATATTGGTTAAATACGTAAATAGACTATACTATTTTAAATTCGGTTCCAAGAATGTGGAGAAAGTCTGTCCATAAAGTTTTTTGATGTACTTTAAAAACTAATATACTGATTTAAATAAAATTTGTAGATTACATTTATGCTATCAGGGTCTAGGTTACCTGCAGATTAGAGGAAATTTTGAAAAGAGGAAACAAAGTTATGAAGATCAAACCTTGAAATTCTGTTAGTTTTGACTGTTTTTCTGTCCTATTTCTACCATAGGGTATCAAAAAATCGGCTATAGGCCGAGTTTTAGTTGCTATATGTTTTCATTATAAAAACAAAACATGAAATTCATTTAATATCACTTAAGCCGCCAAGTGACAAACAATCGAATAGCGTAGCCGAGCGATCAACGCAAACAGAAAGAGAATTTACTACAGAACGAAAGAACTTTCTGTTCTGTTCCTGTTTCCGTTGTTTGTCACTTGGCAGCTTTAGCACGATAGCGCACACAACACACAAATCATTCTTCAGAAAAATGTATATGCTTCAATAACTTTAAATATTTTCGAGCCGCATTGATACTTGTCTTGGGTCGCATGCGGCCCGCGGGCCGCGGGGTGGACAGCCTTGCTTTAGACATTGATGAAATTACCAATGCTTTCCATTTGTCGACTAGTTGGCAGCACCGTCTTAAAAACTCTAGATGGGTGTAACGTTTTCTTAGGGCTCTTTTTCTTGAAGCTTGTTTTGAACCTTTTCTTTGGGTTTTTTCGATTTCGTTGGTTGGCCTTTTCGTTGGGCTCTTTTTTGAATATGGTGAAGCCTTTTCTTTGTGCCTTTTTTTTTTCTTAAAGTTCGCGGATAGCCTTTTCGTTGGGCTCTCTTTGAATTCTGTTTCTAGCCTTTTCGTTGCGGTCTTTTTGAGTTCTGTATTTAGCTTTTCCGTTGGGCTCTTTTTGAGTTCTGTTTGTAGCCTTTTCGTTGGGCTCTGATGGGAGTCTTGCTTGGAGAATGAAACTGGAATATATCGTCTGACGCAGTCTCACGTCAGGATTTTATGGCCTTGTCCCACTATTTGCAGTTAAATCCGTTTCGGGAAAGTAACACATGATTCACGTTACATGTTTCCATCACGTCAAGGTCACCAGTTATAGAGATTAGAACGTTATTAATTTGAGTCTGTTCAATCGAACATATTTAAAAAACCTTAAATTCAGCATGTTTTTTTTTTGTTAATTAATTTGCGAATAATTGGAAAATTTATTGACTGATAAAATTGCTGATTTGAATTTTACAGGTGAATTTATGTTCAATGTAATATTCAAGGTTTAGCTAGAATTTCCAATCGCATCCGCAAATAATTAATAAAAGGAAAAATGCTGAATTCACATTTTTTTATTAAAATAAGTAATGTTTGTGAATTTTTAAAATTAAGTTAGATTTGATTAAGATCGTGAAGTGAGCGGATCGAACTGCAAATTAAATTAATAAATTAAAATTTTTGAAGTTTAAATTTGTGGTTTTTTTTCTTTATACATTTTGTTACGGGTCGAGTGCTTCTTCTTAGAGATTTCAGAGTTCTAAAACTCAACTACTTTTACCGTAAATCGGTTCACTCCCTATATGTATATTATTATCAAATTTAATAACTCAATTGGTTTGTTTTTATATAATTGATTTATTTGAAATGAGTTTAAGAGTTACAATTTTGGAACTCTATATTAAAATAATTATTTTTTGCTGGCCAATATCAAAGCCAGAAATATTAACAAGAACTGGTTTTCTACATAATATATATAATTTTTATCTATTGTTTTTCCCTAAGGTAACTTAATTCAAAAAATATTTCAATTTGGGGTTCTGAGTTTTCCCAAGAAAATCCGAAACAAGCAGATTGAAATAAAAGCATGTATTTTTAAAATGTAAATAAGAACAAGTAATTCTGAATTGTAAAAAAACAATTTTCAACAAATGTAAGTTGATAAGCCGCCAGAAAGTCAGCCATACGTTGTGGACACTGTACCTGGCTATCGCCGAACAATTGCTAGCAAGCTCAGTGGTATGTGGTGTTCTATTACGAGAAAAGAGATTGTCAATACCCACCCTAACACCGCCACCAGTCCAGGTCTGGACGGAATTAGTCCGAAGAAATGGTCAACAGTGTCCATAAAGTTGAAGCAAATTATTTTCAATCTGTTACTGATTATAGGAGAATTACCAAATGAACTTGGTGAAACTCGTACGATCTTCATACCAAAGTTGAAACGAGCCACCGGACCGGGTGATTTCGATTGATTCTGTAATCACACGTCATTTCCACAAAATTCTGACCCAAAGATTGAATAATGGGTATAGCTACTCTGACAGCCAAATGGGATTCCGACCTGTTGATGGATGCCAACAAAGCTTCCTTATCCTTAAGGAAGTTTTGACCAATAGCGGAAGAGAGAGGAAAGAGCTCTATGTGGCAAAACTTGACCCGCGGAAGGCCTTTGACACTGTTTCTCACGAAGCAATCATTGGTCGACTAACGGAAGAGAATTGCCCACAGGGGTTGATGAGATACATTGAAATACTGTATCTCTCGAGGAATTCTACCATTATGCAAATTGGAAGCGAAGAGAAAGCTGCGTAACTAGGACGTGGTGTGAGGCAAGGTGATGCCTTATCGCCGTACTTATTTAACTTGGTTTTGGACAAAGCTCTGAAAGGTTTGCCTCAGGGCATCGCATATGATATTTGCGGTCATAATTTGAACGGAGTTGCATATGCTGACGACGTGATCCTTATGGCATCAACGCAAAGATTACTGCAAACTTTAATTAACGAGTTTGTTGAGAACATCCAGTCCATGGGTTTGAGGTTGAATACCGATAAGTGTGGCATATTATCAGTTGTTCCTGCAGGGAAAGTTAAGAAATGTAAGGTGCTAGCCACACCTTCCATTTTGTGTAACGATACCTATCTTCCGCAGATAGGTCCTATCACACTTTGGAAATATCCTGGGGTCGAACTGGAGGGACCAAAGGTAAGGAAGAATGGGTCGAGTCCGAAGGAAGTTCTGATTTCGATCAGCAAAGCTCCATTGAAACCACATCAACATCTTCTGCTGGTACGAGATTTTCTTATACCATCTCGTTTCTCGTTATCTTCCAAAAAATGGACTTAAGAATCCGATATTACGTCAGAAAATGCTTACATCTGCCGAATGATGTTCCATTAGGGTACTTTTACTGTCTTATTTGGGAAGGAGGATTGGGTATAACCCATCTGCAACACACGATACAGTGCTTGCAATTAATGAGACTTCGGAAGGCGGTTGAGTCGTCTGATGAATCTACCTCAAGTTTTGCCTTGGCTTCTTACCAGAAGATCGAAGGTTGGGCGTGCACTGCGAGGAGATCATTGACCAGTCAATTAGATCAAGCGAGCACGATCGGGATCAACAACCGGAAGAAGACTCTATTCCTATACTGGTGGCTAGAAATAGCGTCACAGTACATACACAGTCAATGATGAGACGACCGCTCACATTGACAAGACTAGTTCGAGATTATTGGACACAGAGATTGCTAGATTGCTACTAGAGTATAATGCCAAAGAACTTGTTCTTCCACACCTATGAATATCCAATGTGTGAACGCCAGAGCTGGTTTGCGCGGTGAAGATTATATTCACTTTCACCGTATTCGTGCCAATGCTTTACCATCTCGTGTGAGAACTAGAAGAGGCCAAGATGGTGACATTAAATGCAGAGCAGGCTGCCTGAGTACTGAAACAAACTATCATTGTATTTAACAATGTCACAGAACACACGGCGCTCGTGTATATAGGCTTGACAGAGTAGTGCGACTACTATGCCAAGCGTTGTAAGATAGAGGTTATCATGTCATTAAGGAAAAATCATTTCAAACTTGGGTTTGAAAGAGGATTCCTGACATTTTAGCTTCTAAGGATGGTTTGGCGTTCCTTCTGGATGTTCAGGTAGTAAACGGTGTTAATTTCACAATGTCTAACTCTTTGAAGATCGACAAGTCCTGTAACATTCCTCTTTTTAGAGATCAGATCGGTGCTGAACTAGATTGCTTGTCAGCCGAATTTGGTGCAGTGACGATTTCTTGGAAGGGAATATTGTATGGGCCGTGCGTTGCTAAACTCTTGGAACTTCGAGTGAGGCGTAGTTCTTTGGCAAACATTACGACCTCTGTACTAAAAAGGCCACACATTTCTGTTTGAGGGCATTCAACCCCTCGCCTACCAAACAAAATCGTCGTATGCAGGATTAGAACTAGCTGGACTTGCCTAACAAATAACAACTGCGTACGCTACGCATGGTATTCGGATAATAAATTCCTTCTACCACGGAGTACAAGTTCGAGAGCAACTTTTCGCATAACAAGAGTGGTCGTGACCAAAGCGGTCCGACTGTTTTATTACTCTTGTCATTATTTCACCTAGCGACCCACTCTCCCTATGTCTCATGTTGTGTTGTACATCCCATACAAAAGAGAAAAGAGCAGGCCATAAGACGGCCTTGTTACAGGTAGCCAAATGCCTTGTCATCTAATTATTGACGCGCATGAATGGAGCAACGAGATTCCAACTGCCCCTACCACCCGCCTTGCGAACATACAGCCAAGCGAACGGGTTTTGGATGCGCAGCGGGGAAAGAAGACCCTGTTAAGCTTGACTCTAGCGAGGCCGACGCGGCAGAGGGACCGCACCGACCGTGCCGATGCCGCTTTTTGATTCTTTGATGTCGGCTCTTCCTAACATGGCGAGGCAAAAGTCGCCGAGTGTTGGATTGTTCACCCACCAACAGGGAACGTGAGCTGGGTTTAGACCGCCGAGAGACAAGTTAGTTTTACCTTACTGCGGGTGCCCACGAGCAGGCCGGTGCAGTAGGAGAGGAAGGCGCGGTCCAGACCGCTAGTCGCGCCACAGTCCGTTCGGGCAGGGACACAGCTACGTCCGCCCCGTAACGGCTGAAGGTCTCCAAGTCGGAACAGGTACTTGTGCGCATGCGGATGCGGAGACAACGCATGCAAGAAACGGCCCTGTGAGCGTTGCGATATTTCGAGCTGCTCAGGCGGCCGGCTCCTTATTGTTTGGATGTTAGTTGGAGAGCAGTGTGTGGTAGTGGTAGTACTATCGCTGGCAATCATATTATTCTATTTTAATACTAGCTGTACCCGACCACGCGTTGCTGTGGCTCAGTCTGGTTAAATGGGAAAGAAAAGAAAAAGCGCACGTTTCTCGTATGTTTAATTTCGCAATGCTTGTGGTTATACAACATTTTTAGTTGTTCCATTTTCTGTGCAGATATAGAGATTTTCTGGTTTGCTGACTGTGGAACACGCAACATATAATTGTCCATGTGAGAAGCAATCCGTGTCTAGATTTAAACCGCACAATTTTAAAGATTGGCCCTGAGCCTTGTTAATGGTGATTGCAAACGCCAATCGAATCGGGAATTGCAATCTCTTAAATTCAAATGGCATATTCGTTGGAATCATGGGAATGCGAGAAATGAGGACATCTTCACCTTTAAAAGAGCCTGTCAAGATTGTTGCTTCTACGATGCTGCTCATTAGTTTTTTTATTGCAAGCCGCGTGCCGTTGGAAAGCTTTGGCTGGTTGATATTTCGCAACATGATAAGTGGCACACCGACTTTCAATTGCAGTAAATGCGGTGGCATCCCCGACAGACCGAGTGAATTCCAAAATTCTGTCGGATAATTAATCGCTTCATCTGCTTCTACAACAGTGTCGACGGACTTGTATGTGACCGCCTCGCTTTGAATATTAGACTGAATAATATTGTTAAGTTCGTAGACGTCTTTGTTCTTGGGCGCAAGAAGAGCTCGTTCACTTACCCAATCGTGATTCTTGTAATTAGTTTGAATATTGGGAAATACTTTTTCAACCAATTCTTCTTTTGACGTCACTAAATTGCAGAAGTTATGAGGCAATGAAATTCGTCCTGACGTCAGATCAACCGGCACCTTTCCATTGATGCTTTTGATGTGAGAAAATCTCTGCTGACCGATCGTTTTGCAGCTGGCCTCGCATATTTATAGTTAATTTTAACGTCTTTACGCGTCGCCACAAAGTAGAATATTTCAGGCAGGCATTTATTTCATCCGCTGGTGTCGTTCGAGGAATTACAGATAATGTTTGCCTGAAATCTCCTGCAAGCAATATTAATGCGTTCCCAAATGGTCTGATATTTGCACGTAAGTCTTGCAATGATCGATCAAGGGCCTCGAGCGATTTTTTGTGCGCCATTGTACATTCATCCCAAACAATAAGTTTGCATTTCTGCAATACTTTTACCATGCCGGATGCTTTGGAAATGTTGCATGTGGGACTTTCAATGAATTGAATGTTTAATGGCAATTTCAAAGCGGAATGAGCCGTTCTTCCACCATTTTTGAATCCCCTCTTTCACCATTCCACTGAGTACATCCAGCAGCGCACAGACCCAAACACTTCATGTTTTACCATGAATTCCATCAGGGATTTCAGCTTCTGTTTGAAAACACGTGCTGTAATGTCATGCCTATCCACCGGCGACTGGCCAGGAAGTCAGAGCTTTTGCATTGTAAATCGTCCCAAGCTGGAAATTTCATCTAAGAATTTGTTAAATTCAGCATTTTCATTTTTAAGTGCCTTTTTGGTTTTAGGGTTTCCAACAAATGAGACTCTACTTATTAAATGTCTTTCGGTTTTGGGTTTTCAAAATGTTACGCCAATTAGTAGAGTATATTATAATTTTAAAATTTAATTTTGTATGTTTAAACAAACTTGATTTTTGGCATAAACCTTATTTTTACGATATCTTTTTAAGCTCGTATTATAATTTTCGGAGGGGAAAATTTTTTTCTTTCACACGTAAGTTGATATATTTTGTATTAAAATGGGCGAATTTTCATTATTGCTGTACAAAAAAAAATTTTTTATAGGCTTTATTTAATTGTTAGGTTGTAACCCGTCCTAAGACGGCTTCCTAAAAATTTCGGTTTACAAATCGCTGTAAATTAACAAAATGTATTCAAGCGTAGCATCTTAATTCGGAAGATAATAAAACTTTTACCCCGTTCTCGTAGCACCACTGGTGATATATTTCATGTCTTAAGTCGATCTGTTCAGAATACACATTATTTACCCCGCCACACCCCGAGCGAAGATATTAAATTGATCCCATTTCTCCGGTTCGTAAAATAGCTCCCGTCAAACATATATTACGTAAAGGCAAAAACCTCTATTGAGTAGGGGCCTAAACAACCGCCGCGCCAAAGTGGTGAGAGATAGAACTATTTTATTTCCGACAGAAAAAATCCCCACGAAAACCTCCGAAACTTTGCCGAACACTTTAATCGTGTGTGACGTCCTCATACCAAGTTCCAAAATTGTATTGACTCCAGCGCCAAAGCGGTAAGAGATAGAACTATTTGGTCTTCGACGGAAATAATTCCCGTGGAAACCTGCATAACTTTGCCGAACATTGTACTCGTGTGTGACCTATATATACGAAGTTCAAAAGTTTGCATTGACTGCAGCGCCAAAGCGGTGAAAGATAGAACTATATGGTCTGCGACAGAAAAAATCCCCATGAAAACCTCCACAACTTTGCCGAACATCGTAATCGCGCGTGACCTCTAAATACGAAGTTCCACAATTTTATTGACTCCAACGCCAAATTGGTGAGAGGTAAAACTATTTGCCCTTCGACAGATATAATCCCCATGAAAACCTGGACAACTTTGCCGAACATTGTAATCGTGTGTGACGTCTGCATGCGAAGTTCCAAAATTTGTGTTGATTCCAGCGCCAAAGTGGTGCGAGATAGAACTGTTTGGTCTTCGACGGAAATAATCCCCATGAAAACCTCCACAACTTTGCTGAACATTGTTATTGCGTGTGACTTCTATATAAAAAGTTCGTAAATTTGTATTGCCTCCAGCGCCAAAGCGGTGGGAAATCGAACTTTGCCGTGTACGTTAGAATGTCCGGCATAAAAATCTTAATATGATTGCCTCAGGCCAGAATTATATCCGATGTATATTTCAGATTATAAATGGGGTTTTCCGAAATAAGCTTTCAAGTCCCCCTTTGTAACCCCTCCGGCCCCCAATCTCTCCGGAAACAAAATTTCACCAGGTTTCAAGTAACTCTCTACAACATATCAAAAAGTGTTGTTTTTTTTTTTGCTCAACGAATTTTCTTTCCGGACAATATAGGACGGACAGAGGGAAAGAAAGAAGGATTAGCCTTTTACATATCTAATAATTAATCAAACAGAAATCATGTTAATTCATAATTTAGTAAAACATTCGTTTTTTTGAATCAACTTTGAATCCAAATCTAAAAAACCCTCTTTTTTTTTTAATTAAAACTATCAGTGACAGGAATTTTTTTGAGAAATTGGGGGCAATTCTTAAAATTCGTCGAAGATTTTGAAACTTCAGCCTTGTCAATTATAAATACCTTTTTTTTGGCTTTAAGCTTTCCAAAAAATGAGAAATGAAATGGCTTTCGGTTATGGGCTTACAAAATTTTACGCCATTTAGTAGAGATATAATTTGCTCGTTACATTACAATAAACAGGATCTAAAGCGAATAATTTAATTTTGTACGCTTAAGAGAAACTTGTTTTTTGGAATAAATAACGCAAACATTTTTCGCAATTCTGATTTTTCAGAATACATAAGCATTAAGCCCATTTAAAGTGTTGCCCCTCCGAATTAATATCTTTAACGCCGCCACTACGCTGATCTTTATTTTCATAATATATATATCTGATGTATGCATGTGTGAGTAAGAAAAATCACGTTTTCACGCTTGAAGATTTTGATTTGAAAGATGCTTGTGGCTATGTGTTAGTTAATGGTTTTTTTAAATTAATTATTACGTGACTCAGGTTCAACATAGGTAAATAAAAAGTACATATAAACATGGTTATAATCACATAGGACATTCTGTAAAAATTTCAAGTCAATTGATTCAGAAGTTTCGGAGATTACCGGTTAGGAACAAACGAACATTTCCGATTTTATTTATATAGATTACTGATTTTTCGTCCTTCCGATAAATTTTTATAATAATTTTTTATTTAGTTGGAATTAGGACCTTAATGTAGTAATTTAAAACTCCTCTGGAGTTTTTGTTCAACTTAAGAAGAGTTTAATCCGTTTATAATGTATTTTAAGTGTTTTAATTTGACGATAGTGTACACCACGCAATAAGCCTTGAAAAAGTCTAAATAAAGTAGACCAAACGTTGGCAGTAATTGAAAAGGTGTTTTTTAAATTACTACATTAAGGTCCTAATTCCAACTAAATAAAAAATTATTATAAAAATATTATTCTATGTTTCACCCCCTCAGACATAATTTCAAACATGACGGACGGGAGGACTCGTACAGACTCCCTACTGTGGCAACAACGTCTTTAACTAACTATAACGGACTTTAACTAACTATAACTAACTAAATGGAGGCTATAACTGACTTAACTAACTGGATTCTTGAATGGTGCTATAACTGACTCGATATCCTTGAATGCTGCTATAACCGACTTGTTAAATCCCGAAAGGATTTATTGGAAAAAAAGCACCAAATGTTTGATAAAAATATTTTGCATTTTATTATCATTAAAATTACTTTTAACACGCGAAAATTAATACTAAAATTACGCCGAGCAATGCACAGTTTGTTGGTAAAAATCTAACTGACAAAAACATTTTATAAAATTAATAATTACAATTATGCCGAATTGCAAACGGTACAAAAAATTTACAGGTGCGTGTATTGCCCTCAATCAAATTGAATTTTTTTGTTCATTTCCCGGATGGAAAATATCGTATTAAAATCATTCAAAAAATTAAATTTGTTAATTAATCAAAATTAACGCAAATATGATTAATTTAATTTCAAAATTCATTCACCGGATGTAAATATTTTATTTCAATTTATGATCAGGGGAATGAATTTTTCAATTTTCCAAATATTAACTATTTAAAAAAATAAAAATAAAACATATTTTAACTATATTATTGTTGAATTTCAACATTCTCCCGGCCAATGAAACATTGTGGTTTCTACGCTAAAATCCATTTATGGTTGTGAAGTAGTACCTGAAAAATACATTAGTTACCCGAATCAAACGGCATTTCCTCCATGTTTGAAATCGTGATAACTCTGGAACAAGGGGTTTTTTTTTTTAAACTAAAAGGCGCCTCAACTCGCCTAATAGATGCTGCGTGAAGTATATAACTAGGTAGAAATTGTTGACTTACTTTGGGATAAGGAGGAAAAATAGGAATGTTGTAAAATTATATTTTTGGATAAACGAACGGTGTTTGTGGTTCTGTAGATACCATTGATTGTACTTGATTGTCTTCGATCAACTTGATGCTTGGCAATTCAATTTGTGGTCTTTGATCATGGTTTGTCACAACTGTTAATTCTTCATTTCTATCATAATGGTATTGATGTAAAAGGCAATTGGTTTCTGAATTCCAAAAACCTCCACAAATTCTCCAACTCCAGCCAAAAGTCCCTTGAATTATTTTTATATTGATAATAGTGTCGATTAAAAATTTTATTATTCGGATACACATGTATATTCCTACAAAGCCTGAACAAATATTTCCAAGCCAACTGAATGCTCCCCAGACACGTTCGGCAATTGAATTGACTAACACGTTCATAGATTCTGGAGTTAGAAGATGCAAAATATTCACGTTTTGGTTGACAACATTTGCTCCTAGCACTTTTTGGACTCCATTGTGTAAATACCTGCTTTTTTGAGAGCTCCAGGGTCCTCATACACCCAGTCAGACACTGTTGATCGCTTTAGTACATTTGGTTTTTTTAGGCGGTGTATATTGTAACATGTCAAGTTATCGAGGGATTTGGTTTTGCCGCCACTGCATTTGGATTTTTTTCATTTTTTTTGATTTTAACAAAAATAACAGTTGGCGGTAGAATCAAAAATTCCAACGGGATTTTCCTTAGAATTTTGGAAAAAACAAAAGCGAGAAGTTTTTTTTGTGAAAGTCAAAGGGTCGAACTGGGTTGACTTTTAAAATTGTGGGTGGGTGGAAAAAAGGATGAAAGATGGTGAGATGGTGAAAATATTAAGAGAGTTTTGATTTTAATGTTTATTTTTGGATACGTGTTTTTTTGAGAAAAATTTTGTTTCTTTTTCTTGAGTTCAGGTGCGATATGGGAAGGTTTTTGTTCTTTGATTTGAGAAGGGAAGAAAGAGTGAATTGAATTTAAAATAATTAAAAAAATTCGCGAGTTACGCGAATGAAAAATCCGAAAATATAGAACGGTTGGAAATTTTTTATTTTATAGAGAAGTTGTAATTAAGAACAGTTTTTTTTTATTATAATGAAAAACAAAAAAAATAGGTGAATTAAATAAAAGAAAACATAAAATTTATCATAAAACATAAAACACATTAAGTTAAAATAAAACATAAAACACAGATTTTTTTTGTTTAAACATAAAAACTTAAAAATTAAGTCAATCACCTAAACATATATGGTTTAAATTAAAACATGCAATACATCTAATTTGAATTAAAACAAAACATTAAATTTATCATAAAAGATAAAAGACATAAGTTAAAATAAAATACTCACTTAAAATGAAAACAAAGCATAGAATTTTAAAATAAAACCAAACATATAAATAATTTGGAAACATAAAAACATATAAAATATAATTTAAATACTAAATAAAAGTTAACATAGAATGTATATATTATAAACATAAATTAAATCACATACAATATACAATAAATAACCTATATAACAAATCACATATAACACTAAAACCTGAAATTAACAAAAGGTTACCTGTCACATCAGTTTGATTTGGTGAAATTTGAAAAATTTTTGCACGTAAGATAGATACGAAAGAAAATAAATTCGCACAAATTAAATAAAAAAAGAGCACATCATACAAATGCTTACCATCATACAAAAAAAGGAAACCAACAAAGTAACAACCAACTAAACATATATAGTTACAATCAATTATAAATATTGTTTTAATTTTCGGAATTCGTGTTTTTTGGTTTCTTTTCTTTTGCTAGTGTCATAAATCTAATTTCAGGACTATGTGTTACGCAGAGGCCTCAGCGGAACAAATGTAAGTTCTATTTTTTTTGAATTAATCTGTCATTTAATTATATTGATTTTTAGTAGATGCAAGTAAATGCATTTTCTTTCCAATTTTTTTTATTTTTGAAATTTTTGTTTTCTTTCATTAACATACATGAAATAGTTTTAAATTTATTTTAGTCTATATCAAAATATCTAAATTTTCGTCTGGCATATAAGTAGTGAATTTTTTTTAGTACATTTTCTACACAATTTCTTTGTTTGTATTTTTTGTATATAAAGTTCAGTTCACGTCAAATAAATAATGCAAACTTTAATTTAAAATGTTTGTTTTTGGTTTCTTTTGTTTTTTTTCTTCTTTTTTTTCATCTCCTTCTGGTTATTAGTTCCTTTTAATATGTTGTGCACCCCTGAAATGGTAGGAATTTGTCTAAAATGAAGTGCTAAATTTCAGGCGGATGTGAGTAGTGACGGCCGAGGATGAGGGGGGCGTAGGATTTTTCTTTTTTTTCAGTTTCCTTTTTTTTTAGGTAGTGGGGATCGCACTTTTCAGGTGCATTCCCAGGGCCGGATGCGATCCACAAAGGGTAGTATGTGTATGTAGCCCTTTGGATGGGATAAAGGCCCCGATGTGGGCAAAAACATCTGCCGACACCAAGTGAACAATTTGCTTCGGATGGACCCCTCTTCAGAATCTTCTGTCCATATGTCTAACATATCATTCGAATTTCATTTGAATTCCGTTTCGTTGGCTTTCAATTAAAAATTAATCTACGCTACAAAATATTGTCATCTCTTTTCTTTCTTCGTGACATTAGTCACACATATTTCCCCTTTTATTTTATTTTAAACATTTTACCCATTCCGCTAGTGACCTGAGAGGGTGTGAATTATTGTTTTCACATCCACAGTCCTCTTGCTAGCCCAATACATTTTGTTTTCTGCTCCCATAAAAATTATTTCTACGTGACGGCTTATCGCAGAAGGTAACGACCCACCCCATCCGACGAGGTAGCTAGTGCAAGCAGCTATGCGTGCAATTTTAAGTTACCTTCTTGCTATACCATAAAACGCACTTTCTGCCGCAAGACGGAAGTGTTTGTTGAATCAAACTGTTGCTTTACAACACTTCGATGCCCAATTGGTTCACGATTACAATATACGGATTGAAACCATACCATTCTCTATTTATAAAATATCCTGGACTCATCATTGTTGAACAGGGTATTTTGGTTCTGTGTTGTTGAATTAGATATGTGGTTGGTGACATAAAAAAATTCCGTTCATCATATGTAATTGGAAGCATCGACCTGACTTTCGAATCATAACTTCCACCGGTTGACATTTGACCAAATATACTAGTTCTTCCCGAAGTAAGGCAGTATAACCGAACTCTTTCATGCTCATTAGAGCAAATTCTGCTGGACGATGAGGTGCCATGCTGATTTGTGTGCGTAGCATATCTCTTTCTAATTCGCACTTCTTTTTCAAGATATTTGTATGCAATCGTTCCACTTGAAGTCTGATATGGCGCTCTGTGTACGTAAACAAATCTAAATTTTTAGTATTTACAGTTCTCTTTGAAAACCAATAATTTTCCGAAGCCTTTGGTACAATTACCAAACGAGGGTGTTCAGTTTTAAATCCTGTTGTATGGTGATTATCCAGAGTACGAAATCTGAGATCTAAAAATAGGGCTTTCTAAACAAACAAATCACTGGCTTAAAATTTGTCCACTTGATTCACGAAAGAAAGAAAACGAAAATTTATTCAAATGTTGACAATGAAATACTTTATTTCATTAGATTAAAAAACATATAAAAAAATTGGCTTGATAAAAGCTATTATAAAAAAAATATTTATGAAAAAAACTATTATTTTTTTGAAAGAAAAAAATCTACTTTTTTTAACAAAAGATTCGCTTTTAAATACTTTCATCCGTTTCTTTTATTTTCTTGTAAAGAACTGTTCAAAATATATAAATACATATGCAACTTAAGAAAGAAATTCCACTGAACAGCATTGCCTCAAACCACTGCACGAATGTTGTTCACATAACAAAAAAACGCCATCTTTAATGTGGAAGATATTTTCTTTGATGTTACGATCTGTCAAACTAAAAGAAAATAAACATTGATCAGTGATCATAATAAAATTTGAGAAGTTATTTGGTTTATTCTCCTTATCCATCGCACATACCTCAGGTGAGTCTCGTTCCAATGAATTTTGGTATTTTGTCCTTTATTAATTCAATTTGTCCTAGATTTTAGGTCCGCTATTCAACAAATCCATTAAAATGGCACACTGACACAGGTTTCTTAATTTCTAATGCAAAGACGGTGTCACCAGAAGTAACAGTGTAAACTAGATTTCCGATTGGTGCACTGTAGTTATTAAAGTTTCTAATTTTTATTGCACTTCCTTGCCACAAAACATCATATTGTAATGCTTCGCAGGAAGCATCAGCAATCATGTTCCAGAAGTTCATCCCATTTCAGTATCGGTACATTTTCCTTTTAAATATGGGCAGGTAATATCCTTTCTTAGTATGCCTTGGTTGTCCTCTAATCGAACAGTGCTGCTATAATCGATTACGGTGATTTCCATTACGTGAGTAACTACAACACTATCCGAAGATATTGCCCCAGAAGTATAAGGGGCTCCGTTGCAGTGACCATCAATATCAATGGTTCCAGTGACTGTTTCTGTATAGGATCACGATGAGCTTTAAAATCAGCAATTACTCGGCTACTTTGTAATTTATATATTCCAAGTTCATGTACATTCATGCATTCTTCTCTGGATATATCTACTATATATGTGCTTAGACCACCACGAACCAGACTAAGGTGACTAAACATTCCACATTTAAAATCAGATTGGATAATATTGACCTTGCACTGGTACACGTGTACGCTGGCCACTTCACTGCCTTGAAGAAGTTGAATATCTTCTCTTTCAGGAATTACGTTTGTGTCTTCGAATAGACACTTTCCAACGTCCAAAGGTTGGAAAGTATCTCTCGAGCCCAACATAAGAGGTGACGACAAACTATTACAAAAAGCGGATCTCCTTCCCGCGAAAGACAACAAGATCATTGTGTCCGACGTAGGTATTCATTGGGAGGGACAAAGTCCACTTTCACATCATTACCATCATAAAACAACAACTTATATTATTCTTACCTTCATCAGGAAACTCACTGAATTATGTTATATCCCGAAAAGGAGATTTTTATATTACCATTGATAATCGGAGCTCGCGGTGGCTGCTGTAATTTTAATAAATCCATTATACGCCATCTAAATTTCTCCAAAATCAACGTGGCTGACTTAATTACGACAACATTAAGAGGCGGCTGGTCCACTCACCGCGAATTTATGAAACTTGTCTGGAGAGGGCAATAATAATCATTTTTAAAGTAAAAAGAACTGGCCTACTATCCCAGTAGAAAAACAATCTCTTATAAGAAATTCTATCTTCTGTAATTTTTAATGCCTTGTTGTTATTTGTTTTATTTGTTTTTATTCTAAAAGTATTATAATTTCAATTTTTGCAATAAATATATTATAGGGAATTTGGTTCCAAGCCAAATGCTCGTCATCACAATTTATTTTCCTTAGAGATAATAGAAGTGCCGGACTCCACCTCCAAGTGGTGCCCGCTGGTAACATTGAAGCTGGCTTCAATGGCTAACGAAGTTAGGGCTTTAGTGGCCTATTGGGTTAACGCCCCAATGGGTCCTAATTTTAATTGTTAACAAACCTGTTGATCCTTAACAATTAAGAAATCCCCAAAACCCTCTCTCCTACCATCCTTTCTTTTTTCCTGCGTGCTTTCGGAACTAAGATAGGTCTAGGTGTGCACCTAAGAAGCAAGCATCCTGATTGGTTTGATAAACACCGTCTTCCCTCCGAAATGAAGGTGAGATGACAAGTGGAGGAGGAAAACCTGGTCGCAAGAAAGGAGGCAGAACTGACAGTTAAGGGGATGAGATTCCTAAATCAAGAGTTGGCCAAACTCTTTCCGGCTGGCTCGATTAAAGCAATCAAAGGGCACCGGAGAAAGGAATCTCATAAAATGCTTGTCCGCGAACTCATGAACGAAATTAAGCTGGATCATGACAGCGGTTCAAATACAACATTTAAAGAACCCTGCATCAACGCAGCCGATCCAACTGTCTATGACTTCCTAGGGCATATTAGATCCATGCCCAAACTAAAATGTAAGCCAAATGATGTTCAAGACCAGTGTTCAGACAGTCATTCCCCCCACGCAGTCGAAGGTAAGCGACAATAATGCAATAATGAACAATATAAAGAAGCGAAGAGCACAGTATAAAAGAGTACAAATACATTGGTTGAAAAACCCGGGTCGATGCATGAATACTGCAGCCGGCCCCGATGGAGTATCTGCCCGAGGTCTCAGGGCTCTGACATCCGCCGAACTGGACCGAATATTCAATATCATATTGTGGTGCGGGAGGCTTCCGCAACTCCTGCTTCCAGCACGTACGATATTAATTCCGAAGAAGGGGGATGCCAGTCAGCCAGAGGACTTTAGGCAAATCAGAATAACATCTGTGATTGTCCGCTGTTTGCATAAAATTCTAGCGTCCCCTCTATTGTTCAATATGGATATTGACTGGATGATAAAGCGTCTTCCAAAACACATTGGTGCAAACATCGCTGAATCAACCATCAATTGCATAGCTTTTGCAGATGACTTTCTGTTGTTTGCTTCCACTCCAATAGGCCTTCAAGAACTCATTAACACCGCCACTGAATTCCTGGAGGGATATGGCCTAGGGATTAATGTATCCAAAAGTTTAACGGTTAGTATTAAGGCGGACGGAAAGAAAAAGAGAACGGTGGTAGCAGCCAACCAACTATTTAAATGCTGCGGAAGGGAGCTTCCAGCGCTAAAAAGAACGAATGAATGGAAATATCTGGGTATAAATTTCACACCAAACGGAAGAACTAAGACTCCTTGCAACCCGATCTTGCGGCATCTTGGTCCGTAGTTCAGTAAGAAAATGGCTTAATCTACCGCACGATACTCCCACGGCCTATTTCCATGCGGCGGTAAGTGACGGTGGTCTCGGTATACCATCACTGCGATGGGTAGCACCATTACAACGTGTTACGCGGCTGAATCAAATGCAACACCCACTCACGGAAAACATGCATGTAAAC
This sequence comes from Xylophagus ater, assembly GCA_963422695.1. Classification (NCBI taxonomy): domain Eukaryota; kingdom Metazoa; phylum Arthropoda; class Insecta; order Diptera; family Xylophagidae; genus Xylophagus; species Xylophagus ater. The sequence goes on from OY730479.1 coordinate 21,019,443, forward strand.
ACATTTCTATTAAATGAAATAAATAAAGCCACAAAAAGGCTAGAGGGACTAACCACTCTCAAAGTTATACAAAATAGATTTGCCACTCGTTTGCATGCCTCTGTCGATGGAGGGGGGTTGAAAGACTCAGCATTACTACCCGGGAACCTTCGATGGGTTGCAGAGCCGACAAGACTTCTGTCCGGAAGAGACTAGATCAATTATACAAAGATAAGAATAAGAGCACTGACCACATGGGCCAAAACCGCAAGAGGTAGACCACAAAAAAACGTGGATGTCGAGCAGGCTGCAGAAACTCAGAAACATTAAATCACGTAATACAGCAGTGCCACGGAACGCATACAACAAGGGTGAAAAGACGTAATGCAGTAGTAAAATTCGTAGGGAGGAGGGTAGCCTCCTGCGGGTATAATGTAATATATGAACCACACATTAACACCAGTGTGGGTCTGTGAAAGCCTGACATACTTGGCATTATGGGTCGTGCTGCCTTGGTGGTAGACGCCCAAGTTGTTGGTGATGGCTCTAGCCTTCACCAAGCGCACACAAATAAATGCTCAAAATATGGAAAAAACAAGGATCTTGTGCAATGGATTAGGTCTACTCATGACGTGGAAGACGTGTTATTCACGTTTGCCACACTTTCCGGGATGGGAGTCTGGAGTGAAAAGTCTGCGAACTAACTAATCGGGTTGGGTGTACTAAAGAAAAATGACCTAGGCTTAATATGCACGCAGGTTCTGATAAGCGGTATTGCCGCCCATGCGGATGCGGAGACGACTCACGCAAGGACCGGCGCTGTGCGCGGTCAGATATTTCGAGCCGCTCAGAGGGCCAGCTCCTTATTGTTTGGATGTTAGTGGGAGTGTAGTGTGTGGTAGTGGTAGTACTATTCCTGGCAATCATATCATTCTATGCTTCTCCCCCCTCAGACATAATTTCACACAGCGTGGACGTGAGCACTCAGAAGACTTCCTACTGTGGCAACACCCTCTTGAGGCGCGTGGCGAAAACGGCACATAGCGGTGCTGGCGATGGTTACAGATATATACACATACGTGCAAAACGGAAGTGGTCGGGACGCGCAAGACGCGCATACGTGCACACCAGGTTGATTCTGCCTGACGTGGACGCTAGCCTCAGAGGCTAAACTATGCATGCCCGTGACGCAAGGAACGGCGAACGGCTCAGTAATACTGCGATGATCTGCTCCGCGCGAACGATAACTACGGGAAACTGTGGGAAAGAGCGCGGATTGAGGCGCAGCCCTATCAGCCTGTTGGTAGTGTAACGGACTAGCAAAGCAACGACGGGCGACGGGAAATTAGGGTTTGATTCCGGAGAGGGAGCCTGAGAGATGGCTCCCACGTCCAAGGCAGCAGGCGTGAAAATTGCTCACTCTCTCGCGAGGAGGCGGTTACGAGGCGTGACGGAAGGGCGCACTGTAAAGATGTGCGCGAACGCGATTGGAGGGCAAGTTCGGTGCCAGCAGCTACGATAATACCGACTCCAAGAGTGCCTATGGAGGATGCTGAAGTTAAAAAATCCATAGTCGGCACAGCGACAAAACCGCGCCGTTCGATGGCGCAGGCGTTGCAGCTTGTGAAGCGGGCGGGGGGCACGGTATAGGCAGGCGAAAGTGATTATAGACCGCTGTAGTCCCGGCAGTAAATGATGCCGACACCGCGCTGCGGCACTGCACGGGGGAACACCTTAGTGTTCGGGCTCTGGGGATAGTATGCTTGCAAGTGTAAAAATTAAACGAAATTGACGGAGCTACACCACAAGGAGTGGATTGTTCGCCTTAATTTGACTCAACGCGGGGCACCTTACCAGGGCCACGCGCGCCAGAGACCGCATGCGCGGAGCGCACAGGAGTAGTGCATGGTCGTTGCAAATTGGTGGGCCGACTTTAGGCTTAAATGCCAGAACTAATGAGATCTCGACGCGTGCGCGCAGCAGAGGACGGTGTCCTAATACTTCCACAATATATGTAAAGTCGTATTTTATACATTAATTTTCATTTATGGCAAAAAAGTGATTTTTATTAAGAAAAATTTTAACAATAATTTTTGTGAAAGACATGTTTTGTGAAAAATTTTTTTTTGTTCGGTAAATTTTATTAACAATTTCGAAAGTTATAAAGAAATAAGATTCAATACGCTAAATAATTAAATCAGGAAAAGAAAAAGAACAAAAGGATCTACAAAATCAAAATCTTATGAAAAATTTGTTTGTGCTCGAAAAATTTTATCAAAAATATCTTTTCCAAATACACTTTAATATAAAATATTATTCAGTAATTAGTTTTTAATTTTTATGCTCCAAAAAGTTTAAGGGGCCCATAAATTGTTACAAGAAAGGAATTTATTTAAATTAATAAATTCTTAACAGTCTAAAGTGAATAAATTAATTCAATTTTGAATATAATATTATAACCACTACTAATTCCTACATATAATATACTAATAGTCATTTAATAGCTAAAGAATAACCCAATCTAATGAAATTTTCTTTTACATTCAAGAGAGTCAATTCACACCAGTATATCTAATTAGTGTGTATCGATGCGGGGTTTCGAAATAAACATTAAAACCTAAAATTAATATATTTAGTTATAAAGCGACATATTAGATTATGAGTTCCAATATGTCATCTCCGCCAGTAAATGATTTTAATTGCCGATCTGGTAAATCTTACAATACAGAAAAAGGTCTCCTACAACATAAAAGGTGGTATCAAAGACAATAAATAATTATAAGATGTGTAAAATTGGGTTTGCCCACAAATTTCGACTTAAAAAACTAAATGAAATATTAGGAAAAAATATACGAGGAGAATTCTTTCTTATTTTTACATTTCGTTCTTGAGCTTTGGTTTTTGTACTGGATTGATAACTTTTTTCAAATCATTTAAGGAAAATAATCTTTGAATTCATTCTTTTTATGAATCCCGTAGATGAGTATATTTTGTTCTTGGTTTTTTTTTTCTTTCTAATTTTAAAATTAAAGTGTTTGATGGTAGAGAAACTTTTGTTCTATTCATGTGCGCATATAAGCAATTTGTGGCTTTGAATATAGGTATCTTATGGAGAAATATGAATGGTATGGATTGATATATTTGGTGTGGGTTTTTTGCTAGCCTGATTTTAAAATTCAAATGTACTTTTAGAAACATTTTTTATGCTTGATTGTGTGTGTAACAAGATAATGTCGATTGTATTATATGTATTTTTTGAAAAATTTTTTTTCTCAGAATTTCTCGTGTACTGTTAGATAATGCTAAATAAAGAATTTAAAATCTTTCGAACTTGGGCCAAAAATTGAATTGAATTTTGTTTTAAGTAATCGACATATTCATTTCTTTTTTAAAAATTATATAGTAGAATATTGATATTTTATGGTCAACTAAGGATTATTGGATTTCCGTAAATTTGAAATTATATATATTATATATAAAGATTATTATATAATACATTTATTTGGAAGAATTTTGTCTAACTCATTTTAAGTACTTTCGACAGTTAATATGTGATTATATTTGGCAACATACCTTTTCCTACAATTTTAACATCGAATGTTGACATAATTTGTTTCAGGAATGCTTTGAATAACCAAATAACTGATTTCATGATGTCGTGTTAGAAGCTTGGAAAATATATATCAGGATTATTTATTCATTTAAAATTTTTAAGCGTGGGTGTTTTGTAAAACTATTGGGTAAACTATTTCCATTTTTTTTGACCCAAGAACAATTCTCTTTTAATAGAACCAGAATTAAAAAATTTAGAACTTCCTTTCGATGTTCTAAACATTGGTTCTCAGCAAACCAACTGGGGTAAAATTCATTAGTTCTTTGAATGCATTCCTCGATAATTTTTGCTTTTAAGTTGGTAAAATGCAAATAATTATCAAAAAAGTTTCATATATTTGAAAATGCAATTTGCAAATTTCGAAAAAAAGATCGGAAGGATTTTGTAGAAAAGTCCTTTCAATAGTTTTGTCGAAATATTTGTGTTTAATAAGTTTTTCCGATGGTAAAAGAAAATCGCTTTCGTCTTTATTCATTATTATGGCACAATTTGGACAGTTTATTTTTTTTCAAAATAATTTTTAAAATTCCATAGCCGACAATATATCTTTTTGCTGGGTCTGCGACGTCGGAATTACTCTTGGAGTTTAAGGTTTCATTTAATTTCGCATCTTTTTCTATATCATCCAAAACAATTTCAGAACTTTGTGCCAATAATCTGGATGTAATTTTGTTAGAATTATCAATATAAGTATCTTCTAATGGGTTATCCCAATTAAGTTAAATGTCTTCATCAGGTTCACAAATCTTATTTGCATATGAGAACGTTATAATTCTCATCGACATTAGGCGCGCAACTATTCCATTGAACTCGTGGATACTAGGATTTTTGTTATTACCGCCCTTTGCCCGAATTTGCGCAAACATATTCTCTAATGGATCCTGATTTAGTCGAGATGTTAATATAAATTTAATTTTTAAATATTTGTCCGAAAATATATCTGTACTTAAATTTAAAATACCATTAATTGTAAGATATAATCCGTCAAAACAATAGTTTGTTATTTTGCACGGACACCCAATTTCGTAAGATATTGTTTGAAGTACCGGGGGACCGTGCTTTGCTCGGTAAGGCCTAAGTAAGGCTTAAGTTACACGACGATCATTCTAATGAGGGAAATAATTTTAGAAAAATATATTTCTGAAAGTGCATTTGAATTCTAAGATCAGGCTAGCAAAAAACCCACACCAAATCTATCCATACCATTCATATTTCTCCATAAGATACCTATATTCAAAGCCACAAATTGCTTATATGCGCACATGAATAGAACAAAAGTTTCTCTACCATCAAACACTTTAATTCTAAAATTAGAAAGAAAAAAAAAGCAAGAACAAAATATACTCATCTACGGGATTCATAAAATGAATGAATTCAAAGTTTTATTTCCTTAAATGATTTGAAAAAAGTTGTCTATATTAATCAATCCAGTACAAAAACCAAAGCTCAAGAACGAAATGTAAAAATAAGAAAGAATTGTCCTCGTATATTTTTTCCTTATATTTCATTTAGTTTTTTAAGTCGAAATTTGTGGTCAAACCCAATTTTACACATCTTATCATTATTTATTGTCTTTGGTGGTATTGTAAGGGACGGCCGGATGAAAACACTAATATCTGCAATATTTGTCAAAGAGAATAATTAATGCCATTAAAGGTAGGAGCAGGTTACAAAAATACAAAACGAAAGTCATTTCTTATATTAGCGAAATTAACACACCGGATTGCCCCATCGAAACCAAAACTTTAAATGACGATATTCTGTTTATCAGTAAGATTAAGGATTGTATCCACAAGGAATCAATAAAATCCCCGTAGAAAAATTAGATGAACAGACAAACTTTTGATCGATGAAATCGGAATAAATTCGGTTTCTCTTAAACTATCATTTGAAAAGTGGTACAAAAACTTAATCGATTCTATTAATTGTCATAAAAAAAAATAATAATAACTTCAATAAAAATCACATTCGAATTTTACATGAACAAATAAATAACATTAAAATTAGCAACCGCCGCAAGAGGACCATTCGCTACAAATTAACACAAAAACAATTCAGTTTTGATAAGAACAAATTTGCGAAAGATTTATTAAATTACCAAATCCAAACTGAAGGCGAAATTTTTACCGACCATAACGAAATTAAAATAATGTACAAAGAGGCTTTTACCGCACCTTCAGTTATCGACACAGAAAGTTTCAACGTAATCAATGAAAACAGAATTACGATTGCAAAACCTATCTTGAAATCTGAAATTTTATCGACTATTAAGAAAACCAAATCAAATGCGGCAGGGAACGACGGAATTAAATTAGTCACAAACTTCAATTACTGTTTAACGCATTATTATTTTCTTGCTACCTTCCACCAAAATTAAAAGAAAATAGGACAATCCTAATCCCAAAAACAAATTCTGGCTGGAATCTAGCAAAAAATTGGCGTTAAATTACCATCTCCTCGTCCATCTTACGTATTTGTAACAAAATAATTACGGAAAGATTACAAAAAATACCACTGCCAAAGAGGCTTCACCAACATTGATAACTCAGTGCTAGATGAACTAATTACATCGTTAAATAAAAGAAGTGGAATCATGGTAGGTGATGCAAAACTGTGCTGTTTAGCGTATGCGGATGACTTTATTTTGTTTGCCGAAACACCAGATGACGCCCAAATAATGACTAACGAATGTACTGAGTTCTTTTCAAAAAGAGGACTCAATCTAAATACAGCAAAATGGATATCATTAATCCTAAAATCAGTTCCGTCAAAAAAGAAACATTCACAATGTCAACACCATATCTGAAAATCAAGAACCACTTTATATCAGTCGTCTCAATTTATTTCTGACTAATTCAAATATTTGGGTCATAAATTCAATTCCGAGGGCATGACTATTATTAATGTCGAAGCTTTAATTGTTCAACTAAAAGCAATAAGAAAGGTATCTTTAAAACCATTTCAAAAATTTATAATTTTGAAACACGCTTTGATATCAAAATAAATTCATATGTTAGCTTTCAAAGACCAAATATTACATCTCAATCATTAAAAGAAGTGGATAAGAAAATTTGAACTGCTATCAAACAAATTCTACATCTTCCAATTCATTGTCGCAGCAGCCGACTCCAGGAGTGTCTACGGAGGATTCTGCAGTTAAAAAGTCCGTAGTCGGCACTGCGACAAAAGCGCACCGTTCGACGGCGCAGGCGTTACAGGAGCTTGCGGAGCGGGGGGCACGGTATAGGCAGGCGAGAGATGAAAAGGCCAAGACCCTACCTGGACCGACGGCGGCAAAGGCGATGCCCTCGCACGCATCTGTCGATCAACGACGAAGGCCGGAGGATCGAAAATGATTATAGACCTCTGTAGTTCCGGCAGTAAACGATGCCGAAACCGCGCGGCGACGCTGAGCGAAACGGATGCATGCAGCACAGGAAGGTGGAGGCGATAACAGATCAGTAATGCTCTCAAATGCTCTGGGATGCGCGCGTAATACAGGCCCCGCGCGCAGAATAGTATGGTAGCGGGGGTGGGGATCCGCGTCTGTAAGCGCGCCGTGAACGAGGAATTCCTAGTAACGGCGGCTCACCCAGCCGCGGTGAATGTGTCCCTGTAGCTTGTCCATACCGCCCGTGAGATGGCCGCGTCGGTGAAAGGAGCAATCTCTGAGCCTCCGCGGCTAGATAAGATGTAAGTCGTAGCAAGGTTGCGGTCGGTGAACGAGCCGCAGGATCTTTGTTGTTTTAGAGGAGTGGTGGTCGGAATGTATTGTTTGGTTGTTTTGGTTGTGTGGCTTTTTGTTTTGCTTCATGTGTATGGCATGGGTACCTGTCAACTGCGACCATAGCCGCTGATAAGTTCCGGAACCCATCAGTTCTCCATAGTCAAGCCAGCGCGAGGCCGTGCAATTACTGGGACGAGAGATCGCCCGGGAACGCCTGCTGCTGCAGTTTTTGTTGGGGTAGCTGACTAATACTAGAGGCACACATAGGGTATTCATACTATAGTTTAAGGATACCATGTCGTATACCATATGTGTGTCGTCGAATACTAGCCGAATACCATTTCAACTACCTAGCATAAATCTGGTATTTAAATTCGAAAAAGTACGTGGTATCCCCTTTTTTACTTAATTTTTTCGGCCACCGTAATCTATTCTTTAATGATTGTCGCGCCTTTTTATTGAAGCGGAAAATAGCGAATGAAATTTTGTAGGAAAGCTTAGAAATTGACACATGTTTACACTTTTTTTTTGAAAATATTATTTTAAAAAACTGAAAAAAGTAACTAAATACGCAAAATTTTATGCGTTAATGAAACCTCAAAATTTATAGACATTTGTAGGAATCATATAGAGGATTTAACCTCTTCAGGGACGAATTTTTTAAAGTGAAAAAACATTGATTTTATTTAATTTTTTTTTTGCTAGTTTTTAATTTTATATCGATAACAATTCGATAAGTAAAAAAATTAAAAAAATAGTAAATATTTACAGAAAAAAATAATGTCCACATATGTGGCCGTTGAGCGTTAGTAGTCAATTATTTCGTACAGGGGTGTGCATCATTATTTGAACACTTGAAATTTTTTGAAAAACTTTTTTTGCATGCCGATTATATTGGGTTGTAATTAGAACTTACAACATTTTTTTCTTGGAGATATAGCAATGATGTGTTGAAAATACAATAACAAAAAAAGGGGCGAAAACGGGTGGAGGTTTTTTATACACGGCAGTGTAAACTTTTATTGGCGTAGGGCATAAGTATTTTAACACACAGTACAAGTGTCGGAAATCGTCTGTTTTAATCAGTATAGTCCGTTTACTTAATAAAATTATTGCAGGAAATTATTTTCTAATATTTAATCTTTGATATTTTAAAAAAATTTTTTTTTAAAAACTTTCAAAATGGCGAAAACAAGGGAAATCAATGTGGAAGACCGTGCGACCATTGTAACGAAGTTTGGGTGTGAAATTTCTGCTACTAAACCTGCGGAAACTTATCAGATTTCATGGTAGACTATTTGTCCACTATTAGAGAAAAAGAAAGAGTTAGAAACACTTAAAAAGATTACAAGAATTTGCAGAAATAGAGCCACGAATGACCAAGAAGACAGGAATCTTGTCGGTTCTATTCAAAAAACTCGTCTATTGCTCCATATAAAGTGGCAGTAACTTCAAATTAGGTAGCTGGAAGAAACGCAAGCAAATAGACCATACCTAGAAGATGCACCAAAACCGTATAAAAGACCTACGTTACCTGGAATATGCCACACACTTCTATCGCAAACAAAGTAAATCGCGTCAACTTCTCCGAAGAGCATAAGGACACGGCTGTGGTATTTTGGAGGAAGCAGAGGATTTGCCAGAGTATCCATGGAATATGAAAACACTCTCACCAGTCCATATTACGTACCTCCAAAACACCACAGCCTTCTGAACATACCCTCCGAGAAAGCTTACGCGATTTACTTTGTTTGTGGCAGAAATGTATGGCATATTCCGGGTAACGTAGGTTATTTTGATTTCTAAACGGTTTCCAAAGTTGGTGGATTTCAACAATTTAGTTATCCTTCTCAGCGTACCAAATCAGAGAATATCGGTGTTGCCTGATATAGATATCCAACAGATTTTCTTCGTCACTGCGCTTCCGTTATTTTCTCTGTCTGCAACAATTTGCACATCTTTACATCCTTTTTTAATTCCATCGTACCCTGGCTAAAAAAACACTTTTTATTTTTTTAAATAGACTTTCACAAAAGTCGCAATCAAACACTCGATTCTGAAAAAAGTACTACCTGTAACGATAACTGTACACACATGTGTACGTTTGTAATTTTGTATAAAATCAAACTAATAATACAAATTATGTTTAAAAAATGTATACAAACAGTAAAACGGACTATATTTTACACATCTGATATTTTATTCAGCAAATAATAATGATATTCTTCAAATAATTACAAAAACTTTGCACATAGGAGGTTAACGTTACAATGATTTCAAAGCGCTGACTATAAGGTAGAATAAAACATTATTAGTGCTCATATTCGACGAATTTTTATTTTTTAATTTTGAAGGGATTTAGTGAGAATAATTTATCATCAAATTTTTATACTTTTTTCTAGTGACAGTAATTATAATTATAAAAAACTAAACGTACACTTATGTGCCAACGTCCCTGAAGAGGTTAAGAGGAGCGAAAAGAAATTCCCATATTCTCGCTGAAATGGCAGAATTTCAAATGTCAGACAGATACTATGTTTGATGTGTGCCAACCCCTTTTTATACCATGGTACAAGGCTATACTTTAGTATCGATACTAAGGTTTGAATACCCTATGTGTGCCTCTAGTATAAGCTGGCCGTAATTGACCATAACTGACTCGATATCCTTGAATGCTGACTATAACTAACTGACTCAATATCCTTGAATGCTGGGTGTAACTAACTATAACTGATTTTAACTAACTATAACTGACCTTAACTAACTATCGCCTCTATTATGAATGTCAATTCACAATTGATAGTTGACAGCCACCAACTAAATTGATACGTCGGTATTACGAATGTCAATCAGAGTCAATTTTATTGATAGTTGTCAACTGTTTCCAGCGACCGCAAATTTTTGGTTGATAGAGGAAAAAGGTGAAAAGTTTTAAGTTTTTTATAGTGAGTTTTCTTTAAAATGTCGTCAATAGAATTATATTTTTATGATGAAGACACTACCGGTGAAGAAAACATAAAGTTATTAAAAATCGGCCCATAGCCGATTTTTTGATGCCCTATGGTAGAAATGGGAGAGAAAAATTGTGAAAACTAACAATATATCAAGGTTTTTTCTTCATAACTTTTTTTGCCCTTTTCAAAATTTTCTCTAATTTGTAAGTAACCCAGACCCTGGTAGTATAAGTCCAATTTGCAAATTTTATTCAAATCGGTGTATTAGTTCTGAATGTACATCAAAAAAACTTTCTTATTTTTATTTTCTTATTTCCTCCTACAACTATTTATTTTTCCACTATCCTTAGACTGATATCACTGAAATTTACAATGGTATCGTCTATTTATGTAGTCAACCAATATAATTAATTTAAACAAAATTGTTTTACAAATTTTCCAATTAAATACGAAAAACTATATAAAAAAAACGACAAAACTTTATGGTCACCCTTGTTTTTGCTTAATAACTTCTCTGCCCCTCAGTCAATTTTGCTGAAATGCAATACCAAATCCACTATAGCAATAACCAAGTAGCATTCTAAATTTTATCAAAATTGGATAACGCGTTTTTGAGTTATCTTGTCCACGAACGGACGGTAGTACCTAACATGGAGCATTAATACAGGGAATTTTTTTAAGAATTTTGGCTCATTTTCAAAACCCAATTACCCCAATTAGTTCTGCCTGAATTTCACAATTTTCATAAATATTCTATAAAATATCACCTTTTAAGCGCGCTATAACATAACTTGATGGGCCTATAACTACTAAAGTTATACGACTCTAAAGCCATCTATTGGAAAAAAAACGCCACGAACTTTCTACTTAACTCAAAATATCAAGGTTTTTTCTCTATAACTTCGTTTCTACATTCTCAAATTGGCTCAAATTCACAGGTGTGCTGGACTCTAATAGCATAAACACGTTTCGTAAATTTGATTGAAATCGGTATATAACTTTTTAAAATACATCGGGAAAACTTTATGAACAGGCTTATTTTAGGCTACAACTATTTCTTTCTCCACTACCCTTGCATCGATTTGATTGAAATTTAACATGGTATCATATATTTATGTAGTTAACCTATGTAATTAATTTAAATAAAATCGATTGACAAATTTTCCAATTACATCCGAAAAACCATAACCAAAAAAACGACAAAACTTTCTGGTCGCCCTGGTTTTTCCTTTATACCTTTGCTCCCCGTTGATCGATATTGCTCAAATGCAATACCAAACGCAGTTAAGGAATAACCAACTCACATTCTAAATTTCAACAAAATCGGATAACGCGTTTTTGAGTTATCTTGTCCACAAACGGATGGACGGACGGACGGACGGACGGACATGCATAAATCGATATAACTTTTGATTCCCTGCACAACCATACCCTTGCAATTTTTCTGCGATGATTATTTCTATGCGTTACACACTTAGTGACAAAACTAATATACCCTCTGGTAGTACCTACCATAGGGCATAAAAACGACAAAACTTTATGGTCACCCTGGTTTTTGCTTAATAACTTCGCTGCCCCTCAGTCGATTTTGCTGAAATGCAATACCAAATCCACTATAGCAATAACCAAGTAGCATTCTAAATTTCATCAAAATTGGATAACGCGTTTTTGAGTTATCTTGTCCACGAACGGACGGTAGTACCTAACATGGAGCATTAATATAGGGAATTTTTAAAGAATTTTGGCTCATTTTCAAAACCCAATTACCCCAATTAGTTCTGCCTGAATTTCACAATTTTCATAAATATTCTATAAAATATCACCTTTTAAGCGCGCTATAACATAACTTGATAGGCTTATAACTACTAAAGTTATACGACTCTAAAGCCATCTATTGGAAAAAAAACGCCACGAACTTTCTACTTAACTCAAAATTACAAGGTTTTTTCTCTATAACTTCGTTTCTACATTCTCAAATTGGCTCAAATTCGCAGGTGTGCTGGACTCTAATAGCATAAACACGTTTCGTAAATTTGATTGAAATCGGTGTATAACTTTTTAAAATACATCGGGAAAACTTTATGAACAGGCTTATTTTAGGCTACAACTATTTCTTTCTCCACTACCCTTGCATCGATTTGACTGAAATTTAACATGGTATCATATATTTATGTAGTTAACCTATGTAATTAATTTAAACAAAATCGATTGACAAATTTTCCAATTACATCCGAAAAACCATAACCAAAAAAACGACAAAACTTTCTGGTCACCCTGGTTTTTATGCCCTATGGTAGGTACTACCAGAGGGTATATTAGTTTTGTCACTAAGTGTGTAACGCATAGAAATAATCATCACAGAAAAATTTCAAGGGTATGGTTGTGTAGGGAATCAAAAGTTATATCGATTTATGCATGTCCGTCCGTCCGTCCGTCCGTCCGTCCGTCCGTCCGTCTGTGGACAAGATAACTCAAAAACGCGTTATCCGATTTTGTTGAAATTTAGAATATAAGTTGGTTATTCCTTAACTGCGTTTGGTATTGCATTTGAGCAAAATCGATCCACGGGGAGCAAAGTTATAAAGGAAAAACCAGGGTGACCAGAAAGTTTTGTCGTTTTTTTGGTTATGGTTTTTCGGATGTAATTGGAAAATTTGTCAATCGATTTTGTTTAAATTAATTACATAGGTTAACTACAGAAATAGATGATACCATGTTAAATTTCAGTCAAATCGATCCAAGGATAGTGGAGAAAGAAATAGTTGTAGCCTAAAAAAAGCCTGTTCATAAAGTTTTCCCGATGTATTTTAAAAAGTTATATACCGATTTCAATCAAATTTACGCAACGTATTTATGCTATTAGAGTCAAGCACACCTGTGAATTTGAGCCAATTTGAGAATGTAGAAACGAAGTTATAGAGAAAAAAACCTTGAAATTTTGAGTTAAGTAGAAAGTTCGTGGCGTTTTTTTTCCAATAGATGGCTTTAGAGTCGTATAACTTTAGTAGTTATAAGCCTATCTAGTTATGTTATAGCGCGCTTAAAAGGCGATATTTTATAGAATATTTGTGAAAAAAATTGTGAAATTCAGGCAGAACAAATTGGGGTAATTGGGTTTTGAAAATGAGCCAAATTCTTAAAAAAAATTCCCTATATTAAAGCTCCATGTTAGGTACTACCGTCCGTCCGTGGAAAAGATAACTCAAAAACGCGTTATCCAATTTTGATGAAATTTAGAATGCTACTTGGTTATTGCTAAAGTGGATTTGATATTGCATTTCAGCAAAATCGACAGAGGGACAGCGAAGTTATTAAGCAAAAACAAGGGTGACCATAAAGTTTTGTCGTTTTTTTTATATAGTTTTTCGTAGTTAATTGGAAAATTTGTAAAGCAATTTTGTTTAAATTAATTATATTGGTTAACTACATAACTAGACGATACCATTGTAAATTTCAGTGATATCAGTCTAAGGATAGTGGAGAAATAAATAGTTGTAGGAGGACATAAGCCTGTTCAGAAAGTTTTTTTGATGTACATTCAGAACTAATACACCGATTTGAATAAAATTTGCAAATTGGACTTATACTACCAGGGTCTGGGTTATTTACAAATTAGAGAAAATTTTGAAAAGGGCAAAAAAAGTTATGAAGAAAAAACCTTGATATATTGTATAGTTTTCACAATTTTTCTCTACCATTTCTACCATAGGGCATCAAAAAATCGGCTATGGGCCGATTTTTAATTACTTTATGTTTCCTTTATAACTTTGCTCCCCGTTGATCGATTTTGCTCAAATGCAATACCAAACGCAGTTAAGGAATAACCAACTTACACTCTAAATTTCAACAAAATCGGATAACGCGTTTTTGAGTTATCTTGTCCACAGACGGACGGACGGACGGACGGACGGACATGCATAAATCGATATAACTTTTGATTCCCTGCACAACCATACCCTTGAAATTTTTCTGCGATGATTATTTCTATGCGTTACACACTTAGTGAAACAAAGATATTACGGTCATGAGGAAGAATGTCGGGAAACTCTACAAGAAAGCAAGGTGGAGTAACCTTGGAGAAGACTGGGAACTGTACAAGGCAAATAAAAGTGAATTCAAATACGTCATCAGAAAGGCTAAAAAACTTTCGTGGAGAACGTATTGCGAGGACATCACGGAAACTAGCGAAGCTTCAAGACTAGGGAAGATACTCTCAAAGGAGGACAACGTCCCCAGCTTTATCAAAAGGGGGGACGGATCATGGGTGGAAGACAGTCGAGAGGCTTTAGAATCGCTTATAGCCGCTCACTTTCCAGGAAGCGTGGAACGGGAAGAAGAAGAGGAACTTCCGGCAGTGCGGAAACTCAGCTGGCGGAAGATCGACTCCATCACAAGTGGGAACAAGCTCACTTGGGCAGTCGAATCTTTCATGCCATACAAATCCCAGGACCTGATGACATCACACCAATAATGGTACAAAAAGCACCAGAAGCTGCAAAAAAATGGCTTCAGACAATTTTCAGAAGTTGTCTACGAATGGCATATGTGCCTAGGATGTGGAGAGAAACTAAGGTAATCTTCATACCAAAGGCAGGAAAAATCAGTCATACACTGGTTAAGGACTTCAGACCTATCAGCCTATCTTCCTTGCTCCTGAAGATATTGGAAAGATTGGTCAATACTCATATTAGAGAGGTATGCGGAGGGGCTCTTTCGCACTCCCAACATGCATACCTCAAACATAAGAGTACGGAAACGGCTTTGCATGAAGTCATTAGTAAGATAGAGGATAGCATCGGCATGTGCTCTTGTAGCTTTCCTGGACATTGAAGGGGCGTTCAACAACGTCAAAAGGGAAGCCATCATATGCGCAAATGTGGAAGGGGGAATTACTGATTGGATCAACATGCTGCTGCACTGTAGATATATAAATGCGGCCTACGGGGACAGTGAAGCAAGGATGAGAGTATCCAGAGGAACACCTCAGGGAGGAGTACTATCTCCATTCCTCTGGATTTTAGTAGTTGACGATATTCTTAAGAAACTCGGCAATGGTGGGATCTCAGTGGTAGCATACGCTGATGATCTTGCACTAATTGCTAGAGGCAAATTTCTGGACACCATTAGCGAACTATTGGAAACAGCTCTCAACAGGCTCATCAAATCGGCCGGCTGCAAGGGTCTTAACATCAATCCTGGCAAGACGGAATTGGTACTCTTCACCAGAATGTACAAGGTACCCCAGTTCAGACTGCCAAAGCTTGATGGAGTCACCTTGAGTATATCTGAGGAGGTCAAATTCCTAGGACTCTGGCTGGACAAAAAGCTAGCATGGGGAATCAATACAGAAAAGAGAGTAAAGAAAGCCTACAATGCTCTGTATGTATGCAGGAGGGCTGTAGGTAGAAATTGGGGGCTAAATCCTAGTATAATGCTCTGGCTTTATACCGCAGTGGCGAGGCCAATTCTAACCTATGGGGCACTGGTTTGGTGGGAGGCCACCAACAAAAAACATATACAAGGGAAACTCACTAGGGTTCAACGGTCTGCTTGTATTGGTGCGACAGGGGCGCTTCGAACAACACCAACGGCAGCTCTGGAAACGATTTTGCATTTGTTGCCGATCGACTTGTACATTAAACAAGCGGCGGGTAACAGTGCTCTGAGGCTAAGAAACCATGGGTTTCTCAAGAGACAGGATAAAGGTCATGGTAAGATCCTAAACTGGACCTTAGGTGGCGGTGCAAAGGCGGCAACAGACACCATATTTTAAATATTGGACTTTGATACCCCTTACAGGATGTTATACCCGGAAATAACAGATTGGTATGACAATAAGGTTCCTATCAAAGGCGAAATCGCCATTTATACAGACGGATCTAAAACAGAGTACGGAGTAGGCTCGGGGATATTCTCGGAAGATCTCAGCATAGCGAAATCTTTCCGACTTCCACTGGAATGCTACGTCTTCCAGGCGGAGATATTGGCAATTCAAAAGGCTGCAGAAACATCTAGTCTGGAGAAGATATCCTCCAGGGATATCTCGATCTACTCAGACAGCAAGGCAGCCATGAACGCGCTTAGTTCGGTAGCTGTTAACTCGGGAATAGTCAGTAGCTGTCGCAAGGTGTTGAAGACATTATGCGTTCAGAATAATGTTTGATTATGCTGGGTTCCTGCCCATTGCGGAATCAAGGGAAACGAATCGGCAGACATGCTGGCAAAGGAAGGTGCAGACGATTCAGAACACGAAATCACTGACGTACTGCCTTCCCTCTCGGCGTTTAAAGCACGTATCAAGGACAAAATTTTCGGGGAAGCCAACACACGATGGCACAATCTTAGTGGGCACGAAGTGTCAAAAAGTTTGTGGCCGAAAATGAATCAGAAAAAGTCGAGGCTCTTAATAGACTGGAATCGGAATCGTCTACGAACGATTATTGGAATACTGACGGGACACTGTCTGTTGAGGAAGCACGCTAAAAGACTGGGCTTCGTGCAGACCGACCTCTGCCGTTATTGCGGAGATATAGGGGTAACTGAAGACATCATGCAC
Source organism: Xylophagus ater (assembly GCA_963422695.1). Lineage (NCBI taxonomy): Eukaryota > Metazoa > Arthropoda > Insecta > Diptera > Xylophagidae > Xylophagus > Xylophagus ater. The sequence continues at coordinate 21,036,272 of OY730479.1, forward strand.
ATTTTATGCGAGTGCGCAGCTCTCTCTCGAGCTCGTAACAACTATTTGGGCAACCATTTCTTCGGGAATTTAGGAATGCTTCAGGCGACCGACATGGGAAGTCTAATGAAGTTCTGTAGGAAAGTTAAATGCTTTGAAGAGGAATAGGTTCCCCCAGGGTAACTCCTGGTCTCGTAGGGATCACAATGGGCCCATTAAGGTGCCTGGTGCTGTACGTAGTACCCCTACTCTACCTACCTACCTACCTACACACTTAGTGACAAAACTAATATACCCTCTGGTAGTACCTACCATAGGGCATAAAAATGATGGTAATAAGAGAGAATTTAAGAGTTAACTCCAATCCGCTGAAACTCGAAAATCGGATGTAATTTGTTTGGTAATATTTTTCTATCTTTTAACACCGTACAGGAATACATAAGAAGGGTCTTTCAAGCAAGATTTAACACAAATCATGCCAAAAGTCGAAATATTATCGAAAGGACAATCGGTGTTTTAAAAAGCAGATTCAGGTGCATTTTAGGAGCAAGGGAATTACATTATACACCTGAAAAGCTTCTCAAATAATTAACGTCTACGCAGCACTGCATAATATTTGTATAAAATATGCAGTCGAAGAGCCAGGACTTCAAGACGCCGAAGAACAATTTGAAGCTCCGGCCAATGAAGATGTAAACCCAAACGAGTCTACAAATTCATTGAATGAAAGTAGTCGTATGAGAGACAGCATTGCAAGTTCCATGTGAAAGAAAATAACTTGTAGGTTCCTGATAAAAGTTAGATTTTATATTTAGATTTAAGGCTATAGTTTTATTAACGAATTTTTTTTGAAATAGAAAATAAGTCATTTCATATAAAATTTTATTTTTAAACAGTTGACTTTTTAAAAAACGTCAAAATGATTTTATTCACAATGGTGAACTATTTTATCAATCCATGTTCGTAATACCAAAAGTTGTTTCGATTGATAAAATGTATCAATTATCAATCGTTGATAATTGTCATTCATAATAAGGGCCTATATCTAACTAAATGGAGGCTATAACTGACTTAACTAACTAGATTCTTGAATGGTGCTATAACAAACTCGATAACCTTGAATGGTGATATAACCGACTCAATATCTTTGAATGGTGCTATAACCGTCTTAACTAACTAGATTCTTGAATGCCAGCTTATGAGAGGTCAGGTGAGGCTGAACTCGGAATGAGTTGAAATAAACTTCTTTGTGGGAGCACGAAAGTAAACGACGTAATCGGTTCTGAGTTAAAACAATTCTAATTTATTGAAATATTATTACATCATAATAGAAAAAAACATTATGTGAAAGATAACTAGCTTCTAATATTATATTTAGATGTCAGTGGATGCGAACTATATTAAAATGTTGTATTCAGACGACAGTGAATACGCTCCTCACACGGCTATAACTGGCTAACTCGATATTCGACTAACTTAATTTCTTGAATGCTGGCTATAACGAACTAGTTGATTAACTAGCTGACTGACCAATTATCCTGGATGTGAATAACCCAACTAACTAATCTTGAAAGGAGTGTAGACTTTAACTGGCAATAACTATAACTGGTTTTAATGTTCTGGGCCTAACATGGTAGTTGACTGGCTGGGAGCGCCAAAGCCAACTAACTAAATTGGAGCTAACCAAAAGCGTTATTAACTGCGGAGTGAACGAGTGTTCAACTAACTAGCTAGCAGGTTAGCATGAAAGCTAGCATAAACGTTAGGATAAAGATACCAACCGGCATGAAGGCTAACGAGCAGGAATAATTTATTTTTCCAGGAAGATTAAAGCTACTACCAACCGGCATGAAGACTAATATAATATTTTGCAATAACTGGAGTGAAAGCCAAACTGATGTATAATTTATTGTCGAAATTTGAACTGACGAAAATAAGTTATTGTAGTTGACTAAGAGTTAATGCTAAGGCTGTGGTATTAATTTGTTTGGAGATGCAGAACAAACTGTAGGACCTGAAAATTGTAAAGGTTTACTGGGAAATATTGGCTCTATAATTGCGGAGATGGGCCAGGAAAAGCAATGAGGTCGTGTTAAAAGCATAAATTCGAGTAGATATTAGTCATTTGGTGATCATGATAACTAACATTGATTTTTGATTGTCGGTTCAGCTAAATGCTTTTTGGTGTGTAAATTGAGAAAACAAGAATGTTATTTTTTGATTTGTGAGTGTATTCTAACGGTTCCATCTAAATGTTCCATAGGTATGCACGTTCTCTTTCCTTGGTTCTCTGGTCCAAAGCAAGCAAAGCAAGCAAACCATGCTTTTCTCCCCCCTCACATATAAATTCACACAGCACGGACGGGAGAACTGTGGCGGGATGGGTGTTTTGGGCGAGATGCCTACCTGTAGAGGCCCGGAGCATAACAACGTACAGAGTAATCCCCTGTATGGAATCGATAGGCTCCCGCGGCGATGACGAACGCGACAGCCTGCGATAAGCGACCGGTATCGGCCGCGGTTCTAATTGTGCGCGATCCGTACGGTGACGTTCCGGACTTAAGCATATCATTAAGGACAGGAGAAGAAACAAACGTCGGTTTCTATAGTAGCCGCGAGCGAACAAGAATGAGCTCATCACATTCAACAAAATGAAGCACTGAATGTGGATCGAGCACGAGCGAGATGGAACCCAGGAAAAGAGTTGTTACTGGCTAGGGAGGAGCTAAAGCATCCTAATCAGTTGAGGGCTATTAATAAATACCTTCACTCCATTTTCCCTTTGAGAACCGAAGAAGCGATCAAGAAACGGCATCACACCGTTTCGTATAACGACTTAGTGGAGAGCCTAAGATCGGAACTGGCGATTGCTGGTCCTAGTTCTGATCCGAGCACACTTTATACAGAAGACTGCAATTCTAACCATGCAGCTGACTAGACCGAGGGAAGTCAGATCATCGGAGGTGATTTAAAGGAGAAAATAAGGGAATTGTTGGAGGGGATTAGTTCTGCTGATTGACGCAGATCTTGCTTTAAGCAACTAATCCGTACATCTAAGTCCTGACTCGATGGGAACAATGTCAATGATGAAATGATGCGACGGATGCGGAGATATTGTGTACTCGACCGAAGGGGCCATCCGAAAAACTAAAGTTGAATAATGCGTTAGGCAATCAATGTAACAGAAAAGAAAGAAGGCGCCAAAACTACGCACTGCACCAGAAACTATTCCGTAAAGGTCTGAAGGAGTATGGTAGGGCAATTCTCAATCCAGACCAAAGCGGATCCACCATATCCACAGAAGCATTGTTCCGATATTGGGGGAGGAGGTCCTTGAGGGAAAAAGTTATAGGGATTCGAACGTTATTAATTTGAGTCCTAAAACTCCACTACTTTCACCGTAGGTCGGTTCACTCCCTATATGTATATTATTATCAAATTTAATAACTCAATTAGTTTGTTTCTATAAAATTGATTTATTTGAAATGAATTTAAGAGTTACAATTTTGGAACTATATATTAAAATAATTATTTTTTGCTGGCCAATATCAAAGCCAGAATAGAACTTGTTCTCTATTTGAAAAATAAACAAGAACTGATTTTTTACATAAAAATTTTTATCTTTTGTTTTTCCCTAAGGTAACTTAATTAAAAAATATTTCATTTTGGGTTTCTGAGTTTTCCCAAGAAAATCCGAAACAAGTAGATTGAAATAAAAGCAAGTATTTTTAAAATGTAAATAAGAACAAGTAATTCTGAATTGTAAAAAAACTATATTCAACAAATATAAGTTCGTAAACCGCCATAGTACTCCCCTTCCAGTGAAAGCTAAATGAACGTTAATGATTCCAATGTTTTGGAAGTTTGGAAATACGTCCAGAACGTGTTTGAGTCGTGGTGAGTTTTTTATCTTCGAATGCGACCTTTTTATTAACCTTTTCAGATGCTACAATAGGGTTCTCGATTGTTGGTTTGGTATGCTCTTCTAAACTTTCACTAAAAAAAGGCTTTAATCTATTGATTAAGATAGTCTTTTTGGAGTTTTTTATATGCAACGTAAAATATTTGTCATTACGACAGGTAACTTGTAAGGGGCCTTCATATGATGGTTGAAACGAGGCTCGAACAGCGTCTGTTCTAACAAAAACGTGCGAACAGTTTGCTAAATCTTTCAAAACGAAAACTTGACCCTGTCCATGTCATCAGGGCGATTTGGGACGAATGGTGTCGAAATGTGTTCTGATTTGTCATACGAATTCGGACTGGGAGAATTGTTTTTTTGGGATTTTGTTTAGAAACTCTCCCGCTAAACGTATATTTGTACCGTAAACTAACTAACTAATTCAGCGGAAGTAGTATTGAAGTTCCTTTCATCATTTTGGTAACAACTTCTAATTTGGTAAGAGGATCTATAAGTTTTCTCTTTTTGAGGTCTATCAACAATCCAAAATGATTTATGAAATTCGCTCCTATTATCGGCTTTCCGACATTTTCTATTATAAAACGCCATGGAAAACTTCTGCGTAAACCCAAATTCACAGTTAGGGGTTTATGCCCGAAAGTATTTATGATTGTCGAATTAGCCGCAAAAAGTTTACAATCGCTTTTATTAGAGGTGGCTTTGTAGGTGGGAGGTATGACAGACACATCGGCGCCTGAGTCTATCAAAAACTGTAATATGGTAGTTGGGTCGATTAAAGTGAGGCGGTGACTAATAAGATCAGGGCTGTCGGTCATCGACAGCGAAGCTGACTTTAGCTTTTTAAAATAGTGGATGATATTGATTGTTCAAAATTGCATGGTTGTATTCATTTGCGAGCATCAGTTTTAAATTTAAAATATTACCAGGAAAAGTCGTATTTCTCGTTGATGATTGCGAATTTGGTTTAGTTAAGGAATTAATTCTTTGAGTTAAGGAGGCAATTTGGTCACGTAATACTTTAATTTCCAAAGAGATTGGGTTGGGTGCGGTTGACGTAGGTGTGGATGTTACTCGAAATAGCATATAAATTAGCAGTTTGGTTTATTTCTATGATTTCGTCTGTAGTGTTTGCTAAGTTATCCAAATGAGTATTGACAATATCTCTTGGACATGCGCGGGCAAACGTTGCATCCAAAAGTTGCTTAACAGAGCTTCTAGAACTTGACCACTCCCAAGATTATGCATCTCGCGTAAAAGTTGAGAAGGTTTCCCATCACCCAGCTGCAGCCCCCTTAGGAGTCTATCGATTTTGGTACGTGCAGACTCACCAAGCCTTTCTATGATTGCTTTTTTTAGATCTTCATAAGTATTTGTGATCCGTGGATTGATGATTTTTTCACGGACACATTTAATAGTTTCCGCATCGAGTGCTGCGAGAAGGTACCCGTTCTTGGTACCATCCTGTGATATTGCACCGATGCAGAACTGAGCCTCCAATTGGGCAAACCAGATTTCTGGATCTTCATGATTGAAACACGGTAGTTTAATCGCGACCCGATACATATGCTTACTGTCCTCTGAAGGGAGTGGAAGAGCGGTACTATTTTCGGTTAACGACATTAAAAACAAAAAAAAAGTAAAAAAAAAATTTTGTGTTAAAACAATCAAATCACTAAACTCTTTCACGCAACCCAAAGCTAAAAAGAATAAGTCGACACGTAATCACTCACTAACTCAAATTGAAATACCTGTACAATAAAATAAAATGTACCGGTATATAATGAAAGAAAATTTTTACATTCTGGGCTGTTCTAAATAATATAATTCCGTCGGACAAAATAATTCCAACGGAATTTTAATACCTATTCCAAACTACGGTGGAATGTATATAAAGGTTCCCATATGAACTAAAATTTCGAACGAATTTCGAAACTGCCAAAAGTAGGCCATTTCAAATATTTTCAAATATTTTCTGTCGTTTTTTGTATATTTTTTTTATTTTCAATAAATAATTAGAGTTTCCATGGATTCGTTAAATTATTGCCCTACATACTTTTTTTTCTTTTCTCAGAAATTTGTTGAATATTTTGTTTCTTTTTATTAAACCTCATAGAAATGGTTTCTTCTTTTTGGTTTCTTCAGGTGTAGAATATTTTAGAAGGGTGGGTTCTATTTTCAATGCATCATCAATTGATAACATTGAAGTATCTAAACCTGATATTTCTACGTGACCATTAATTCCACCATGAGATTCATTAATTTCAATATCACTGGACATTGGACATTTCGTTTAACTCCAAAACATTGTGTTTGTGAAGTACCAGAAACGCATTGCTCCATGGCCGTTTAACGCTTTGAAATTTCTCCCAAATCTGAAAAACCGTTGCTGCATTTTCTCTTTTATTATGGCTTAGTTCTTTCTTTACATAAGTCTTATAGTCGAACTAAACCAAAAAAAAAACAAACAATTATTTATATATATATGGTATATACATATATATAGTATATATGTATTTATATTTTTTTATTCATCAATTATTGGTTCTTTTTCCAACTAGTGCAGACTTTTTCAAGAGGACTAATTGCATTTAGCTCCTTAGTAACTATGATATCTCCTACTACTTATCCGTTTTCAGTTTTTGCATATCCTTGTGCAATACTTAGATATTCGCTAAGCAATTCAATCAGCCTTTTGTATTGCTTTTTATTTGTGGAATTTAATGACCTACACTTTAATAACATTTAAAAAATTAAAATTTACCTAAATAAAATGAAATTCACAGCTTACATTTTGATTTTATGTACACAATTAAAAAATTCCACCACAATATTTGTGTTGGAGAAAAAAACGTAAAATTTTCGATTCCTACGGAGTTTGGAATAAGAAAATTCTGTACGGAATGAATTTCGAAATTTGGTAGGAGTCTAGAATAGAAATTTTTATTCCGTAGGAAAATTCCTATTCCAACGGAGTTTAGAATAGCCCAGAATATATCTGAGTAAAAAAAAAATTATGTAATTTGTTTTTTTTATTTAAGTTCAATTCGTGTTTTGAATGTATTTATGATAATATAATTAATATAATTTAGAAACATAAAGAACCTTTAGACCGAGGGTGTCCAACCTTTTTGTTTCCCTGGGCCACATTGGAAGAAGACATGGTGCTTTGGGCCACAAGTATACTGCTATAGCTGAGGAACGAAAAAAAACATAAAATATATAGAGTTTTCATGTTTAAGTAATTCAAAATTTATTAGTTTATGAATTTTTATGCCCTATGGTACGTACTACCAGAAGGTATATTAGTTTTGTCGTTAAGTGTGTAGCGCATAGAAATAATCATCGTAGGAATATGTCAAATGTATGATTGTGTAGGGAATCAAAAGTTATATCGATTTATGCATCTCCGTCCGTAGACAAGATAACTCAAAAACTATGTTGGTTAAATACGTAAATAGACTATACCATTTTAAATTCGGTTCCAAGATAGTAGCGAAAGATATAATTCTAGGAGAAAATAAGTCTGTCCATAAAGTTTTTTGCTGTACTTTAAAAACTAATATACTGACTTAAATAAAATTTGCAGATTACATTTATGCTATCAGGGCATAGTGTAACAAGGGGTTTACATATTTTTGGGGTATTGTTCTTGATGAAGGCAAATCCCCTGATGACCTTTTCAGCATATCTTCTTCCTTGCGAGGAGAAGATATGAGATGGTGCAGCAAATGTGAGCAACTGAAAGGCTGCACGCCTTGCTGAGTCGCACAAACTAGCTCGCCGGTAGAATGGGTCGCTGCTCACCACCATCTGTCATCGCGTTACACATAGTTATTTATGCGTGCATGATGAATGTAAACGTCGTTCAGACTTTAGAGTGATAGCGCGAGCTATCAAGCAAGGAAATTCGGTTTTGCGAGAAAAAAAAACGAATAAAGGGGGTGTTCGTTATTTTCCGGTCACCGAAACTGACCGAACCCATCGCGAAAGCCTTGCGAGGCATGCCGGGGCCGATTGGCAGAGGTGTTATTGCCAACCGGACTTTGGGGCACTTTCCTCCCGCATGGACCGACAGCAGAATGCCGGTCCCCGTATGTCCAATGCTCGCCCCTACAAATGAGCATGGACCCTTGATTCTTAGTGCTCTTCGCCCCGTCTCACTTAAACCATCTCTCCCTCCCCTCTCTCGGTGATATTTCTATCTACTGTTACTCTCCATCTTGGAGGGTTTATAAAATGGGGCAGAAATCCCGCAAGCACAAATGGATATCGAAATGGAATTCAATAATCAAAACCACCAATTTTCTTCTTTTTCTCTGAATTCTTTTAATTAAGTAAATAGAACCTAAAACATTGATCATCCAAATAATAAAAAAAAATTTATTGAATACCGTGCACAAAATCCAAAAACGTTATTTTTTTTTCTCAACTTCAATTACTTTCGTTTTTTTTTTTTTTCTTTTACGTTAGTTTAAAACCAATAAAAACATGGTAGATTGAGATCTCTAAATCAAGCCAATTTAAACTTAAATCTCGATTTTTTTTTTCTTTATGAGCCAGGTGGGTTCAAAATTTACTATATGTATTCCAAAATATTTTTTAAATCCGAATAAAAAACCTAATCTTGTTTGAGGCGAATAAATATTAGATATGAACTTTTAGTATATATATTTTTTTCTTCAAAACTTACCCCGAGCTCCCAAAAAGGCCTTTCTGCAGCACGAGTTCTGTTAAGTAAATACAAAAGTCATATGAATTCATATGAATATAAAATTTCGCGGTTTCCCTTCGGAATTAAAAAAAAAAAAATCATTTGATTAGTTTTATTAAAAAAAAAAAAAAATTTTCTTTTGACAAAAAATCTGATCCTTATTTAGCTGCTGCGGCGTCCATCACTCGCTATACATTAGCCAGGCAGGAAGAAATTAAAGCGCCATTGAATCCTGTTCCACATATATAATATTTTCCTGCCAACATATGAGAGGGTGTTTCGTCCAGGATAAAAGAAATTGGTGCCACGAGGGTTTGAATCTTAAAAATTATTGGGCAAAAGATCTCAGGCACGTGGATTTGTTGTATCACGAGAAGACGTTGCATATTGTGCTTTCATTTCATTGAAATCCATTTCCATATCAGAATCGAATGCGAAATTCTTCGAAACATATTCTTCGGACTGTATTATTTTTCTTCAGTTTTTATCACTTTTTTTTTTTTTTTTTCGTATGGTAAAACAATTCCAATAATGAGTTTTTATAATATGCGCCCCGAACCAAGAAAAAAACAAACCAAGAATTTAATCAACAATTTTTTTTTTTTTGAACTTAAAAACTGAATTTTTTTCCCAAATTTTTAATTATTATTTTTATAACTTGAATAGTTTTCTTTTTTTTTGTTTATAATTAATATGCAAAACATTTTATTTTCCTTTGTATTCCACTTAATTAAATTTTCCGAAGACATAAAAAAACAAAAAGACAACTTTTCTTGTGTTAAAACTTTTTTACGTCCATGTCTCAGACCAGACTTGTTCCTCTAACATTTCAAACCAGACTCCTCGTTCTTCAACCAAAAAACTTTGATCTGAAAACAGCATAACACAAAAATTGCATATGCATCCGTCTCCTTCTTTCTATTTGTTTGAGAAAATCAGACCATATTCTCTAACGGATTCGAAGCATTTTTCATACAAAATCCTGCCTCGTGCTTTGATAACCGGTTTATTTTTCTCTTTTTGTCTCTTTCTTTTGAATTTTTCTCGTTTGTAACCCAACGGAAATAGATGGCTCTAACTATCACTAAGATCACTTGAAATGGTTTTAAAATTTGATTGTGATAGATGGCCATCCTGTCGGGGAGAAGAAAAGCTTTTGAAATTTTAAATTTCGCCGTGCAGGCTGCAAGAAGGTTTCACGTAGAAACTCCAAACTGTTGACTGTCAAAAAAAAATCTGATCCATCAACAGTTTTTTTGTTCCCACGCGTTACAACACAGATGCGACAGGGATTGATCTATCAACCTGACGTAACTGAAGAGCGTGTGGGTGGTTTGAGTGGTACGTGAAAACTTGTACTGCCCAACGTGGGGCTCGACCACACCCGAGAATAAGAGTCTCGTGCACTTCTGACTGAGCTAGCCGGGCACCAAAACTTTGAGAGAAAGAAAAATATGATCCGATTCAAATTGCGACAGCAGGTATTTCCTCCTAACTAACTATTGCCTCAAGTCTTTGGCATGGTAAACCCCTATGGTTCTACCTTGCAAATCCTCGACCTCATAGAGGTAATCGCCAATCGCACGAACAATCCGACACTTCAGAAATTTACCATTTAGCTTAGCATTGACATTTTTTGCGAAGTCACTAAGCGTGAAATTTCTTCGGTAGACTTCTTGTGCGGCAATAAATCTCTTTACCCGGGTTCGACGATTATAAATCCGCTCATGCTGTTGGTGAGCTTTCGACAAATTATTTTTGACACGTTCGCGAATTAGTTCAAGCTGTTTTTTTTTCGAGGATACAACCAATTCACCATCATTCAAACCATTTAACTTTCACATCAGTTCGTAGGTCGAGCCATGTGTGATCATGTGGGATCCGAACACAAGAAAATATGGATCAATTCCCGTAGAAGCATGGATTGTACTCCGAAGAGCACAGCCGATGCTTCCCAAATTCTGATCCCAATCCCTATGATCGGTGCCAACATAAGAGCGGATGGCCGCCAGTAAAGAACGGTTTACACGTTCCGATGCGTTAGCTTGTGGCGAGTAGATAGCTGTACGATTGTGTTTCACACCATACGCTTCAACAAATTTGCGAAATTCTTTTGATATAAATTGCGGTCCATTGTCAGAAAATATAATCTCGGGTACGCCGAATAAATTGAAGACGCTTTCCTCCAAGAAATCGGTGATCTGCACGGCAGACGCCTTACGTAGTGTCTTGAACAAAACAAATTTCGAAAATTTGTCCAAAACAACTAGGAGAGTGGTGTTACCATGCTTAGATCGAGGGTAGGGTCCTAACAAGTCAACAGATAAGTACTGGAATGGTCTGTCAACTTCGATTTGTTTGCCCATTGGCGCCCTCAACACACTATTTGGAGCCTTAGACTCTTTACATACGATGCAACTCGCGATATATTTACGTACTTCGCTAGCCATACCAGGCCAGAAATATCTCTGCCGCAAACGATATAAGGTTTTGGTAATACCGCCGTGCGCAGCTTGTGGAGGATCATGCGCTAGGCGAACTAGCTCGGCTAGACGGAACCCAAAGCTTCCACGATCGATCTTCCTGAAAGATATTGCCAGTGCTAAAGCTTGTCCTGAAATACACATAGCCACACTTGCGTCTCAGGCAGCCTTTCTGCGTTGCTTTGCACTGTATCGATCAGGTCGAGGCATTCCTTTGATTTGAAGGCCTCAGAATTCAAGTTTATGCTAGGTGCCGAAACTATTTCCGAAATCGCGTCCACGTAAACACGTGAAAGCGCATCTGGCACCACATTCTCTGAACCTTTTCTGTGTTCAATCGCGAAATCAAAGGCTTGAAGCTCCATCGAGCCAAACGTCCACTCAAGTCGCGCTGACTCATGAGCCATTTTAAACTCGCATGGTCGGTGATTATTTTGAACGGCAAACCTTCGACGTAGGCTCTGAACTTTTTAACGCTCAACACCGCAGCGAAACATTCCAGTTCCGTCACGCTTTAGTTGCGTTGTGCTGAGTTCAGTTTTTGAGAAATATAGGCGATGGGTTTCTCATTGCCTTCGTCGTCGCTTTGCAGCAAAACACCTCCGACACCGGTCTTACTCGCGTCGCACTGTATAATAAAGGGTTTAGTGTAATCAGGGTTCGCCAATACCGGGGCCGTAGTTAATGAAGATTTCAAGGCTTCAAACGCTACCTGAGCTTCCGCTGTCCAAACAAACTTGGCACTCTTCTTTAGGCAGTCAGTAATTGGCGACGACAAGGAGGCATAATTGGCAATAAACCGCCTATACCATCCTGTCATACCCAAAAATCGACGAACCTGTTTTGGAGTGGTAGGCGCAGGAAAGTCAAAGATTGCAGATACCTTGTTTGAGTCGGTCTTTAAACATCCGTTACCAACGATGTAACCCAAATATCTAACTTCTCTCATGCAAAATTTGCTTTTCTCCAAATTTATTGTTAGTCCAGCAGAAGACAAGCAACGTGCAATGGTTGCCAAAAGTTTAACGTGAGAATCAAAATCCTCAGAAACTACTAACAGATCGTCCAAATAGACGAAACAGTTTTCTCTTAACTCGACTGGAATTGTTTTGTCCATCAGTCTACACATTCTTTGAGGAGCATTACAGAGCCCGAATGGCATCACTGTAAACTGGTATAACGGTCTACCAGGCACTGTGAAAGCCGTTTTTCCCTACTCTGCTTTTCCAACGGTATCTGCCAAAAGGCGTCTTTCAAATCAATACCTGAAATGAAACACGTCTTCTTAAGTCTACTGAGAAGGCCTTCTATATGTGGAAGTGGGTAAGCGTCTTTTTTCGTAAGGGTGTTCACTTTCCTGGAGTCGAGGCAGAGGCGAACCTTTCCAGGTTTGCGCACCAAGACTACAGGAGAGTTCCACGCGCTGACACTTTCTTCGATGACCCCCAATTCCAACATACGGTCCAACTCAGCATACATGAGGGCTTGCACCGCAGGGGAAACAGGGTAGTGGCGTTGCTTTACAGGCTCCGCGTTTTCTACCTCAATAACATGTTCTTCTAAATGTGTTTTTCCTAAACCGACTTGGTTGAAGGAAGGAAATAAAGTTAAAATGCTTTCAAGACGCGCGCGTTGTTCCGAATTTAGCGCGTGTGTGTTGGGATCGTCAATTGGCAAACAATCTAAAGTTTCGTTTTTTGAAAATATAGTCGGAGCTATATCGAATTCTTTCCAAAAATCTACACCTAGATATAGATTTTGGGTAAGTCCTGGTACGACGTATAGAGAAAGTGTTTTTATAATGTTATTGTATGTAATTGGAATCGAAATTTGCCCGTGTTGAGCTTTACCATCAGCCGTTTTGACTGAGGCGGGACGACCAGTAATTAAAATTTTATGACGTTCGAGGAAATCTAAAGCGCCAGCGCCTAGACAGGACACACTTGCACCACTGTCCAAAATGCCAAAAAGGGATTCACCGTCGATTTCCACCTTAGCATATGGTGGATCGTCATGTTTAAGCTTCACAAAAGCAGATTCCACCGTTTTACCCAATAACTTCTTTTGTTTACACCTTTCTCTAAACCTACTAATTTTACTCGGTTTTAGTAAAGCACCGATTATTCTATTTCTAGCTTCGTCATATTCCATTTGACGTTGATTTAATGTTTTATTCGACCTTTGCAGTATATTATTATTAGATGGGATTTTAGTTGACGTTTCTCGTTTCAAAATTTTAATGACAGACGGAGAATTTGGTTGTAATGATAGATTCGGACTCAAGGTTGGTTCTATTTTGATTGGTCCGGGGGCATTATTGGCAACCGGGGATTCCCGTGCGTCTCTCGCTGTCTCTGTGCGTTTCCCGGATTACATTTTGGGCACATCGGTAACGGCACATCTTTTCTACCACAACGATAGCAGAAGAAGGACCGTTGTGGTATCGTACACTCGAAAAAACCATGACCAATATTGTCACAGTTCCAACACTTGAACCGTGATCTACCATTAGCATCTACCGCTTCTAAATGATCTTGCATTTCGTTTAACCACATATTTTCGCTCGCATACCCTCGAATACCACTATCGATTTCGGCAGGTTGATTTTGTAAACTACTACCGAAATGGGATGAATTAATATTATATCGATTCGATACCGGTTCGCGATTAAAAGATTGGCCACCTCTGGTATATTGTGGGCGGTTATACGAATAACTTCTTGGGTCACAATCATTTTTAAAATCTTGGTATGGGAGATGAGAATCATTCTCTTGTCTGAAGCGAGAGTCTGGCATAAAGTTTGTTCTAGCAGGTGAGTTATTTGCACTGAATTCCCGACTGTTTACATTTTGGCGAAAATCAGTGGTGCGTAACATTTCGTTTGCGGGTCTAAGTTTATCATTATCGAAATCAGTCCCATCATTTGCCGAATCTGGTTCATGTGAGAAATTACGTTCGTCAAGATCATCCAATTCATGGATGGGCCGACGCATGATTTCATGGTCAGTATCCAGGCTGTTGAATTGATGTCGGAGGGCCGCCTTTAGGCCATGCCAATCGATGTGGCGTTCTCTTTTCAGCAGTCGCCAATACCACTGCTCAGCCTTATCGGAGAGCAGGGTATGAAATTGGGTACAAATGGCGTACCACGAATTATCCCCACGCGACTGCATGGTTTCTATGCGGAATATGAACTCAGACATACCTTGAGCCTTTCCACTGAACCTGAATCCCTATTTGTCGATTCGGGTATCATGTCGGAGAAAAGCGTGACGAACTTCCTGACCATTACGATTCGTGCCTGAGTTAAGATTTGAATTCCTACTTGGGCTACGCCTTTGATTGTTGTTTGGATTAAAAGGCATGCGTGGATTCGGATCATGACTAGGGTCGACGTGGTGATTATTGCTTGAAGCTGAAATAGCATTCACGTTATAATTTCGGTTTTGGTTATCAGCACCATATATAGGAGGTGGTGGTCTATTTACATTATGGTTTGTTGTTGGTTGACTTAGTCTCTGAGGAACGTTCAAACTATAATTTTCGTTCAAAAGATTGAAGTTAGCAGACTGGTCGACGGATTTTGGTGGAGCCACTGAACCCGGTGCTTGCGATGGTGCATTCAAAGTCTTTCGCTTGATCTGATTGAGTAACTCACTTTGGATCTTGGCCATCTGACTACTCACAGCCGCCTCGATCATAGTGCCTATGTTTTCCGTGGAAGCACTTGGATCTGACGGAGAGAGGAAAGAGGCGCCATCACTAGAACCCCATCGTGTGATAGTTGGGTTTGCCGCACCTCTTCCTCTACCACTGCGACTGCGAGTTGTCATTGTAGCAGAAGCCACTAATTTTGGAGCTGATTACAGATCTAACGAAAGCTGTGATTGGCTTCGAGTTACTCGAGAATCATCTTGACTGGTCAATACACTCACCGCAGCACCTTGAGCATCTGTATTTGGCTCTGGTGACGCATTTAGTACTATTGTGGGGTTGATTTTAGGTGTTGCACCTGTATTTGTGTCGGCCATTTCGTAAACACACCTTAAGTTTCCAAAAATATCGAAATTATAATCACAAATTTATTCAAAAGTAAAGCCAGAAATTCAGTACAATGTGAGGTCAAATCTGGTATTTTGAGACTTTTCTCTTCAAATATTTGTGTTCCAAGGGAAACAATAATAATGGACTAAAATAATTAAACTTGAATGAAATATAATAATAAAAAAAAATGACAATATATAAAAAAAAATATAGTAATAATAAAAAATTGATAATAGAAAAAAATTTCTAAATAATATAAAAAAAAACTCCCCCACCAAAATTTATTAAATGAAAATAACAAAAGAAAAATTGTTCAATATATAATTCAAAAAAACAACAAAATAATAAATTCCAAAAAAAATTTATAACCTAAAACTGTAAATAACTAAACCTAAAAACCGAAAATAATAAAACTAAGCCGAAAACTAATCGAAAAAACTAAATAAAAAAAAAATGAAAAAACTAAAATAAACTAAACTAAATAAAACTAAACTAAGCCTAAGTAAACTGAAAAAACTAAACCAAACCCAACTAAATAACTAAACTAAAATTTAATAAAGAATCTAAAAAAAAATTTAAGCTAAATCTAAGAGAGAAAAAAAATCTCGTGAAGAAAATTATTTCCCAAAAAAATCCTATAGAAAATTCCCTTCTAAAATATCCGAAGAAATTTCTCAAAATTTATCGAAATAAATTCACTCAAATATATACACCCACAATATAAATCCTTCAAAAAAAAATAATCAAACGTAATAACGTAAGAGCGAGAGAGAGAGAGACGAAACAAGTGGACGACACGAAGAAAACATAAACCCGACACACACTCACGAAATGAAAATTGGATGTTGATGGGTGACCGGCGAACGGTACCAAGTCGAGTGATCGAACACCTGCAATAGCAACCAAGCCCGTAGCATGTGATCCGATCCAAACGACTGGCACAATCCCGGATCACTAATTCTGATGTGGTTGCATGACTCTCGTGTCCTCACCGCATTATTCATGGGCTTAATTAAGCACTAGAATGTGCGAAAATGCGCACTAAAGCCCATACATCCACATCTGTAGCATTTCCCGGAGTCCAAACTTCATTGAAACGTGAAGCGTTGCAATGAGTACAATATTCATGTAGCACGTAATCCACATTTCAAACGCTTTTGCGGCAAGCGGAATATTCAATAAAAAAACCGAAGTAACTGCTACTACGCAACCGTAAATGAAACGTGACGACAGCAGGACTCCACATAAACGCGATCGCGAAAAGCAAGTCCAATTCCGAAAACAAAAAAAAACGAACATCCGAAATTATGTTCACATCAAAATTTCGTTCAGAAATTTTGATGATGTGAACACACCTTCAGAAAAAAAAGTTGACTAATAAAAAAAAGATGAAAATGTTTAAAAGAGTACAGGGTGTTTCGAAAAGTTCGAAAAAAGTTTGAGTCAAATTTTTCAAACTTTCTAAAAAAAATTTGTTTTTTCCTGAAAATTTTGGTTTACCAAAAGGTAACAACCAAAACACCATTTCCAAACATCAACTCGTTCGAAAATGTGTCAAATAATTCTGTTTGAGCTCCATTTGTAATTTCGACCGAAGTTGAAAATACAAATGGCAAACAAAATAAAACAAATTCGCTGAGCGAACAACGAACGTTGGGCGCCATATATGTAACAAGGGGTTTACATATTTTTGGGGTATTGTTCTTGATGAAGGCAAATCCCCTGATGACCTTTTCTGCATATCTTCTTCCGTGCGAGGAGAAGATATGAGATTGTGCAGCAAATGTGAGCAACTGAAAGGCTGCACGCCTTGCTGAGTCACACAAACTAGCTCGCCGGTGGGGTGGGTCGCTGCTCACCACCATCTGTCATCGCGTTACACATAGTTATTTATGCGTGCATGATGAATGTAAACGTCGTTCAGACTTTAGAGTGATAGCGCGAGCTATCAAGCAAGGAAATTCGGTTTTGCGAGAAAAAAAACGAATAAAGGAGGTGTTCGTTATTTTCCGGTCACCGAAACTGACCGAACCCATCGCGAAAGCCTTGCGAGGCATGCCGGGGCCGATTGGCAGAGGTGTTATTGCCAACCGGACTTTGGGGCACTTCACTCCCGCAATGACCGACAGCAGAATGCCGGTCCCCGTATATCCAATGCTCGCCCCTACAAATGAGCATGGACCCTTGATTCTCAGTGCTCTCCGCCCCGTCTCACTTAAACCATCTCTCCCTCCCCTCTCTCGGTGATATTTCTATCTACTGTTACTCTCCATCTTGGAGGGTTTATAAAATGGGGCAGAAATCCCGCAAGCACAAATGGATATCGAAAAGGAATTCAATAATCAAAACCGCCAATTTTCTTCTTTTTCTCTGAATTCTTTTAATTAAGTAAATAGAACCTAAAACATTGATCATGCAAATAATAAAAAAAAATTTATTGAATACCGTGCACAAAATCCAAAAACGTTATTTTTTTTTCTCAACTTCAATTACTTTCGTTTTTTTTTTTTTTTCTTTTACGTTAGTTTAAAACCAATAAAAACATGGTAGATTGAGATCTCTAAATCAAGCCAATTTAAACTTAAATCTTGATTTTTTTTTTTCTTTATGAGCCAGGTGGGTTCAAAATTTACTATACAAGTATGTATTCCAAAATAATTTTTAAATCCGAATAAAAAACTTAATCTTGTTTTAGGCGAATGAATATTAGATATGAATTTTTAATATATTTTTTTCTTCAAAACTTACCCCGAGCTCCCAAAAAGGCCTGTGTGCAGCACGAGTTCTGTTAAGTAAATACAAGAGTCATATGAATTCATATGAATATAAAATTTCGCGGTTTCCCTTCGGAATTAAAAAAAAAAAAAATCATTTGATTAGTTTTATTTCAAAAAAAAAAAAAAATTTCTTTTGATCCTTATTTAGCTGCTGCGGCGTCCATCACTCGCTATACATGAGCCAGGCAGGAAGAAATTAAAGCGCCATTGAATCCTGTTCCATATATATAATATTTTCCTGCCAACATATGAGAGGGTGTTTCGTCCAGGATAAAAGAAATTGGTGCCACGAGGGTTTGAATCTTAAAAGTTATTGGGCAAAAGATCTCAGGCACGTGGATTTGTTGTATCACGAGAAGACGTTGCATATTGTGCTTTCATTTCATTGAAATCCATTTCCATATCACAATCGAATGCGAAATTCTTCGAAACATATTCTTCGGACTGCATTATTTTTCATCAGTTTTTATCACTTTTTTTTTTTTTTCGTATGGTAAAACAATTCCAATAATGAGTTTTTATAATATGCGCCCCGAACCAAGAAAAAAAACAAACCAAGAATTTAATCAACTATTTTCTTTTTTTTTAAACTTAAAAACTGAATTTTTTTCCCAAATTTTTAATTATTATTTTTATAACTTGAATAGTTTTCCTTTCTTTTGTTTATAATTAATATGCAAAACATTTTATTTTCCTTTGTATTCCACTTAATTAAATTTTCCGAAGACATAAAAAAACATAAAAACAACTTTTCTTGTGTTAAAACTTTTTTACGTCCATGTCTCAGACCAGACTTGTTCCTCTAACATTTCAAACCAGACTCCTCGTTCTTCAACCAAAAAACTTTGATCTGAAAACAGCATAACACAAAAATTGTATATGCATCCGTCTCCTTCTTTCTACTTGTTTCAGAAAATCAGACCATATTCTCTAACGGATTCGAAGCATTTTTCATACAAAATCCTGCCTCGTGCTTTGATAACCGGTTTATTTTTCTCTTTTTGTCTCTTTCTTTTGAATTTTTCTCGTTTGTAACCCAACGGAAATAGATGGCTCTAACTATCACTAAGATCACTTGAAATGGTTTTAAAATTTGATTGTGATAGATGGCCATCCTGTCGGGGAGAAGAAAAGCTTTGAAATTTTAAATTTCGCCGTGCAGGCTGCAAGACGGTTTCACGTAGAAACTCCAAACTGTTGACTGTCAAAAAAAAAATCTGATCCATCAACAGTTTTTTGGTTCCCACGCGTTACAAGAGGTTACCTGCAAATTAGAGGAAATTTTGAAAAGAGGAAACAAAATTATTAAGATCAAACCTTGAAATTCTGTTAGTTTTGACTGTTTTTCTGTCCTACTTCTACCATAGGCTATCAAAAAATCGGCTATAGGCCGAGTTTTAGTTGCTATATGTTTTCATTATAAAAACAGAACATGAAATTCATTTAATATCACTTAAGCCGCCAAGTGACAAACAATCGAATAGCGTAGCTGAGCGATCAACACAAACAGAAAGAGAATTTACTACAGAACCAAAGAGCTTCCTGTTCTGTTCCTGTTTCAGTTGTTTGTCACTTCGCAGCTTTAGCACGAAAGCAGACACAACACACAAATCATTCTTCAGAAAAATGGATGTGTTTCAGTAACTTTAAATATTTTCGGGCCGCATTGATACATGTCTTGGGCCGCGGATTGGACAGCCTTGACTTAGATCATATATTTTTAAGATTTTTATCGCAAAATAAAATAATTCATGTAAAATTCTTTTGTTTTTATTTACATTTCTTCCTTTTTCTCAACTTAAATTTCAAATAATTTGCTGATAGGACAATTTTAAAATTCTATGGAAGCAAATTGCATAATTGAGGGACAAAGTTTAACCTTGAAAAAATTGCAATTTCTCGGAAAAATTCTTAAATTGCAAAACTACGTGGTTTGAGACGATAAAGCGTAATTAAGGGACTCCTTCTAATAAAGTAAGGAAAAGAACAAAACTCTTGACTTTAGGCTTTTTAAATAATTTTCTTGGAATATTATAATTTCGGATTCACTACTTTCCTTTCCTTTTGAAATTTTCTTTTAACTTATATTACACAGAGCGTTTTACAAAGACAATCCGCGCCAGAAACTATTTTTCATAGAAATTCACTTTAGTATTCGCCTCATAACTGCTAATTAGTTTTCCTCCTTGATTTTGTGGAAGTTTGCGATTTTTCGAAAACGATGTAATTTGTAAGCGACCGTAATAAATATTCTAAAGTAAATCTAGATTTTTTAATAATTTTATTATTCCATGAATAATCATTTAAAAAGTGCTAAAATTACAACATTATATCTTTTTTCATATTTCATGAGAAGAGTTTGGCAAATTTTTGCAATTTTTCGATATGATATCAAAAAAATGTATAAAAGGAGGCACCTAATTTTGGAAAGGTTCATAGCACTTCAGTTGTTCACCGAATAAGTGCGTGTCCTGTTTTACTTCAATTTTTTAAAACATATTCCAAAATGGATACAACATTGACAAATGAAAATTCAAGAGAATTTTTTTACGCGTGTGAGAATAGTTATTGTCTAAACTCAGAATCGATCGACCAATCTATTGAGTGGAATAATTCTAACGTTCTAACAACAAATTGTCATCTCGTAACGTCAACACCAATAATACCGGAAGAGAAAAATAATTACAAGTTTTCACTTGGCACCTCAAAACTGGCCGAAGAAATACAACAAATGAATGCTGAATCAAAGGACGACAAAAATCTACCAGATAAGGATTTGAGAAATTCTACTCTGAAACCGAAAGAAAATCCACCGGGTTTAATTGTTCCTCAAGAATTGTTGGAGAAAATTAGGTTAATCAAAATGAAACAATCACCGATTAAATGGAAGGAACCCGACCTGCTGCTAGAAAAACATTTAGATTCTAAATCAAATAACTTAAAGACTTAGATCATATATTTTTAAGATTTTTATCGCAAAATAAAACTAATCATATAATATTCTTTTGTTTTTATTTACATTTCTTCCTTTCTCTCAACTTAAATTTCAAATAATTTGCTGATAGGACAATAAAAGGAGGCACTTAATTTTAGAAAGGTTCATAGCACTTCAGTTGTGCACCGAATAAGTTCGTGTCCTGTTTTACTTCAATTTTTTAAAACACATTCCAAAATGGATACAACATTGACAAATGAAAATTCAAGTGAATTTTTTTACGCGCGAGTTATGGATAACAGCTAGATAGCAGCATTATCCAACACAACATGTTATACCATAATTGCATATTCTATTTGTTTTTCTATGATCAGCATATTTCATTTACATTTCATTTTTATTGCCACATTTTAAATTCTAAGAATTATAAAGTAAAGTAAATCCATTTTCAAATTTAAGACTTTGCAATATTAAAATAAGGTAAAATAAATTAGATTAAAATTTTAAAAAATCATATTTCAGCAAAAAGACAGGAAATTTTCCAGACATATTCTATGTCAGCAAAATTTATGAAAAAACCTAAAATGTAATTTATTTCAAAATTATAAAGATAAAGTTAGTATGTTTTTGGAAACTAAGTGCTAAAGACTTAATTTAAATATAATAAATAATTGTATTGAATAAAGAAACTTTGTTTTTTTTTTAATACAACCGTTTATCGAAACATATCTGGCGCAGTCGGTAGGATGGCATAAGTCTATCCAAGTTTTTGTATTGTGTAAAATTTGAAACGACGGTTTATCGGGAAAAATTTTACAATATCGGAAGTATATCGATAGTAGTGATACAACAACAGTGAACACAAGAAGAAATTACCATACTAGCCAACGACGGTTTATCGAAGGACTTCGTGGGAAATTCAACTTGCTGAGTTTCAACTCTTCAGTTCAAAGGACCTGCAACCAAAAGAAATGAAGGCAATAATCATACTCCTTTCTATGTAAGTCGAGTTTATTCATTCCTTCTTTCCATTTATTTTTATTCCTTATTATTTTTACATATAAGAAAATTAATTTTTATAAAATTCTTTTTATTGAATAAAAATTAAAATATTTTATCAAATTAAAATCAAATTATATTTTATCAAATAAAGAACGAAAATATTTTTTATCAAATTAAAAATTAAATTACTTTTACCAAAATAAAATTAAAATATTTTTTATCAAATCGAAATTAAATTGAAGTGAAATCAAATTAATTAAATTATATTTTATATATATACAAATAAAATTTCTATCAAATAAAGTTAAACTGAACCGAAATTATATTAATTAAAATTCAACTATATTTTTATATACCTATATAGAAAATAAATTAAAAACCTTTATGTCAAATCTCTTTAAAAGTAAAAGTGCTAAGAAACCAAGGAATAAGCCATATAACATAGTGTTTGGAATTTATATGGTTTTTTAAATCGTGATATTTGTGTATCGGAAGAAATTTGTGCCGAAAGTTTAAACAGTTTCAGTGAGATCGATTCGATAGATTTGCCAACAAGTTCTAAAGTTTGTAACTCAAGTTTAAATATCGAAATACCAATCATGGCCTACGAAAGTAATGCAAACGTTCAAGCAATGGCCAATGCGTTTAATAATCTTAGAGTTCCGGACGCGATTAAAGATTTACCAAAATTTAGTGGTAACATTCGATTATTATACGATTTCTTAAATAACGTTGAAGAAATTTTAAGATTCATATCAGATGTTGACGGTACAGCATATGGTAGAATATTATTACGGGCTATTAGAAATAAAATAGAAGGGCCTGCAAACGAGGTACTAAATATGTACGGTACTCCACTCGAATGGTTGGAAATAAAAAATAATTTAATTTTACATTATTCGGACAAACGTAGTGAAACATCCCTTATTAGAGATTTGCATAATGCAAAACAAAATAATAAAACGGTAGAACAATTCTATAGTGAAATAATAGAAGTTTTGTCTACTGCCAATAATCACTTACAAAATCCATGAGTCTGATAATAATGTTATAAAAGCAAAAAGAGACTTATATTCGGAAATGTGTCTCAATGTCTTTTTAACACGTTTAAGAGATCCATTATGTTCTACTATCAGAGCAATGAAACCGGAAACATTGGCAGAAGCATTCTCGTTTTTTATAAAAGAACAAAATGTTTTCTATATGAAATCTTATAACCAACCAATCAATAGAAATATACCAATTCAAAAAAATTCAAATCCCAATTTCATACCTTGCCAATTAATTCGACCTCAATGAACATTCTTACCGTTCAATAGATTTGAAAGACCCAACAACATTCCCTTTAATCAACAATATAATAATAGAACAAATAATAATTACAATAATAGACCTAACAATAATTATAATAGACCCAACAATTTTCCCTTCAATCAACAACGTAATTCATTTCAACAACCATTTACCCAATCTCAACCAATGAGATTACCACCACCACAACCAATGGACACTTCTTCAGGAAATACAAGACAGATTCCTCGTAATCAACCACCTAGACCAGTGTTTTCCAACCTTTTTTGTGCCATGCCCCACTTTAGCCACCTTTTTTGTGCCATGCCCCATCTTAGTCACCTTTTTGTGCCATGCCCCACGTTAGCCTTTCTAAAATTCTTAAGCCCCCCCCCGCTATGTAACATACATAATTTTTAATATTAAAAAATTGAATTGTTCACTTAAGAAAGTAAATTTGGCACCGATATCTTGCAATGCATTTAAATGGCCCGGAGCGAAAGGGTTAAACTCGTGTCATGTCCATTTTCTAATTGCCCCCCTTAACAATCAAATTGCCCCCCTGTGGGGCGTGGGCCCCACGCTGGGAAACACTGATCTAGACCAATGCAAAACAATTACTTTAGACCAAACGGTCCACCAAATTTTATGAGTAGAGAATTGCATAATATTTCCGAGCAAAATCCAAATAGTAATAGTGACGAAAATTTGAATGAAGGTTTATCAAATTATAATTACGAACAAGTTGAAGAAAATTGTAATTATGAATCAGTTGAAATAGATGATAGAATTAATAATCATCACCAACAACTTGATCAGTATTATAATTATGAAACAGAAAACAGTATTGCTTGAAAAAAAAATCTTCAAGCAATACGTGATTTCCCATCTCTTTCACGAGATATAGAAATAATAGTTGAAAAACAAAGAGAAAAAAGTCACAATTATAGAAAACTATGAATTATAGTTCATAATTGTATTTAACAATAGTAAAAAGTCAAAAATTCTGTAATAATTAGGATTTCTGATATACAAAATAATGTTGATCCATGATGAAGATTCAAAATAAAGTCGAATCATTGGGGAAAATATAAAATGTGGATCAGTTCCTAATAAATAATTACATTGTCCTAATACCGACTAAATATAATAGTATAAACAACAACCTAAATACTAAAAAATCAATTTAAAAATTTATCAAGGACGCTAAATAAAAAACTATTCAGAAAACAGTAATGTTGACCAAGCAAACCAATTTGAAGTAGAAGATGTAAATTTTCATATAAATGCCAAAGACAATAAGTAATTATAAGATGTGTAAAATTGGGTTTGCCCACAAATTTCGACTTAAAAAACTAAATGAAATATTAGGAAAAAATATACGAGGAGAATTCTTTCTTATTTTTACATTTCGTTCTTGAGCTTTGGTTTTTGTACTGGATTGATTAATATACACAACTTTTTTCAAATCATTTAAGGAAATTAAGCTTTGAATTCATTCATTTTCGAATCAATCCGGTGGATGAGTATATTTTGTTCTTGGTTTTTTTTTTAATTTTAGAATTAAAGTGTTTGATGGTAGAGAAACTTTTGTTCTATTCATGTGCGCATATAAGCAATTTGTGGCTTTGAAGATAGGTATCTTATGGAGAAATATGAATGGTATGGGTTGATATATTTGGTGTGTTTTTTGTTAGCCTGATTTTAGAATTCAAATGTACTTTTAGAAACATTTTTTATGCTCGATTGTGTGTGTAACAAGATAATGTCGATTATGTTATATGTATTTTTTGAACAAATTTTTTTCTCAGAGTTTCTCGTGTACTGTTAGATAATGCTAAATAAAGAATTTAAAATCTTTCGAACTTGGGCCAAGAATTGAATTGAATTTTGAATTTTGCCACCAACAACAAAATATACACATCCACGGGATTCACAAAACGAATGAATTCAAAGCTTAATTTCCTTATCCAGTACAAAAACCAAAGCTTAGAACGAAATGTAAAAATAAGAAAGAATTCTTCTCGTATATTTTTTCCTTATATTTCACTTACTTTTTTAAGTCGAAATTTGTGGGCAAACCCAATTTTACACATTTTATCATTATTTATTGTCTTTGTAAATGCCTTGACGGACAAATCGGGTACTTAGATGTTAATAAACATGTTTTCGTTCTCCCTTATATTCAAATATCTTCTCCATTTGGCCGACCATTAAAATTTTTAATACATACTGGAGCATCATCTTCTTTTATTAATCCAGAATTTACTCATTCTGAGGACCTCACTACTATCAAACCAACAATCATCAATACGATATTAAATAACCATACGTAGATAAACAGATACTCTTACCAAATTTCATGGAGTTTAATCAACCTGGAGAAATGAGATTTTTAACATTTCGATTTCATGGTTATTTTGATGGTTTACTAGGACTGCATACATTAACATCATTAGGTGCAAAAGTCGATCTAGAAAATAATATGTTAATAACAAAAAATTCGCATATACCTCTTCAGTTTAAACCAAATTTCATGTCTCATAAATATATTATTCCTCCTAATTCAAAATTAATTGTTAACCTACCAGTAGATGTCAAAAATGGAGATATTTATATAAAAGCAATACAGATAAAACCAAACCTTTTTCTATCTGAAGGAATTTATCACGCAAAAAATTGGTATAGTACAGTGGAAATAATGAATAAATCCAATTCTGATGAAAGTTTATTCCTTGAACAACCCTTAAAAGTTGATCAATTCACGAATACAGATTTTTGCGAATTAAATAATTTCAATATCATCTATAATAACGATAATTTCGATATATTAGCTCCAAACGATATATCTAACCTAATACGCACATCTCTTCTTAACGAAGAAGAAAAGAAAAGCATTTTTAAAATATGCAAAGAATTTGAAGGTATATTTTTCAAAGAAGGTCAAGACCTTACTTTTACAAATCACATAAAGCATTCCATTAAAACAATCGATGATATTCCTATATACACTAAATCGTTCATAAAAGTGAAGTTCAAACTCAAATCAAACAAATGTTGGACCAAGATATAATAAGACCCAGTTATTCACCGTGGAGCTCTCCTATTTAGATAGTACCAAAAAAGAAAGATGCCAGCGGCAAACAGAAATGGCGACTTGTTATAGACCATCGAAAACTTAACGAAAAGACTGTTAGCGATAGATATCCACTACCCAATATAAATGATATATTGGACAAATTAGGAAAGTGTATGTATTTCACTACTCTTGATATGGCTAGCGGTTTCCATCAGATTGAAATGAACTCTCGCGAAGCTGAAAAAACAGCGTTTACAGTTGAAAGTGGTCATTATGAATATCTCAGAATGCCTTTTGGTCTGAAAAATGCACCCTCTACATTCCAAAGAGTCATGGACAATGTTTTAAAAGATATTCAAGGTAAAATTTGTTTAGTATATTTAGACGATATTATAGTATTTTCAAATTCCTTGCAAGAGCATGCAGAAAATCTAAAGAAAGTATTCTCTAAATTGCGCGAAGCAAATCTTAAAGTTCAACTTGATAAATCTGAATTTCTTCACAGAGAAATAGCTTTCTTAGGACACATAGTCAGTGATCATGGTGTTAAACCAAACCCAGATAAAATAAAAGCAATTCGAGATTTTCCAATACCCCGTACAAAAATAGAAATAAAATCATTTTTAGGATTATTAGGATACCACCGCAAGTTTATCCAAGACTTCGCGAAATTAACCAAACCTTTAACAGAGTGTTTAAAGAAAGGTAAAGTAATCCAATTAAACGAAAGGTACACTAAAACTTTCGAAATGTGTAAAGACATTTTAATGAATGACCCAATTCTTCAATACCCTGATTTTTCCAAACCATTCGTATTAACCACTGACGCATGCAATTATGCTATAGGTGCAGTGATATCCCAAGGTCCTATAGGTAGTGACAAGCCTATATGTTATGCTAGTAGAACTTTAACTAGTTCTGAAATTAGTTATTCCACAATTAAAAAGGAATTATTGGCTATAGTTTGGGCTACGAAATACTTTCGCCCATATCTATTTGGTCACAAATTCAAAATTGTGACAGACCATAAACCACTTCTATGGTTGATGAGCTTAAAGGACCCGAATTCTAAATTAGTCCGTTGGAGACTTAAACTTGAAGAATTCGATTACGAAATAGCTTTCAAAAAGGGTACAGAAAATTCTAATGCAGATGTATTAAGTCGTATAAGACCAATTGTAGAAAACAATTCCAATAAAATTGAGCTAAACGCTAACGAATCAGCCTTTAACAATAATTCTACTTCTACAATACATTCTGCCACAGAAAATCTCAATGATCATATCCTTATCTCAGAACGACCCTTAAACGAAATATTAACAGATATTACTGAGAACGACGAACAAGATAAAATAATAAATGATTACCATGCAAAAAATAATCATAGAGGAATTAACGAAACGCTATCACATTTAAAACGAGAATATTATTTCCCTTTCATGAGAACAAAGATAACTCAAACTATTAATAATTGCGAAAAATGTCAATTATTAAAATATGACAGAAATCCGCCTAAGGTACAATTCGAAAAACCTCAAATTCCTTTAATACCTTTGGATATAATCCATATAGATATTTATACCATTCACGGTAAATCAATATTAACTATTATTGATAAATTTTCAAAGTTTGCAGCAGCATATAGTTTACCTTGTCGCAATAGTTTAAACATAATCAAATCAATTAAACATTTCATAAGCCTGCACGGCATTCCTAAGAAATTAATTTCTGATCAAGGAACAGAATTTACTGCCAACATCTTTAAAGATTTTTGCAAACAATACAATATTGATTTTCATATCACTTCGTTTCAACAAACTAGTAGTAATTCTTCCGTAGAACGGTTATATTCCACTTTAACTGAAATATATAGAATAATTTTCGATAAGCAAAAGGATATCTTAAATGAGACTCTGATCACGTATAACAATGCGATACATTCCGCTACCAATTTAACACCATATGAACTCTTTTATGGTAGAACTTATAAATTTATTAACAATATAAATTTCAATGACCAACATGAATATTTGAAGAAATTAAATGAATTTCAAGCTGAATTATTTCCTTTAATACAAAACAAAATTCAGGAAAAAAGCAATAGGAATTTAGATAAGTTAAACCAAAGTAGAGAAACTCCAATTGAGTTTAAAGAAAATGAAACTATATATAGAAAAGAATGTAGGCGTAATAAATTAACACCTAGATTTGGCAAACATAAGGTTAAAAAGAATAATAAAGTTGTAGTTATTACCAAAGACAATAAAAAATTGCACAAATCAAGAATTAAAAGAAAACGTAAATTACAGGTTACTAACGACATACGGACAGAAAATTGAGATACACGATCTCAACAATAATCACGGACTACTACCAATGAAACTAGGACCAGCAAGGATAATACAGACTTACAAACGACTAATTCATATAGTTAAACTTGACAAATATGTGGAAAACATGAACAAAATAGGGCTTTCCATAGACCTAATAAGCAACAACACTAAATTCAAAGACATTATTGACATAACAAAAATTAAATATAAAGAACTGGATCAAAAACTTCATACACTTTTACCAAAATTCAAAATTAAAAGAGGTTTTATCGACGGATTAAGATCAGTTATAAAAGCAATAACCGGTAGGTAACATGGATGCTAATGACGCTTTAAAATTAAAGGAAGAAATAGAGTTAATTCAATCGACTCAAAATATTATTAAGGGTGAAGTCGATAAACAAACTGAGATTAATAACGTAATGGCAGAACGATTTAATAATATAACAGATCATATCAATAAACAGCAGGAGGCCATTGAAATGCGTTTAAATCGTTATCGCGAAAGCGTTAATAATAAAATAAGAACAAAAGAAGAATTCTTTACGTATATTCAATAAATAAATCAAATCAATCTCAACATTGACCTGCTAAATAATCAACTCACAAATATTATTGAAGCAATTATGCTCGCTCGATTAAGCATAATCTCTAAGAAAATTTTAAGTCCTAACGAATTAAACGAAATTTATTACTTTTTCCAAAACCAAACAATTAACGTAAAATCAGATGAGCAAATTTATGAATTTCTTGGTTTGCAATCATATTATAATAATTCTAATATTATATTCAATATACAAATACCTGTTAAATCAAACAAAAAATATTCCTTTTTCCATTTAATACCTCTTCCTATTAATAAAACCTTCACAATAATCACAAAACCTTATATTATCTGAATGAACTTGACATTAAATATTTTAATGAAATTTGCCCAATAATAGAAGGAACATATTATTGCAAACAAAATACGTATAATGAAAAGGTAAATGAACCCAATTGCATAGCAAATATCATCAGGAACGAGCTAGCAAATTGCAACTTAATGGAAGGAACCGAGATCATTACGATATATCAACCTGAACCGAACTACATTTTATTCATCAACATACCTAATGCAGCCTTAAAATCAACATGCGGTATCGTACAAAACGAGATCAATGGAACCGGATTAATTCATTTCGACAACTGCAACATCGAGACTAATGACATTATTTACTCAAGCAAAACCAGCATTTATTGGGAAGATGTTCTAATATATCATCAATCATCAATGTTCGTGAAAATAAATTCTTCTTCAACGATAGAAAATTTGAGCTTGGAAAAAGTAAAAATTCACCATCTCAAGAATCGGAAAGCCATCGAACTCCTGGAAATTAAAACAACATACAAAGGATATCTCACCTATGGACTTATAGTTTTCCTGAAGATCGCATTAATGCTCTACATCATCAAGCAACTAAGGAAAAGGCGGTTAACTGGTAACATCGTTATAAAGGAAACAACACCCAGTATTACAAATCTTGCTGCAGAAAATAATTCAATAAGTCAACTTTTCTGGCCGGCACTTCATTCCAAGGGGGGAGGAGTTATGGATAACAGCTAGATAGCAGTATTATTCAACCCAACATATTATACCATAATTGCATATACTATTTGTTTTTCTATGATCAGCATATTTCATTTACATTTCATTTTTATTGCAACATTTTAAATTCTAAGAATTATAAAGTAAAGTAAATCCATTTTCAAATTTAAGACTTTGCAATATTAAAATAAGGTAAAATAAATTAGATTAAAATTTGAAAAAATCATATATCAGCAAAAAGACATAAAATTTTCCAGACATATTCTATGTCAGCAAAATTTATGAAAAAACCTAAAATGTAATTTATTTCAAAAACATAAAGTAATTTAAAATCGGCCTATAGCCGATTGTTTGATGCCCTATGGTAGAAATGGGAGAAAAAAGTTGTGAAAACTAACAATATATCAAGGTTTTTTCTTCATAACTTTGTTTGCCCTTTTCAAAATGTTCTCTAATTTGTAAGTAACCCAGACCCTGGTAGCATAAGTCTAACTTGCAAATTTTATTCCAATCGGTGAATTAGTTCTGAATGTACATCAAAAAGACTTTCTGAACAGGCTTATTTCCTCCTACGACTATTTCTTTCTCCACTATCCTTAGCCCGATATAACTGAAATTTACAATGGTATCGTCTATTTATGTAGTCAACCAATACAATTAATTTAAACAAAATTGCTTTACCAATTTTACAATTAAATCCGAAAAACTATATAAAAAAACGACAAAACTTTATGGTCACCCTTGTTTTTGCTTAATAACTTCGCTGACCCTCAGTCGATTTTGCTGAAATGCAATACCAAGTCCACTACAGGAATAACCAACTAGCATTCTAAATTTCATCAAAATTGGTTAACGTGTTTTTGAGTTATCTTGTCCACGGACGGACGGTAGTAGCTAACATGGAGCATTAATATAGGGAATTTTTTTAAGAATTTTGGCTCATTTTCAAAACCCAATTACCCCAATTACTTCAGCCTGAATTTCACAATTTTTTTCATAAATGTTCTACAAAATGTCACCTTTTAAGCGCGCTATAATATAACTTGATAAGATTAGAATTACTAAAGTTATATGACTCTAAAGCCATCTATTGGAAAAAAAACGCCACGAACTTTCTACTTAACTCAATATTTCAAGGTTTTTTTCTCCATAACTTCGTTTCTTCATTCTCAAATTGGCTCAAATTCACAAGTAGGCTAGAGTCTAATAGCGTAAACACGCTTCGTAAATTTGATTGAAATCGGTATATAACTTTTTAAAATACATCTAAAAACTTTATGAAGAGGCTTATTTTAGGCTACAACTATTTCTTTCTCTACTATCCTTGGACCGATTTGACTGAAGTTTCACATGGTGTCGTCAATTTATGTATTTAACCAACATAATTAATTTAAACAAAATTGATTCACAAATTTTCGAATTAAATCCGAAAAACCATATAAAAAAAACGACAAAACTTTCTGGTCACCCTGGTCTTTGCTTAATAACTTCCCTCCCCTTCAGTCGATTTTGCTGAAATACAATACCAAACGCAGTTAAGGAATAACCAACTTACATTCTAAATTTCAACAAAATCGGATAACGCGTTTTTGAGTTATCTTGTCCACAGACGGACGGACGGACGGACGGACGGACGGACGGACGGACGGACGGACGGACATGCATAAATCGATATAACTTTTGATTCCCTACACAACCATACCCTTGAAATTTTTCTGCGATTATTATTTCTATGCGTTACACACTTAGTGACAAAACTAATGTACCCTCTGGTAGTACCTACCATAGGGGATAATTATAAAAATAAAGTTAGTATGTTTTTGGAAACTAAGTGCTAAACACCTAATTTAAATATAATAAATAATTGTATTGAATAAAGAAACTTTGTTTTTTTTTTCAATACAACCGTTTATCGAAACATATCTCGTGTGAGAATAGTTATTGTCTAAACTCAGAATCAATCGACCAATCTATTGAATGGATTAATTCTAACGTTATAACAACAAATTGTCATCTCGTAACGTCAACACCAGTAGAACCGGAAAAGAAAAATAATTGCAAGTTTTAACTTGGCACCTCAAAACTGGCCCAAGAAATACAACAAATGAATGCTGAATCAAAGAACGGCAAAAATCTACCAGATAAGGATTTGGGAAATTCTACTCTGAAACCGAAAGAAAATCCACCGGGTTTAATTGTTCCTCAAGAATTGTTGGAGAAAATTAGGTTAATCAAAATGAAACAATCACCGATTAAATGGAAAGGAACCCGACCTTGTAACGGTAATAGTTCCGTTTAGTTTTGTTTTCACTACTGGCTTGCTGATGGCCACGCTTTGCCGGGTGTCTTCAGCCTAGTTTGATTCAGGGTTCCCATCAGCGACCAGAGTGCTTGATAAACGTGGATAGGTAATAACGATAAAAAAAAATCAATACTGAAAAATTGCGGGATGAGCTTGCTGAACAAAAACAAAAAAAAATCCCTCCAAAAAAACGGGACCTACTGAAAGCTGTTATTGGTGTAGAAAATTCATTTTGTTTGTCCATGGCGCATTGGTATGTCAACCGCAAAAAAAAAAAAAATCATAATTTATTAAAAAAAAGTTATAATTGTAACTCAACAACGATCCTCATCCATTACACATCAGTGAACCACCCCATTTCCTTATCGGTTTTATTTTTCCATATTAAATTTTAACTGTCAAACAAAAATGAAATACCGCAAAAAAAAACCATTGAATATAAATAAAAATACTTGAATTATATTATAACAAAAAAAACAATTTTATTTTCAATTCTTTTTCCAGAAATCAGAATGTTATTTTCAATATAGTTCATCACACAGGAAAATCTTAATTATTCAAAAAAAAAAAAATTCAAAATTCAAAATAATACTGCAATAATTTTACAAGTCTATTCTTAAACCACAGAAAAATTCAAAAATCAAAATTAAAAAAAATGCGATCCACAAAAAAAACTACAAAAAAAAACTAGGCGAATTTGCACTAACTTCAGTTTGTTTACTTTAGTTTAATTGCATTTCAGCCTGATGAGTTCTTTAATTTTTCTTTTATTAATTAATTCATTGTATTGTCTTCTTTTTTTTTCTTTTTTTTTTTTTTAATGTAATGCGGAAAGTGTAAAAGAAATCACGTTGATATTCCTTTTGTGACGTGACAGTGAATTAAAAAAAAATTGATGAACAAAAAAAAAAAAAATAAAGAAATTTACCGTGAAAATATTAACGGAAGAATAGGTGAACTAACACCAGTGCAAAAAAAAAAAATTTGTCCAAAATGAAGAGAAAAAAAAAAAATGGTACTTCTTGGTAATTCTTTATAAGGTAAGAAAGAATTTCATAAAACTCTAAAAAAAAATCAAATCTAATCAAAAATTAGCACTTAGCTTTTTTTTTTCTCCTTTGTTCATTCTTCTTTTTCTTTCTTTCCAATAGTCCAGTTGATCAGATGTTGAAAACTATGGTGACCTTGACCTCTGTTGAACCAGTCGATTTCGTCACGGCTCAAGAATTCAATTCCTTTCCTTTTTGAATATGATGTAAGAAACCGAATGCAGTAACTGAAAACACCCACATTCACCCGGTATTTGACAAAATAAAACTTAACTACTTTCTTTTTTTTAACTTTTTCACAAAAAAGGAATTAAAAAATTTAAAAAAAAAAACGGTTAAATGAAAAATTTTATAATTTTAATTTGGCAGAGCAACACCTTACACTTTGCTTTTTGAAAAATTTTCTGATCTCTTTCTTCGACAGCGGTTCCTTTTTATACCTTTTGGTATAACAGGACCTGTGTCTCAGTCTCTAAAATATGATTTTTATATGTAAATACTGTTCCTTAGACACTTTCTTACATGTCAAAATAAAGATAATTATTTTCTACATCTTTTAATCATCATTTTATGTAAGAATATTCATTAGTTTTTCTTTATTTAACAAATACTGGTTTTTTTCTTTGTTACGTAGCCGTTACTTCTGCCATGGAGTAAAAGTACAAATTTTCACTTTTTTACTTCGCCGCAATTAATTTTTCAATATTGTTGAAACTATTTTTATCAAATAAATAGGTGTCTGTGGCTGTTTCCGACAGCGCCCGGTTTTCTGAATCCATTCATATACATAATTTCAAAATCCTTGATATTTTTCATTTATAACCAATTCAAAAAGGAAATGGTACAAAGATTAGGTTAAATCCGCTACTGACTTTGAATTCCCAACCATATACGACCAACTCGTCTTTTAGTTTTCAGCAGGTCATAATGCTAATTAAATATTTGGTTCATGTTTTATGAGGAACAAGAAGGTTTCATCAAAAAGAACTTCCATAAGTTTCATCATCTGTCAACGGCCCTTCCGTATATATAACGCTCGGATCCATTCCACCTAGTGCTAAACATGTAGTTTCTTTTTACAGTTTTAATAGTTTTAATAATAATCAAAAAAAAAAATTATAACGCTGTTTTCTTCCCAGATGCTACATTTTCAGGCTCACTTCTGGATGCATTTAGGGTACGCCATTTTCATCATGTAAGTGACCTATAAGTAAGAGCCATTTTTAGAAGAAATCTGTTCCATGTTTACAGAAAACACATAAGGTGGACTAGGATACATTACAACAACATTACAAACAGATAAGTGGAACTAATTATCATTTACTTTCTTTTCTATAAAAAAAAACTAAAGTGAACTCCTTTTTATTTCTTTTCATTTTTAGGACAAAAGAATGAAATAAAAAAAAAGGATTTGTTAAAAGAAAACTTAAAAAACATAAAGTAATGTAAAATCGCCCTATAGCCGATTTTTTGATGCCCTATGGTAGAAATGGGAGAGAAAAATTGTGAAAACTAACAATATATCGAGATTTTCCTTCATAACTTTGTTTGCCCTTTTCAAAATTTTCTCTAATTTGTAAGTAACTCAGACCCTAGTAGCATAAGTCTAATTTGCAAATTTCATTCAAATCAGTGCATTAGTTCTGAAAATACATCAAAAAAACTTTCTGAACAGGGTTATTTCCTCCTACGACTACTTCTTTCTCCACTATCCTGAGACCGATATCACTGAAATTTACAATGGTATGGTCTATTAATGTAGTCAACCAATATAATTAATTTAAACAAAATTGCTTTACAAATTTTCCAATTAAATACGAAAAACTATATAAAAAAACGACAAAACTTTATGGCCGCACCTGTTTTTCCTTAATAACTTCGCTGCCCCTCAGTCAATTTTGCTGAAATGCAATACCAAAACTACTATAGCAATAACCAAGTAGCATTCTAAATTTCATCAAAATTGCATAACGCGTTTTTGAGTTATTTTGTCAACGGACGGACGGTAATACCAAACATGGAGCATTAATATAGGGAATTTTTTTCAGAATTTTGGCTCATTTTCAAAACCCAATTACCCCCATTTGTTCTGCCAGAATTTCACAATTTTTTTTCTAAGTATTCTATAAGATGTCACCTTTTCAGCGCGCTATAACATAACTTGATAGGATTAGAACTACTAAAGTTATACGATTCTAAAGCCAACTATTGGAAAAAAAACGCCACGAACTTTCTGCTTAATTGAATATTTTAAGGTTTTTCTCTCCATAACTTCGTTTCTTCATTCTCAAATTGGCCCAAATTCACAGGTAGGCTGGCGTCTAATAGTATAAACACGTTTCGTAATTTTGATTCAAATCCGTATATAACTTTTTAAAATACATTGGAAAAACTTTATGAATAGGCTTATTTTAGGCTACAACTATTTCTTTCTTCACTATCCTTAGACCGATTTGACTGAAAATTAACTCGGTATCGTCTATTTATGCAGTTAACCTACATAATTAATTTGAACAAAATCGGGTCACAAATTTTCCAATTACATCCGAAAAACCATAACGAAAAAAACGACAAAACTTTCTGGTCACCCTGGTTTTTCCTTTATAACTTTGCCCCCCGTGGATCGATTTGGCTCAAATGCAATACCAAACCAACTTAAGGAATAAGCAACTCAAATTATAAATTTCATCAAAATCGGATAACGCGTTTTTGAGTTATCTTGTCTACGGACGGACGGACGGACGGACGGACGGACGGACGGACGGACGGACATGCATAAATCGATATAACTTTTGATTCCCTACACAACCATACCTTTGAAATTTTTCTCCGATTATTATTTCTATGTGTTACACACTTAGTGACAAAACTAATATACCCTCTGGTAGTACCTACCATAGGGCATAAAAACGGTCGTTACAACCTGCTGCTAGAAAAACATTTCGATTCTAAATCAAATAACTTAAAGACTTACATCATATATTTTTAAGATTTTTATTGCAAAATAAAATTAATCATGTAAAATTCTTTTGTTTTTATTTACATTTCTTCCTTTCTCTCAACTTAAATTTGAAATAATTTGCTGATAGGACAATTTTAAAATTCTATCGAAGCAAATTGCATAATTGAATGACAAAGTTTAGCCTTGAAAAAATTGCAATTTCTCGGAAAAATTCTTAAATTCCAAAACTACGTGGTTTGAAACCGTAAAGCGTAATTAAGGGACTCCTTCTAATAAAGTACGGAATAGAACAAAACTCTTGACTTTAGGCTTTTTAAATAATTTTCTTGGAATATTATAATTTCGGATTCACTACTTTCCTTTCCTTTTGAAATTTTTTTTTAACTTATATTAAACAGAGCGTTTTACAAAGACAATCCGCGCCAGAAACTATTTTTCATAGAAATTCACTTTAGTATTCGCCTCATAACTGCTAATTAGTTTTCCTCCTCGATTTTGTGGAAGTTTGCGATTTTTCGAAAACGATGTAATTTGTAAGTGACCGTAATAAATATTTTAAAGTACACCTAGATTTTTTAATAATTTTATTATTCCATGAATAATCATTTAAAAAGTGCTAAAATTACAACATTATATCTTTTTTCATATTTCATTAGAAGAGTGCCTAAATTATTTGTTAGTTTTTTAAAACAGGTAGTTTGGCAAATTTTTGCAATTTTTCGATATGTTATCAAAAAAATGTATAAAAGGAGGTACCTAATTTTGGAAAGGTTCATAGCACTTCAGTTGTGCACCGAATAAGTTCGTGTCCTGTTTTACTTCAATTTTTTAAAACATATTCCAAAATGGATACAACATTGACAAATGAAAATTCAAGTGAATTTTTTTACGCGTGTGAGCATAGTTATTGTCTAAACTCAGAATCAATCGACCAATCTATTGAATGGAATAATTCTAACGCTATAACAACAAATTGTCATCTCGTAACGTCAACACCAGTAGAACCGGAAAAGAAAAATAATTACAAGTTTTCACTTGGCACCTCAAAACTGGCCCAAGAAATACAACAAATGAATGCTGAATCAAAGGGCTACAAAAATCTACCAGATAAGGATTTGGGAAATTCCACTCTGAAACCGAAAGAAAATTCACCGGGTTTAATTGTTCCTCAAGAATTGTTGGAGAAAATTAGGTTAATCAAAATGAAACAATCACCGATTAAATGGAAAGGAACCCGACCTGCTGCTAGAAAAACATTTCGATTCTAAATCAAATAACTTAAAGACTTACATCATATATTTTTAAGATTTTTATTGCAAAATAAAATTAATCATGTAAAATTCTTTTGTTTTTATTTACATTTCTTCCTTTCTCTCAACTTAAATTTGAAATAATTTGCTGATAGGACAATTTTAAAATTCTATCGAAGCAAATTGCATAATTGAATGACAAAGTTTAGCCTTGAAAAAATTGCAATTTCTCGGAAAAATTCTTAAATTCCAAAACTACGTGGTTTGAAACCGTAAAGCGTAATTAAGGGACTCCTTCTAATAAAGTACGGAAAAGAGCAAAACTCTTGACTTTAGGCTTTTTAAATAATTTTCGTGGAATATTATAATTTCGGATTCACTACTTTCCTTTCCTTTTGAAATTTTTTTTTAACTTATATTAAACAGAGCGTTTTACAAAGACAATCCGCGCCAGAAACTATTTTTCATAGAAATTCACTTTAGTATTCGCCTCATAACTGCTAATTAGTTTTCCTCCTCGATTTTGTGGAAGTTTGCGATTTTTCGAAAACGATGTAATTTGTAAGCGACCGTAATAAATATTTTAAAGTACACCTAGATTTTTTAATAATTTTATTATTCCATGAATAATCATTTAAAAAGTGCTAAAATTACAACATTATATCTTTTTTCATATTTCATTAGAAGAGTGCCTAAATTATTTGTTAGTTTATTAAAACAGGTAGTTTGGCAAATTTTTGCAATTTTTCGATATGTTATCAAAAAAATGTATAAAAGGAGGTACCTAATTTTGGAAAGGTTCATAGCACTTCAGTTGTGCACCGAATAAGTTCGTGTCCTGTTTTACTTCAATTTTTTAAAACATATTCCAAAATGGATACAACATTGACAAATGAAAATTCAAGTGAATTTTTTTACGCGTGTGAGCATAGTTTTTGTCTAAACTCAGAATCAATCGACCAATCTATTGAATGGAATAATTCTAACGTTATAACAACAAATTGTCATCTCGTAACGTCAACACCAGTAGAACCGGAAAAGAAAAATAATTACAAGTTTTCACTTGGCACCTCAAAACTGGCCCAAGAAATACAACAAATGAATGCTGAATCAAAGGGCGACAAAAATCTACCAGATAAGGATTTGGGAAATTCCACTCTGAAACCGAAAGAAAATTCACCGGGTTTAATTGTTCCTCAAGAATTGTTGGAGAAAATTAGGTTAATCAAAATGAAACAATCACCGATTAAATGGAAAGGAACCCGACCTTGTAACGGTAATAGTTCCGTTTAGTTTTGTTTTCACTACTGGCTTGCTGATGGCCACGCTTTGCCGGGTGTCTTCAGCCTAGTTTGATTCAGGGTTCCCATCAGCGACCAGAGTGCTTGATAAACGTGGATAGGTAATAACGATAAAAAAAAATCAATACTGAAAAATTGCGGGATGAGCTTGCTGAACAAAAACAAAAAAAAATTCCTCCAAAAAAACGGGACCTACTGAAAGCTGTTATTGGTGTAGAAAATTCATTTTGTTTGTCCATGGCGCATTGGTATGTCAACCGCAAAAAAAAAAAAAAATCATAATTTATTAAAAAAAAGTTATAATTGTAACTCAACAACGATCCTCATCCATTACACATCAGTGAACCACCCCATTTCCTTATCGGTTTTATTTTTCCATATTAAATTTTAACTGTCAAACAAAAATGAAATACCGCAAAAAAAAACCATTGAATATAAATAAAAATACTTGAATTATATTATAACAAAAAAAACAATTTTATTTTCAATTCTTTTTCCAGAAATCAGAATGTTATTTTCAATATAGTTCATCACACAGGAAAATCTTAATTATTCAAAAAAAAAAAAATTCAAAATTCAAAATAATACTGCAATAATTTTACAAGTCTTTTCTTAAACCACAGAAAAATTCAAAAATCAAAATTAAAAAAAATGCGATCCACAAAAAAAACTACAAAAAAAACTAGGCGAATTTGCACTAACTTCAGTTTGTTTACTTTAGTTTAATTGCATTTCAGCCTGATGAGTTCTTT
Organism: Xylophagus ater; assembly: GCA_963422695.1. NCBI lineage: Eukaryota > Metazoa > Arthropoda > Insecta > Diptera > Xylophagidae > Xylophagus > Xylophagus ater. The sequence goes on from OY730479.1 coordinate 21,076,031, forward strand.
AATTTTTCTTTTATTAATTAATTCATTGTATTGTCTTCCTTTTTTTTTCTTTTTTTTTTTTTTAATGTAATGCGGAAAGTGTAAAAGAAATCACGTTGATATTCCTTTTGTGACGTGACAGTGAATTAAAAAAAAATTGATGAACAAAAAAAAAAAAAAATAAAGAAATTTACCGTGAAAATATTAACGGAAGAATAGGTGAACTAACACCAGTGCAAAAAAAAAAATTTGTCCAAAATGAAGAGAAAAAAAAAAATGGTACTTCTTGGTAATTCTTTATAAGGTAAGAAAGAATTTCATAAAACTCTAAAAAAAAATCAAATCTAATCAAAAATTAGCACTTAGCTTTTTTTTTTCTCCTTTGTTCATTCTTCTTTTTCTTTCTTTCCAATAGTCCAGTTGATCAGATGTTGAAAACTATGGTGACCTTGACCTCTGTTGAACCAGTCGATTTCGTCACGGCTCAAGAATTCAATTCCTTTCCTTTTTGAATATGATGTAAGAAACCGAATGCAGTAACTGAAAACACCCACATTCACCCGGTATTTGACAAAATAAAACTTAACTACTTTCTTTTTTTTAACTTTTTCACAAAAAAGGAATTAAAAAATTTAAAAAAAAAAACGGTTAAATGAAAAATTTTATAATTTTAATTTGGCAGAGCAACACCTTACACTTTGCTTTTTGAAAAATTTTCTGATCTCTTTCTTCGACAGCGGTTCCTTTTTATACCTTTTGGTATAACAGGACCTGTGTCTCAGTCTCTAAAATATGATTTTTATATGTAAATACTGTTCCTTAGACACTTTCTTACATGTCAAAATAAAGATAATTATTTTCTACATCTTTTAATCATCATTTTATGTAAGAATATTCATTAGTTTTTCTTTATTTAACAAATACTGGTTTTTTTCTTTGTTACGTAGCCGTTACTTCTGCCATGGAGTAAAAGTACAAATTTTCACTTTTTTACTTCGCCGCAATTAATTTTTCAATATTGTTGAAACTATTTTTATCAAATAAATAGGTGTCTGTGGCTGTTTCCGACAGCGCCCGGTTTTCTGAATCCATTCATGTACATAATTTCAAAATCCTTGATATTTTTCATTTATAACCAATTCAAAAAGGAAATGGTACAAAGATTAGGTTAAATCCGCTACTGACTTTGAATTCCCAACCATATACGACCAACTCGTCTTTTAGTTCTCAGCAGGTCATAATGCTAATTAAATATTTGGTTCATGTTTTATGAGGAACAAGAAGGTTTCATCAAAAAGAACTTCCATAAGTTTCATCATCTGTCAACGGCCCTTCCGTATATATAACGCTCGGATCCATTCCACCTAGTGCTAAACATGTAGTTTCTTTTTACAGTTTTAATAGTTTTAATAATAATCAAAAAAAAAAATTATAACGTTGTTTTCTTCCCAGATGCTACATTTTCAGGCTCACTTCTGGATGCATTTAGGGTACGCCATTTTCATCATGTAAGTGACCTATAAGTAAGAGCCATTTTTAGAAGAAATCTGTTCCATGTTTACAGAAAACACATAAGGTGGACTAGGATACATTACAACAACATTACAAACAGATAAGTGGAACTAATTATCATTTACTTTCTTTTCTATAAAAAAAAAACTAAAGTGAACTCCTTTTTATTTCTTTTCATTTTTAGGACAAAAGAATGAAATAAAAAAAAAGGATTTGTTAAAAGAAAACTTAAAAAAAACGGTCGTTACAACCTGCTGCTAGAAAAACATTTCGATTCTAAATCAAATAACTTAAAGACTTACATCATATATTTTTAAGATTTTTATTGCAAAATAAAATTAATCATGTAAAATTCTTTTGTTTTTATTTACATTTCTTCCTTTCTCTCAACTTAAATTTGAAATAATTTGCTGATAGGACAATTTTAAAATTCTATCGAAGCAAATTGCATAATTGAGGGACAAAGTTTAGCCTTGAAAAAATTGCAATTTCTCGGAAAAATTCTTAAATTCCAAAACTACGTGGTTTGAAACCGTAAAGCGTAATTAAGGGACTCCTTCTAATAAAGTACGGAAAAGAACAAAACTCTTGACTTTAGGCTTTTTAAATAATTTTCTTGGAATATTATAATTTCGGATTCACTACTTTCCTTTCCTTTTGAAATTTTTTTTTAACTTATATTAAACAGAGCGTTTTACAAAGACAATCCGCGCCAGAAACTTTTTTTCATAGAAATTCACTTTAGTATTCGCCTCATAACTGCTAATTAGTTTTCCTCCTCGATTTTGTGGAAGTTTGCGATTTTTCGAAAACGATGTAATTTGTAAGCGACCGTAATAAATATTTTAAAGTACACCTACATTTTTTAATGATTTTATTATTCCATGAATAATCATTTAAAAAGTGCTAAAATTACAACATTATATCTTTTTTCATATTTCATTAGAAGAGTGCCTAAATTATTTGTTAGTTTATTAAAACAGGTAGTTTGGCAAATTTTTGCAATTTTTCGATATGTTATCAAAAAAATGTATAAAAGGAGGTACCTAATTTTGGAAAGGTTCATAGCACTTCAGTTGTGCACCGAATAAGTTCGTGTCCTGTTTTACTTCAATTTTTTAAAACATATTCCAAAATGGATACAACATTGACAAATGAAAATTCAAGTGAATTTTTTTACGCGTGTGAGCATAGTTATTGTCTAAACTCAGAATCAATCGACCAATCTATTGAATGGAATAATTCTAACGTTATAACAACAAATTGTCATCTCGTAACGTCAACACCAGTAGAACCGGAAAAGAAAAATAATTACAAGTTTTCACTTGGCACCTCAAAACTGGCCCAAGAAATACAACAAATGAATGCTGAATCAAAGGGCTACAAAAATCTACCAGATAAGGATTTGGGAAATTCCACTCTGAAACCGAAAGAAAATTCACCGGGTTTAATTGTTCCTCAAGAATTGTTGGAGAAAATTAGGTTAATCAAAATGAAACAGTCACCGATTAAATGGAAAGGAACCCGACCTGCTGCTAGAAAAACATTTCGATTCTAAATCAAATAACTTAAAGACTTACATCATATATTTTTAAGATTTTTATTGCAAAATGAAATTAATCATGTAAAATTCTTTTGTTTTTATTTACATTTCTTCCTTTCTCTCAACTTAAATTTGAAATAATTTGCTGATAGGACAATTTTAAAATTCTATCGAAGCAAATTGCATAATTGAATGACAAAGTTTAGCCTTGAAAAAATTGCAATTTCTCGGAAAAATTCTTAAATTCCAAAACTACGTGGTTTGAAACCGTAAAGCGTAATTAAGGGACTCCTTCTAATAAAGTACGGAATAGAACAAAACTCTTGACTTTAGGCTTTTTAAATAATTTTCTTGGAATATTATAATTTCGGATTCACTACTTTCCTTTCCTTTTGAAATTTTTTTTTAACTTATATTAAACAGAGCGTTTTACAAAGACAATCCGCGCCAGAAACTATTTTTCATAGAAATTCACTTTAGTATTCGCCTCATAACTGCTAATTAGTTTTCCTCCTCGATTTTGTGGAAGTTTGCGATTTTTCGAAAACGATGTAATTTGTAAGCGACCGTAATAAATATTTTAAAGTACACCTAGATTTTTTAATAATTTTATTATTCCATGAATAATCATTTAAAAAGTGCTAAAATTACAACATTATATCTTTTTTCATATTTCATTAGAAGAGTGCCTAAATTATTTGTTAGTTTATTAAAACAGGTAGTTTGGCAAATTTTTGCAATTTTTCGATATGTTATCAAAAAAATATATAAAAGGAGGTACCTAATTTTGGAAAGGTTCATAGCACTTCAGTTGTGCTCCGAATAAGTTCGTGTCCTGTTTTACTTCAATTTTTTAAAACATATTCCAAAATGGATACAACATTGACAAATGAAAATTCAAGTGAATTTTTTTACGCGTGTGAGCATAGTTATTGTCTAAACTCAGAATCAATCGACCAATCTATTGAATGGAATAATTCTAACGTTATAACAACAAATTGTCATCTCGTAACGTCAACACCAGTAGAACCGGAAAAGAAAAATAATTACAAGTTTTCACTTGGCACCTCAAAACTGGCCCAAGAAATACAACAAATGAATGCTGAATCAAAGAGCTACAAAAATCTACCAGATAAGGATTTGGGAAATTCCACTCTGAAACCGAAAGAAAATTCACCGGGTTTAATTGTTCCTCAAGAATTGTTGGAGAAAATTAGGTTAATCAAAATGAAACAATCACCGATTAAATGGAAAGGAACCCGACCTGCTGCTAGGACAACATTTCGATTCTAAATCAAATAACTTAAAGACTTACATCATATATTTTTAAGATTTTTATTGCAAAATAAAATTAATCATGTAAAATTCTTTTGTTTTTATTTACATTTCTTCCTTTCTCTCAACTTAAATTTCAAATAATTTGCTGATAGGACAATTTTAAAATTCTATCGAAGCAAATTGCATAATTGAATGACAAAGTTTAGCCTTGGAAAAATTGCAATTTCTCGGAAAAATTCTTAAATTCCAAAACTACGTGGTTTGAAACCGTAAAGCGTAATTAAGGGACTCCTTCTAATAAAGTACGGAAAAGAACAAAACTCTTGACTTTAGGCTTTTTAAATAATTTTCTTGGAATATTATAATTTCGGATTCACTACTTTCCTTTCCTTTTGAAATTTTTTTTTAACTTATATTAAACAGAGCGTTTTACAAAGACAATCCGCGCCAGAAACTATTTTTCATAGAAATTCACTTTATTATTCGCCTCATAACTGCCAATTAGTTTTCCTCCTCGATTTTGTGGAAGTTTGCGATTTTTCGAAAACGATGTAATTTGTAAGCGACCGTAATAAATGTTTTAAAGTACACCTAGATTTTTTAATAATTTTATTATTCCATGAATAATCATTTAAAAAGTGCTAAAATTACAGCATTATATCTTTTTTCATATTTCATTAGAAGAGTGCCTAAATTATTTGTTAGTTTATTAAAACAGGTAGTTTGGCAAATTTTTGCAATTTTTCGATATGTTATCAAAAAAATGTATAAAAGGAGGTACCTAATTTTGGAAAGGTTCATAGCACTTCAGTTGTGCACCGAATAAGTTCGTGTCCTGTTTTACTTCAATTTTTTAAAACATATTCCAAAATGGATACAACATTGACAAATGAAAATTCAAGTGAATTTTTTTACGCGTGTGAGCATAGTTATTGTCTAAACTCAGAATCAATCGACCAATCTATTGAATGGGATAATTCTAACGCTATAACAACAAATTGTCATCTCGTAACGTCAACACCAGTAGAACCGGAAAAGAAAAATAATTACAAGTTTTCACTTGGCACCTCAAAACTGGCCCAAGAAATACAACAAATGAATGCTGAATCAAAGGGCTACAAAAATCTACCAGATAAGGATTTGGGAAATTCCACTCTGAAACCGAAAGAAAATTCACCTCGTTTAATTGTTCCTCAAGAATTGTTGGAGAAAATTAGGTTAATCAAAATGAAACAATCACCGATTAAATGGAAAGGAACCCGACCTGCTGCTAGAAAAACATTGCGATTTTAAATCAAATAACTTAAAGACTTACATCATATATTTTTAAGATTTTTATTGCAAAATAAAATTAATCATGTAAAATTCTTTTGTTTTTATTTACATTTCTTCCTTTCTCTCAACTTAAATTTCAAATAATTTGCTGATAGGACAATTTTAAAATTCTATCGAAGCAAATTGCATAATTGATTGACAAAGTTCAGCCTTGAAAAAATTGCAATTTCTCGGAAAAATTCTTAAATTCCAAAACTACGTGGTTTGAAACCGTAAAGCGTAATTAAGGGACTCCTTGTAATAAAGTACGGAAAAGAACAAAACTCTTGACTTTAGGCTTTTTAAATAATTTTCTTGGAATATTATAATTTCGGACTCACTACTTTCCTTTCCTTTTGAAATTTTTTTTTAACTTATATTAAACAGAGCGTTTTACAAAGACAATCCGCGCCAGAAACTATTTTTCATAGAAATTCACTTTAGTATTCGCCTCATAACTGCTAATTAGTTTTCCTCCTCGATTTTGTGGAAGTTTGCGATTTTTCGAAAACGATGTAATTTGTAAGCGACCGTAATAAATATTTTAAAGTACACCTACATTTTTTAATGATTTTATTATTCCATGAATAATCATTTAAAAAGTGCTAAAATTACAACATTATATCTTTTTTCATATTTCATTAGAAGAGTGCCTAAATTATTTGTTAGTTTATTAAAACAGGTAGTTTGGCAAATTTTTGCAATTTTTCGATATGTTATCAAAAAAATGTATAAAAGGAGGTACCTAATTTTGGAAAGGTTCATAGCACTTCAGTTGTGCACCGAATAAGTTCGTGTCCTGTTTTACTTCAATTTTTTAAAACATATTCCAAAATGGATACAACATTGACAAATGAAAATTCAAGTGAATTTTTTACGCGTGTGAGCATAGTTATTGTCTAAACTCAGAATCAATCGACCAATCTATTGAATGGAATGATTCTAACGTTATAACAACAAATTGTCATCTCGTAACGTCAACACCAGTAGAACCGGAAAAGAAAAATAATTACAAGTTTTCACTTGGCACCTCAAAACTGGCCCAAGAAATACAACAAATGAATGCTGAATCAAAGGGCTACAAAAATCTACCAGATAAGGATTTGGGAAATTCCACTCTGAAACCGAAAGAAAATTCACCTCGTTTAATTGTTCCTCAAGAATTGTTGGAGAAAATTAGGTTAATCAAAATGAAACAATCACCGATTAAATGGAAAGGAACCCGACCTGCTGCTAGAAAAACATTTCGATTCTAAATCAAATAACTTAAAGACTTACATCATATATTTTTAAGATTTTTATTGCAAAATAAAATTAATCATGTAAAATTCTTTTGTTTTTATTTACATTTCTTCCTTTCTCTCAACTTAAATTTCAAATAATTTGCTGATAGGTCAATTTTAAAATTCTATCGAAGCAAATTGCATAATTGATTGACAAAATTTAGCCTTGAAAAAATTGCAATTTCTCGGAAAAATTCTTAAATTCCAAAACTACGTGGTTTGAGACCGTAAAGCGTAATTAAGGGACTCCTTGTAATAAAGTACGGAAAAGAACAAAACTCTTGACTTTAGGCTTTTTAAATAATTTTCTTGGAATATTATAATTTCGGATTCACTACTTTCCTTTCCTTTTGAAATTTTTTTTTAACTTATATTAAACAGAGCGTTTTACAAAGACAATCCGCGCCAGAAACTATTTTTCATAGAAATTCACTTTAGTATTCGCCTCATAACTGCTAATTAGTTTTCCTCCTCGATTTTGTGGAGTTTGCGATTTGTCGAAAACGATGTAATTTGTAAGCGACCGTAATAAATATTTTAAAGTACACCTAGATTTTTTAATAATTTTATTATTCCATGAATAATCATTTAAAAAGTGCTAAAATTACAAAATGATATCTCTTTTCATATTTCATTAGAAGAGTGCCTAAATTATTTGTTAGTTTATTAAAACAGGTAGTTTGGCAAATTTTTGCAATTTTTCGATATGTTATCAAAAAAATGTATAAAAGGAGGTACCTAATTTTGGAAAGGTTCATAGCACTTCAGTTGTGCACCGAATAAGTTCGTGTCCTGTTTTACTTCAATTTTTTAAAACATATTCCAAAATGGATACAACATTGACAAATGAAAATTCAAGTGAATTTTTTTACGCGTGTGAGCATAGGTATTGTCTAAACTCAGAATCAATCGACCAATCTATTGAATGGAATGATTCTAACGTTATAACAACAAATTGTCATCTCGTAACGTCAACACCAGTAGAACCGGAAAAGAAAAATAATTACAAGGTTTCACTTGGCACCTCAAAACTGGCCCAAGAAATACAACAAATGAATGCTGAATCAAATGGCGACAAAAATTTACCAGATAAGGATTTGGGAAATTCTACTCTGAAACCGAAAGAAAATCCACCGGGTTTAATTGTTCCTCAAGAATTGTTGGAGAAAATTAGAGTTATAATGAGTTGAGCGTCATGTATAAATATATATATATATGTATACACATGAAGCCAATAAATGCAACTCATTATCACGACCTATTCCAATATTCTTTTATTACATATTTCTCTGCCGGCGGCATTTCTTATATCATATCCTGACTGCCTTTTTATTACCGACCAAAGCGGATGAACATGTTTTTACACCATCGACGCAATTACGTTTGTAATTGCCGAAAGGAATTTCTTTGGCGGGTCCTAAATACGTATTTCAATCCTTTTCTTGACCTCGTCAAAGACATTTCTTCTTAAGTGTTTTCGTATCGTTAAAAGGATTTACATAAGTGTTTCCTGAGTCATCGCTATGCATTTTCGTCTAACAAAATGCATTAGGTAATAAAAGCAAACTAGGCAATTATCCTTCAGTTCTAAGAACTATTGAGAAAGGAATTTCTTTTCGGTTTATAGAATTTTTGGTGGGAACTAACGCCCGCATTTAAATACCAAAAATTTACTATAAAAAGGACGAACTGAAGATGGAGCCAGAGTCAGTCGAGAATATACACGCTAGCTGATCTTACCTTAGTTTCGTAAACTGGACCAAGCCATAAATTCCCTAACGTGAGGCTGCGTTAGAAGTTTAAGAACTAAGAGCAAGATCAAGCGAGCGAAATCACATAATAATAATATTAATAATATAAAATAAAAGAAAAACCAATAAAACTTAATAAATAAAATATTTATGTACAAATAAAGGATCGTTTTTTTCGACTCCCCTTTAAGTTGTAACATTAGGTTAATCAAAATGAAACAATCACCGATTAAATGGAAAGGAACCCGACCTGCTGCTAGAAAAACATTTCGATTCTAAATCAAATAACTTAAAGACTTACATCATATATTTTTATGATTTTTATCGCAAAATAAAATTAATCATGTAAAATTCTTTTGTTTTTATTTACATTCCTTCCTTTCTCTCAACTTAAATTTCAAATAATTTGCTGATAGGTCAATTTTAAAATTCTATCGAAGCAAATTGCATAATTGATTGACAAAGTTTAGCCTTGAAAAAATTGCAATTTCTCGGAAAAATTCTTAAATTCCAAAACTACGTGGTTTGAAACCGTAAAGCGTAATTAAGGGACTCCTTCTAATAAAGTACGGAAAAGAACAAAACTCTTGACTTTAGGCTTTTTAAATAATTTTCTTGGAATATTATAATTTCGGATTCACTACTTTCCTTTCCTTTTGAAATTTTTTTTTAACTTATATTAAACAGAGCGTTTTACAAAGACAATCCGCGCCAGAAACTATTTTTCATAGAAATTCACTTTAGTATTCGCCTCATAACTGCTAATTAGTTTTCCTCCTCGATTTTGTGGAGTTTGCGATTTGTCGAAAACGATGTAATTTGTAAGCGACCGTAATAAATATTTTAAAGTACACCTAGATTTTTTAATAATTTTATTATTCCATGAATAATCATTTAAAAAGTGCTAAAATTACAAAATGATATCTCTTTTCATATTTCATTAGAAGAGTGCCTAAATTATTTGTTAGTTTATTAAAACAGGTAGTTTGGCAAATTTTTGCAATTTTTCGATATGTTATCAAAAAAATGTATAAAAGGAGGTACCTAATTTTGGAAAGGTTCATAGCACTTCAGTTGTGCACCGAATAAGTTCGTGTCCTGTTTTACTTCAATTTTTTAAAACATATTCCAAAATGGATACAACATTGACAAATGAAAATTCAAGTGAATTTTTTTACGCGTGTGAGCATAGGTATTGTCTAAACTCAGAATCAATCGACCAATCTATTGAATGGAATGATTCTAACGTTATAACAACAAATTGTCATCTCGTAACGTCAACACCAGTAGAACCGGAAAAGAAAAATAATTACAAGGTTTCACTTGGCACCTCAAAACTGGCCCAAGAAATACAACAAATGAATGCTGAATCAAATGGCGACAAAAATTTACCAGATAAGGATTTGGGAAATTCTACTCTGAAACCGAAAGAAAATCCACCGGGTTTAATTGTTCCTCAAGAATTGTTGGAGAAAATTAGAGTTATAATGAGTTGAGCGTCATGTATAAATATATATATATATGTATACACATGAAGCCAATAAATGCAACTCATTATCACGACCTATTCCAATATTCTTTTATTACATATTTCTCTGCCGGCGGCATTTCTTATATCATATCCTGACTGCCTTTTTATTACCGACCAAAGCGGATGAACATGTTTTTACACCATCGACGCAATTACGTTTGTAATTGCCGAAAGGAATTTCTTTGGCGGGTCCTAAATACGTATTTCAATCCTTTTCTTGACCTCGTCAAAGACATTTCTTCTTAAGTGTTTTCGTATCGTTAAAAGGATTTACATAAGTGTTTCCTGAGTCATCGCTATGCATTTTCGTCTAACAAAATGCATTAGGTAATAAAAGCAAACTAGGCAATTATCCTTCAGTTCTAAGAACTATTGAGAAAGGAATTTCTTTTCGGTTTATAGAATTTTTGGTGGGAACTAACGCCCGCATTTAAATACCAAAAATTTACTATAAAAAGGACGAACTGAAGATGGAGCCAGAGTCAGTCGAGAATATACACGCTAGCTGATCTTACCTTAGTTTCGTAAACTGGACCAAGCCATAAATTCCCTAACGTGAGGCTGCGTTAGAAGTTTAAGAACTAAGAGCAAGATCAAGCGAGCGAAATCACATAATAATAATATTAATAATATAAAATAAAAGAAAAACCAATAAAACTTAATAAATAAAATATTTATGTACAAATAAAGGATCGTTTTTTTCGACTCCCCTTTAAGTTGTAACATTAGGTTAATCAAAATGAAACAATCACCGATTAAATGGAAAGGAACCCGACCTGCTGCTAGAAAAACATTTCGATTCTAAATCAAATAACTTAAAGACTTACATCATATATTTTTATGATTTTTATCGCAAAATAAAATTAATCATGTAAAATTCTTTTGTTTTTATTTACATTCCTTCCTTTCTCTCAACTTAAATTTCAAATAATTTGCTGATAGGTCAATTTTAAAATTCTATCGAAGCAAATTGCATAATTGATTGACAAAGTTTAGCCTTGAAAAAATTGCAATTTCTCGGAAAAATTCTTAAATTCCAAAACTACGTGGTTTGAAACCGTAAAGCGTAATTAAGGGACTCCTTCTAATAAAGTACGGAAAAGAACAAAACTCTTGACTTTAGGCTTTTTAAATAATTTTCTTGGAATATTATAATTTCGGATTCACTACTTTCCTTTCCTTTTGAAATTTTTTTTTAACTTATATTAAACAGAGCGTTTTACAAAGACAATCCGCGCCAGAAACTATTTTTCATAGAAATTCACTTTAGTATTCACCTCATAACTGCTAATTAGTTTTCCTCCTCGATTTTGTGGAAGTTTGCGATTTTTCGAAAACGATGTAATTTGTAAGCGACCGTAATAAATATTTTAAAGTACACCTAGCTTTTTTAATAATTTTATTATTCCATGAATAATCATTTAAAAAGTGCTAAAATTACAACATTATATCTTTTTTCATATTTCATTAGAAGAGTGCCTAAATTATTTGTTAGTTTATTAAAACAGGTAGTTTGGCAAATTTTTGCAATTTTTCGATATGTTATCAAAAAAATATATAAAAGGAGGTACCTAATTTTGGAAAGGTTCATAGCACTTCAGTTGTGCTCCGAATAAGTTCGTGTCCTGTTTTACTTCAATTTTTTAAAACATATTCCAAAATGGATACAACATTGACAAATGAAAATTCAAGTGAATTTTTTTACGCGTGTGAGCATAGTTATTGTCTAAACTCAGAAACAATCGACCAATCTATTGAATGGAATAATTCTATCGTTATAACAACAAATTGTCATCTCGTAACGTCAACACCAGTAGAACCGGGAAAGAAAAATAATTACAAGTTTTCACTTGGCACCTCAAAACTGGCCCAAGAAATACAACAAATGAATGCTGAATCAAAGGGCTACAAAAATTTACCAGATAAGGATTTGGGAAATTCTAATCTGAAACCGAAAGAAAATTCACCGGGTTTAATTGTTCCTCAAGAATTGTTGGAGAAAATTAGGTTAATCAAAATGAAACAATCACCGATTAAATGGAAAGGAACCCGACCTGCTGCTAGAAAAACATTTCGATTCTAAATCAAATAACTTATAGACTTACATCATATATTTTTAAGATTTTTATTGCAAAATAAAATTAATCATGTAAAATTCTTTTGTTTTTATTTACATTTCTTCCTTTCTCTCAACTTAAATTTGAAATAATTTGCTGATAGGTCCATTTTAAAATTCTATCGAAGCAAATTGCATAATTGATTGACAAAGTTTAGCCTTGAAAAAATTTCAATTTCTCGGAAAAATTCTTAAATTCCAAAACTACGTGGTTTGAAACCGTAAAGCGTAATTAAGGGACTCCTTCTAATAAAGTACGGAAAAGAACAAAACTCTTGACTTTAGGCTTTTTAAATAATTTTCTTGGAATATTATAATTTCGGATTCACTACTTTCCTTTCCTTTTGAAATTTTTTTTTAACTTATATTAAACAGAGCGTTTTACAAAGACAATCCGCGCCAGAAACTATTTTTCATAGAAATTCACTTTAGTATTCGCCTCATAACTGCTAATTAGTTTTCCTCCTCGATTTTGTGGAAGTTTGCGATTTTTCGAAAACGATGTAATTTGTAAGCGACCGTAATAAATATTTTAAAGTACACCTAGATTTTTTAATAATTTTATTATTCCATGAATAATCATTTAAAAAGTGCTAAAATTACAACATTATATATTTTTTCATATTTCATTAGAAGAGTGCCTAAATTATTTGTTAGTTTATTAAAACAGGTAGTTTGGCAAATTTTTGCAATTTTTCGATATGTTATCAAAAAAATGTATAAAAGGAGGTACCTAATTTTGGAAAGGTTCATAGCACTTCAGTTGTGCACCGAATAAGTTCGTGTCCTGTTTTACTTCAATTTTTTAAAACATATTCCAAAATGGATACAACATTGACAAATGAAAATTCAAGTGAATTTTTTTACGCGTGTGAGCATAGTTATTGTCTAAACTCAGAATCAATCGACCAATCTATTGAATGGAATAATTCTAACGTTATAACAACAAATTGTCATCTCGTAACGTCAACACCAGTAGAACCGGAAAAGAAAAATAATTACAAGTTTTCACTTGGCACCTCAAAACTGGCCCAAGAAATACAACAAATGAATGCTGAATCAAAGGGCTACAAAAATCTACCAGATAAGGATTTGGGAAATTCCACTCTGAAACCGAAAGAAAATTCACCTCGTTTAATTGTTCCTCAAGAATTGTTGGAGAAAATTAGGTTAATCAAAATGAAACAATCACCGATTAAATGGAAAGGAACCCGACCTGCTGCTAGAAAAACATTTCGATTCTAAATCAAATAACTTAAAGACTTACATCATATATTTTTATGATTTTTATCGCAAAATAAAATTAATCATGTAAAATTCTTTTGTTTTTATTTACATTTCTTCCTTTCTCTCAACTTAAATTTCAAATAATTTGCTGATAGGTCAATTTTAAAATTCTATCGAAGCAAATTGCATAATTGATTGACAAAGTTTAGCCTTGAAAAAATTGCAATTTCTCGGAAAAATTCTTAAATTCCAAAACTACGTGGTTTGAAACCGTAAAGCGTAATTAAGGGACTCCTTGTAATAAAGTACGGAAAAGAACAAAACTCTTGACTTTAGGCTTTTTAAATAATTTTCTTGGAATATTATAATTTCGGATTCACTACTTTCCTTTAATTTTGAAATTTTTTTTTAACTTATATTAAACAGAGCGTTTTACAAAGACAATCCGCGCCAGAACCTATTTTTCATAGAAATTCACTTTAGTATCCGCCTCATAACTGCTAATTAGTTTTCCTCCTCGATTTTGTGGAAGTTTGCGATTTTTCGAAAACGATGTAATTTGTAAGCGACCGTAATAAATATTTTAAAGTACACCTAGATTTTTTAATAATTTTATTATTCCATGAATAATCATTTAAAAAGTGCTAAAATTACAACATTATATCTTTTTTCATATTTCATTAGAAGAGTGCCTAAATTATTTGTTAGTTTATTAAAACAGGTAGTTTGGCAAATTTTTGCAATTTTTCGATATGTTATCAAAAAAATGTATAAAAGGAGGTACCTAATTTTGGAAAGGTTCATAGCACTTCAGTTGTGCACCGAATAAGTTCGTGTTCTGTTTTACTTCAATTTTTTAAAACATATTCCAAAATGGATACAACATTGACAAATGAAAATTCAAGTGAATTTTTTTACGCGTGTGAGCATAGTTATTGTCTAAACTCAGAATCAATCGACCAATCTATTGAATGGAATAATTCTATCGTTATAACAACAAATTGTCATCTCGTAACGTCAACACCAGTAGAACCGGAAAAGAAAAATAATTACAAGTTTTCACTTGGCACCTCAAAACTGGCCCAAGAAATACAACAAATGAATGCTGAATCAAAGGGCTACAAAAATTTACCAGATAAGGATTTGGGAAATTCTACTCTGAAACCGAAAGAAAATTCACCGGGTTTAATTGTTCCTGAAGAATTGTTGGAGAAAATTAGGTTAATCAAAATGAAACAATCACCGATTAAATGGAAAGGAACCCGACCTGCTGCTAGAAAAACATTTCGATTCTAAATCAAATAACTTATAGACTACATCATATATTTTTAAGATTTTTATTGCAAAATAAAATTAATCATGTAAAATTCTTTTGTTTTTATTTACATTTCTTCCTTTCTCTCAACTTAAATTTGAAATAATTTGCTGATAGGTCCATTTTAAAATTCTATCGAAGCAAATTGCATAATTGATTGACAAAGTTTAGCCTTGAAAAAATTTCAATTTCTCGGAAAAATTCTTAAATTCCAAAACTACGTGGTTTGAAACCGTAAAGCGTAATTAAGGGACTCCTTCTAATAAAGTACGGAAAAGAACAAAACTCTTGACTTTAGGCTTTTTAAATAATTTTCTTGGAATATTATAATTTCGGATTCACTACTTTCCTTTCCTTTTGAAATTTTTTTTTAACTTATATTAAACAGAGCGTTTTACAAAGACAATCCGCGCCAGAAACTATTTTTCATAGAAATTCACTTTAGTATTCGCCTCATAACTGCTAATTAGTTTTCCTCCTCGATTTTGTGGAAGTTTGCGATTTTTCGAAAACGATGTAATTTGTAAGCGACCGTAATAAATATTTTAAAGTACACCTAGATTTTTTAATGATTTTATTATTCCATGAATAATCATTTAAAAAGTGCTAAAATTACAACATTATATCTTTTTTCATATTTCATTAGAAGAGTGCCTAAATTATTTGTTAGTTTATTAAAACAGGTAGTTTGGCAAATTTTTGCAATTTTTCGATATGTTATCAAAAAAATGTATAAAAGGAGGTACCTAATTTTGGAAAGGTTCATAGCACTTCAGTTGTGCACCGAATAAGTTCGTGTCCTGTTTTACTTCAATTTTTTAAAACATATTCCAAAATGGATACAACATTGACAAATGAAAATTCAAGTGAATTTTTTTACGCGTGTGAGCATAGTTATTGTCTAAACTCAGAATCAATCGACCAATCTATTGAATGGAATAATTCTAACGTTATAACAACAAATTGTCATCTCGTAACGTCAACACCAGTAGAACCGGAAAAGAAAAATAATTACAAGTTTTCACTTGGCACCTCAAAACTGGCCCAAGAAATACAACAAATGAATGCTGAATCAAAGGGCTACAAAAATTTACCAGATAAGGATTTGGGAAATTCTAATCTGAAACCGAAAGAAAATTCACCGGGTTTAATTGTTCCTCAAGAATTGTTGGAGAAAATTAGGTTAATCAAAATGAAACAATCACCGATTAAATGGAAAGGAACCCGACCTGCTGCTAGAAAAACATTTCGATTCTAAATCAAATAACTTATAGACTTACATCATATATTTTTAAGATTTTTATTGCAAAATAAAATTAATCATGTAAAATTCTTTTGTTTTTATTTACATTTCTTCCTTTCTCTCAACTTAAATTTGAAATAATTTGCTGATAGGTCCATTTTAAAATTCTATCGAAGCAAATTGCATAATTGATTGACAAAGTTTAGCCTTGAAAAAATTTCAATTTCTCGGAAAAATTCTTAAATTCCAAAACTACGTGGTTTGAAACCGTAAAGCGTAATTAAGGGACTCCTTCTAATAAAGTACGGAAAAGAACAAAACTCTTGACTTTAGGCTTTTTAAATAATTTTCTTGGAATATTATAATTTCGGATTCACTACTTTCCTTTCCTTTTGAAATTTTTTTTTAACTTATATTAAACAGAGCGTTTTACAAAGACAATCCGCGCCAGAAACTATTTTTCATAGAAATTCACTTTAGTATTCGCCTCATAACTGCTAATTAGTTTTCCTCCTCGATTTTGTGGAAGTTTGCGATTTTTCGAAAACGATGTAATTTGTAAGCGACCGTAATAAATATTTTAAAGTACACCTAGATTTTTTAATAATTTTATTATTCCATGAATAATCATTTAAAAAGTGCTAAAATTACAACATTATATATTTTTTCATATTTCATTAGAAGAGTGCCTAAATTATTTGTTAGTTTATTAAAACAGGTAGTTTGGCAAATTTTTGCAATTTTTCGATATGTTATCAAAAAAATGTATAAAAGGAGGTACCTAATTTTGGAAAGGTTCATAGCACTTCAGTTGTGCACCGAATAAGTTCGTGTCCTGTTTTACTTCAATTTTTTAAAACATATTCCAAAATGGATACAACATTGACAAATGAAAATTCAAGTGAATTTTTTTACGCGTGTGAGCATAGTTATTGTCTAAACTCAGAATCAATCGACCAATCTATTGAATGGAATAATTCTAACGTTATAACAACAAATTGTCATCTCGTAACGTCAATACCAGTAGAACCGGAAAAGAAAAATAATTACAAGTTTTCACTTGGCACCTCAAAACTGGCCCAAGAAATACAACAAATGAATGCTGAATCAAAGGGCTACAAAAATCTACCAGATAAGGATTTGGGAAATTCCACTCTGAAACCGAAAGAAAATTCACCTCGTTTAATTGTTCCTCAAGAATTGTTGGAGAAAATTAGGTTAATCAAAATGAAACAATCACCGATTAAATGGAAAGGAACCCGACCTGCTGCTAGAAAAACATTTCGATTCTAAATCAAATAACTTAAAGACTTACATCATATATTTTTATGATTTTTATCGCAAAATAAAATTAATCATGTAAAATTCTTTTGTTTTTATTTACATTTCTTCCTTTCTCTCAACTTAAATTTCAAATAATTTGCTGATAGGTCAATTTTAAAATTCTATCGAAGCAAATTGCATAATTGATTGACAAAGTTTAGCCTTGAAAAAATTGCAATTTCTCGGAAAAATTCTTAAATTCCAAAACTACGTGGTTTGAAACCGTAAAGCGTAATTAAGGGACTCCTTGTAATAAAGTACGGAAAAGAACAAAACTCTTGACTTTAGGCTTTTTAAATAATTTTCTTGGAATATTATAATTTCGGATTCACTACTTTCCTTTAATTTTGAAATTTTTTTTTAACTTATATTAAACAGAGCGTTTTACAAAGACAATCCGCGCCAGAACCTATTTTTCATAGAAATTCACTTTAGTATCCGCCTCATAACTGCTAATTAGTTTTCCTCCTCGATTTTGTGGAAGTTTGCGATTTTTCGAAAACGATGTAATTTGTAAGCGACCGTAATAAATATTTTAAAGTACACCTAGATTTTTTAATAATTTTATTATTCCATGAATAATCATTTAAAAAGTGCTAAAATTACAACATTATATCTTTTTTCATATTTCATTAGAAGAGTGCCTAAATTATTTGTTAGTTTATTAAAACAGGTAGTTTGGCAAATTTTTGCAATTTTTCGATATGTTATCAAAAAAATGTATAAAAGGAGGTACCTAATTTTGGAAAGGTTCATAGCACTTCAGTTGTGCACCGAATAAGTTCGTGTCCTGTTTTACTTCAATTTTTTAAAACATATTCCAAAATGGATACAACATTGACAAATGAAAATTCAAGTGAATTTTTTTACGCGTGTGAGCATAGTTATTGTCTAAACTCAGAATCAATCGACCAATCTATTGAATGGAATAATTCTATCGTTATAACAACAAATTGTCATCTCGTAACGTCAACACCAGTAGAACCGGAAAAGAAAAATAATTACAAGTTTTCACTTGGCACCTCAAAACTGGCCCAAGAAATACAACAAATGAATGCTGAATCAAAGGGCTACAAAAATTTACCAGATAAGGATTTGGGAAATTCTACTCTGAAACCGAAAGAAAATTCACCGGGTTTAATTGTTCCTGAAGAATTGTTGGAGAAAATTAGGTTAATCAAAATGAAACAATCACCGATTAAATGGAAAGGAACCCGACCTGCTGCTAGAAAAACATTTCGATTCTAAATCAAATAACTTATAGACTACATCATATATTTTTAAGATTTTTATTGCAAAATAAAATTAATCATGTAAAATTCTTTTGTTTTTATTTACATTTCTTCCTTTCTCTCAACTTAAATTTGAAATAATTTGCTGATAGGTCCATTTTAAAATTCTATCGAAGCAAATTGCATAATTGATTGACAAAGTTTAGCCTTGAAAAAATTTCAATTTCTCGGAAAAATTCTTAAATTCCAAAACTACGTGGTTTGAAACCGTAAAGCGTAATTAAGGGACTCCTTCTAATAAAGTACGGAAAAGAGCAAAACTCTTGACTTTAGGCTTTTTAAATAATTTTCGTGGAATATTATAATTTCGGATTCACTACTTTCCTTTCCTTTTGAAATTTTTTTTTAACTTATATTAAACAGAGCGTTTTACAAAGACAATCCGCGCCAGAAACTATTTTTCATAGAAATTCACTTTAGTATTCGCCTCATAACTGCTAATTAGTTTTCCTCCTCGATTTTGTGGAAGTTTGCGATTTTTCGAAAACGATGTAATTTGTAACGACCGTAATAAATATTTTAAAGTACACCTAGATTTTTTAATAATTTTATTATTCCATGAATAATCATTTAAAAAGTGCTAAAATTACAACATTATATCTTTTTTCATATTTCATTAGAAGAGTGCCTAAATTATTTGTTAGTTTATTAAAACAGGTAGTTTGGCAAATTTTTGCAATTTTTCGATATGTTATCAAAAAAATGTATAAAAGGAGGTACCTAATTTTGGAAAGGTTCATAGCACTTCAGTTGTGCACCGAATAAGTTCGTGTCCTGTTTTACTTCAATTTTTTAAAACATATTCCAAAATGGATACAACATTGACAAATGAAAATTCAAGTGAATTTTTTTACGCGTGTGAGCATAGTTTTTGTCTAAACTCAGAATCAATCGACCAATCTATTGAATGGAATAATTCTAACGTTATAACAACAAATTGTCATCTCGTAACGTCAACACCAGTAGAACCGGAAAAGAAAAATAATTACAAGTTTTCACTTGGCACCTCAAAACTGGCCCAAGAAATACAACAAATGAATGCTGAATCAAAGGGCGACAAAAATCTACCAGATAAGGATTTGGGAAATTCCACTCTGAAACCGAAAGAAAATTCACCGGGTTTAATTGTTCCTCAAGAATTGTTGGAGAAAATTAGGTTAATCAAAATGAAACAATCACCGATTAAATGGAAAGGAACCCGACCTTGTAACGGTAATAGTTCCGTTTAGTTTTGTTTTCACTACTGGCTTGCTGATGGCCACGCTTTGCCGGGTGTCTTCAGCCTAGTTTGATTCAGGGTTCCCATCAGCGACCAGAGTGCTTGATAAACGTGGATAGGTAATAACGATAAAAAAAAATCAATACTGAAAAATTGCGGGATGAGCTTGCTGAACAAAAACAAAAAAAAATTCCTCCAAAAAAACGGGACCTACTGAAAGCTGTTATTGGTGTAGAAAATTCATTTTGTTTGTCCATGGCGCATTGGTATGTCAACCGCAAAAAAAAAAAAAATCATAATTTATTAAAAAAAAGTTATAATTGTAACTCAACAACGATCCTCATCCATTACACATCAGTGAACCACCCCATTTCCTTATCGGTTTTATTTTTCCATATTAAATTTTAACTGTCAAACAAAAATGAAATACCGCAAAAAAAAACCATTGAATATAAATAAAAATACTTGAATTATATTATAACAAAAAAAACAATTTTATTTTCAATTCTTTTTCCAGAAATCAGAATGTTATTTTCAATATAGTTCATCACACAGGAAAATCTTAATTATTCAAAAAAAAAAAAATTCAAAATTCAAAATAATACTGCAATAATTTTACAAGTCTATTCTTAAACCACAGAAAAATTCAAAAATCAAAATTAAAAAAAATGCGATCCACAAAAAAAACTACAAAAAAAACTAGGCGAATTTGCACTAACTTCAGTTTGTTTACTTTAGTTTAATTGCATTTCAGCCTGATGAGTTCTTTAATTTTTCTTTTATTAATTAATTCATTGTATTGTCTTCCTTTTTTTTTTCTTTTTTTTTTTTTTAATGTAATGCGGAAAGTGTAAAAGAAATCACGTTGATATTCCTTTTGTGACGTGACAGTGAATTAAAAAAAAATTGATGAACAAAAAAAAAAAAAAATAAAGAAATTTACCGTGAAAATATTAACGGAAGAATAGTGCAAAAAAAAAAATTTGTCCAAAATGAGGAGAAAAAAAAAAAAATGGTACTTCTTGGTAATTCTTTATAAGGTAAGAAAGAATTTCATAAAACTCTAAAAAAAAATCAAATCTAATCAAAAATTAGCACTTAGCTTTTTTTTTCTCCTTTGTTCATTCTTCTTTTTCTTTCTTTCCAATAGTCCAGTTGATCAGATGTTGAAAACTATGGTGACCTTGACCTCTGTTGAACCAGTCGATTTCGTCACGGCTCAAGAATTCAATTCCTTTCCTTTTTGAATATGATGTAAGAAACCGAATGCAGTAACTGAAAACACCCACATTCACCCGGTATTTGACAAAATAAAACTTAACTACTTTCTTTTTTTTAACTTTTTCACAAAAAAGGAATTAAAAAATTTAAAAAAAAAAACGGTTAAATGAAAAATTTTATAATTTTAATTTGGCAGAGCAACACCTTACACTTTGCTTTTTGAAAAATTTTCTGATCTCTTTCTTCGACAGCGGTTCCTTTTTATACCTTTTGGTATAACAGGACCTGTGTCTCAGTCTCTAAAATATGATTTTTATATGTAAATACTGTTCCTTAGACACTTTCTTACATGTCAAAATAAAGATAATTATTTTCTACATCTTTTAATCATCATTTTATGTAAGAATATTCATTAGTTTTTCTTTATTTAACAAATACTGGTTTTTTTCTTTGTTACGTAGCCGTTACTTCTGCCATGGAGTAAAAGTACAAATTTTCACTTTTTTACTTCGCCGCAATTAATTTTTCAATATTGTTGAAACTATTTTTATCAAATAAATAGGTGTCTGTGGCTGTTTCCGACAGCGCCCGGTTTTCTGAATCCATTCATGTACATAATTTCAAAATCCTTGATATTTTTCATTTATAACCAATTCAAAAAGGAAATGGTACAAAGATTAGGTTAAATCCGCTACTGACTTTGAATTCCCAACCATATACGACCAACTCGTCTTTTAGTTCTCAGCAGGTCATAATGCTAATTAAATATTTGGTTCATGTTTTATGAGGAACAAGAAGGTTTCATCAAAAAGAACTTCCATAAGTTTCATCATCTGTCAACGGCCCTTCCGTATATATAACGCTCGGATCCATTCCACCTAGTGCTAAACATGTAGTTTCTTTTTACAGTTTTAATAGTTTTAATAATAATCAAAAAAAAAAATTATAACGTTGTTTTCTTCCCAGATGCTACATTTTCAGGCTCACTTCTGGATGCATTTAGGGTACGCCATTTTCATCATGTAAGTGACCTATAAGTAAGAGCCATTTTTAGAAGAAATCTGTTCCATGTTTACAGAAAACACATAAGGTGGACTAGGATACATTACAACAACATTACAAACAGATAAGTGGAACTAATTATCATTTACTTTCTTTTCTATAAAAAAAAAACTAAAGTGAACTCCTTTTTATTTCTTTTCATTTTTAGGACAAAAGAATGAAATAAAAAAAAGGATTTGTTAAAAGAAAACTTAAAAAAAACGGTCGTTACAACCTGCTGCTAGAAAAACATTTCGATTCTAAATCAAATAACTTAAAGACTTACATCATATATTTTTAAGATTTTTATTGCAAAATAAAATTAATCATGTAAAATTCTTTTGTTTTTATTTACATTTCTTCCTTTCTCTCAACTTAAATTTGAAATAATTTGCTGATAGGACAATTTTAAAATTCTATCGAAGCAAATTGCATAATTGAGGGACAAAGTTTAGCCTTGAAAAAATTGCAATTTCTCGGAAAAATTCTTAAATTCCAAAACTACGTGGTTTGAAACCGTAAAGCGTAATTAAGGGACTCCTTCTAATAAAGTACGGAAAAGAACAAAACTCTTGACTTTAGGCTTTTTAAATAATTTTCTTGGAATATTATAATTTCGGATTCACTACTTTCCTTTCCTTTTGAAATTTTTTTTTAACTTATATTAAACAGAGCGTTTTACAAAGACAATCCGCGCCAGAAACTTTTTTTCATAGAAATTCACTTTAGTATTCGCCTCATAACTGCTAATTAGTTTTCCTCCTCGATTTTGTGGAAGTTTGCGATTTTTCGAAAACGATGTAATTTGTAAGCGACCATAATAAATATTTTAAAGTACACCTACATTTTTTAATGATTTTATTATTCCATGAATAATCATTTAAAAAGTGCTAAAATTACAACATTATATCTTTTTTCATATTTCATTAGAAGAGTGCCTAAATTATTTGTTAGTTTATTAAAACAGGTAGTTTGGCAAATTTTTGCAATTTTTCGATATGTTATCAAAAAAATGTATAAAAGGAGGTACCTAATTTCGGAAAGGTTCATAGCACTTCAGTTGTGCACCGAATAAGTTCGTGTCCTGTTTTACTTCAATTTTTTAAAACATATTCCAAAATGGATACAACATTGACAAATGAAAATTCAAGTGAATTTTTTTACGCGTGTGAGCATAGTTATTGTCTAAACTCAGAATCAATCGACCAATCTATTGAATGGAATAATTCTAACGTTATAACAACAAATTGTCATCTCGTAACGTCAACACCAGTAGAACCGGAAAAGAAAAATAATTACAAGTTTTCACTTGGCACCTCAAAACTGGCCCAAGAAATACAACAAATGAATGCTGAATCAAAGGGCTACAAAAATCTACCAGATAAGGATTTGGGAAATTCCACTCTGAAACCGAAAGAAAATTCACCGGGTTTAATTGTTCCTCAAGAATTGTTGGAGAAAATTAGGTTAATCAAAATGAAACAGTCACCGATTAAATGGAAAGGAACCCGACCTGCTGCTAGAAAAACATTTCGATTCTAAATCAAATAACTTAAAGACTTATATCATATATTTTTAAGATTTTTATTGCAAAATGAAATTAATCATGTAAAATTCTTTTGTTTTTATTTACATTTCTTCCTTTCTCTCAACTTAAATTTGAAATAATTTGCTGATAGGACAATTTTAAAATTCTATCGAAGCAAATTGCATAATTGAATGACAAAGTTTAGCCTTGAAAAAATTGCAATTTCTCGGAAAAATTCTTAAATTCCAAAACTACGTGGTTTGAAACCGTAAAGCGTAATTAAG
The DNA here is from genome assembly GCA_963422695.1 of Xylophagus ater. Taxonomy (NCBI): domain Eukaryota; kingdom Metazoa; phylum Arthropoda; class Insecta; order Diptera; family Xylophagidae; genus Xylophagus; species Xylophagus ater. The sequence continues at coordinate 21,100,031 of OY730479.1, forward strand.
GGACTCCTTCTAATAAAGTACGGAATAGAACAAAACTCTTGACTTTAGGCTTTTTAAATAATTTTCTTGGAATATTATAATTTCGGATTCACTACTTTCCTTTCCTTTTGAAATTTTTTTTTAACTTATATTAAACAGAGCGTTTTACAAAGACAATCCGCGCCAGAAACTATTTTTCATAGAAATTCACTTTAGTATTCGCCTCATAACTGCTAATTAGTTTTCCTCCTCGATTTTGTGGAAGTTTGCGATTTTTCGAAAACGATGTAATTTGTAAGCGACCGTAATAAATATTTTAAAGTACACCTAGATTTTTTAATAATTTTATTATTCCATGAATAATCATTTAAAAAGTGCTAAAATTACAACATTATATCTTTTTTCATATTTCATTAGAAGAGTGCCTAAATTATTTGTTAGTTTATTAAAACAGGTAGTTTGGCAAATTTTTGCAATTTTTCGATATGTTATCAAAAAAATATATAGAAGGAGGTACCTAATTTTGGAAAGGTTCATAGCACTTCAGTTGTGCTCCGAATAAGTTCGTGTCCTGTTTTACTTCAATTTTTTAAAACATATTCCAAAATGGATACAACATTGACAAATGAAAATTCAAGTGAATTTTTTTACGCGTGTGAGCATAGTTATTGTCTAAACTCAGAATCAATCGACCAATCTATTGAATGGAATAATTCTAACGTTATAACAACAAATTGTCATCTCGTAACGTCAACACCAGTAGAACCGGAAAAGAAAAATAATTACAAGTTTTCACTTGGCACCTCAAAACTGGCCCAAGAAATACAACAAATGAATGCTGAATCAAAGGGCTACAAAAATCTACCAGATAAGGATTTGGGAAATTCCACTCTGAAACCGAAAGAAAATTCACCGGGTTTAATTGTTCCTCAAGAATTGTTGGAGAAAATTAGGTTAATCAAAATGAAACAATCACCGATTAAATGGAAAGGAACCCGACCTGCTGCTAGAAAAACATTGCGATTTTAAATCAAATAACTTAAAGACTTACATCATATATTTTTAAGATTTTTATTGCAAAATAAAATTAATCATGTAAAATTCTTTTGTTTTTATTTACATTTCTTCCTTTCTCTCAACTTAAATTTCAAATAATTTGCTGATAGGACAATTTTAAAATTCTATCGAAGCAAATTGCATAATTGATTGACAAAGTTCAGCCTTGAAAAAATTGCAATTTCTCGGAAAAATTCTTAAATTCCAAAACTGCGTGGTTTGAAACCGTAAAGCGTAATTAAGGGACTCCTTGTAATAAAGTACGGAAAAGAACAAAACTCTTGACTTTAGGCTTTTTAAATAATTTTCTTGGAATATTATAATTTCGGACTCACTACTTTCCTTTCCTTTTGAAATTTTTTTTTAACTTATATTAAACAGAGCGTTTTACAAAGACAATCCGCGCCAGAAACTATTTTTCATAGAAATTCACTTTAGTATTCGCCTCATAACTGCTAATTAGTTTTCCTCCTCGATTTTGTGGAAGTTTGCGATTTTTCGAAAACGATGTAATTTGTAAGCGACCGTAATAAATATTTTAAAGTACACCTAGATTTTTTAATAAATTTATTATTCTATGAATAATCATTTAAAAAGTGCTAAAATTACAACATTATATCTTTTTTCATATTTCATTAGAAGAGTGCCTAAATTATTTGTTAGTTTATTAAAACAGGTAGTTTGGCAAATTTTTGCAATTTTTCGATATGTTATCAAAAAAATGTATAAAAGGAGGTACCTAATTTTGGAAAGGTTCATAGCACTTCAGTTGTGCACCGAATAAGTTCGTGTCCTGTTTTACTTCAATTTTTTAAAACATATTCCAAAATGGATACAACATTGACAAATGCAAATTCAAGTGAATTTTTTACGCGTGTGAGCATAGTTATTGTCTAAACTCAGAATCAATCGACCAATCTATTGAATGGAATGATTCTAACGTTATAACAACAAATTGTCATCTCGTAACGTCAACACCAGTAGAACCGGAAAAGAAAAATAATTACAAGTTTTCACTTGGCACCTCAAAACTGGCCCAAGAAATACAACAAATGAATGCTGAATCAAAGGGCTACAAAAATCTACCAGATAAGGATTTGGGAAATTCCACTCTGAAACCGAAAGAAAATTCACCTCGTTTAATTGTTCCTCAAGAATTGTTGGAGAAAATTAGGTTAATCAAAATGAAACAATCACCGATTAAATGGAAAGGAACCCGACCTGCTGCTAGAAAAACATTTCGATTCTAAATCAAATAACTTAAAGACTTACATCATATATTTTTATGATTTTTATCGCAAAATAAAATTAATCATGTAAAATTCTTTTGTTTTTATTTACATTTCTTCCTTTCTCTCAACTTAAATTTCAAATAATTTGCTGATAGGTCAATTTTAAAATTCTATCGAAGCAAATTGCATAATTGATTGACAAAGTTTAGCCTTGAAAAAATTGCAATTTCTCGGAAAAATTCTTAAATTCCAAAACTACGTGGTTTGAAACCGTAAAGCGTAATTAAGGGACTCCTTGTAATAAAGTACGGAAAAGAACAAAACTCTTGACTTTAGGCTTTTTAAATAATTTTCTTGGAATATTATAATTTCGGATTCACTACTTTCCTTTCCTTTTGAAATTTTTTTTTAACTTATATTAAACAGAGCGTTTTACAAAGACAATCCGCGCCAGAAACTATTTTTCATAGAAATTCACTTTAGTATTCGCCTCATAACTGCTAATTAGTTTTCCTCCTCGATTTTGTGGAAGTTTGCGATTTTTCGAAAACGATGTAATTTGTAAGCGACCGTAATAAATATTTTAAAGTACACCTAGATTTTTTAATAATTTTATTATTCCATGAATAATCATTTAAAAAGTGCTAAAATTACAACATTATATCTTTTTTCATATTTCATTAGAAAAGTGCCTAAATTATTTGTTAGTTTATTAAAACAGGTAGTTTGGCAAATTTTTGCAATTTTTCGATATGTTATCAAAAAAATGTATAAAAGGAGGTACCTAATTTTGGAAAGGTTCATAGCACTTCAGTTGTGCACCGAATAAATTAGTGTCCTGTTTTACTTCAATTTTTTAAAACATATTCCAAAATGGATACAACATTGACAAATGAAAATTCAAGTGAATTTTTTTACGCGTGTGAGCATAGTTATTGTCTAAACTCAGAATCAATCGACCAATCTATTGAATAGAATGATTCTAACGTTATAACAACAAATTGTCATCTCGTAACGTCAACACCAGTAGAACCGGAAAAGAAAAATAATTACAAGTTTTCACTTGGCACCTCAAAACTGGCCCAAGAAATACAACAAATGAATGCTGAATCAAAGGGCTACAAAAATCTACCAGATAAGGATTTGGGAAATTCCACTCTGAAACCGAAAGAAAATTCACCTCGTTTAATTGTTCCTCAAGAATTGTTGGAGAAAATTAGGTTAATCAAAATGAAACAATCACCGATTAAATGGAAAGGAACCCGACCTGCTGCTAGAAAAACATTTCGATTCTAAATCAAATAACTTAAAGACTTACATCATATATTTTTAAGATTTTTATTGCAAAATAAAATTAATCATGTAAAATTCTTTTGTTTTTATTTACATTTCTTCCTTTCTCTCAACTTAAATTTCAAATAATTTGCTGATAGGTCAATTTTAAAATTCTATCGAAGCAAATTGCATAATTGATTGACAAAATTTAGCCTTGAAAAAATTGCAATTTCTCGGAAAAATTCTTAAATTCCAAAACTACGTGGTTTGAGACCGTAAAGCGTAATTAAGGGACTGCTTGTAATAAAGTACGGAAAAGAACAAAACTCTTGACTTTAGGCTTTTTAAATAATTTTCTTGGAATATTATAATTTCGGATTCACTACTTTCCTTTCCTTTTGAAATTTTTTTTTAACTTATATTAAACAGAGCGTTTTACAAAGACAATCCGCGCCAGAAACTATTTTTCATAGAAATTCACTTTAGTATTCGCCTCATAACTGCTAATTAGTTTTCCTCCTCGATTTTGTGGAGTTTGCGATTTGTCGAAAACGATGTAATTTGTAAGCGACCGTAATAAATATTTTAAAGTACACCTAGATTTTTTAATAATTTTATTATTCCATGAATAATCATTTAAAAAGTGCTAAAATTACAAAATTATATCTCTTTTCATATTTCATTAGAAGAGTGCCTAAATTATTTGTTAGTTTATTAAAACAGGTAGTTTGGCAAATTTTTGCAATTTTTCGATATGTTATCAAAAAAATGTATAAAAGGAGGTACCTAATTTTGGAAAGGTTCATAGCACTTCAGTTGTGCACCGAATAAGTTCGTGTCCTGTTTTACTTCAATTTTTTAAAACATATTCCAAAATGGATACAACATTGACAAATGAAAATTCAAGTGAATTTTTTTACGCGTGTGAGTATAGGTATTGTCTAAACTCAGAATCAATCGACCAATCTATTGAATGGAATGATTCTAACGTTATAACAACAAATTGTCATCTCGTAACGTCAACACCAGTAGAACCGGAAAAGAAAAATAATTACAAGGTTTCACTTGGCACCTCAAAACTGGCCCAAGAAATACAACAAATGAATGCTGAATCAAATGGCGACAAAAATTTACCAGATAAGGATTTGGGAAATTCTACTCTGAAACCGAAAGAAAATCCACCGGGTTTAATTGTTCCTCAAGAATTGTTGGAGAAAATTAGAGTTATAATGAGTTGAGCGTCATGTATAAATATATATATATACACATGAAGCCAATAAATGCAACTCATTATCACGACCTATTCCAATATTCTTTTATTACATATTTCTCTGCCGGCGGCATTTCTTATATCATATCCTGACTGCCTTTTTATTACCGACCAAAGCGGATGAACATGTTTTTACACCATCGACGCAATTACGTTTGTAATTGCCGAAAGGAATTTCTTTGGCGGGTCCTAAATACGTATTTCAATCCTTTTCTTGACCTCGTCAAAGACATTTCTTCTTAAGTGTTTTCGTATCGTTAAAAGGATTTACATAAGTGTTTCCTGAGTCATCGCTATGCATTTTCGTCTAACAAAATGCATTAGGTAATAAAAGCAAACTAGGCAATTATCCTTCAGTTCAGTAGAACCGGAAAAGAAAAATAATTACAAGTTTTCACTTGGCACCTCAAAACTGGCCCAAGAAATACAACAAATGAATGCTGAATCAAAGGGCTACAAAAATCTACCAGATAAGGATTTGGGAAATTCCACTCTGAAACCGAAAGAAAATTCACCTCGTTTAATTGTTCCTCAAGAATTGTTGGAGAAAATTAGGTTAATCAAAATGAAACAATCACCGATTAAATGGAAAGGAACCCGACCTGCTGCTAGAAAAACATTTCGATTCTAAATCAAATAACTTAAAGACTTACATCATATATTTTTATGATTTTTATCGCAAAATAAAATTAATCATGTAAAATTCTTTTGTTTTTATTTACATTTCTTCCTTTCTCTCAACTTAAATTTCAAATAATTTGCTGATAGGTCAATTTTAAAATTCTATCGAAGCAAATTGCATAATTGATTGACAAAGTTTAGCCTTGAAAAAATTGCAATTTCTCGGAAAAATTCTTAAATTCCAAAACTACGTGGTTTGAAACCGTAAAGCGTAATTAAGGGACTCCTTGTAATAAAGTACGGAAAAGAACAAAACTCTTGACTTTAGGCTTTTTAAATAATTTTCTTGGAATATTATAATTTCGGATTCACTACTTTCCTTTCCTTTTGAAATTTTTTTTTAACTTATATTAAACAGAGCGTTTTACAAAGACAATCCGCGCCAGAACCTATTTTTCATAGAAATTCACTTTAGTATTCGCCTCATAACTGCTAATTAGTTTTCCTCCTCGATTTTGTGGAAGTTTGCGATTTTTCGAAAACGATGTAATTTGTAAGCGACCGTAATAAATATTTTAAAGTACACCTAGATTTTTTAATAATTTTATTATTCCATGAATAATCATTTAAAAAGTGCTAAAATTACAACATTATATCTTTTTTCATATTTCATTAGAAGAGTGCCTAAATTATTTGTTAGTTTATTAAAACAGGTAGTTTGGCAAATTTTTGCAATTTTTCGATATGTTATCAAAAAAATGTATAAAAGGAGGTACCTAATTTTGGAAAGGTTCATAGCACTTCAGTTGTGCACCGAATAAGTTCGTGTCCTGTTTTACTTCAATTTTTTAAAACATATTCCAAAATGGATACAACATTGACAAATGAAAATTCAAGTGAATTTTTTTACGCGTGTGAGCATAGGTATTGTCTAAACTCAGAATCAATCGACCAATCTATTGAATGGAATGATTCTAACGTTATAACAACAAATTGTCATCTCGTAACGTCAACACCAGTAGAACCGGAAAAGAAAAATAATTACAAGGTTTCACTTGGCACCTCAAAACTGGCCCAAGAAATACAACAAATGAATGCTGAATCAAATGGCGACAAAAATTTACCAGATAAGGATTTGGGAAGTTCTACTCTGAAACCGAAAGAAAATCCACCGGGTTTAATTGTTCCTCAAGAATTGTTGGAGAAAATTAGAGTTATAATGAGTTGAGCGTCATGTATAAATATATATATATATGTATACACATGAAGCCAATAAATGCAACTCATTATCACGACCTATTCCAATATTCTTTTATTACATATTTCTCTGCCGGCGGCATTTCTTATATCATATCCTGACTGCCTTTTTATTACCGACCAAAGCGGATGAACATGTTTTTACACCATCGACGCAATTACGTTTGTAATTGCCGAAAGGAATTTCTTTGGCGGGTCCTAAATACGTATTTCAATCCTTTTCTTGACCTCGTCAAAGACATTTCTTCTTAAGTGTTTTCGTATCGTTAAAAGGATTTACATAAGTGTTTCCTGAGTCATCGCTATGCATTTTCGTCTAACAAAATGCATTAGGTAATAAAAGCAAACTAGGCAATTATCCTTCAGTTCTAAGAACTATTGAGAAAGGAATTTCTTTTCGGTTTATAGAATTTTTGGTGGGAACTAACGCCCGCATTTAAATACCAAAAATTTACTATAAAAAGGACGAACTGAAGATGGAGCCAGAGTCAGTCGAGAATATACACGCTAGCTGATCTTACCTTAGTTTCGTAAACTGGACCAAGCCATAAATTCCCTAACGTGAGGCTGCGTTAGAAGTTTAAGAACTAAGAGCAAGATCAAGCGAGCGAAATCACATAATAATAATATTAATAATATAAAATAAAAGAAAAACCAATAAAACTTAATAAATAAAATATTTATGTACAAATAAAGGATCGTTTTTTTCGACTCCCCTTTAAGTTGTAACATTAGGTTAATCAAAATGAAACAATCACCGATTAAATGGAAAGGAACCCGACCTGCTGCTAGAAAAACATTTCGATTCTAAATCAAATAACTTAAAGACTTACATCATATATTTTTATGATTTTTATCGCAAAATAAAATTAATCATGTAAAATTCTTTTGTTTTTATTTACATTTCTTCCTTTCTCTCAACTTAAATTTCAAATAATTTGCTGATAGGTCAATTTTAAAATTCTATCGAAGCAAATTGCATAATTGATTGACAAAGTTTAGCCTTGAAAAAATTGCAATTTCTCGGAAAAATTCTTAAATTCCAAAACTACGTGGTTTGAAACCGTAAAGCGTAATTAAGGGACTCCTTGTAATAAAGTACGGAAAAGAACAAAACTCTTGACTTTAGGCTTTTTAAATAATTTTCTTGGAATATTATAATTTCGGATTCACTACTTTCCTTTCCTTTTGAAATTTTTTTTTAACTTATATTAAACAGAGCGTTTTACAAAGACAATCCGCGCCAGAACCTATTTTTCATAGAAATTCACTTTAGTATTCGCCTCATAACTGCTAATTAGTTTTCCTCCTCGATTTTGTGGAAGTTTGCGATTTTTCGAAAACGATGTAATTTGTAAGCGACCGTAATAAATATTTTAAAGTACACCTAGATTTTTTAATAATTTTATTATTCCATGAATAATCATTTAAAAAGTGCTAAAATTACAACATTATATCTTTTTTCATATTTCATTAGAAGAGTGCCTAAATTATTTGTTAGTTTATTAAAACAGGTAGTTTGGCAAATTTTTGCAATTTTTCGATATGTTATCAAAAAAATGTATAAAAGGAGGTACCTAATTTTGGAAAGGTTCATAGCACTTCAGTTGTGCACCGAATAAGTTCGTGTCCTGTTTTACTTCAATTTTTTAAAACATATTCCAAAATGGATACAACATTGACAAATGAAAATTCAAGTGAATTTTTTTACGCGTGTGAGCATAGTTATTGTCTAAACTCAGAATTAATCGACCAATCTATTGAATAGAATGATTCTAACGTTATAACAACAAATTGTCATCTCGTAACGTCAACACCAGTAGAACCGGAAAAGAAAAATAATTACAAGTTTTCACTTGGCACCTCAAAACTGGCCCAAGAAATACAACAAATGAATGCTGAATCAAAGGGCTACAAAAATCTACCAGATAAGGATTTGGGAAATTCTACTCTGAAACCGAAAGAAAATTCACCTCGTTTAATTGTTCCTCAAGAATTGTTGGAGAAAATTAGGTTAATCAAAATGAAACAATCACCGATTAAATGGAAAGGAACCCGACCTGCTGCTAGAAAAACATTTCGATTCTAAATCAAATAACTTAAAGACTTACATCATATATTTTTAAGATTTTTATTGCAAAATAAAATTAATCATGTAAAATTCTTTTGTTTTTATTTACATTTCTTCCTTTCTCTCAACTTAAATTTCAAATAATTTGCTCATAGGTCAATTTTAAAATTCTATCGAAGCAAATTGCATAATTGATTGACAAAGTTTAGCCTTGAAAAAATTGCAATTTCTCGGAAAAATTCTTAAATTCCAAACTACGTGGTTTGAAACCGTAAAGCGTAATTAAGGGACTCCTTCTAATAAAGTACGGAAAAGAACAAAACTCTTGACTTTAGGCTTTTTAAATAATTTTCTTGGAATATTATAATTTCGGATTCACTACTTTCCTTTCCTTTTGAAATTTTTTTTTAACTTATATTAAACAGAGCGTTTTACAAAGACAATCCGCGCCAGAAACTATTTTTCATAGAAATTCACTTTAGTATTCACCTCATAACTGCTAATTAGTTTTCCTCCTCGATTTTGTGGAAGTTTGCGATTTTTCGAAAACGATGTAATTTGTAAGCGACCGTAATAAATATTTTAAAGTACACCTAGCTTTTTTAATAATTTTATTATTCCATGAATAATCATTTAGAAAGTGCTAAAATTACAACATTATATCTTTTTTCATATTTCATTAGAAGAGTGCCTAAATTATTTGTTAGTTTATTAAAACAGGTAGTTTGGCAAATTTTTGCAATTTTTCGATATGTTATCAAAAAAATATATAAAAGGAGGTACCTAATTTTGGAAAGGTTCATAGCACTTCAGTTGTGCTCCGAATAAGTTCGTGTCCTGTTTTACTTCAATTTTTTAAAACATATTCCAAAATGGATACAACATTGACAAATGAAAATTCAAGTGAATTTTTTTACGCGTGTGAGCATAGTTATTGTCTAAACTCAGAATCAATCGACCAATCTATTGAATGGAATGATTCTAACGTTATAACAACAAATTGTCATCTCGTAACGTCAACACCAGTAGAACCGGAAAAGAAAAATAATTACAAGTTTTCACTTGGCACCTCAAAACTGGCCCAAGAAATACAACAAATGAATGCTGAATCAAAGGGCTACAAAAATCTACCAGATAAGGATTTGGGAAATTCCACTCTGAAACCGAAAGAAAATTCACCTCGTTTAATTGTTCCTCAAGAATTGTTGGAGAAAATTAGGTTAATCAAAATGAAACAATCACCGATTAAATGGAAAGGAACTCGACCTGCTGCTAGAAAAACATTTCGATTCTAAATCAAATAACTTAAAGACTTACATCATATATTTTTATGATTTTTATCGCAAAATAAAATTAATCATGTAAAATTCTTTTGTTTTTATTTACATTTCTTCCTTTCTCTCAACTTAAATTTCAAATAATTTGCTGATAGGTCAATTTTAAAATTCTATCGAAGCAAATTGCATAATTGATTGACAAAGTTTAGCCTTGAAAAAATTGCAATTTCTCGGAAAAATTCTTAAATTCCAAAACTACGTGGTTTGAAACCGTAAAGCGTAATTAAGGGACTCCTTGTAATAAAGTACGGAAAAGAACAAAACTCTTGACTTTAGGCTTTTTAAATAATTTTCTTGGAATATTATAATTTCGGATTCACTACTTTCCTTTCCTTTTGAAATTTTTTTTTAACTTATATTAAACAGAGCGTTTTACAAAGACAATCCGCGCCAGAACCTATTTTTCATAGAAATTCACTTTAGTATTCGCCTCATAACTGCTAATTAGTTTTCCTCCTCGATTTTGTGGAAGTTTGCGATTTTTCGAAAACGATGTAATTTGTAAGCGACCGTAATAAATATTTTAAAGTACACCTAGATTTTTTAATAATTTTATTATTCCATGAATAATCATTTAAAAAGTGCTAAAATTACAACATTATATCTTTTTTCATATTTCATTAGAAGAGTGCCTAAATTATTTGTTAGTTTATTAAAACAGGTAGTTTGGCAAATTTTTGCAATTTTTCGATATGTTATCAAAAAAATGTATAAAAGGAGGTACCTAATTTTGGAAAGGTTCATAGCACTTCAGTTGTGCACCGAATAAGTTCGTGTCCTGTTTTACTTCAATTTTTTAAAACATATTCCAAAATGGATACAACATTGACAAATGAAAATTCAAGTGAATTTTTTTACGCGTGTGAGCATAGTTATTGTCTAAACTCAGAATCAATCGACCAATCTATTGAATAGAATGATTCTAACGTTATAACAACAAATTGTCATCTCGTAACGTCAACACCAGTAGAACCGGAAAAGAAAAATAATTACAAGTTTTCACTTGGCACCTCAAAACTGGCCCAAGAAATACAACAAATGAATGCTGAATCAAAGGGCTACAAAAATCTACCAGATAAGGATTTGGGAAATTCTACTCTGAAACCGAAAGAAAATTCACCTCGTTTAATTGTTCCTCAAGAATTGTTGGAGAAAATTAGGTTAATCAAAATGAAACAATCACCGATTAAATGGAAAGGAACCCGACCTGCTGCTAGAAAAACATTTCGATTCTAAATCAAATAACTTAAAGACTTACATCATATATTTTTAAGATTTTTATTGCAAAATAAAATTAATCATGTAAAATTCTTTTGTTTTTATTTACATTTCTTCCTTTCTCTCAACTTAAATTTCAAATAATTTGCTCATAGGTCAATTTTAAAATTCTATCGAAGCAAATTGCATAATTGATTGACAAAGTTTAGCCTTGAAAAAATTGCAATTTCTCGGAAAAATTCTTAAATTCCAAACTACGTGGTTTGAAACCGTAAAGCGTAATTAAGGGACTCCTTCTAATAAAGTACGGAAAAGAACAAAACTCTTGACTTTAGGCTTTTTAAATAATTTTCTTGGAATATTATAATTTCGGATTCACTACTTTCCTTTCCTTTTGAAATTTTTTTTTAACTTATATTAAACAGAGCGTTTTACAAAGACAATCCGCGCCAGAAACTATTTTTCATAGAAATTCACTTTAGTATTCACCTCATAACTGCTAATTAGTTTTCCTCCTCGATTTTGTGGAAGTTTGCGATTTTTCGAAAACGATGTAATTTGTAAGCGACCGTAATAAATATTTTAAAGTACACCTAGCTTTTTTAATAATTTTATTATTCCATGAATAATCATTTAAAAAGTGCTAAAATTACAACATTATATCTTTTTTCATATTTCATTAGAAGAGTGCCTAAATTATTTGTTAGTTTATTAAAACAGGTAGTTTGGCAAATTTTTGCAATTTTTCGATATGTTATCAAAAAAATATATAAAAGGAGGTACCTAATTTTGGAAAGGTTCATAGCACTTCAGTTGTGCTCCGAATAAGTTCGTGTCCTGTTTTACTTCAATTTTTTAAAACATATTCCAAAATGGATACAACATTGACAAATGAAAATTCAAGTGAATTTTTTTACGCGTGTGAGCATAGTTATTGTCTAAACTCAGAATCAATCGACCAATCTATTGAATGGAATAATTCTATCGTTATAACAACAAATTGTCATCTCGTAACGTCAACACCAGTAGAACCGGAAAAGAAAAATAATTACAAGTTTTCACTTGGCACCTCAAAACTGGCCCAAGAAATACAACAAATGAATGCTGAATCAAAGGGCTACAAAAATTTACCAGATAAGGATTTGGGAAATTCTACTCTGAAACCGAAAGAAAATTCACCGGGTTTAATTGTTCCTGAAGAATTGTTGGAGAAAATTAGGTTAATCAAAATGAAACAATCACCGATTAAATGGAAAGGAACCCGACCTGCTGCTAGAAAAACATTTCGATTTTAAATCAAATAACTTATAGACTAACATCATATATTTTTAAGATTTTTATTGCAAAATAAAATTAATCATAAAATTCTTTTGTTTTTATTTACATTTCTTCCTTTCTCTCAACTTAAATTTGAAATAATTTGCTGATAGGTCCATTTTAAAATTCTATCGAAGCAAATTGCATAATTGATTGACAAAGTTTAGCCTTGAAAAAATTTCAATTTCTCGGAAAAATTCTTAAATTCCAAAACTACGTGGTTTGAAACCGTAAAGCGTAATTAAGGGACTCCTTCTAATAAAGTACGGAAAAGAACAAAACTCTTGACTTTAGGCTTTTTAAATAATTTTCTTGGAATATTATAATTTCGGATTCACTACTTTCCTTTCCTTTTGAAATTTTTTTTTAACTTATATTAAACAGAGCGTTTTACAAAGACAATCCGCGCCAGAAACTATTTTTCATAGAAATTCACTTTAGTATTCGCCTCATAACTGCTAATTAGTTTTCCTCCTCGATTTTGTGGAAGTTTGCGATTTGTCGAAAACGATGTAATTTTTAAGCGACCGTAATAAATATTTTAAAGTACACCTAGATTTTTTAATAATTTTATTATTCCATGAATAATCATTTAAAAAGTGCTAAAATTACAAAATTATATCTTTTTTCATATTTCATTAGAAGAGTGCCTAAATTATTTGTTAGTTTATTAAAACAGGTAGTTTGGCAAATTTTTGCAATTTTTCGATATGTTATCAAAAAAATGTATAAAAGGAGGTACCTAATTTTGGAAAGGTTCATAGCACTTCAGTTGTGCACCGAATAAGTTCGTGTCCTGTTTTACTTCAATTTTTTAAAACATATTCCAAAATGGATACAACATTGACAAATGAAAATTCAAGTGAATTTTTTTACGCGTGTGAGCATAGTTATTGTCTAAACTCAGAATCAATCGACCAATCTATTGAATGGAATGATTCTAACGTTATAACAACAAATTGTCATCTCGTAACGTCAACACCAGTAGAACCGGAAAAGAAAAATAATTACAAGTTTTCACTTGGCACCTCAAAACTGGCCCAAGAAATACAACAAATGAATGCTGAATCAAAGGGCTACAAAAATCTACCAGATAAGGATTTGGGAAATTCCACTCTGAAACCGAAAGAAAATTCACCTCGTTTAATTGTTCCTCAAGAATTGTTGGAGAAAATTAGGTTAATCAAAATGAAACAATCACCGATTAAATGGAAAGGAACCCGACCTGCTGCTAGAAAAACATTTCGATTCTAAATCAAATAACTTAAAGACTTACATCATATATTTTTATGATTTTTATCGCAAAATAAAATTAATCATGTAAAATTCTTTTGTTTTTATTTACATTTCTTCCTTTCTCTCAACTTAAATTTCAAATAATTTGCTGATAGGTCAATTTTAAAATTCTATCGAAGCAAATTGCATAATTGATTGACAAAGTTTAGCCTTGAAAAAATTGCAATTTCTAGGAAAAATTCTTAAATTCCAAACTACGTGGTTTGAAACCGTAAAGCGTAATTAAGGGACTCCTTGTAATAAAGTACGGAAAAGAACAAAACTCTTGACTTTAGGCTTTTTAAATAATTTTCTTGGAATATTATAATTTCGGATTCACTACTTTCCTTTCCTTTTGAAATTTTTTTTTAACTTATATTAAACAGAGCGTTTTACAAAGACAATCCGCGCCAGAAACTATTTTTCATAGAAATTCACTTTAGTATTCGCCTCATAACTGCTAATTAGTTTTCCTCCTCGATTTTGTGGAGTTTGCGATTTTTCGAAAACGATGTAATTTGTAAGCGACCGTAATAAATATTTTAAAGTACACCTAGATTTTTTAATAATTTTATTATTCCATGAATAATCATTTAAAAAGTGCTAAAATTACAAAATTATATCTTTTTTCATATTTCATTAGAAGAGTGCCTAAATTATTTGTTAGTTTATTAAAACAGGTAGTTTGGCAAATTTTTGCAATTTTTCGATATGTTGTCAAAAAAATGTATAAAAGGAGGTACCTAATTTTGGAAAGGTTCATAGCACTTCAGTTGTGCACCGAATAAGTTCGTGTCCTGTTTTACTTCAATTTTTTAAAACATATTCCAAAATGGATACAACATTGACAAATGAAAATTCAAGTGAATTTTTTTACGCGTGTGAGCATAGTTATTGTCTAAACTCAGAATCAATCGACCAATCTATTGAATGGAATGATTCTAACGTTATAACAACAAATTGTCATCTCGTAACGTCAACACCAGTAGAACCGGAAAAGAAAAATAATTACAAGTTTTCACTTGGCACCTCAAAACTGGCCCAAGAAATACAACACATGAATGCTGAATCAAATGGCGACAAAAATTTACCAGATAAGGATTTGGGAAATTCTACTCTGAAACCGAAAGAAAATCCACCGGGTTTAATTGTTCCTCAAGAATTGTTGGAGAAAATTAGGTTAATCAAAATGAAACAATCACCGATTAAATGGAAAGGAACCCGACCTGCTGCTAGAAAAACATTTCGATTCTAAATCAAATAACTTAAAGACTTACATCATATATTTTTATGATTTTTATCGCAAAATAAAATTAATCATGTAAAATTCTTTTGTTTTTATTTACATTTCTTCCTTTCTCTCAACTTAAATTTCAAATAATTTGCTGATAGGTCAATTTTAAAATTCTATCGAAGCAAATTGCATAATTGATTGACAAAGTTTAGCCTTGAAAAAATTGCAATTTCTCGGAAAAATTCTTAAATTCCAAAACTACGTGGTTTGAAACCGTAAAGCGTAATTAAGGGACTCCTTCTAATAAAGTACGGAAAAGAACAAAACTCTTGACTTTAGGCTTTTTAAATAATTTTCTTGGAATATTATAATTTCGGATTCACTACTTTCCTTTCCCTTTGAAATTTTTTTTTAACTTATATTAAACAGAGCGTTTTACAAAGACAATCCGCGCCAGAAACTATTTTTCATAGAAATTCACTTTAGTATTCACCTCATAACTGCTAATTAGTTTTCCTCCTCGATTTTGTGGAAGTTTGCGATTTTTCGAAAACGATGTAATTTGTAAGCGACCGTAATAAATATTTTAAAGTACACCTAGCTTTTTTAATAATTTTATTATTCCATGAATAATCATTTAAAAAGTGCTAAAATTACAACATTATATCTTTTTTCATATTTCATTAGAAGAGTGCCTAAATTATTTGTTAGTTTATTAAAACAGGTAGTTTGGCAAATTTTTGCAATTTTTCGATATGTTATCAAAAAAATATATAAAAGGAGGTACCTAATTTTGGAAAGGTTCATAGCACTTCAGTTGTGCACCGAATAAGTTCGTGTCCTGTTTTACTTCAATTTTTTAAAACATATTCCAAAATGGATACAACATTGACAAATGAAAATTCAAGTGAATTTTTTTACGCGTGTGAGCATAGTTATTGTCTAAACTCAGAATCAATCGACCAATCTATTGAATGTGTAGCGTACTAATTAACTTAGTTTTTAATACTTTCTTTGTATATTTTTGCACTCAGTTTCATAATTATTATTTTTTAGTTTTTTGTTATCTTACATAGCCATGAAATGTTTTTCTAGTAACTTCTTGAAATGTCAAAGTAGATTGAAAAAACTTATCCTTAAAAAGAATGTTAATTAAATAAAGAAATTAAATATTTGTTAAATAGTGTCTTTTTTATTAAATAAATAAGAGAGAAGCTATACTGGTGACCCCGAGAACAACGCAACAATTATTTTCAACGATTTTTTTCATCAGTTCATCAGTTCATCATTTTTGTTTTTTTTTCTTTTTTTTCAACAAATCGCTCAATTTTGACAAACTTTTATACATATTAATTTAATCAAAATGGTTGAGTTAGAGAAAAAAAAAGAATTTACGGAGAAGACAACTTTATTTGGGAAAACTAGTTTTCCGGTGTTACATTCAACGGAAAATGTGGAATATTGGTTTCTGCAAATAGAAGCGTGGTTTCATTTACAAACTGTAGACGACGAACTCACCAAATTCCATGCTGTAGTTTCGTCTTTAACGCCGTCATTATTCGATCAAGTAGTTGAGTTAGTATCGAAACCACCTGCAGAGAAACCATATTCAAAATTAAAATCCACAATCATCGCCAAATTCGCCGACTCGGAGCATACTCGTGTGAACAAACTCTTATCAGCAGTGCCATTGGGTGATCAAAAACCCAGCCATTTATTAGCCGAGATGAAACGAGTTGGTGCGACAACCGATGAGAATTTCTTACGAATTTGTTGGATTAATAGATTACCAACGCAAGTCCGAGCAATTGTCTCAGCTTCACGTGCCGGGCTGGCAGAACAAGCAGAGATAGCTGATGCCGCGATAGAATCTTTCAGCACAATTAGCATCAATCAAGTCAGTGCAGCTCAGCAAACTCGAACAAACAATAATGGGGCAATTCAACTTGAAACTACAAACGAATTATTTAAGCAAATCGAAACGCTTTCAAAACAAGTAGCCGAATTAGCCATCAATCATTCACGTTCTCGTTTCAACTCGCGTGAACCGACGGCCCAGCAAAGTTTACCTACATGTTGGTACCATCGTAACTTTGGTACTCAAGCAAAAAAATGTATCGAACCTTGTGATTTTCCCAAGTTGCCTCAAAAACACAGCAATATGTAATACACGTGGAAAGGCTCATAATTCCACCATCTTCAGCCCACGTCAAAATCAAAACAAATTTTTAACGTTAGCAACACATTCAACAACCACTGAAAATAATGCACCACCAGACATCAATCAAAATTGCTCAGATGAGTTGTTTCAACCACATTCAGCTACCAAAGCACAACAAACACCTCAAATAAATCATTTTTTTATTTCAGATCGGAAGACAGGACAGCAGTTTTTGGTCGACACAGGAGCTGAAGTATCAGTTTTACCATTTAATCATGCACATGCCAAAATTCACAATAATAAAAGATTTAAAGAAAAAACTCCAAAACTATTCGCAGCAAATGGAACAGAAATCAGCACATATGGCTATGAACGAAAGAAGCTAGATCTAGGCTTGAGAATACCATATGAGCATAAATTTATCTACGCAGATGTAAATTCACCAATCATAGGTTCGGATTTTCTGCTTAAAAATAAATTATTAGTGGATGTAGAAAGTTCACGCCTTATTGACAAAACTACACTTCTTAACATCAATGCAGTCAAATCAACTTCCACAGAGGAAGCACTGTGTATTAAAACATTCGACCAAAATGCTCCCTTCTCCGATCTGCTAAAGCAATTTAGTAAAATTACTGAATTATCAACAAGCACTATTCCATCGATCGAAAACACAAGTACGATGCATCATATTGAAACCAAAGGACCTCCAGTTTACGCAAAACCACGGCGTTTAACACCCGATAAATTCCAAGCGGCACTAGAAGAGTTTGAATACTTAATGCGAATTGGGGTTTGTAGGCCATCAAAAAGCAATTATGCTTCACCACTTCACATGGTACTTAAACCAAACGGAACATATCGACCATGCGGAGATTATAGAGCTCTCAATAAACAAACAGTACCCGATAGGTACCCATTACCACATCTACAAGACTTCACGTATGTTTTACATGGCAAATCAATATTTAGCTCGATAGATTTAAACAGAGCCTACCATCAAATACCCGTCGCACCATCTGACATTCACAAGACCGCGATTATCACACCATTTGGTCTTTTCGAATTTAATTTTATGACGTTTGGGTTGTGCAATGCGGCACAGACATTCCAACGTCATATCCACGAAGTTTTGCGCGGGCTGAACTTTGTTTTCGTTTATTTGGACGATATCATCATCGCTTCATCTTCTGTAATAGAACATCGTTCACATCTTTCTCAAGTTTTTCAACGATTACAACAATATCATTTAACCATTAATCCTTCAAAATGTAAATTTGGGCAAACGTCTATTAAATTTTTGGGTCATATAGTCGATAAAGATGGAATACGGCCAACTCAGGAAAAAGTTGAAATCATCGCAGCATATAAACAACCAATGATAGCTAACGAGCTTCGGAGATTTTTGGCAACATGTAATTTCTATCGCCGATTTATGGCACATTCAGCAGCACATCAAGCACCACTCCAAGCACTTATTAGCGGTAACAAAAAGGATGACAAAACACCAATCATTTGGACAGCAGACGGTATTATAGCGTTTCAGCAATGTAAGCTAGACATCACCAATGCAACAATGTTAGCCCATCCATCGCCAACCGCCAAATTAATTTTGACAACTGATGCAAGTGATACAGCAGTTGGCGCTGTTTTAGAACAAGAAAAGAATAATCAGTTGCAACCACTTGGTTTTTTTAGCAAAAAATTATCAGACACACAAAAACAATACAGTACATATGATCGTGAACTTCTTGCAATATATATGGCTGTAGAACATTTTCGGTATATGTTGGAAGGAAGAGAATTCGACATTCATACTGATCATAAACCACTAATTTACGCATTTTCAAAGAAAATGGAAAAAGCATCACCACGTCGAATTCGACAACTTGATTATATTAGTCAATTCACCACAAATATTTTTCACATTTCTGGCAACAATAATATAACAGCTGACTGGCTCTCACGCCTCAATAACATCAATCAACATTTCATTGACTATGAAGAGCTAGCAAAGGTTCAATGTGATTGCCTAGAGTTAAAAAAATTCATTGAATCACACGATACATCTCTTAAACTGGAAAAACGAAGAGTTCTCCACACAAATCTTTCAATTTATTGTGACGTTTCCGGTCATCGAATTCGTCCATTTGTGCCCACACAATTTCGCAAGCAAATTATCGAAAAAATTCATTCCATATCACATCCTGGCATTAACGCAACAGCGAAAATGGTAAAAGAACGTTTCGTATGGTCATTTATGAAAAAAGATATCAAACAGATAGTTATAAAATGTATCAGTTGTCAAAGATCAAAAATACATCGACATACAAGAGCCCAAATAGCACAGGTCGCACCTCCATCTGAACGCTTTGAACATGTACATATCGATATAGTGGGCCCATTACCATCATCAGAAGAAAAACGATACCTTGTTACTATGATCGACCGTTTTACTAGATGGGTTGAAGTAGTACCAACAAATGATATAACAGCTTCAACAATCTCTAGAGCAATTATCGAAACATGGATTTGTCGATTTGGTGTTCCAAAAAGAATCACAACTGATTTGGGACGTCAATTCGAATCAGGTATTTTCAATGAACTGACCAAAATGTTAGGTATAAATCATATTAAAACAACTAGCTATCACCCACAATCAAATGGAATGGTAGAGCGCTTTCATCGAACGTTAAAAGCAGCAATTATGTGCTACGAAAATACGCAATGGACTAAATCTCTACCTTTGATCTTGCTTGGTTTATGCACATCGTTCAAACAAGATATTAATGCAACAGCTGCAGAATTAGTTTACGGTCAAACACTTCGACTTCCGGGTGAATTCATCGAAGAATTTAATACCAAAACATCAACAATTACACACACAGAATTTGTTCATCAATTTGCTCAAGCCATGCAGAAAATTAAACCAACACACGTCAAACATCATTCTATCATTAAGCCATTCATACCTCAGGAATTAGAAACAGCAACGCATGTTTTTATAAGAAACGATACTGTCAAACCAGCATTAAAACAACCTTTTGATGGCCCATTCCAAGTTAAATTCAAAAAGAAAAAATATTTCATCATCATCCGTAAAGGAAAATCTGTCAAAATTTCTATCGATCGTCTTAAACCAGCATTTATTGAAATGGAAAAAATTCTTCCAGCTTCAATGAATAATCAACAGTCACAAAGATATAATTCGCCATTATTCTCTTCAACGGAAAACAATTCGGCACCAATTCAACAAAGTGCAAGTGCGGATGGCCCGAATAACAACCAATCAACTTTCGAAACTCTTTCAAATCTACCTTCTGCAGAAACTAGTCAACCTCCTCAAAGAAGCAGATATGGTCGAATCATTCGACCACCAACAAGATACGTACCTTCATAATCGCTCAAACCTGCACAAGTTTGAGCTAAGGCGGGAATATTGTAGCGTACTAATTAACTTAGTTTTTAATACTTTCTTTGTATATTTTTGCACTCAGTTTCATAATTATTATTTTTTAGTTTTTTGTTATCTTACATAGCCATGAAATGTTTTTCTAGTAACTTCTTGAAATGTCAAAGTAGATTGAAAAAACTTATCCTTAAAAAGAATGTTAATTAAATAAAGAAATTAAATATTTGTTAAATAGTGTCTTTTTTATTAAATAAATAAGAGAGAAGCTATAAATGGAATAATTCTATCGTTATAACAACAAATTGTCATCTCGTAACGTCAACACCAGTAGAACCGGAAAAGAAAAATAATTACAAGTTTTCACTTGGCACCTCAAAACTGGCCCAAGAAATACAACAAATGAATGCTGAATCAAAGGGCTACAAAAATTTACCAGATAAGGATTTGGGAAATTCTACTCTGAAACCGAAAGAAAATTCACCTCGTTTAATTGTTCCTCAAGAATTGTTGGAGAAAATTAGGTTAATCAAAATGAAACAATCACCGATTAAATGGAAAGGAACCCGACCTGCTGCTAGAAAAACATTTCGATTCTAAATCAAATAACTTATAGACTTACATCATATATTTTTAAGATTTTTATTGCAAAATAAAATTAATCATGTAAAATTCTTTTGTTTTTATTTACATTTCTTCCTTTCTCTCAACTTAAATTTGAAATAATTTGCTGATAGGTCAATTTTAAAATTCTATCGAAGCAAATTGCATAATTGATTGACAAAGTTTAGCCTTGAAAAAATTTCAATTTCTCGGAAAAATTCTTAAATTCCAAAACTACGTGGTTTGAAACCGTAAAGCGTAATTAAGGGACTCCTTCTAATAAAGTACGGAAAAGAACAAAACTCTTGACTTTAGGCTTTTTAAATAATTTTCTTGGAATATTATAATTTCGGATTCACTACTTTCCTTTCCTTTTGAAATTTTTTTTTAACTTATATTAAACAGAGCGTTCTACAAAGACAATCCGCGCCAGAAACTATTTTTCATAGAAATTCACTTTAGTATTCACCTTATAACTGCTAATTAGTTTTCCTCCTCGATTTTGTGGAAGTTTGCGATTTTTCGAAAACGATGTAATTTGTAAGCGACCGTAATAAATATTTTAAAGTACACCTAGCTTTTTTAATAATTTTATTATTCCATGAATAATCATTTAAAAAGTGCTAAAATTACAACATTATATCTTTTTCCATATTTCATTAGAAGAGTGCCTAAATTATTTGTTAGTTTATTAAAACAGGTAGTTTGGCAAATTTTTGCAATTTTTCGATATGTTATCAAAAAAATGTATAAAAGGAGGTACCTAATTTTGGAAAGGTTCATAGCACTTCAGTTGTGCACCGAATAAGTTCGTGTCCTGTTTTACTTCAATTTTTTAAAACATATTCCAAAATGGATACAACATTGACAAATGAAAATTCAAGTGAATTTTTTTACGCGTGTGAGCATAGTTTTTGTCTAAACTCAGAATCAATCGACCAATCTATTGAATGGAATAATTCTAACGTTATAACAACAAATTGTCATCTCGTAACGTCAACACCAGTAGAACCGGAAAAGAAAAATAATTACAAGTTTTCACTTGGCACCTCAAAACTGGCCCAAGAAATACAACAAATGAATGCTGAATCAAAGGGCTACAAAAATCTACCAGATAAGGATTTGGGAAATTCCACTCTGAAACCGAAAGAAAATTCACCTCGTTTAATTGTTCCTCAAGAATTGTTGGAGAAAATTAGGTTAATCAAAATGAAACAATCACCGATTAAATGGAAAGGAACCCGACCTGCTGCTAGAAAAACATTTCGATTCTAAATCAAATAACTTAAAGACTTACATCATATATTTTTATGATTTTTATCGCAAAATAAAATTAATCATGTAAAATTCTTTTGTTTTTATTTACATTTCTTCCTTTCTCTCAACTTAAATTTCAAATAATTTGCTGATAGGTCAATTTTAAAATTCTATCGAAGCAAATTGCATAATTGATTGACAAAGTTTAGCCTTGAAAAAATTGCAATTTCTCGGAAAAATTCTTAAATTCCAAAACTACGTGGTTTGAAACCGTAAAGCGTAATTAAGGGACTCCTTGTAATAAAGTACGGAAAAGAACAAAACTCTTGACTTTAGGCTTTTTAAATAATTTTCTTGGAATATTATAATTTCGGATTCACTACTTTCCTTTCCCTTTGAAATTTTTTTTTAACTTATATTAAACAGAGCGTTTTACAAAGACAATCCGCGCCAGAAACTATTTTTCATAGAAATTCACTTTAGTATTCGCCTCATAACTGCTAATTAGTTTTCCTCCTCGATTTTGTGGAAGTTTGCGATTTTTCGAAAACGATGTAATTTGTAAGCGACCGTAATAAATATTTTAAAGTACACCTAGATTTTTTAATAATTTTATTATTCCATGAATAATCATTTAAAAAGTGCTAAAATTACAACATTATATCTTTTTTCATATTTCATTAGAAGAGTGCCTAAATTATTTGTTAGTTTATTAAAACAGGTAGTTTGGCAAATTTTTGCAATTTTTCGATATGTTATCAAAAAAATGTATAAAAGGAGGTACCTAATTTTGGAAAGGTTCATAGCACTTCAGTTGTGCACCGAATAAGTTCGTGTCCTGTTTTACTTCAATTTTTTAAAACATATTCCAAAATGGATACAACATTGACAAATGAAAATTCAAGTGAATTTTTTTACGCGTGTGAGCATAGTTATTGTCTAAACTCAGAATCAATCGACCAATCTATTGAATAGAATGATTCTAACGTTATAACAACAAATTGTCATCTCGTAACGTCAACACCAGTAGAACCGGAAAAGAAAAATAATTACAAGTTTTCACTTGGCACCTCAAAACTGGCCCAAGAAATACAACAAATGAATGCTGAATCAAAGGGCTACAAAAATCTACCAGATAAGGATTTGGGAAATTCTACTCTGAAACCGAAAGAAAATTCACCTCGTTTAATTGTTCCTCAAGAATTGTTGGAGAAAATTAGGTTAATCAAAATGAAACAATCACCGATTAAATGGAAAGGAACCCGATCTGCTCCTAGAAAAACATTTCGATTCTAAATCAAATAACTTAAAGACTTACATCATATATTTTTAAGATTTTTATTGCAAAATAAAATTAATCATGTAAAATTCTTTTGTTTTTATTTACATTTCTTCCTTTCTCTCAACTTAAATTTCAAATAATTTGCTGATAGGTCAATTTTAAAATTCTATCGAAGCAAATTGCATAATTGATTGACAAAGTTTAGCCTTGAAAAAATTGCAATTTCTCGGAAAAATTCTTAAATTCCAAACTACGTGGTTTGAAACCGTAAAGCGTAATTAAGGGACTCCTTCTAATAAAGTACGGAAAAGAACAAAACTCTTGACTTTAGGCTTTTTAAATAATTTTCTTGGAATATTATAATTTCGGATTCACTACTTTCCTTTCCTTTTGAAATTTTTTTTAACTTATATTAAACAGAGCGTTTTACAAAGACAATCCGCGCCAGAAACTATTTTTCATAGAAATTCACTTTAGTATTCACCTCATAACTGCTAATTAGTTTTCCTCCTCGATTTTGTGGAAGTTTGCGATTTTTCGAAAACGATGTAATTTGTAAGCGACCGTAATAAATATTTTAAAGTACACCTAGCTTTTTTAATAATTTTATTATTCCATGAATAATCATTTAAAAAGTGCTAAAATTACAACATTATATCTTTTTTCATATTTCATTAGAAGAGTGCCTAAATTATTTGTTAGTTTATTAAAACAGGTAGTTTGGCAAATTTTTGCAATTTTTCGATAAGTTATCAAAAAAATATATAAAAGGAGGTACCTAATTTTGGAAAGGTTCATAGCACTTCAGTTGTGCTCCGAATAAGTTCGTGTCCTGTTTTACTTCAATTTTTTAAAACATATTCCAAAATGGATACAACATTGACAAATGAAAATTCAAGTGAATTTTTTTACGCGTGTGAGCATAGTTATTGTCTAAACTCAGAATCAATCGACCAATCTATTGAATGGAATAATTCTAACGTTATAACAACAAATTGTCATCTCGTAACGTCAACACCAGTAGAACCGGAAAAGAAAAATAATTACAAGTTTTCACTTGGCACCTCAAAACTGGCCCAAGAAATACAACAAATGAATGCTGAATCAAAGGGCTACAAAAATCTACCAGATAAGGATTTGGGAAATTCCACTCTGAAACCGAAAGAAAATTCACCTCGTTTAATTGTTCCTCAAGAATTGTTGGAGAAAATTAGGTTAATCAAAATGAAACAATCACCGATTAAATGGAAAGGAACCCGACCTGCTGCTAGAAAAACATTTCGATTCTAAATCAAATAACTTAAAGACTTACATCATATATTTTTATGATTTTTATCGCAAAATAAAATTAATCATGTAAAATTCTTTTGTTTTTATTTACATTTCTTCCTTTCTCTCAACTTAAATTTCAAATAATTTGCTGATAGGTCAATTTTAAAATTCTATCGAAGCAAATTGCATAATTGATTGACAAAGTTTAGCCTTGAAAAAATTGCAATTTCTCGGAAAAATTCTTAAATTCCAAAACTACGTGGTTTGAAACCGTAAAGCGTAATTAAGGGACTCCTTGTAATAAAGTACGGAAAAGAACAAAACTCTTGACTTTAGGCTTTTTAAATAATTTTCTTGGAATATTATAATTTCGGATTCACTACTTTCCTTTCCTTTTGAAATTTTTTTTTAACTTATATTAAACAGAGCGTTTTACAAAGACAATCCGCGCCAGAAACTATTTTTCATAGAAATTCACTTTAGTATTCGCCTCATAACTGCTAATTAGTTTTCCTCCTCGATTTTGTGGAAGTTTGCGATTTTTCGAAAACGATGTAATTTGTAAGCGACCGTAATAAATATTTTAAAGTACACCTAGATTTTTTAATAATTTTATTATTCCATGAATAATCATTTAAAAAGTGCTAAAATTACAACATTATATCTTTTTTCATATTTCATTAGAAGAGTGCCTAAATTATTTGTTAGTTTATTAAAACAGGTAGTTTGGCAAATTTTTGCAATTTTTCGATATGTTATCAAAAAAATGTATAAAAGGAGGTACCTAATTTTGGAAAGGTTCATAGCACTTCAGTTGTGCACCGAATAAGTTCGTGTCCTGTTTTACTTCAATTTTTTAAAACATATTCCAAAATGGATACAACATTGACAAATGAAAATTCAAGTGAATTTTTTTACGCGTGTGAGCATAGTTATTGTCTAAACTCAGAATCAATCGACCAATCTATTGAATAGAATGATTCTAACGTTATAACAACAAATTGTCATCTCGTAACGTCAACACCAGTAGAACCGGAAAAGAAAAATAATTACAAGTTTTCACTTGGCACCTCAAAACTGGCCCAAGAAATACAACAAATGAATGCTGAATCAAAGGGCTACAAAAATCTACCAGATAAGGATTTGGGAAATTCTACTCTGAAACCGAAAGAAAATTCACCTCGTTTAATTGTTCCTCAAGAATTGTTGGAGAAAATTAGGTTAATCAAAATGAAACAATCACCGATTAAATGGAAAGGAACCCGACCTGCTGCTAGAAAAACATTTCGATTCTAAATCAAATAACTTAAAGACTTACATCATATATTTTTAAGATTTTTATTGCAAAATAAAATTAATCATGTAAAATTCTTTTGTTTTTATTTACATTTCTTCCTTTCTCTCAACTTAAATTTCAAATAATTTGCTGATAGGTCAATTTTAAAATTCTATCGAAGCAAATTGCATAATTGATTGACAAAGTTTAGCCTTGAAAAAATTGCAATTTCTCGGAAAAATTCTTAAATTCCAAACTACGTGGTTTGAAACCGTAAAGCGTAATTAAGGGACTCCTTGTAATAAAGTACGGAAAAGAACAAAACTCTTGACTTTAGGCTTTTTAAATAATTTTCTTGGAATATTATAATTTCGGATTCACTACTTTCCTTTCCTTTTGAAATTTTTTTTTAACTTATATTAAACAGAGCGTTTTACAAAGACAATCCGCGCCAGAAACTATTTTTCATAGAAATTCACTTTAGTATTCGCCTCATAACTGCTAATTAGTTTTCCTCCTCGATTTTGTGGAGTTTGCGATTTGTCGAAAACGATGTAATTTGTAAGCGACCGTAATAAATATTTTAAAGTACACCTAGATTTTTTAATAATTTTATTATTCCATGAATAATCATTTAAAAAGTGCTAAAATTACAACATTATATCTTTTTTCATATTTCATTAGAAGAGTGCCTAAATTATTTGTTAGTTTATTAAAACAGGTAGTTTGGCAAATTTTTGCAATTTTTCGATATGTTGTCAAAAAAATGTATAAAAGGAGGTACCTAATTTTGGAAAGGTTCATAGCACTTCAGTTGTGCACCGAATAAGTTCGTGTCCTGTTTTACTTCAATTTTTTAAAACATATTCCAAAATGGATACAACATTGACAAATGAAAATTCAAGTGAATTTTTTTACGCGTGTGAGCATAGTTATTGTCTAAACTCAGAATCAATCGACCAATCTATTGAATGGAATGATTCTAACGTTATAACAACAAATTGTCATCTCGTAACGTCAACACCAGTAGAACCGGAAAAGAAAAATAATTACAAGTTTTCACTTGGCACCTCAAAACTGGCCCAAGAAATACAACAAATGAATGCTGAATCAAAGGGCGACAAAAATTTACCAGATAAGGATTTGGGAAATTCTACTCTGAAACCGAAAGAAAATCCACCGGGTTTAATTGTTCCTCAAGAATTGTTGGAGAAAATTAGGTTAATCAAAATGAAACAATCACCGATTAAATGGAAAGGAACCCGACCTGCTGCTAGAAAAACATTTCGATTCTAAATCAAATAATTAAAGACTTACATCATATATTTTTATGATTTTTATTGCAAAATAAAATTAATCATGTAAAATTCTTTTGTTTTTATTTACATTTCTTCCTTTCTCTCAACTTAAATTTCAAATAATTTGCTGATAGGTCAATTTTAAAATTCTATCGAAGCAAATTGCATAATTGATTGACAAAGTTTAGCCTTGAAAAAATTGCAATTTCTCAGAAAAATTCTTAAATTCCAAAACTACGTGGTTTGAAACCGTAAAGCGTAATTAAGGGACTCCTTCTAATAAAGTACGGAAAAGAACAAAACTCTTGACTTTAGGCTTTTTAAATAATTTTCTTGGAATATTATAATTTCGGATTCACTACTTTCCTTTCCCTTTGAAATTTTTTTTTAACTTATATTAAACAGAGCGTTTTACAAAGACAATCCGCGCCAGAAACTATTTTTCATAGAAATTCACTTTAGTATTCGCCTCATAACTGCTAATTAGTTTTCCTCCTCGATTTTGTGGAAGTTTGCGATTTTTCGAAAACGATGTAATTTGTAAGCGACCGTAATAAATATTTTAAAGTACACCTAGCTTTTTTAATAATTTTATTATTCCATGAATAATCATTTAAAAAGTGCTAAAATTACAACATTATATCTTTTTTCATATTTCATTAGAAGAGTGCCTAAATTATTTGTTAGTTTATTAAAACAGGTAGTTTGGCAAATTTTTGCAATTTTTCGATATGTTATCAAAAAAATATATAAAAGGAGGTACCTAATTTTGGAAAGGTTCATAGCACTTCAGTTGTGCACCGAATAAGTTCGTGTCCTGTTTTACTTCAAT
Source organism: Xylophagus ater (assembly GCA_963422695.1). Lineage (NCBI taxonomy): Eukaryota > Metazoa > Arthropoda > Insecta > Diptera > Xylophagidae > Xylophagus > Xylophagus ater. The sequence goes on from OY730479.1 coordinate 21,128,563, forward strand.
TTTTTAAAACATATTCCAAAATGGATACAACATTGACAAATGAAAATTCAAGTGAATTTTTTTACGCGTGTGAGCATAGTTATTGTCTAAACTCAGAATCAATCGACCAATCTATTGAATGGAATAATTCTATCGTTATAACAACAAATTGTCATCTCGTAACGTCAACACCAGTAGAACCGGAAAAGAAAAATAATTACAAGTTTTCACTTGGCACCTCAAAACTGGCCCAAGAAATACAACAAATGAATGCTGAATCAAAGGGCTACAAAAATTTACCAGATAAGGATTTGGGAAATTCTACTCTGAAACCGAAAGAAAATTCACCGGGTTTAATTGTTCCTCAAGAATTGTTGGAGAAAATTAGGTTAATCAAAATGAAACAATCACCGATTAAATGGAAAGGAACCCGACCTGCTGCTAGAAAAACATTTCGATTCTAAATCAAATAACTTATAGACTTACATCATATATTTTTAAGATTTTTATTGCAAAATAAAATTAATCATGTAAAATTCTTTTGTTTTTATTTACATTTCTTCCTTTCTCTCAACTTAAATTTCAAATAATTTGCTGATAGGTCAATTTTAAAATTCTATCGAAGCAAATTGCATAATTGATTGACAAAGTTTAGCCTTGAAAAAATTGCAATTTCTCGGAAAAATTCTTAAATTCCAAAACTACGTGGTTTGAAACCGTAAAGCGTAATTAAGGGACTCCTTCTAATAAAGTACGGAAAAGAACAAAACTCTTGACTTTAGGCTTTTTAAATAATTTTCTTGGAATATTATAATTTCGGATTCACTACTTTCCTTTCCCTTTGAAATTTTTTTTTAACTTATATTAAACAGAGCGTTTTACAAAGACAATCCGCGCCAGAAACTATTTTGCATAGAAATTCACTTTAGTATTCACCTCATAACTGCTAATTAGTTTTCCTCCTCGATTTTGTGGAAGTTTGCGATTTTTCGAAAACGATGTAATTTGTAAGCGACCGTAATAAATATTTTAAAGTACACCTAGCTTTTTTAATAATTTTATTATTCCATGAATAATCATTTAAAAAGTGCTAAAATTACAACATTATATCTTTTTTCATATTTCATTAGAAGAGTGCCTAAATTATTTGTTAGTTTATTAAAACAGGTAGTTTGGCAAATTTTTCCAATTTTTCGATATGTTATCAAAAAAATATATAAAAGGAGGTACCTAATTTTGGAAAGGTTCATAGCACTTCAGTTGTGCACCGAATAAGTTCGTGTCCTGTTTTACTTCAATTTTTTAAAACATATTCCAAAATGGATACAACATTGACAAATGAAAATTCAAGTGAATTTTTTTACGCGTGTGAGCATAGTTATTGTCTAAACGCAGAATCAATCGACCAATCTATTGAATGGAATAATTCTATCGTTATAACAACAAATTGTCATCTCGTAACGTCAACACCAGTAGAACCGGAAAAGAAAAATAATTACAAGTTTTCACTTGGCACCTCAAAACTGGCCCAAGAAATACAACAAATGAATGCTGAATCAAAGGGCTACAAAAATTTACCAGATAAGGATTTGGGAAATTCTACTCTGAAACCGAAAGAAAATTCACCGGGTTTAATTGTTCCTCAAGAATTGTTGGAGAAAATTAGGTTAATCAAAATGAAACAATCACCGATTAAATGGAAAGGAACCCGACCTGCTGCTAGAAAAACATTTCGATTCTAAATCAAATAACTTATAGACTTACATCATATATTTTTAAGATTTTTATTGCAAAATAAAATTAATCATGTAAAATTCTTTTGTTTTTATTTACATTTCTTCCTTTCTCTCAACTTAAATTTCAAATAATTTGCTGATAGGTCAATTTTAAAATTCTATCGAAGCAAATTGCATAATTGATTGACAAAGTTTAGCCTTGAAAAAATTGCAATTTCTCGGAAAAATTCTTAAATTCCAAACTACGTGGTTTGAAACCGTAAAGCGTAATTAAGGGACTCCTTGTAATAAAGTACGGAAAAGAACAAAACTCTTGACTTTAGGCTTTTTAAATAATTTTCTTGGAATATTATAATTTCGGATTCACTACTTTCCTTTCCTTTTGAAATTTTTTTTTAACTTATATTAAACAGAGCGTTTTACAAAGACAATCCGCGCCAGAAACTATTTTTCATAGAAATTCACTTTAGTATTCGCCTCATAACTGCTAATTAGTTTTCCTCCTCGATTTTGTGGAGTTTGCGATTTGTCGAAAACGATGTAATTTGTAAGCGACCGTAATAAATATTTTAAAGTACACCTAGATTTTTTAATAATTTTATTATTCCATGAATAATCATTTAAAAAGTGCTAAAATTACAAAATTATATCTTTTTTCATATTTCATTAGAAGAGTGCCTAAATTATTTGTTAGTTTATTAAAACAGGTAGTTTGGCAAATTTTTGCAATTTTTCGATATGTTGTCAAAAAAATGTATAAAAGGAGGTACCTAATTTTGGAAAGGTTCATAGCACTTCAGTTGTGCACCGAATAAGTTCGTGTCCTGTTTTACTTCAATTTTTTAAAACATATTCCAAAATGGATACAACATTGACAAATGAAAATTCAAGTGAATTTTTTTACGCGTGTGAGCATAGTTATTGTCTAAACTCAGAATCAATCGACCAATCTATTGAATGGAATGATTCTAACGTTATAACAACAAATTGTCATCTCGTAACGTCAACACCAGTAGAACCGGAAAAGAAAAATAATTACAAGTTTTCACTTGGCACCTCAAAACTGGCCCAAGAAATACAACAAATGAATGCTGAATCAAAGGGCGACAAAAATTTACCAGATAAGGATTTGGGAAATTCTACTCTGAAACCGAAAGAAAATCCACCGGGTTTAATTGTTCCTCAAGAATTGTTGGAGAAAATTAGGTTAATCAAAATGAAACAATCACCGATTAAATGGAAAGGAACCCGACCTGCTGCTAGAAAAACATTTCGATTCTAAATCAAATAATTAAAGACTTACATCATATATTTTTATGATTTTTATTGCAAAATAAAATTAATCATGTAAAATTCTTTTGTTTTTATTTACATTTCTTCCTTTCTCTCAACTTAAATTTCAAATAATTTGCTGATAGGTCAATTTTAAAATTCTATCGAAGCAAATTGCATAATTGATTGACAAAGTTTAGCCTTGAAAAAATTGCAATTTCTCAGAAAAATTCTTAAATTCCAAAACTACGTGGTTTGAAACCGTAAAGCGTAATTAAGGGACTCCTTCTAATAAAGTACGGAAAAGAACAAAACTCTTGACTTTAGGCTTTTTAAATAATTTTCTTGGAATATTATAATTTCGGATTCACTACTTTCCTTTCCCTTTGAAATTTTTTTTTAACTTATATTAAACAGAGCGTTTTACAAAGACAATCCGCGCCAGAAACTATTTTTCATAGAAATTCACTTTAGTATTCGCCTCATAACTGCTAATTAGTTTTCCTCCTCGATTTTGTGGAAGTTTGCGATTTTTCGAAAACGATGTAATTTGTAAGCGACCGTAATAAATATTTTAAAGTACACCTAGCTTTTTTAATAATTTTATTATTCCATGAATAATCATTTAAAAAGTGCTAAAATTACAACATTATATCTTTTTTCATATTTCTTTAGAAGAGTGCCTAAATTATTTGTTAGTTTATTAAAACAGGTAGTTTGGCAAATTTTTGCAATTTTTCGATATGTTATCAAAAAAATATATAAAAGGAGGTACCTAATTTTGGAAAGGTTCATAGCACTTCAGTTGTGCACCGAATAAGTTCGTGTCCTGTTTTACTTCAATTTTTTAAAACATATTCCAAAATGGATACAACATTGACAAATGAAAATTCAAGTGAATTTTTTTACGCGTGTGAGCATAGTTATTGTCTAAACTCAGAATCAATCGACCAATCTATTGAATGGAATAATTCTATCGTTATAACAACAAATTGTCATCTCGTAACGTCAACACCAGTAGAACCGGAAAAGAAAAATAATTACAAGTTTTCACTTGGCACCTCAAAACTGGCCCAAGAAATACAACAAATGAATGCTGAATCAAAGGGCTACAAAAATTTACCAGATAAGGATTTGGGAAATTCTACTCTGAAACCGAAAGAAAATTCACCGGGTTTAATTGTTCCTCAAGAATTGTTGGAGAAAATTAGGTTAATCAAAATGAAACAATCACCGATTAAATGGAAAGGAACCCGACCTGCTGCTAGAAAAACATTTCGATTCTAAATCAAATAACTTATAGACTTACATCATATATTTTTAAGATTTTTATTGCAAAATAAAATTAATCATGTAAAATTCTTTTGTTTTTATTTACATTTCTTCCTTTCTCTCAACTTAAATTTCAAATAATTTGCTGATAGGTCAATTTTAAAATTCTATCGAAGCAAATTGCATAATTGATTGACAAAGTTTAGCCTTGAAAAAATTGCAATTTCTCGGAAAAATTCTTAAATTCCAAAACTACGTGGTTTGAAACCGTAAAGCGTAATTAAGGGACTCCTTCTAATAAAGTACGGAAAAGAACAAAACTCTTGACTTTAGGCTTTTTAAATAATTTTCTTGGAATATTATAATTTCGGATTCACTACTTTCCTTTCCCTTTGAAATTTTTTTTTAACTTATATTAAACAGAGCGTTTTACAAAGACAATCCGCGCCAGAAACTATTTTGCATAGAAATTCACTTTAGTATTCACCTCATAACTGCTAATTAGTTTTCCTCCTCGATTTTGTGGAAGTTTGCGATTTTTCGAAAACGATGTAATTTGTAAGCGACCGTAATAAATATTTTAAAGTACACCTAGCTTTTTTAATAATTTTATTATTCCATGAATAATCATTTAAAAAGTGCTAAAATTACAACATTATATCTTTTTTCATATTTCATTAGAAGAGTGCCTAAATTATTTGTTAGTTTATTAAAACAGGTAGTTTGGCAAATTTTTCCAATTTTTCGATATGTTATCAAAAAAATATATAAAAGGAGGTACCTAATTTTGGAAAGGTTCATAGCACTTCAGTTGTGCACCGAATAAGTTCGTGTCCTGTTTTACTTCAATTTTTTAAAACATATTCCAAAATGGATACAACATTGACAAATGAAAATTCAAGTGAATTTTTTTACGCGTGTGAGCATAGTTATTGTCTAAACGCAGAATCAATCGACCAATCTATTGAATGGAATAATTCTATCGTTATAACAACAAATTGTCATCTCGTAACGTCAACACCAGTAGAACCGGAAAAGAAAAATAATTACAAGTTTTCACTTGGCACCTCAAAACTGGCCCAAGAAATTCAACAAATGAATGCTGAATCAAAGGGCTACAAAAATTTACCAGATAAGGATTTGGGAAATTCTACTCTGAAACCGAAAGAAAATTCACCGGGTTTAATTGTTCCTCAAGAATTGTTGGAGAAAATTAGGTTAATCAAAATGAAACAATCACCGATTAAATGGAAAGGAACCCGACCTGCTGCTAGAAAAACATTTCGATTCTAAATCAAATAACTTATAGACTTACATCATATATTTTTAAGATTTTTATTGCAAAATAAAATTAATCATGTAAAATTCTTTTGTTTTTATTTACATTTCTTCCTTTCTCTCAACTTAAATTTCAAATAATTTGCTGATAGGTCAATTTTAAAATTCTATCGAAGCAAATTGCATAATTGATTGACAAAGTTTAGCCTTGAAAAAATTTCAATTTCTCGGAAAAATTCTTAAATTCCAAAACTACGTGGTTTGAAACCGTAAAGCGTAATTAAGGGACTCCTTCTAATAAAGTACGGAAAAGAACAAAACTCTTGACTTTAGGCTTTTTAAATAATTTTCTTGGAATATTATAATTTCGGATTCACTACTTTCCTTTCCCTTTGAAATTTTTTTTTAACTTATATTAAACAGAGCGTTTTACAAAGACAATCCGCGCCAGAAACTATTTTGCATAGAAATTCACTTTAGTATTCACCTCATAACTGCTAATTAGTTTTCCTCCTCGATTTTGTGGAAGTTTGCGATTTTTCGAAAACGATGTAATTTGTAAGCGACCGTAATAAATATTTTAAAGTACACCTAGCTTTTTTAATAATTTTATTATTCCATGAATAATCATTTAAAAAGTGCTAAAATTACAACATTATATCTTTTTTCATATTTCATTAGAAGAGTGCCTAAATTATTTGTTAGTTTATTAAAACAGGTAGTTTGGCAAATTTTTGCAATTTTTCGATATGTTATCAAAAAAATATATAAAAGGAGGTACCTAATTTTGGAAAGGTTCATAGCACTTCAGTTGTGCACCGAATAAGTTCGTGTCCTGTTTTACTTCAATTTTTTAAAACATATTCCAAAATGGATACAACATTGACAAATGAAAATTCAAGTGAATTTTTTTACGCGTGTGAGCATAGTTATTGTCTAAACTCAGAATCAATCGACCAATCTATTGAATGGAATAATTCTATCGTTATAACAACAAATTGTCATCTCGTAACGTCAACACCAGTAGAACCGGAAAAGAAAAATAATTACAAGTTTTCACTTGGCACCTCAAAACTGGCCCAAGAAATACAACAAATGAATGCTGAATCAAAGGGCTACAAAAATTTACCAGATAAGGATTTGGGAAATTCTACTCTGAAACCGAAAGAAAATTCACCGGGTTTAATTGTTCCTCAAGAATTGTTGGAGAAAATTAGGTTAATCAAAATGAAACAATCACCGATTAAATGGAAAGGAACCCGACCTGCTGCTAGAAAAACATTTCGATTCTAAATCAAATAACTTATAGACTTACATCATATATTTTTAAGATTTTTATTGCAAAATAAAATTAATCATGTAAAATTCTTTTGTTTTTATTTACATTTCTTCCTTTCTCTCAACTTAAATTTGAAATAATTTGCTGATAGGACAATTTTAAAATTCTATCGAAGCAAATTGCATAATTGAGGGACAAAGTTTAGCCTTGAAAAAATTGCAACTTCTCGGAAAAATTCTTAAATTCCAAAACTACGTGGTTTGAAACCGTAAAGCGTAATTAAGCGACTCCTTCTAATAAAGTACGGAAAAGAACAAAACTCTTGACTTTAGGCTTTTTAAATAATTTTCTTGGAATATTATAATTTCGGATTCACTACTTTCCTTTCCTTTTGAAATTTTTTTTTAACTTATATTAAACAGAGCGTTTTACAAAGACAATCCGCGCCAGAAACTACTTTTCATAGAAATTCACTTTAGTATTCGCCTCATAACTGCTAATTAGTTTTCCTCCTCGATTTTGTGGAAGTTTGCGATTTTTCGAAAACGATGTAATTTGTAAGCGACCGTAATAAATATTTTAAAGTACACCTAGATTTTTTAATAATTTTATTATTCCATGAATAATCATTTAAAAAGTGCTAAAATTACAACATTATATCTTTTTTCATATTTCATTAGAAGAGTGCCTAAATTATTTGTTAGTTTATTAAAACAGGTAGTTTGGCAAATTTTTGCAATTTTTCGATATGTTATCAAAAAAATGTATAAAAGGAGGCACCTAATTTTGGAAAGGTTCATAGCACTTCAGTTGTGCACCGAATAAGTTCGTGTCCTGTTTTACTTCAATTTTTTAAAACATATTCCAAAATAGATACAACATTGACAAATGAAAATTCAAGTGAATTTTTTTACGCGTGTGAGCATAGTTATTGTCTAAACTCAGAATCAATCGACCAATCTATTGAATGGAATAACTCTAACGTTATAACAACAAATTGTCATCTCGTAACGTCAACACCAGTAGAACCGGAAAAGAAAAATAATTACAAGTTTTCACTTGGCACCTCAAAACTGGCCCAAGAAATACAACAAATGAATGCTGAATCAAAGGGCGACAAAAATTTACCAGATAAGGATTTGGGAAATTCTACTCTGAAACCGAAAGAAAATTCACCGGGTTTAATTGTTCCTCAAGAATTGTTGGAGAAAATTAGGTTAATCAAAATGAAACAATCACCGATTAAATGGAAAGGAACCCGACCTGCTGCTAGAAAAACATTTCGATTCTAAATCAAATAACTTAAAGACTTACATCATATATTTTTATGATTTTTATCGCAAAATAAAATTAATCATGTAAAATTCTTTTGTTTTTATTTACATTTCTTCCTTTCTCTCAACTTAAATTTCAAATAATTTGCTGATAGGTCAATTTTAAAATTCTATCGAAGCAAATTGCATAATTGAGTGACAACTTTTGATCGAGCTTCATTTTTGAGACATTTATCTAAACGCATTATATTCTCTTCCGGTGACAAGTTGCATTTGGTTGTTGTAAGCTTATATTGCATATAAAAGTGGTGCCACAGTAATGGTGAAGAACCATCAAAATCTGGAAGTCGTAAGTTGACAGATTGTCTAGCAAGCATCTGAGATACAGTATTTTTTAACTCATGCACTTCTTCGTGAACACTTTGCTTTTCAACTCGAACGCTGTCACCCGAAATTCTATTTTCCATTTTTGGATTAACCTCAAATTCATTTTCTTCAAATCTGACTGTGTTTACCCAAGATTCTACATAGTCATTTTTATTTTCGCCAAGCGATTTAATTTGAAGAAGTTGGTTTTCTTCTTTTCCCATTTCGACTATTGTTGTTAAAGAATTTCTTTTACTTTGTAAACTGTTTTCCTCGACTAGTAGAATACTCACTTTTCTTTGAGTTTGATTTTTTTTAAGCATTAACTTATTTACTTCTGTTTCCAATATTTGGAGATCCATCTGTGGATTTTGTTTTAAGTTATCAATTTGCTCATCTATATTTTCGATCTCACTTTCATATAAATCAATTTTTGTTTGAATTTCCACATCTCGTTCATCAATATTTTCGATTTTCCGAAGAACTGTGAGCCTACTGCGTAGAGATGACACGTTAGAACTGTGTTCGGAAGGAACTGGAGAAGATGAGTTTCTGATAAAATTGTTAACCTCTCTGCGCTTTGGGATTGACAAATTTTTAATTATTTTCTTAAACAGAGCGTTTTACAAAGACAATCCGCGCCAGAAACTATTTTTCATAGAAATTCACTTTAGTATTCACCTTATAACTGCTAATTAGTTTTCCTCCTCGATTTTGTGGAAGTTTGCGATTTTTCGAAAACGATGTAATTTGTAAGCGACCGTAATAAATATTTTAAAGTACACCTAGCTTTTTTAATAATTTTATTATTCCATGAATAATCATTTAAAAAGTGCTAAAATTACAACATTATATCTTTTTTCATATTTCATTAGAAGAGTGCCTAAATTATTTGTTAGTTTATTAAAACAGGTAGTTTGGCAAATTTTTGCAATTTTTCGATATGTTATCAAAAAAATATATAAAAGGAGGTACCTCATTTTGGAAAGGTTCATAGCACTTCAGTTGTGCTCCGAATAAGTTCGTGTCCTGTTTTACTTCAATTTTTTAAAACATATTCCAAAATGGATACAACATTGACAAATGAAAATTCAAGTGAATTTTTTTACGCGTGTGAGCATAGTTATTGTCTAAACTCAGAATCAATCGACCAATCTATTGAATGGAATAATTCTATCGTTATAACAACAAATTGTCATCTCGTAACGTCAACACCAGTAGAACCGGAAAAGAAAAATAATTACAAGTTTTCACTTGGCACCTCAAAACTGGCCCAAGAAATACAACAAATGAATGCTGAATCAAAGGGCTACAAAAATTTACCAGATAAGGATTTGGGAAATTCTACTCTGAAACCGAAAGAAAATTCACCGGGTTTAATTGTTCCTCAAGAATTGTTGGAGAAAATTAGGTTAATCAAAATGAAACAATCACCGATTAAATGGAAAGGAACCCGACCTGCTGCTAGAAAAACATTTCGATTCTAAATCAAATAACTTAAAGACTTACATCATATATTTTTATGATTTTTATCGCAAAATAAAATTAATCATGTAAAATTCTTTTGTTTTTATTTACATTTCTTTCTTTCTCTCAACTTAAATTTGAAATAATTTGCTGATAGGACAATTTTAAAATTCTATCGAAGCAAATTGCATAATTGAGGGACAAAGTTTAGCCTTGAAAAAATTGCAATTTCTCGGAAAAATTCTTAAATTCCAAAACTACGTGGTTTGAAACCGTAAAGCGTAATTAAGGGACTCCTTCTAATAAAGTACGGAAAAGAACAAAACTCTTGACTTTAGGCTTTTTAAATAATTTTCTTGGAATATTATAATTTCGGATTCACTACTTTCCTTTCCTTTTGAAATTTTTTTTTAACTTATATTAAACAGAGCGTTTTACAAAGACAATCCGCGCCAGAAACTATTTTTCATAGAAATTCACTTTAGTATTCGCCTCATAACTGCTAATTAGTTTTCCTCCTCGATTTTGTGGAAGTTTGCGATTTTTCGAAAACGATGTAATTTGTAAGCGACCGTAATAAATATTTTAAAGTACACCTAGCTTTTTTAATAATTTTATTATTCCATGAATAATCATTTAAAAAGTGCTAAAATTACAACATTATATCTTTTTTCATATTTCATTAGAAGCGTGCCTAAATTATTTGTTAGTTTATTAAAACAGGTAGTTTGGCAAATTTTTGCAATTTTTCGATATGTTATCAAAAAAATTTATAAAAGGAGGTACCTAATTTTGGAAAGGTTCATAGCACTTCAGTTGTGCACCGAATAAGTTCGTGTCCTGTTTTACTTCAATTTTTTAAAACATATTCCAAAATGGATACAACATTGACAAATGAAAATTCAAGTGTATTTTTTTACGCGTGTGAGCATAGTTATTGTCTAAACTCAGAATCAATCGACCAATCTATTGAATGAAATAATTCTATCGTTATAACAACAAATTGTCATCTCGTAACGTCAACACCAGTAGAACCGGAAAAGAAAAATAATTACAAGTTTTCACTTGGCACCTCAAAACTGGCCCAAGAAATACAACAAATGAATGCTGAATCAAAGGGCTACAAAAATTTACCAGATAAGGATTTGGGAAATTCTTCTCTGAAACCGAAAGAAAATTCACCGGGTTTAATTGTTCCTCAAGAATTGTTGGAGAAAATTAGGTTAATCAAAATGAAACAATCACCGATTAAATGGAAAGGAACCCGACCTGCTGCTAGAAAAACATTTCGATTCTAAATCAAATAACTTATAGACTTACATCATATATTTTTAAGATTTTTATTGCAAAATAAAATTAATCATGTAAAATTCTTTTGTTTTTATTTACATTTCTTCCTTTCTCTCAACTTAAATTTCAAATAATTTGCTGATAGGTCAATTTTAAAATTCTATCGAAGCAAATTGCATAATTGATTGACAAAGTTTAGCCTTGAAAAAATTGCAATTTCTCAGAAAAATTCTTAAATTCCAAAACTACGTGGTTTGAAACCGTAAAGCGTAATTAAGGGACTCCTTCTAATAAAGTACGGAAAAGAACAAAACTCTTGACTTTAGGCTTTTTAAATAATTTTCTTGGAATATTATAATTTCGGATTCACTACTTTCCTTTCCTTTTGAAATTTTTTTTAAACTTATATTAAACAGAGCGTTTTACAAAGACAATCCGCGCCAGAAACTATTTTTCATAGAAATTCACTTTAGTATTCGCCTCATAACTGCTAATTAGTTTTCCTCCTCGATTTTGTGGAAGTTTGCGATTTTTCGAAAACGATGTAATTTGTAAGCGACCGTAATAAATATTTTAAAGTACACCTAGCTTTTTTAATAATTTTATTATTCCATGAATAATCATTTAAAAAGTGCTAAAATTACAACATTATATCTTTATTCATATTTCATTAGAAGAGCGCCTAAATTATTTGTTAGTTTATTAAAACAGGTAGTTTGGCAAATTTTTGCAATTTTTCGATATGTTATCAAAAAAATGTATAAAAGGAGGTACCTAATTTTGGAAAGGTTCATAGCACTTCAGTTGTGCACCGAATAAGTTCGTGTCCTGTTTTACTTCAATTTTTTAAAACATATTCCAAAATGGATACAACATTGACAAATGAAAATTCAAGTGAATTTTTTTACGCGTGTGAGCATAGATATTGTCTAAACTCAGAATCAATCGACCAATCTATTGAATGGAATAATTCTAACGTTATAACAACAAATTGTCATCTCGTAAGGTCAACACCAGTAGAACCGGAAAAGAAAAATAATTACAAGTTTTCACTTGGCACCTCAAAACTGGCCCAAGAAATACAACAAATGAATGCTGAATCAAAGGGCTACAAAAATCTACCAGATAAGGATTTGGGAAATTCCACTCTGAAACCGAAAGAAAATTCACCGGGTTTAATTGTTCCTCAAGAATTGTTGGAGAAAATTAGGTTAATCAAAATGAAACAATCACCGATTAAATGGAAAGGAACCCGACCTGCTCCTAGAAAAACATTTCGATTCTAAATCAAATAACTTAAAGACTTACATCATATATTTTTATGATTTTTATCGCAAAATAAAATTAATCATGTAAAATTCTTTTGTTTTTATTTACATTTCTTCCTTTCTCTCAACTTAAATTTCAAATAATTTGCTGATAGGTCAATTTTAAAATTCTATCGAAGCAAATTGCATAATTGAGGGACAAAGTTTAGCCTTGAAAAAATTGCAATTTCTCGGAAAAATTCTTAAATTCCAAAACTACGTGGTTTGAAACCGTAAAGCGTAATTAAGGGACTCCTTCTAATAAAGTACGGAAAAGAACAAAACTCTTGACTTTAGGCTTTTTAAATAATTTTCTTGGAATATTATAATTTCAGATTCACTACTTTCCTTTCCTTTTGAAATTTTTTTTTAACTTATATTAAACAGAGCGTTTTACAAAGACAATCCGCGCCAGAAACTATTTTTCATAGAAATTCACTTTAGTATTCGCCTCATAACTGCTAATTAGTTTTCCTCCTCGATTTTGTAGAAGTTTGCGATTTTTCGAAAACGATGTAATTTGTAAGCGACCGTAATAAATATTTTAAAGTACACCTAGATTTTTTAATAATTTTATTATTCCATGAATAATCATTTAAAAAGTCCTAAAATTACAACATTATATCTTTTTTCATATTTCATTAGAAGAGTGCCTAAATTATTTGTTAGTTTATTAAAACAGGTAGTTTGGCAAATTTTTGCAATTTTTCGTTATGTTATCAAAAAAATGTATAAAGAGGTACCTAATTTTGGAAAAGTTCATAGCACTTCAGTTGTGCACCGAATAAGTTCGTGTCCTGTTTTACTTCAATTTTTTAAAACATATTCCAAAATGGATACAACATTGACAAATGAAAATTCAAGTGAATTTTTTTACGCGTGTGAGCATAGTTATTGTCTAAACTCAGAATCAATCGACCAATCTATTGGATGGAATAATTCTAACGTTATAACAACAAATTGTCATCTCGTAACGTCAACACCAGTAGAACCGGAAAGGGAAAATAATTACAAGTTTTCACTTGGCACCTCAAAACTGGCACAAGAAATACAACAAATGAATGCTGAATCAAAGGGCTACAAAAATCTACCAGATAAGGATTTGGGAAATTCCACTCTGAAACCGAAAGGAAATTCACCGGGTTTAATTCTTCCTCAAGAATTGTTGGAGAAAATTAGGTTAATCAAAATGAAACAATCACCGATTAAATGGAAAGGAACCCGACCTGCTGCTAGAAAAACATTTCGATTCTAAATCAAATAACTTAAAGACTTACATCATATATTTTTATGATTTTTATCGCAAAATAAAATTAATCATGTAAAATTCTTTTGATTTTATTTACATTTCTTCCTTTCTCTCAACTTAAATTTCAAATAATTTGCTGATACGTCAATTTTAAAATTCTATCGAAGCAAATTGCATAATTGATTGACAAAGTTTAGCCTTGAAAAAATTGCAATTTCTCGAAAAAATTCTTAAATTCCAAAACTACGTGGTTTGAAACCGTAAAGCGTAATTAAGGGACTCCTTCTAATAAAGTACGGAAAAGAAAAAAACTCTTGACTTTAGGCTTTTTAAACAAATTTCTTGGAATATTATAATTTCGGATTCACTACTTTCCTTTCCTTTTGAAATTTTTTTTTAACTTATATTAAACAGAACGTTTTACAAAGACAATCCGCGCCAGAAACTTTTTTTCATAGAAATTCACTTTAGTATTCGCCTCATAACTGCTAATTAGTTTTCCTCCTCGATTTTGTGGAAGTTTGCGATTTTTCGAAAACGATGTAATTTGTAAGCGACCGTAATAAATATTTTAAAGTACACCTAGATTTTTTAATAATTTTATTATTCCATGAATAATCATTTAAAAAGTGCTAAAATTACAACATTATATCTTTTTTCATATTTCATTAGAAGAGTGCCTAAATTATTTGTTAGTTTATTAAAACAGGTAGTTTGGCAAATTTTTGCAATTTTTCGATATGTTATCAAAAAAATGTATAAAAGGAGGTACCTAATTTTGGAAAGGTTCATAGAACTTCAGTTGTGCACCGAATAAGTTCGTGTCCTGTTTTACTTCAATTTTTTAAAACATATTCCAAAATGGATACAACATTGACAAATGAAAATTCAAGTGAATTTTTTTACGCGTGTGAGCATAGTTATTGTCTAAACTCAGAATCAATCGACCAATCTATTGAATGGAATAATTCTAACGTTATAACAACAAATTGTCATCTCGTAACGTCAACACCAGTAGAACCGGAAAAGAAGAATAATTACAAGTTTTCACTTGGCACTTCAAAACTGGCCCAAGAAATACAACAAATGAATGCTGAATCAAAGGGCTACAAAAATCTACCAGATAAGGATTTGAGAAATTCCACTCTGAAACCGAAAGAAAATTCACCGGGTTTAATTGTTCCTCAAGAATTGTTGGAGAAAATTAGGTTAATCAAAATGAAACAATCACCGATTAAATGGAAAGGAACCCGACCTGCTGCTAGAAAAACATTTCGATTCTAAATCAAATAACTTAAAGACTTACATCATATATTTTTAAGATTTTTATTGCAAAATAAAATTAATCATGTAAAATTCTTCTGTTTTTATTCATATTTCTTCCTTTCTCTCAACTTAAATTTCAAATAATTTGCTGATAGGTCAATTTTAAAATTCTATCGAAGCAAATTGCATAATTGAGGGACAAAGTTTAGCCTTGAAAAAATTGCAATTTCTCGGAAAAATTCTTAAATTCCAAAACTACGTGGTTTGAAACCGTAAAGCGTAATTAAGGGACTCCTTCTAATAAAGTACGGAAAAGAACAAAACTCTTGACTTTAGGCTTTTTAAATAATTTTCTTGGAATATTATAATTTCGGATTCACTACTTTCCTTTCCTTTTGAAATTTTTTTTAACTTATATTAAACAGAGCGTTTTACAAAGACAATCCGCGCCAGAAACTTTTTTTCATAGAAATTCACTTTAGTATTCGCCTCATAACTGCTAATTAGTTTTCCTCCTCGATTTTGTGGAAGTTTGCGATTTTTCGAAAACGATGTAATTTGTAAGCGACCGTAATATATATTTTAAAGTACACCTAGATTTTCTAATAATTTTATTATTCCATGAATAATCATTTAAAAAGTGCTAAAATTACAACATTATATCTTTTTTCATATTTCATTAGAAGAGTGCCTAAATTATTTGTTAGTTTATTAAAACAGGTAGTTTGGCAAATTTTTGCAATTTTTCGATATGTTATCAAAAAAATGTATAAAAGGAGGCACCTAATTTTGGAAAGGTTCATAGCACTTCAGTTGTGCACCGAATAAGTTCGTGTCCTGTTTTACTTCAATTTTTTAAAACATATTCCAAAATGGATACAACATTGACAAATGAAAATTCAACTGAATTTTTTTACGCGTGTGAGGATAGTTATTGTCTAAACTCAGAATCAATCGACCAATCTATTGAATGGAATAATTCTAATGTTATAACAACAAATTGTCATCTCTTAACGTCAACACCAGTAGAACCGGAAAAGAAAAATAATTACAAGTTTTCACTTGGCACCTCAAAACTGGCCCAAGAAATACAACAAATGAATGCTGAATCAAAGGGCTACAAAAATCTACCAGATAAGGATTTGGGAAATTCCACTCTGAAACCGAAAGAAAATTCACCGGGTTTAATTCTTCCTCAAGAATTGTTGGAGAAAATTAGGTTAATCAAAATGAAACAATCACCGATTAAATGGAAAGGAACCCGACCTGCTGCTAGAAAAACATTTCGATTCTAAATCAAATAACTTAAAGACTTACATCATATATTTTTAAGATTTTTATTGCAAAATAAAATTAATCATGTAAAATTCTTCTGTTTTTATTCACATTTCTTCCTTTCTCTCAACTTAAATTTCAAATAATTTGCTGATAGGACAATTTTAAAATTCTATCGAAGCAAATTGCATAATTGAGGGACAAAGTTTAGCCTTGAAAAAATTGCAATTTCTCGGAAAAATTCTTAAATTCCAAAACTACGTGGTTTGAAACCGTAAAGCGTAATTAAGGGACTCCTTCTAATAAAGTACGGAAAAGAACAAAACTCTTGACTTTAGGCTTTTTAAATAATTTTCTTGGAATATTATAATTTCGGATTCACTACTTTCCTTTCCTTTTGAAATTTTGTTTTAACTTATATTAAACAGAGCGTTTTACAAAGACAATCCGCGCCAGAAACTTTTTTTTCATAGAAATTCACTTTAGTATTCGCCTCATAACTGCTAATTAGTTTTCCTCCTCGATTTTGTGGAAGTTTGCGATTTTTCGAAAATGATGTAATTTGTAAGCGACCGTAATAAATATTTTAAAGTGCACCTAGATTTTTTAATAATTTTATTATTCCATGAATAATCATTTAAAAAGTGCTAAAATTACAACATTATATCTTTTTTCATATTTCATTAGAAGAGTGCCTAAATTATTTGTTAGTTTATTAAAACAGGTAGTTTGGCAAATTTTTGCAATTTTTCGATATGTTATCAAAAAAATGTATAAAAGGAGGTACCTAATTTTGGAAAGGTTCATAGCACTTCAGTTGTGCACCGAATAAGTTCGTGTCCTGTTTTACTTCAATTTTTTAAAACATATTCCAAAATGGATACAACATTGACAAATGAAAATTCAAGTGAATTTTTTTACGCGTGTGAGCATAGTTATTGTCTAAACTCAGAATCAATTGACCAATCTATTGAATGGAATAATTCTAACGTTATAACAACAAATTGTCATCTCGTAACGTCAACACCAGTAGAACCGGAAAAGAAAAATAATTACAAGTTTTCACTTGGCACCTCAAAACTGGCCCAAGAAATACAACAAATGAATGCTGAATCAAAGGGCTACAAAAATCTACCAGATAAGGATTTGGGAAATTCCACTCTGAAACCGAAAGAAAATTCACCGGGTTTAATTGTTCCTCAAGAATTGTTGGAGAAAATTAGGTTAATCAAAATAAAACAATCACCGATTAAATGGAAAGGAACCCGACCTGCTGCTAGAAAAACATTTCGATTCTAAATCAAATAACTAAAAGACTTACATCATATATTTTTAAGATTTTTATTGCAAAATAAAATTAATCATGTAAAATTCTTTTGTTTTTATTTACATTTCTTCCTTTCTCTCAACTTAAATTTCAAATAATTTGCTGATAGGACAATTTTAAAATTCTATCGAAGCAAATTGCATAATTGAGGGACAAAGTTTAGCCTTGAAAAAATTGCAATTTCTCGGAAAAATTCTTAAATTCCAAAACTACGTGGTTTGAAACCGTAAAGCGTAATTAAGGGACTCCTTCTAATAAAGTACGGAAAAGAACAAAACTCTTGACTTTAGGCTTTTTAAATAATTTTCTTGGAATATTATAATTTCGGATTCACTACTTTCCTTTCCTTTTGCAATTTTTTTTTAACTTATATAAAACAGAGCGTTTTACAAAGACAATCCGCGCCAGAAACTTTTTTTCATAGAAATTCACTTTAGTATTCGCCTCATAACTGCTAATTAGTTTTCCTCCTCGATTTTGTGGAAGTTTGCGATTTTTCGAAAACGATGTAATTTGTAAGCGACCGTAATAAATATTTTAAAGTACACCTAGATTTTTTAATAATTTTATTATTCCATGAATAATCATTTAAAAAGTGCTAAAATTACAACATTATATCTTTTTTCATATTTCATTAGAAGAGTGCCTAAATTATTTGTTAGTTTATTAAAACAGGTAGTTTGGCAAATTTTTGCAATTTTTCGATATGTTATCAAAAAAATGTATAAAAGGAGGCACCTAATTTTGGAAAGGTTCATAGCACTTCAGTTGTGCACCGAATAAGTTCGTGTCCTGTTTTACTTCAATTTTTTAAAACATATTCCAAAATGGATACAACATTGACAAATGAAAATTCAAGTGAATTTTTTTACGCGTGTGAGCATAGTTATTGTCTAAACTCAGAATCAATCGACCAATCTATTGAATGGAATAATTCTAACGTTATAACAACAAATTGTCATCTCGTAACGTCAACACCAGTAGAACCGGAAAAGAAAAATAATTACAAGTTTTCACTTGGCACCTCAAAACTGGCCCAAGAAATACAACAAATGAATGCTGAATCAAAGGGCTACAAAAATTTACCAGATAAGGATTTGGGAAATTCTACTCTGAAACCGAAAGAAAATTCACCGGGTTTAATTGTTCCTCAAGAATTGTTGGAGAAAATTAGGTTAATCAAAATGAAACAATCACCGATTAAATGGAAAGGAACCCGACCTGCTGCTAGAAAAACATTTCGATTCTAAATCAAATAACTTATAGACTTACATCATATATTTTTAAGATTTTTATTGCAAAATAAAATTAATCATGTAAAATTCTTCTGTTTTTATTCACATTTCTTCCTTTCTCTCAACTTAAATTTCAAATAATTTGCTGATAGGACAATTTTAAAATTCTATCGAAGCAAATTGCATAATTGAGGGACAAAGTTTAGCCTTGAAAAAATTGCAATTTCTCGGAAAAATTCTTAAATTCCAAAACTACGTGGTTTGAAACCGTAAAGCGTAATTAAGGGACTCCTTCTAATAAAGTACGGAAAAGAACAAAACTCTTGACTTTAGGCTTTTTAAATAATTTTCTTGGAATATTATAATTTCGGATTCACTACTTTCCTTTCCTTTTGAAATTTTGTTTTAACTTATATTAAACAGAGCGTTTTACAAAGACAATCCGCGCCAGAAACTTTTTTTTCATAGAAATTCACTTTAGTATTCGCCTCATAACTGCTAATTAGTTTTCCTCCTCGATTTTGTGGAAGTTTGCGATTTTTCGAAAACGATGTAATTTGTAAGCGACCGTAATAAATATTTTAAAGTGCACCTAGATTTTTTAATAATTTTATTATTCCATGAATAATCATTTAAAAAGTGCTAAAATTACAACATTATATCTTTTTTCATATTTCATTAGAAGAGTGCCTAAATTATTTGTTAGTTTATTAAAACAGGTAGTTTGGCAAATTTTTGCAATTTTTCGATATGTTATCAAAAAAATGTATAAAAGGAGGTACCTAATTTTGGAAAGGTTCATAGCACTTCAGTTGTGCACCGAATAAGTTCGTGTCCTGTTTTACTTCAATTTTTTAAAACATATTCCAAAATGGATACAACATTGACAAATGAAAATTCAAGTGAATTTTTTTACGCGTGTGAGCATAGTTATTGTCTAAACTCAGAATCAATTGACCAATCTATTGAATGGAATAATTCTAACGTTATAACAACAAATTGTCATCTCGTAACGTCAACACCAGTAGAACCGGAAAAGAAAAATAATTACAAGTTTTCACTTGGCACCTCAAAACTGGCCCAAGAAATACAACAAATGAATGCTGAATCAAAGGGCTACAAAAATCTACCAGATAAGGATTTGGGAAATTCCACTCTGAAACCGAAAGAAAATTCACCGGGTTTAATTGTTCCTCAAGAATTGTTGGAGAAAATTAGGTTAATCAAAATGAAACAATCACCGATTAAATGGAAAGGAACCCGACCTGCTGCTAGAAAAACATTTCGATTCTAAATCAAATAACTAAAAGACTTACATCATATATTTTTAAGATTTTTATTGCAAAATAAAATTAATCATGTAAAATTCTTTTGTTTTTATTTACATTTCTTCCTTTCTCTCAACTTAAATTTCAAATAATTTGCTGATAGGACAATTTTAAAATTCTATCGAAGCAAATTGCATAATTGAGGGACAAAGTTTAGCCTTGAAAATATTGCAATTTCTCGGAAAAATTCTTAAATTCCAAAACTACGTGGTTTGAAACCGTAAAGCGTAATTAAGGGACTCCTTCTAATAAAGTACGGAAAAGAACAAAACTCTTGACTTTAGGCTTTTTAAATAATTTTCTTGGAATATTATAATTTCAGATTCACTACTTTCCTTTCCTTTTGAAATTTTTTTTTAACTTATATTAAACAGAGCGTTTTACAAAGACAATCCGCGCCAGAAACTATTTTTCATAGAAATTCACTTTAGTATTCGCCTCATAACTGCTAATTAGTTTTCCTCCTCGATTTTGTAGAAGTTTGCGATTTTTCGAAAACGATGTAATTTGTAAGCGACCGTAATAAATATTTTAAAGTACACCTAGATTTTTTAATAATTTTATTATTCCATGAATAATCATTTAAAAAGTCCTAAAATTACAACATTATATCTTTTTTCATATTTCATTAGAAGAGTGCCTAAATTATTTGTTAGTTTATTAAAACAGGTAGTTTGGCAAATTTTTGCAATTTTTCGTTATGTTATCAAAAAAATGTATAAAGAGGTACCTAATTTTGGAAAAGTTCATAGCACTTCAGTTGTGCACCGAATAAGTTCGTGTCCTGTTTTACTTCAATTTTTTAAAACATATTCCAAAATGGATACAACATTGACAAATGAAAATTCAAGTGAATTTTTTTACGCGTGTGAGCATAGTTATTGTCTAAACTCAGAATCAATCGACCAATCTATTGGATGGAATAATTCTAACGTTATAACAACAAATTGTCATCTCGTAACGTCAACACCAGTAGAACCGGAAAGGGAAAATAATTACAAGTTTTCACTTGGCACCTCAAAACTGGCACAAGAAATACAACAAATGAATGCTGAATCAAAGGGCTACAAAAATCTACCAGATAAGGATTTGGGAAATTCCACTCTGAAACCGAAAGGAAATTCACCGGGTTTAATTCTTCCTCAAGAATTGTTGGAAAAAATTAGGTTAATCAAAATGAAACAATCACCGATTAAATGGAAAGGAACCCGACCTGCTGCTAGAAAAACATTTCGATTCTAAATCAAATAACTTAAAGACTTACATCATATATTTTTATGATTTTTATCGCAAAATAAAATTAATCATGTAAAATTCTTTTGATTTTATTTACATTTCTTCCTTTCTCTCAACTTAAATTTCAAATAATTTGCTGATACGTCAATTTTAAAATTCTATCGAAGCAAATTGCATAATTGATTGACAAAGTTTAGCCTTGAAAAAATTGCAATTTCTCGAAAAAATTCTTAAATTCCAAAACTACGTGGTTTGAAACCGTAAAGCGTAATTAAGGGACTCCTTCTAATAAAGTACGGAAAAGAAAAAAACTCTTGACTTTAGGCTTTTTAAAAAAATTTCTTGGAATATTATAATTTCGGATTCACTACTTTCCTTTCCTTTTGAAATTTTTTTTTAACTTATATTAAACAGAACGTTTTACAAAGACAATCCGCGCCAGAAACTTTTTTTCATAGAAATTCACTTTAGTATTCGCCTCATAACTGCTAATTAGTTTTCCTCCTCGATTTTGTGGAAGTTTGCGATTTTTCGAAAACGATGTAATTTGTAAGCGACCGTAATAAATATTTTAAAGTACACCTAGATTTTTTAATAATTTTATTATTCCATGAATAATCATTTAAAAAGTGCTAAAATTACAACATTATATCTTTTTTCATATTTCATTAGAAGAGTGCCTAAATTATTTGTTAGTTTATTAAAACAGGTAGTTTGGCAAATTTTTGCAATTTTTCGATATGTTATCAAAAAAATGTATAAAAGGAGGTACCTAATTTTGGAAAGGTTCATAGAACTTCAGTTGTGCACCGAATAAGTTCGTGTCCTGTTTTACTTCAATTTTTTAAAACATATTCCAAAATGGATACAACATTGACAAATGAAAATTCAAGTGAATTTTTTTACGCGTGTGAGCATAGTTATTGTCTAAACTCAGAATCAATCGACCAATCTATTGAATGGAATAATTCTAACGTTATAACAACAAATTGTCATCTCGTAACGTCAACACCAGTAGAACCGGAAAAGAAGAACAATTACAAGTTTTCACTTGGCACCTCAAAACTGGCCCAAGAAATACAACAAATGAATGCTGAATCAAAGGGCTACAAAAATCTACCAGATAAGGATTTGAGAAATTCCACTCTGAAACCGAAAGAAAATTCACCGGGTTTAATTGTTCCTCAAGAATTGTTGGAGAAAATTAGGTTAATCAAAATGAAACAATCACCGATTAAATGGAAAGGAACCCGACCTGCTGCTAGAAAAACATTTCGATTCTAAATCAAATAACTTAAAGACTTACATCATATATTTTTAAGATTTTTATTGCAAAATAAAATTAATCATGTAAAATTCTTCTGTTTTTATTCATATTTCTTCCTTTCTCTCAACTTAAATTTCAAATAATTTGCTGATAGGTCAATTTTAAAATTCTATCGAAGCAAATTGCATAATTGAGGGACAAAGTTTAGCCTTGAAAAAATTGCAATTTCTCGGAAAAATTCTTAAATTCCAAAACTACGTGGTTTGAAACCGTAAAGCGTAATTAAGGGACTCCTTCTAATAAAGTACGGAAAAGAACAAAACTCTTGACTTTAGGCTTTTTAAATAATTTTCTTGGAATATTATAATTTCGGATTCACTACTTTCCTTTCCTTTTGAAATTTTTTTTAACTTATATTAAACAGAGCGTTTTACAAAGACAATCCGCGCCAGAAACTTTTTTTCATAGAAATTCACTTTAGTATTCGCCTCATAACTGCTAATTAGTTTTCCTCCTCGATTTTGTGGAAGTTTGCGATTTTTCGAAAACGATGTAATTTGTAAGCGACCGTAATATATATTTTAAAGTACACCTAGATTTTCTAATAATTTTATTATTCCATGAATAATCATTTAAAAAGTGCTAAAATTACAACATTATATCTTTTTTCATATTTCATTAGAAGAGTGCCTAAATTATTTGTTAGTTTATTAAAACAGGTAGTTTGGCAAATTTTTGCAATTTTTCGATATGTTATCAAAAAAATGTATAAAAGGAGGCACCTAATTTTGGAAAGGTTCATAGCACTTCAGTTGTGCACCGAATAAGTTCGTGTCCTGTTTTACTTCAATTTTTTAAAACATATTCCAAAATGGATACAACATTGACAAATGAAAATTCAACTGAATTTTTTTACGCGTGTGAGGATAGTTATTGTCTAAACTCAGAATCAATCGACCAATCTATTGAATGGAATAATTCTAACGTTATAACAACAAATTGTCATCTCTTAACGTCAACACCAGTAGAACCGGAAAAGAAAAATAATTACAAGTTTTCACTTGGCACCTCAAAACTGGCCCAAGAAATACAACAAATGAATGCTGAATCAAAGGGCTACAAAAATCTACCAGATAAGGATTTGGGAAATTCCACTCTGAAACCGAAAGAAAATTCACCGGGTTTAATTCTTCCTCAAGAATTGTTGGAGAAAATTAGGTTAATCAAAATGAAACAATCACCGATTAAATGGAAAGGAACCCGACCTGCTGCTAGAAAAACATTTCGATTCTAAATCAAATAACTTAAAGACTTACATCATATATTTTTAAGATTTTTATTGCAAAATAAAATTAATCATGTAAAATTCTTCTGTTTTTATTCACATTTCTTCCTTTCTCTCAACTTAAATTTCAAATAATTTGCTGATAGGACAATTTTAAAATTCTATCGAAGCAAATTGCATAATTGAGGGACAAAGTTTAGCCTTGAAAAAATTGCAATTTCTCGGAAAAATTCTTAAATTCCAAAACTACGTGGTTTGAAACCGTAAAGCGTAATTAAGGGACTCCTTCTAATAAAGTACGGAAAAGAACAAAACTCTTGACTTTAGGCTTTTTAAATAATTTTCTTGGAATATTATAATTTCGGATTCACTACTTTCCTTTCCTTTTGAAATTTTGTTTTAACTTATATTAAACAGAGCGTTTTACAAAGACAATCCGCGCCAGAAACTTTTTTTTCATAGAAATTCACTTTAGTATTCGCCTCATAACTGCTAATTAGTTTTCCTCCTCGATTTTGTGGAAGTTTGCGATTTTTCGAAAACGATGTAATTTGTAAGCGACCGTAATAAATATTTTAAAGTGCACCTAGATTTTTTAATAATTTTATTATTCCATGAATAATCATTTAAAAAGTGCTAAAATTACAACATTATATCTTTTTTCATATTTCATTAGAAGAGTGCCTAAATTATTTGTTAGTTTATTAAAACAGGTAGTTTGGCAAATTTTTGCAATTTTTCGATATGTTATCAAAAAAATGTATAAAAGGAGGTACCTAATTTTGGAAAGGTTCATAGCACTTCAGTTGTGCACCGAATAAGTTCGTGTCCTGTTTTACTTCAATTTTTTAAAACATATTCCAAAATGGATACAACATTGACAAATGAAAATTCAAGTGAATTTTTTTACGCGTGTGAGCATAGTTATTGTCTAAACTCAGAATCAATTGACCAATCTATTGAATGGAATAATTCTAACGTTATAACAACAAATTGTCATCTCGTAACGTCAACACCAGTAGAACCGGAAAAGAAAAATAATTACAAGTTTTCACTTGGCACCTCAAAACTGGCCCAAGAAATACAACAAATGAATGCTGAATCAAAGGGCTACAAAAATCTACCAGATAAGGATTTGGGAAATTCCACTCTGAAACCGAAAGAAAATTCACCGGGTTTAATTGTTCCTCAAGAATTGTTGGAGAAAATTAGGTTAATCAAAATGAAACAATCACCGATTAAATGGAAAGGAACCCGACCTGCTGCTAGAAAAACATTTCGATTCTAAATCAAATAACTAAAAGACTTACATCATATATTTTTAAGATTTTTATTGCAAAATAAAATTAATCATGTAAAATTCTTTTGTTTTTATTTACATTTCTTCCTTTCTCTCAACTTAAATTTCAAATAATTTGCTGATAGGACAATTTTAAAATTCTATCGAAGCAAATTGCATAATTGAGGGACAAAGTTTAGCCTTGAAAAAATTGCAATTTCTCGGAAAAATTCTTAAATTCCAAAACTACGTGGTTTGAAACCGTAAAGCGTAATTAAGGGACTCCTTCTAATAAAGTACGGAAAAGAACAAAACTCTTGACTTTAGGCTTTTTAAATAATTTTCTTGGAATATTATAATTTCGGATTCACTACTTTCCTTTCCTTTTGCAATTTTTTTTTAACTTATATAAAACAGAGCGTTTTACAAAGACAATCCGCGCCAGAAACTTTTTTTCATAGAAATTCACTTTAGTATTCGCCTCATAACTGCTAATTAGTTTTCCTCCTCGATTTTGTGGAAGTTTGCGATTTTTCGAAAACGATGTAATTTGTAAGCGACCGTAATAAATATTTTAAAGTACACCTAGATTTTTTAATAATTTTATTATTCCATGAATAATCATTTAAAAAGTGCTAAAATTACAACATTATATCTTTTTTCATATTTTATTAGAAGAGTGCCTAAATTATTTGTTAGTTTATTAAAACAGGTAGTTTGGCAAATTTTTGCAATTTTTCGATATGTTATCAAAAAAATGTATAAAAGGAGGCACCTAGTTTTGGAAAGGTTCATAAGAAATACTTGACTGCTTGAATAAGAAATTTTATTTTTTTATATTATTTTGTCCTTTTAGTTTTTTCCTTTTTCCTCAAAATTTTTGAAATTATTAAAAATTATCGAATTATGTCGGATGCCACTACAATTACTGACGCTTTTGATTCAGTAGTTGCTCCTACTACCCCTGAAAGCTTGAGGGTGTCTACTCTAATCCCCGACGAGTGTAATCATACACACATTTAGTTTTCGGTCCTGCCTTCTTCATCAGACATTGCTACCTCTACCGGTCTGGAGGTGCCCGAAGGGCTCCCTGATAATATAAATCAAAATCAAAATGAAAATCAAAATGAAGGAATAGAATTGACATCGTCCTCTAACTCTCTTAAAATAATTAACAACCGAAAAAGGAAAAAGGAAGAAGCTAAAAACAAAACCCATGTTTCTAAGAAGGTTAGAATCGAGAGTCATTCTCCTCATAGTTCCCTACCCAAAGCTATTGCTGAAAATATTATTAGTACAGAGCTGGGCGAATTGAACTCAGTACCACTTAATGTACCGCTACCACTAGCACCAGTACAAGTACGCAGTACGACTGCTCCGATCTTAAAGACGGTACGTGCTCCAAAACTGATATTTATTTCACGGCTCGACCCATCGACCCCCTCTGACGACATTCTCTCCTACGTAAGAACGAATGGAATTGCCTCTGTGCATTTTAAGTGTGATAAAATTAATAAACCGTCTAGTCCTGTTTCGTCCTTCAAACTTACGATTCCAGCCTTATTTTTTGCACGTCTTGTTAATGGCAATTTTTGGCCTGCGGGTACCTTGGTGAAAGAATTTAAACGAAGAAGTCTGAAGACTGGGCCTCTGGTGTCTGCTCATGGCTCAAAAAACTGAATTATTTGTCCCTTTACTACCAAAATGTAAGGGGTCTTCGCACTTAAACGCGTGAGTTATTACTGGCTAGTATTTCGTTTCCACATGATATCATTGCCCTGACAGAAACGCGGCTAAATCACAGTTTCCTTAGCAATGAATTATTTTCTGATGATTACATGGTTTTCCGTAAAGACCGGTATGCAACGGAACTGAAATCAGTGGCCGGAGGAGTGCTTATTGCTCTCCGTGCATCTTTTGAAAGCACGTTTATTCATCTTCCTAACGCTGAACACCTGAAAATTATCTATGCTAAAATATCGTTACAGCACGGCAGCATTTTTATAGTAAACTGCTATATTCCACCTAACAGTGATGAGGCGAAGTATCAGCTCCTTACGGATGCAATTAATCATTTATTTGATCTTGCGGAACCCATGGACGATATTGTTCTCCTAGGTGATTTTAATCTTCCTAACATACAATAGTCTCAATCAGACGAGGAAGCTTCTTTTGTGGCTTCTGATGTAAACTCCAAGTCTGAATTCCTGTTTGTTGACAACTTGACGGCTTCTGGTCTACAACAAATTAGCGGTATACTTAACTCGTTTAATAAACGACTTGACCTGGTTTTTACCACTGACGTAGCTAATTGCGTAGTCCTGCAGAGCTCTGAAAGTCTTTGTAACATTGACACGTACCATCATCCATTAAACATTTTATATTCTCAGGAAAGCGCTCAGAATGTTGTGGACATTGAAGATTCTTCCAGTTTTAACTTTCGCAAAACCAACTTTGAACTGCTCACCAACCTTCCAAATAAGGTTAATTTTGACAGCATCGTTGATGGTAAGAATTTAGATACGTGCATAACTGAGTTCTACACTATTATTTTTGAGGCCTTTGTTTCATCGGTTCCTTATATCCGTCAAAAGAATACATCATCTTGTCCACCATGGTTCAATAGGGAATTACGATCATTACGTAATAGTAAGAACAAAGCTTGGAAAAAGTATTTAACAATGCGTGATGTAACAGACTTCAGAAACTACATTACTTTGTTTAACGGTTTCAAAGTATTATCCGCGGATCTGTACGACTTCTGGAAGTTGGTCAATAGCAAGAAAAAATCAGATGGATATCCCTCTGTATTAAAATACTTGGATCACTCGTCTAATGATTCGGCAATTGTATCCAACCTGTTTGCTTCCTTCTTCGCTGGAGCGTTTAATGACGACAATTTTGAGCCAGACTCGGAATATTTTACGTATCTTAACGATTACCCCAAAACGTCACTTACTAGTATATTTATTGACGAATCCACGGTGATTGATCATATCAATGAATTAACGGACGATTACTCATGTGAACCGTAATTTTGAAAAGATGTATTAATATCTTTGCGCGTCCTCTCTCGGTTATTTTCCAGAAATCTCTTAAAACGGGAAAATTTCCAAAGTTCTGGAAATAATCTTTTATAATTCCTACCCATAAAAAAGGTAGTAGAGCCGATATAGAGAATTACAGACCTATTGCTAAATTGGCTGTCATTCCCAAGCTTTTTGAATGTATTGTTCATAAATTTATATACTTCAGTTGTAAACCCTTTATCTCCAACTACCAACACGGGTTTTTGAAAGCTAGATCTACGACCACTAACTTAGTTGAATTTATGTCATTTTCAACTTGTGCCTTGGAGACAGGTAGTAGTGTGGATTGTATTACGAGTGACTTTAGTAAAGCTTTTAACAAATTATCACATCGTGTGATCCTACTTAAGCTTAGTGCACTTGGTTTCCCTGATATCTTTATTGAATGGATTTGATCTTATCTGTGTGCTGGAAGTTATCGAGTATTATTCCGATCTTCAAAATCTAACTATTACACTGGCACATCCGGCGTCCCACCAATCTTATTTGTCCTATCCGTTAACGATGTTGCTTCTGTGATTAAATATTCGAAAATCTCTAACTTTGCCGATGACATGACTATTTTTAAAGAAATATCAAACTCTAACGACTCTCGATACCTCCAGGAGGATTTAAAAAATTTTACTACTTGGTGTCGCAATAATAATCTTATCCTTAACTGTGATAAATGTGAGACCATTACTTTTTCAAGAAAACGGGATAATTCTCTTTCCACATATTACATAAATGACGTGCTCCTCCGAAGAGTAAATAATATAACTAATTTGGGTGTGATTTGCGACAATCAACTTGATTTCAATTGGCATGTTGATTCATTGGTCCATAGAACAAATTCTACATTGGGCTTTATTCAACAATGGGCTAAGGAATTCTCGGACCCCCTTATCACTAAGGCCCTTTTTACCACCCTGGTCAGACCGATGGTTGATATGCCAGTCAGGTATGAACTCCCTATCAAAAAGCCCAAATTAACAGACTGGAGTTTGTTCAACGTAGGTTCGTACGCTTTGCACTACGTAACCTTCCGTGGAATGACCCCTTTCTACTGCCAAAATACTTGGATAGTCTAAAGTTGATAGGTCTACAATGCTTAGAAACGCGGCGCCTAGTAGCGGTTATAGTTTTCGTGAGCCAAACCATTAATGATGCTATTGATTTCCCCTTTATGTTGGACAAAATTCATCTCAACATTAATACACGGTCCTTAAGATCCGTAGAAATATTCAAAATTAGTTACCATAACACTGAGTACGGTAGAAACGAACCGGCTTCCCGAATGCTGAGGTCGCCTAACGATAACGCTAAGGTGTTTGATTTGGGATTGAGCAAAAGACGTTTGAAGGACCTCCTATACAAAGACTGTTGCTTGCATTAAGCAATGTGAAAAAAAAAACACTTCAGTTGTTCACCGAAAAAGTTCGTGTCCTGTTCTACTTCAATTTTTAAAAACATATTCCAAAATGGATACAACATTGACAAATGAAAATTCATGTGAATTTTTAACACATGTGAGAATAGTTATTGTCTAAACTCAGAGTCAATCGACCAATCTATTGAATGGAATAATTCTGGTTTTTTATAGTGAGTTTTCTTTAAAATGTCGTCAATAGAATTATATTTTTATGATGAAGACACTACCGGTGAAGAAAAAATGGTGGTAATAAGAAGGAGTTTAAGAGATAACTCCAATCCGTTCGAACTCGAAAATCGGATGTAATTTGGTTGGTAATATTTTTCTATCTTTTAACACCGTACAGGAATACAGAAGAAGGGTCTTTTCAAGGAAGATTTAACACAAATCATGCCAAAGGATAAAATATTATCGAAAGGGCAATCGGTGTTTTAAAAAGCAGATTCAGGTGCATTTTAGGAGCAAGAGAATTACATTATGCACCTGAAAAAGCTTCTCAAATAATTAACGTCTGCGCAGCACGCCATATCATTTGTATATGCAGTTGAAGAGCCAGGACTTCAAGATGCCGAAGAGCAATTTGAAGCTCCGGCCAATGAAGATGTAAGCCCAAACGAGTCTACAAATTTATTGAATGAAAGTAGTCGTATGAGAGACCAAATTGCAAGTTCCACGTGGAAGAAAATAACTTGTAGGTTCCTGATAGAATTTAGACTTTATATTTAGATTTAAGGTTGTAATTTTATTGAAGAATTTGTTTTGAAATAAAAAATAAGTCATTTCATATAAAATTTTATTTTTACACAATTGGCTTTTTAAAAAACGTCAAAATGATTTTATTCACAATGGTGAACTATTTTATCAATCCATGTTAGTAGCCAGGTTACGTGTATTTCGATGCTTGGCCAGGTGGGCGTGGCCAACCAATGGGAGCGAAGCATTTGTCGCTTTCTGTCTCTTTCTATGGCAGGGGTGAATTGGGGTGGGGAAAAAGTAGTAGGTATTCGGGCGATTGAGCCGTAGGCGTTGCCAATTAAGTTCCGGGACTGATTCCCATATGATTTGTATGGGGTGCGTTCTTGTGGTAAATTGTCGTGGGTTTGAGGGGCGTGGCGGACCAATGGGAAGGGAGTGGGAGATGGAAAGGTGTAGTGGGACACGTTGTGTGGGAGAGGGGCGTGGTAAATACGGAGAATGAAGACAGTATGAGGGAGTGGGAGATGGAAAGGCGTGGTGGGGCACGTGGTAGAGGAGCGTGGTAAATGCGGCATTTGTCTCTTTCTGGCACCGTGATTTATTATTGCCCCAGCGGTTGGTTGGTGGGGGAAAAAATGGCCACACCCCTAAAAAATGGGCTGTCGAGTTTTTGAACATGGCTGTCGACCAATTATTTTTAAGTATGGCTGTCGACCAATTATTTTTAGAAATGGCTGTCGACACATATCAGGGCGTGGTATTTAGGGCGTATTTCTTTGTCACGGTTATAGCTGTATTAGATTACAAAATTTAACCAGAATTCATGTAAATTTATGGAAAACACATTTGGATCAAGTATTTATTTGACACGATTATAGCTGTATTAGATTACAAAATTTAACGTCTGGTTGCAAGGATAAGTACATCTAAATTTATGGAAAACACATTTGGATCAACTGCGATCCTGAAAAACGTGGGAAAATGTGATAGCGAAATTTTTTCCAGATTACAAAATACATATGGTTACAATTTCGGGGTTAATTTAAAAATATTTGGATCATCCTTTGAAAAACGATCCGAAAACGTCGCGTGGGGTGGGAAGATGTTTATGATCGACAGGACGTGTGATATTTTTCGACAGAATTTTTTTAGTAGAATACAAAATTTAACCAGTTGGTTTCGATTAATTTTTCGTAAAAAACATTTGGATCAGTTGTGACATTAAAGACGAAAAACCAAATAATTTATTCAAACAATACTTTATTAAAATAATATACATGGTTTCTTTTTTAATTTTAAATAGAATAATATAAGTTTTTAACAGCTGCGATGTTCATACAGACATAACCGCATCCACAGGTATCCGGTCCACAGGATGTATTATCATTTGCCCATGAACAGCTCTCATAGTGCTCGCCATGCTTTCCAATTTTCTTTTGAACTTTGAGGTACGGTTTCAAGAAGGCATGGTGTGCATTAAGTTTCTCTCTATGTTCTTCAAGTATAAAGTCGCCGTAATCTTGTAAAAACCATTCAATATCGTTCAAAGTTTTCTGTACATCCATGTTGACTCTCGCCGGGCTACTGAGGTACCTTTCGTACTTCATTAGTTAGTGGTCTGTGTTCAACAATCTGATCGTGTAGAAGTAAACAAAATGCCGAAGTATTAGCCGGTATATTCCCCGACAATTTAAATTCCAATCTAACATCTACGGGGCCCGATTTGATTGACTTGATTGACTTAAAGACTTACATCATATATTTTTATGATTTTTATCGCAAAATAAAATTAATCATGTAAAATTCTTTTGTTTTTATTTACATTTCTTCCTTTCTCTCAACTTAAATTTCAAATAATTTGCTGATAGGACAATTTTAAAATTCTATCGAAGCAAATTGCATAATTGAGGGACAAAGTTTAGCCTTGAAAAAATTGCAATTTCTCGGAAAAATTCTTAAATTCCAAAACTACGTGGTTTGAAACCGTAAAGAGTAATTAAGGGACTCCTTCTAATAAAGTACGGAAAAGAACAAAACTCTTGACTTTAGGCTTTTTAAAAAAATTTCTTGGAAGATTATAATTTCGGATTCACTACTTTCCTTTCCTTTTGAAATTTTTTTTTAACTTATATTAAACAGAGCGTTTTACAAAGACAATCCGCGCCAGAAACTATTTTTCATAGAAATTCACTTTAGTATTCGCCTCATAACTGCTAATTAGTTTTCCTCCTCGATTTTGTGGAAGTTTGCGATTTTTCGAAAACGATGTAATTTGTAAGCGACCGTAATAAATATTTTAAAGTGCACCTAGATTTTTTAATAATTTTATTATTCCATGAATAATCATTTAAAAAGTGCTAAAATTACAACATTATATATTTTTTCATATTTCATTAGAAGAGTGCCTAAATTATTTGTTAGTTTATTAAAACAGGTAGTTTGGCAAATTTTTGCAATTTTTCGATATGTTATCAAAAAAATGTATAAAAGGAGGCACCTAGTTTTGGAAAGGTTCATAAGAAATACTTGACTGCTTGAATAAGAAATTTTATTTTTTTATAATATTTTGTCCTTTTAGTTTTTTCCTTTTTCCTCAAAATTTTTGAAATTATTAAAAATTATCGAATTATGTCGGATGCCACTACAATTACTGACGCTTTTGATTCAGTAGTTGCTCCTACTACCCCTGAAAGCTTGAGGGTGTCTACTCTAATCCCCGACGAGTGTAATCATACACACATTTAGTTTTCGGTCCTGCCTTCTTCATCAGACATTGCTACCTCTACCGGTCTGGAGGTGCCCGAAGGGCTCCCTGATAATATAAATCAAAATCAAAATGAAAATCAAAATGAAGGAATAGAATTGACATCGTCCTCTAACTCTCTTAAAATAATTAACAACCGAAAAAGGAAAAAGGAAGAAGCTAAAAACAAAACCCATGTTTCTAAGAAGGTTAGAATCGAGAGTCATTCTCCTCATAGTTCCCTACCCAAAGCTATTGCTGAAAATATTATTAGTACAGAGCTGGGCGAATTGAACTCAGTACCACTTAATGTACCGCTACCACTAGCACCAGTACAAGTACGCAGTACGACTGCTCCGATCTTAAAGACGGTACGTGCTCCAAAACTGATATTTATTTCACGGCTCGACCCATCGACCCCCTCTGACGACATTCTCTCCTACGTAAGAACGAATGGAATTGCCTCTGTGCATTTTAAGTGTGATAAAATTAATAAACCGTCTAGTCCTGTTTCGTCCTTCAAACTTACGATTCCAGCCTTATTTTTTGCACGTCTTGTTAATGGCAATTTTTGGCCTGCGGGTACCTTGGTGAAAGAATTTAAACGAAGAAGTCTGAAGACTGGGCCTCTGGTGTCTGCTCATGGCTCAAAAAACTGAATTATTTGTCCCTTTACTACCAAAATGTAAGGGGTCTTCGCACTTAAACGCGTGAGTTATTACTGGCTAGTATTTCGTTTCCACATGATATCATTGCCCTGACAGAAACGCGGCTAAATCACAGTTTCCTTAGCAATGAATTATTTTCTGATGATTACATGGTTTTCCGTAAAGACCGGTATGCAACGGAACTGAAATCAGTGGCCGGAGGAGTGCTTATTGCTCTCCGTGCATCTTTTGAAAGCACGTTTATTCATCTTCCTAACGCTGAACACCTGGAAATTATCTATGCTAAAATATCGTTACAGCACGGCAGCATTTTTATAGTAAACTGCTATATTCCACCTAACAGTGATGAGGCGAAGTATCAGCTCCTTACGGATGCAAGTAATCATTTATTTGATCTTGCGGAACCCATGGACGATATTGTTCTCCTAGGTGATTTTAATCTTCCTAACATACAATAGTCTCAATCAGACGAGGAAGCTTCTTTTGTGGCTTCTGATGTAAACTCCAAGTCTGAATTCCTGTTTGTTGACAACTTGACGGCTTCTGGTCTACAACAAATTAGCGGTATACTTAACTCGTTTAATAAACGACTTGACTTGGTTTTTACCACTGACGTAGCTAATTGCGTAGTCCAGCAGAGCTCTGAAAGTCTTTGTAACATTGACACGTACCATCATCCATTAAACATTTTATATTCTCAGGAAAGCGCTCAGAATGTTGTGGACATTGAAGATTCTTCCAGTTTTAACTTTCGCAAAACCAACTTTGAACTGCTCACCAACCTTCCAAATAAGGTTAATTTTGACAGCATCGTTGATGGTAAGAATTTCGATACGTGCATAACTGAGTTCTACACTATTATTTTTGAGGCCTTTGTTTCATCGGTTCCTTATATCCGTCAAAAGAATACATCATCTTGTCCACCATGGTTCAATAGGGAATTACGATCATTACGTAATAGTAAGAACAAAGCTTGGAAAAAGTATTTAACAATGCGTGATGTAACAGACTTCAGAAACTACATTACTTTGTTTAACGGTTTCAAAGTATTATCCGCGGATCTGTACGACTTCTGGAAGTTGGTCAATAGCAAGAAAAAATCAGATGGATATCCCTCTGTATTAAAATACTTGGATCACTCGTCTAATGATCCGGCAATTGTATCCAACCTGTTTGCTTCCTTCTTCGCTGGAGCGTTTAATGACGACAATTTTGAGCCAGACTCGGAATATTTTACGTATCTTAACGATTACCCCAAAACGTCACTTACTAGTATATTTATTGACGAATCCACGGTGATTGATCATATCAATGAATTAACGGACGATTACTCATGTGAACCGTAATTTTGAAAAGATGTATTAATATCTTTACGCGTCCTCTCTCGGTTATTTTCCAGAAATCTCTTAAAACGGGAAAATTTCCAAAGTTCTGGAAATAATCTTTTATAATTCCTACCCATAAAAAAGGTAGTAGAGCCGATATAGAGAATTACAGACCTATTGCCAAATTGTCTGTCATTCCCAAGCTTTTTGAATGTATTGTTCATAAATTTATATACTTCAGTTGTAAACCCTTTATCTCCAACTACCAACACGGGTTTTTGAAAGCTAGATCTACGACCACTAACTTAGTTGAATTTATGTCATTTTCAACTTGTGCCTTGGAGACAGGTAGTAGTGTGGATTGTATTACGAGTGACTTTAGTAAAGCTTTTAACAAATTATCACATCGTGTGATCCTACTTAAGCTTAGTGCACTTGGTTTCCCTGATATCTTTATTGAATGGATTCGATCTTATCTGTGTGGTGGAAGTTATCGAGTATTATTCCGATCTTCAAAATCTAACTATTACACTGGCACTTACGGCGTCCCACCAATCTTATTTGTCCTATCCGTTAACGATGTTGCTTCTGTGATTAAATATTCGAAAATCTCTAACTTTGCCGATGACATGACTATTTTTAAAGAAATATCAAACTCTAACGACTCTCGATACCTCCAGGAGGATTTAAAAAATTTTACTACTTGGTGTCGCAATAATAATCTTATCCTTAACTGTGATAAATGTGAGACCATTACTTTTTCAAGAAAACGGGATAATTCTCTTTCCACATATTACATAAATGACGTGCTCCTCCGAAGAGTAAATAATATAACTAATTTGGGTGTGATTTGCGACAATCAACTTGATTTCAATTGGCATGTTGATTCATTGGCCCATAGAACAAATTCTACACTGGGCTTTATTCAACAATGGGCTAAGGAATTCTCGGACCCCCTTATCACTAAGGCCCTTTTTACCACCGTGGTCAGACCAATGGTTGATATGCCAGTCAGGTATGAACTCCCTATCAAAAAGCCCAAATTAACAGACTGGAGTTTGTTCAACGTAGGTTCGTACGCTTTGCACTACGTAACCTTCCGTGGAATGACCCCTTTCTACTGCCAAAATACTTGGATAGTCTAAAGTTGATAGGTCTACAATGCTTAGAAACGCGGCGCCTAGTAGCGGTTATAGTTTTCGTGAGCCAAACCATTAATGATGCTATTGATTTCCCCTTTTTGTTGGACAAAATTCATCTCAACATTAATACACGGTCCTTAAGATCCGTAGAAATATTCAAAATTAGTTACCATAACACTGAGTACGGTAGAAACGAACCGGCTTCCCGAATGCTGAGGTCGCCTAACGATAACGCTAAGGTGTTTGATTTGGGATTGAGCAAAAGACGTTTGAAGGACCTCCTATACAAAGACTGTTGCTTGCATTAAGCAATGTGAAAAAAAAAAAACACTTCAGTTGTTCACCGAAAAAGTTCGTGTCCTGTTCTACTTCAATTTTTAAAAACATATTCCAAAATGGATACAACATTGACAAATGAAAATTCATGTGAATTTTTAACACATGTGAGAATAGTTATTGTCTAAACTCAGAGTCAATCGACCAATCTATTGAATGGAATAATTCTGGTTTTTTATAGTGAGTTTTCTTTAAAATGTCGTCAATAGAATTATATTTTTATGATGAAGACACTACCGGTGAAGAAAAAATGGTGGTAATAAGAAGGAGTTTAAGAGATAACTCCAATCCGTTCGAACTCGAAAATCGGATGTAATTTGGTTGGTAATATTTTTCTATCTTTTAACACCGTACAGGAATACAGAAGAAGGGTCTTTTCAAGGAAGATTTAACACAAATCATGCCAAAGGATAAAATATTATCGAAAGGGCAATCGGTGTTTTAAAAAGCAGATTCAGGTGCATTTTAGGAGCAAGAGAATTACATTATGCACCTGAAAAAGCTTCTCAAATAATTAACGTCTGCGCAGCACGCCATATCATTTGTATATGCAGTTGAAGAGCCAGGACTTCAAGATGCCGAAGAGCAATTTGAAGCTCCGGCCAATGAAGATGTAAGCCCAAACGAGTCTACAAATTTATTGAATGAAAGTAGTCGTATGAGAGACCAAATTGCAAGTTCCACGTGGAAGAAAATAACTTGTAGGTTCCTGATAGAATTTAGACTTTATATTTAGATTTAAGGTTGTAATTTTATTGAAGAATTTGTTTTGAAATAAAAAATAAGTCATTTCATATAAAATTTTATTTTTACACAATTGGCTTTTTAAAAAACGTCAAAATGATTTTATTCACAATGGTGAACTATTTTATCAATCCATGTTAGTAGCCAGGTTACGTGTATTTCGATGCTTGGCCAGGTGGGCGTGGCCAACCAATGGGAGCGAAGCATTTGTCTCTTTCTGTCTCTTTCTATGGCAGGGGTGAATTGGGGTGGGGGAGAGAGGGGCGGTCTCCCTAAGCGATGGCGGCACCTTTGGTGGTGGGGAAAAAGTAGTAGGTATTCGGGCGATTGAGCCGTAGGCGTTGCCAATAAAGTTCCGGGACTGATTCCCATATGATTTGTATGGGGTGCGTTCTTGTGGTAAATTGTCGTGGGTTTGAGGGGCGTGGCGGACCAATGGGAAGGGAGTGGGAGATGGAAAGGTGTAGTGGGACACGTTGTGTGGGAGAGGGGCGTGGTAAATACGGAGAATGAAGACAGTATGAGGGAGTGGGAGATGGAAAGGCGTGGTGGGGCACGTTGTAGAGGAGCGTGGTAAATGCGGCATTTGTCTCTTTCTGGCACCGTGATTTATTATTGCCCCAGCGGTTGGTTGGTGGGGGAAAAAATGGCCACACCCCTAAAAAATGGGCTGTCGAGTTTTTAAACATGGCTGTCGACCAATTATTTTTAAGCATGGCTGTCGACCAATTTTTTTTAGAAATGGCTGTCGACACATATCAGGGCGTGGTATTTAGGGCGTATTTCTTTGTCACGGTTATAGCTGTATTAGATTACAAAATTTAACCAGAATTCATGTAAATTTATGGAAAACACATTTGGATCAAGTATTTATTTGACACGATTATAGCTGTATTAGATTACAAAATTTAACGTCTGGTTGCAAGGATAAGTACATCTAAATTTATGGAAAACACATTTGGATCAACTGCGATCCTGAAAAACGTGGGAAAATGTGATAGCGAAATTTTTTCCAGATTACAAAATACATATGGTTACAATTTCGGGGTTAATTTAAAAATATTTGGATCATCCTTTGAAAAACGATCCGAAAACGTCGCGTGGGGTGGGAAGATGTTTATGATCGACAGGACGTGTGATATTTTTCGACAGGATTTTTTTAGTAGAATACAAAATTTAACCAGTTGGTTTCGATTAATTTTTCGTAAAAAACATTTGGATCAGTTGTGACATTAAAGACGAAAAACCAAATAATTTATTCAAACAATACTTTATTAAAATAATATACATGGTTTCTTTTTTAATTTTAAATAGAATAATATAAGTTTTTAACAGCTGCGATGTTCATACAGACATAACCGCATCCACAGGTATCCGGTCCACAGGATGTATTATCATTTGCCCATGAACAGCTCTCATAGTGCTCGCCATGCTTTCCAATTTCCTTTTGAACTTTGAGGTACGGTTTCAAGAAGGCATAGTGTGCATTAAGTTTCTCTCTATGTTCTTCAAGTATAAAGTCGCCGTAATCTTGTAAAAACCATTCAATATCGTTCAAAGTTTTCTGTACATCCATGTTGACTCTCGCCGGGCTACTGAGGTACCTTTCGTACTTCATTAGTTAGTGGTCTGTGTTCAACAATCTGATCGTGTAGAAGTAAACAAAATGCCGAAGTATTAGCCGGTATATTCCCCGACAATTTAAATTCCAATCTAACATCTACGGGGCCCGATTTGATTGACTCGTTCTGATGCGCACAATCGATAACTATGATCGGGGCATTGTTTTTGAATTCATTTGGAGAAAGCAGCGGTTGTTCGTTACGAGTATAATATGCCGATTGAAATTTACAATACATATCGTATAATAGAGCGAATCGATCCTGATCAAATTTAAGATCCAAGTCATCATACGGAAATGATATAGAATTTAAATGAACTTTGATATCTGTTAGTTTACAGTGGTCAAAATTACTCGTATCTTTGCCTTTCTGATTTCTGCGGTCGGTTTGTAGAGCCAATATAACGTATCGAGGTTTCTCTAGCTGGTTTGAAATTTTAACTGTCCAAGTATGTTGACTAGTTTCTGGTAGTATTGGATATTCATACATATCCCAACTGCGAAAACTCATTTTAATTGGCTGATTGTTCTCAATTAATTTATATAAAGTGAGTTTTTCTTCATCAGCGAGAGTTATATGCGGTATCTTCCATTTTAATTTCAGAATTTTTACCGTCACAGTATCTGTGGATGATATAAGTGCATTATCATCAGATCTAGCCCGTACTAAAATAAGCTCATGCTTTGCATTTGGTATAATTTTCTGATAATCCTCGGCGAATCCCAGGAGCATGTTCAATGGAATACAAAAATTGAATTGTCCCGATTGCAATGTAATTGGAGCTGATGGTGACCAACCCGCATTGAGTAACATTTTACTTTCGTCGGCATGTAGGGAAATATAATTTTTGATGGTAGAAGTAAACCCTGCATTTCTATTAC
This sequence comes from Xylophagus ater, assembly GCA_963422695.1. Taxonomy (NCBI): domain Eukaryota; kingdom Metazoa; phylum Arthropoda; class Insecta; order Diptera; family Xylophagidae; genus Xylophagus; species Xylophagus ater. The sequence continues at coordinate 21,168,487 of OY730479.1, forward strand.
GATCAATTTCTACACCATTTAATTCATAACGAATTTCATCAAACAGATACGCCATAGCATTATTGCCTAGTTTTGCTGTAGCAGAGACTGTCCCATCATCACTTTTATATACTGCCCCCTCGATGTAAATAAAACTTTCACACGGTAGAAGAATTAAATCCTGATGTTGTATTGAAATTCGTATTTCATCACTGTTACCGTATGAGTTTAGAAATGGTGAGTAACTGTGAAATTCCTTTTTCACAATGCTGTTATCATAGCTAACACCACTCGGGATTTTTAAGAAATCATTCATTATTTTAATGTAAGCCCCAGAGATCTCAAGTATGCTTTATTTATTAGCAACAGCTGCGGCTTAGTTGTTGTAGGTTCTGAGGTTATACTCTGAATGAGAGTACTATTACGCTGGGGGGTATTGTATATCAGCATTTTAAATGTAGTCGAATAGTAATCGTTTCTCCACGAAAATTCACTAAATTACCGTCTTGATCGACAAGCTTCAACGTGAGAGAACTTAATCGTTTGACGTTGAAAGGTAAATAGATGACATTCGTGGGCACCTCGATAATTTTATACCCTGGGCCTACCTTAGGAGCAAACTCGTGCAATGTATGTACCTGCTTACTGTTAATGTAAGACCCCGAAATAATGTTGCATTCTACTCGGACAGTATTCGTCTTAATAATGTTGACTGGCATATCGGAAACGTGCATTATATTTTTCGTGAGTATACGCTTACTGAAACCCAATAATGACCCAACCGAGTCTTTGTGGGTGAAATCTATATTTTCAGAAGATTTTATTTCACTCTTCAATGTGTTATTATTAGCTCTCAATAAAAATCCAATTTTATTTTCTTCAAGCTTCCTTTCTATATATTTAGAAATATCGTCAATTTCGTACGATCCAACATCTATCTCTATAATTTTATTACCTACATGAAATTTGTTATTGCCCACATCAATATTCGGCATTGAATTATATGTTTGAGAATCAACGAGCCTGCATACGCATCCCTCCGGCAATTCCAGTGGAGGAAAATACTCTGCGGATAACTGTGATTCGTTACCACTTAATGTAAGGGTCAACGACATGGTGAGACGGTTGTAATGAAACTAAACAATTTTATTAAAAATCAATATATTTATTGTACAGAAAATATAAACATAAATGTCCACAAATTACAGAGTCATAGTTCTGATAACTGTTGTAGTTATATTTGATATTATCGCCCAAATAACGAATAATTTCAAGAGGCGGTTGTAGATTCCCGAAACTATCAAAATATTCAATATTTCGGCCTCGTTTGCAGTACGCTACCCAATGTGTTCCTTCCCCGGTTGTCAAATCAAGATTCACAATTCCACACTCGTTTCGCCATGGTGTCTTCGGCAAATTATTTCGCATAAACACACCTCGGAAATGGGGTAAAGATTTACCATATCTATATAAATCTAGTTCATCTTAGGGTTTATTGGGCAGCATTTTTAATAGTTTTTTGGATTCAAATATAGACCAAACCCCTTTTTATATGGCTTCAAATACAGCCCTTTGCCGACAGCAATAGATTCCATTCTTCGATTATGACGACTTTTTTCCTCCAATTCTCTTTTAGCAGCACTAGCATCGTTAACAGCTTTAGCTATACCAGCGGCACCACCTGATAATGCACCTAATGCCGATAGTCCTGCAAAAATGGGTAGTAGAGGGAGAATACCACCAACTTTTGGTACTCTAATCACACGGGGGCGTTTTCTTACGATTAATCATTCTTTGTTGCAGCGAGAGCTAGTTTTACTGCTTCCTTTGTAGTTTTTGGTTTCCGAGCCTTCAATAGTACTCGAGCATTTCGAATAATCTGTTGGAAAGATGGCTGACGTTTCACTCCCATCCCTAATTTAGTTTTAGTTTTCATAGTGTTTGTTATTAACCACGCATTCAGGCGTTCACTTAAGTTTGAATCAGAAGATTTTACTCTCTACCACGCCTTCCCAGCTAATATGCGATCAGCAATATGTCGGTCGTTTAAAGTTTTAAATTTTGAATATGCGATATCGTGCTCTTTGCAGGCTTTATCTAATTCGTTAATTCCAGGATCTCCTCTGGCCAACCTTTCTTGTAGTTTAGTACCAGGCCCACAATATTGGTATCCTGGCAAATGTAATTCTATTGGTAAATTACTAATTAAAGAATTTAATAAAACTCTCCCTTGAACGGTTTTAGAACGAATGTCGCGCGTGTGATCAATCATGCTGCACTGATCAAACTGACTAAAATGCGTTGTCTATGATCTTCTAATAAAATAGGCGATATAGTTTCACTCAACTGCTGGATTCTTCGACTGAATCGAAATCTATCGACGGCGTACATTTGCCACGGCCCTTTACGACTAGCACGATAGGCAAAGTCCCAAGTATACATATTGTAAACTTGGGGCTTAAGATTGAACGTAACCTTCTTGTTCATAATACCGTAATCGAATAAGTGGTGGTGTTTATAGACAGTACTCTTTATTCACTACAATGCGTTTCATCAAGCAGCACGTATCACTTCCTGTGAAAAATACTGACATTGCAACCGATATCCGTAAAGAGAGAAAGCACAGTTTATTACTGCCTGATAGTGTAAGGGAGTTATTGTGGGGCCGTCAAATTGTGGGAAAACCAATGTTATGATCAGTTTAATAGAAGACCCGAACGGATTAAAATTTGAAAATATTTACGTGTACTCAAAATCATTACTGCAACCGAAATATGAGTATCTGAAGAGGCTTGTTTCACCAATATCCGAACTGGGCTATTACACATTTTCAAATAACAACGATATTATACCACCTGAAGGGGCCATGCCCAATTCGATTTTTATCTTCGATGATGTTGCTTGTGATAAACAGAACAATATTCGGGCATATTTTTGTATGGGTCGACATAAAGATATTGACAGTTTTTATCTCTGTCAAACATATACGCATATACCCAAACATTTGATTCGAGACAATACGAATTTCCTGGTTATATTCAAACAGGATGAAATGAACTTGAAATATGTTTATAATGATCATATAAATACAGATGCGTCTTTCAACACCTTTCGAAGTATGTGTTCAGAATGCTGGAAGGAAAAATACGGTTTCATTGTGGTAGATAAAGATAGTCCTTTAAATGAAGGCCGCTACCAAAAGGGTTTTGATACCTACATAAAAGTAACTGCTGACAACTGAAACAGATCAATACCAGTACAGCTGTGAAACAGTGCTGACCGGGTCGAAAGCTGTAACAGGTAACAGATCTGATGAAAACAGTACTCCGAGCTGTTAAAAAGCAGTAGAAAGCCGTTCGAAACCTGTACCGTAGCTGTATAAACCAGATGTATAAACTCATCAGAGCAAATTTGAAAGCAGTTCACAAACATGAAAGAAAAGCAACTACGAGCCATCATAAAAACCACGAATTCAATTCGTAAGAAATACCGGGCTGTAAAATCAGGACGGATAGAGAAAGAGAGCAGGTTTCAAGACACTTTTAAGTCGATCACTGAACCTCTTAAAGAGCTCACCAAACACCCAAAGTTGAAAGACGAAATCAAACCAAAACAGGAAATAAAGGCTGAATTTGTAACACCTAACCCAGCTGCGAAAGCTTTGTATTTCGAGGATGATGACGAAGATACATTTGTCGAGTCCAGGGACACACCGGCCACACCCTACAAAAAATTTGACCGTGGTAAATGGCTTGATACACCAGCCGGGCAGAAGGCTGTCGATAAGCTTATAGCCGAAAAAGAGTTTGATACGCTAGCTAGCGACTATTTGAAGAAATTAATAATACTGTCGGGGACAGTGCGGTGGATACTGTATATGGGGTTTATCTGACCCCAAATAGACAGCAGTATAAAATCGGGGATTCAATTTTTCAAATCCAAAATCATAAAATATATGTTGATGATACCCCGTACAAAGGAACCGTAGGGTTATATGAATTGCTTTTCATGAAAAACCCTGATTCTTCTACGTATAATGAAAATGATTTAGAAAACTATAAAGCTATTCTACTGCAGAGTAATGCTCATAGGCGTGAATATGATGTGAATAAAGAGGTAAAAGGAAGTAAAAATCATAAGTACACGGCGGTTATAAGTAAGCTTGTCAAGAAAGGTGGCAGTTTAATGCGAGTGTCTAAAAACAAAATTGAACATATTTACTGGGACGATCCGAATGAATTGGTTGATAGACTGCGTTTACTCGTAGCAACACATCAGGCTGGGCATAATAATCACAATAATGAAATTATATCGATTATCGAGGAGCTGAGAGAAGCGAATATTATAGTTTAAATATGTCCGTCGATAAGTTCGGACGTTACCTACAGAAAACTGGGTCTTCTAACCATCGTGGCCCACAAGGCCCTCCCGGGGCTCCTGGAATACAAGGTGATCGCGGAGTCCCGGGGATAGGTTTCAATTTAACTGAAAATGGAGATTATGATATAAATTCAAGGCGCATAGTAAATTTGGACTATCCTATTAGTGATAGTGATGCTGTTAGAAAAGACTATATCGATAGAGAAATTAAATTTTTAAAAGGAATCATCGCCGACCTTAAACATCGCGTCGATATGTCTTATACTGAATATAAACCTGCTGATAAAGCTACAGAAGTTGACGACGCCGATCACCAACTTTTTATTTTGGAGAAAAGTGCATAATGCACCATTTTATCTTATGATGGTAAAGCGAGCAGTCACGTCTGGTAAAAAGCAGTTAGTCGATGAACTACATAAACCGGCTCGAAGAAATTTTAAACGAAGACATGTTATCATAAAAGGTTTTAACGATTTGTGGCAAGCAGATTTGGTGGAAATGGGACCGTATGCCGCAGAAAATAATGGTTATCATTTCCTTCTTACAGTCATTGATTGTTTTTCGAAATATGCGTGGGCTGTACCTGTAAAAAATAAAACAGGACTTGAAATAACCAAAGCAATGGCAACAATATTTAACCAGGGACGTATTCCTAAAAACCTACAAACTGATGATGGAAAAGAATTCTTCAATAAAAATTTTCAAAATTTAATGTTAAAGTATCATATTAATCATTATTCTACGTATGCCACTCTTAAGGCACAGATTGTAGAGAGATTTAATAGAACTCTAAAATCGATGATGTGGAAGGAATTTAGCATGCGTGGAAATTATCAGTGGATTAATTTTGTAAAAGAGTTAATTGATCGATACAACAGAACTCGTCACAGAACAACTCTAATGCGGCCGTGTGATGTCAATCCTTCTAATGAAAAACGTTTACTTTCCACTGTATATAGTTACATCAAAATAAAGCAGAATGCGAAATATAAAACTGGTGATTTTGTACGTATCAGCAAGTATAAACATGTGTTTGAGAAAGGCTACACACCAAATTGGACAACTGAAATTTTCAAAATTCGGGCAGTTCAGCATACAAATCCCGTGACATACATTCTTGAAGATTATCTGGGCCAACCAATAAAAGGTTGCTTTTACGAGAAGGAGTTAACAAAAACCAGGTACCCAGACTTGTATCTTGTTGAAAAAATATTAAAGAAGAAAGGGTCCAAAGTATTTGTAAAATGGTTGGGATTTTCGACCAGTCATAATTCATGGATCGCGAGTACTGAAATATTGTAAATAAAAAGATTTTAAAATTTCAATTATTATTATTTTATTTCTTTTAATTTTGCACAAAAGTTAAATTTCAAATATTATCATTTTATTTCTTTAATTCTGCACAAAAGTGAGATGGAAACTTTTTTCCACTGCCCCCTTGTTAATGATACTAAATCGCTGCTCATTTAGTTGATTTAAAGTCTGATCTGTTGTTTTCCCATATCGAGGAGGAAGAAACATCTGATAAGGTCCAGAATTAATCTCTCTCCATATTTGGTGATGCATCGCCGAGCCGAATTTATTTTAAATGGAGTATTTATTTCCATATCCGCCATTTTCTTCGTCGGCTTGTATTGTACGTGATTATTGTTGAGTTCGCTTAAAACATCTACTGCGCCTTCTGCTGCTGCTGCTGCTGCTGCTGGTGTATCAGCTTCCAGAAATTCGTTGAAAAAATAAGACATTTTTTTTTGTTAGACTGTCTTCCGTAAAGTACCTGATTAAGACTAACTTTTGTTAGCCATGCGATCCCTATTTATAGTCTGGAGGGGAGACGCCACTTGGACACGTTAGAACATGAATTTTCTTGTTTCACTTCAACATCTGTGGGCACTGAATTATTTTCTCACGATATGGAACAACACGTGTTTCCAGTTGAACCCCATGCTAAATCAGGACATGATCAAACATGTTTTTTTTCCCTCGAGAATATTTCTTTTTTGGCCACAAGATCCCGTGGGACAACACGTGTGGCCACTTGAACCCCATGCTAAA